>CM054382.1:61490000-62690000 GCA_028858755.1 Ara ararauna
TTGCTTGTGCATGCAGCCTTGGCTTTACCTACAAAATATGTCTTTATCTCAACCTACAAGTGTTCTCACTTTTGCTCTTCCAATTCTCTCACCCATCCCTCTATGGAGGGAGTAAGTGAGAGGCTCTTAGTTGCTGGCTGAGGTTAAACTGCAACAGATGGTTATCTCCAAATTCATAATGGCTTCCACAAACCTACAGCTATGTCTTTTTACAGATATGTATCATGAAAATACTTAGAAATTATTATTATTTCCTATTATTTATTTCTTCACCACCACCACCACATACATAATTCATTTGACTCTCAGAATGATGAACAAGGTAACATGGACTCTTACTACTTGCTGGTGATAATAGAGTTTTTTGTCTCTCTAGATTAGTTTTGTTTTGTGCTTCTGAGTTTTGAGCCTTACCATGAGGTCTGAGCTTCAAAGCAGCACAGCAAGGAACAGGAGATGTTTGCCACACATTCTGCACTGGAGCCAGCTGCTTCTATTGTCTGCTGGCTAGATCCCATTACAAAACACAAGCGCACAAAGAGGAAAACAGAATAAAACATTTCATATGGAAGACAGCACTGAGAACTTATATAGTGATGGATGACAAAGTATTAATTAGATATGGCAAGCTATCCAGGGGAATAAAAGACAAAGAACAGGCAAAACTTGGTTGTCCTTACTGGCTTTGAACTAACACATAAAGCAGGAGCTTGCTGCATGCAGAACCAAAGTCAGGAATAACCTGACGCTTCTCAGAGGACTGTTGATTTTGTCAGACATTGAAGTGCGGTAAGAAGTTTTCCCTAAGGGCAGAATTGCCATAACTGCCACTGATACTGCAATTCAGGCTTGAAGTCCTGGAATCAAATGATTAGAAGGCCTTTTCAGTTATAGATCTTTTCCTGCCTAAGTTATTATTGAACAACCACTTCCCCATTTCTTTTATACTTCATAAATATTTTATATTTGTTTTTCTTTTGTGTATTTCTTTCCTGCCACCTCCTCTTTTGTGGGAAGTGGTAAAAGATGAGCCTTTCATGACAAAAGCATGTGAGTTGCTAAGATTAGTATCATTATTTGTTGATCTTTTCTCAGCAAATCTGCAAGCTAACACAGTAAATATAACAAATAGAAGCAAGCATGAGAGGTGCATTAAAGAACTAAATATTTTTAATCAGTGTGACTAGATTAAAAGGCTTTTTAAATATTTCAATGTGTCAATCCTTTAGGAAGTGTTTACGACAAGCTTATAATAGTGCCAGGCAAAAGATAAAGTGGAATCTATCCAGGCTCATCCATATTTAAACGTGTGTGCTCAGCGCAAACATGGCTTAGGGAGAAGTGATGACATCGCCAAACGTACGATAGGTGGCAGGCAAGAATGCTGGCAGGAGCAACCTGGAGAAATAGAGGGGATAAATAGGGAAGCTGACAGCAAGAAACCATTTGAAATGAGCTCAGGAAGAAAAACAGAAAGCCAATGCAGGTCCTGCAGTACAGGATGGATTACAGGTCACCAGCATGTACCAAACCTCCTGCGAAGTTTTTGTTTGCCTTCTGACTATTGTGAGAAGTTGGTTCACAAGTAACAAGTTGGTTATCAAAACTGTGAACAAAGTATTCAAGGAATAAGAAAAGGGGGAAAAATAACCTGGGATGCAAGAAGATGGCCAAATATTTCAGGAATTAAAGGACTTCAAGCTTCCAGGAATGAGAGGAAGATGGTGGCCATGGATCAAGCCCTCATGAACAGCAGCCTACGTGAAAAAGAATGGGAAAAGAAAACATTTTCAGCATTTTTTCTTTCTGAAGCGTTCCAGGTGCCTTGACTACAGCCTGTCTGAGGTGGAAAGCTCCTCATCTACTGCAGACATCTAACAAAGGGGCAGTTCAGCACACCCTGACTTGCTGACTTTAATGGTCACTGCAGAGAAGTAGGTGTCCCCACATTGCTGGAGCCTTGGGTTGGCAGCATACACATGCCGGCCCTTCCCCTTTCATTTCAGGCCAGTAAGTCAGTTATAGAACCAAGCGCAGCTCCTATTTTCTGCCAACTCAATTTATTCTCTCCAGCTGGAACACAGGCCAGCATTACAATACAAGATTAGCCTTTTCCAAGACACCCATCTGCAGAACAAAAGGTGAAGTTCCATTCTGTGTCCAGCTCCTTCCACTTCTAAACACTTGACAAAGCCTCAATTTTTCCACTGTATCATCTTGAAACTAGCCAGTAGAAGAACACCTTTTCCCCCTTTTCCTCCCTAATAAGAATATTGCTTCTTCTCAGTCTCAGAGGATCCCTTTGGGATATCAGCATGTATCAGTGTCTGGAGGTAGACAGAGCAAAAAATATATAACTGATTATGTCTGAATCTGGAGTTGGCAGATTTTATTTAGGGGAGTGAATCATCAAATACACAGTCCAAGATGAGGAAACAGTTGTCATCACAAGTCCTGCTCTAGAAATCACATCTGAAACCACAGTGATGTCCTACTCACAAATGGAATTTGCTTTAAATGGCCATTTAGTAGGAAATTTAAAATGCAAGCAGTGGGACAAAGGGATGAAGCTCTCAGTAAAGCACTGGTAACAGTGTCAGCGCTATGGAGGAGAGCCACCAGAAAAGCAGCAGCTGACCTATATACAGGAGATGGAACACAGTGTCATGATCAATCCTGTGGGTTTGGTCAATGCCAAAGGAAAAGAGAGCAGCAGGTAAAGAAAATCCCTCTCTCTCCAAGTCACTGGGTTCACTCTGTAAGAACTGCCTGGATGCTCGATGCACAACATGGAGCTCAGTAATGCGAGCAATGTATGAGATGAAAATATGCCTGCAGGAAGAAGGGAAGAGGCCAAGCAAATAGAGCAGGAACAGAGAGGGGAGCTACCAAACCTGCCTGTATTCTGCTCCTTCATATCTCCTTACTGCTGGTATTTTGAACAACTGTTCTGTAGAGCTTTCCCTCCTCTGCTTTGTCAGTTACAACATAAAGTCAGAAACCTCAGAACCCAGAGAGAAAACAGTGTCGACAGTGGCATTTTCCATTTAAAACTGCATCAACTTTAGGAAGGGAAAAATACAGAAAAACCTTCTGAATTTGCCTGACCTCTAGATTTTGGGTTTCTTTTTACCCCCCTTTTTTAACACCAATTGAGGTTTTAGGTCAGAAGTCTCTGAATGTTCAGTATTTAATTGCTATTAGGCACAGGACCAGATGTAGTTGTATCTTTCTTGTGGTTTGGGACTCCTGATTGTAGGCTTTCCACTGATAGCACTTGCGGACAGTCACCCTCAGGATTACATTTGCTTTGGTATGAAAACCCTCTTTGTAGGTTGTTGTATAATCCCAAATCTGTTTTTAAAACAGTGAATGTGAGAAGAGCTGTTCCTCACAGTGCTGCTACCTTAAAAACAGATTAGTTTTAATATATGTAGACACTGATGCTTTCTTCTGTAACACCGTATGCACAAACCCCTTTTTTTGCTCATGCCAATATCCCAATTTACATGCTTTCTGTCACATCAAATGAAGCTGCTCACTGGAAATTGGGACATAAGCTACCACTTGCATTCATGAATATGTGCAGCCTGCTTTCATTTACCATTTCACATTCTCATGTGCTCTTGAGCAGTTCCGCAGGTGAAAAGGCCAGCCATTATCAGCAGCCATGGGAGATAAGAAATATATGGGAAAAGCTTATCTGAATCCCAAGATTTTCAGCTTTAGCAAGTTTTTCACATTATTCAATCCTTAGAAATAAACCTTGAAGAACAAGGTTTCTCTCTCTGCTGCTGGAGATGGATGTCTGCATATTCACAGCAACTTCAGCAAAGGATTTCTGTACACTTCCACCGCTCCCTGCATTGTACTTTACGTGGTAAGAAGCAAGACAGGGCGACTCTCCCATAGCAACTACGAGGGCCTTCATTTTGTTCAAAGGTGAAATGAGACTTGAAGAGCATGTGGGTATCCATGTCTCTTCACAGCTGCTCCACATTAGCATTAAACACTTTGAGCTGTCAGTGTAAGAACAAAAATAAAGCCATTTCTCTTAAAGTGACCTGATGAAATAACTTGTGCAGTGTAACATCATCATTAATTCATTTGTAATACCTCTCCTCATACACACTGGACATAGCTACAAACATGTGTAAAGCACTCTTCCCTTCCTGGTTTTCATCTATATCCTCTCATAGCTGTGGGTTTCAAAGGAACAGCCTTGTTACTACTCAGTGGAAATGGAGAAGGTTCACCAAATCAGTCGCCTTGGGTTTGCTCATATGATGATCACAGATCTGGGTTCGGTCCTCAGGCTCTAACCCACCACACTGGCTGATCAATCAACTGGTCTGTGAGCTCATATTGTATTGAGCTTAATCAATGGGCTCAATCAACTCAAAGGTCTCTGTATCTGCTGAGAAATTAAATACGTACTCATCTTCCCATTGGATCCTGCTCCCACGGAAAACAGACAAAATTCCCACTGACTTCAGAGAATTGAAAGTCAGCGTACCAGCAACTAATCAAAAGAGAATTTAATCTTATTTTTAAGTCCAGGAGCTTTAATTTTCAAGTTTACAACTTTAACCTTTCTTTTCCCCAGCAGTTCATTCAGTTGTCACTGTTGTTCCCTGCCCTGGCATTGATTTTCCAAGGAAAGCCATTCATCTCCATATTTGTGAGACTGACAGAGCTCATTGCCAGCTCACAGAAATGATGGAGATAAACAACATGCACTTTATTCAGATTAATGAGTGCAGTGACAAGGAGCTCCTGACAAGGAGCAAACAAAAGGTCTTTACAAGGTAATAATGACTATTGCTCTGGTGAAGTATGAGCGATTTTTACAGGCTGGAAACAGGCAATAAAAAGATTCACTATCTGCTAAAGGCACCTATTAATGATAAGGCTTCCTGAAGAAAACAGGGCATTTTGAAGACAAATTGTCAGTCACATCTCCTTTATCCAGGGTGCTTAAGAAAGTGGTTCTGCCAACAGAATACCTCAGTCTGCAGCAGAGGACAGCTTTTACATGAAGGAGTGATGCCTGGGAAGTAAGACTTTACCTGCAGCTTGCCAAGTAAACTTACCATATTAGTGCACTTGCTCATAAACATATGTTAAGAGAAAGCCAAGGCAAGTTGTTTTGATGGTGACTGTTGGTAAGGTGAAAGTTTAGTAAAGCACTACCCCCAAAATGCCACTAATAAGGAGTATGGTGGAGGAACTCAGATTATCATCAGAAAAGCATTAAACAGTCCTCCCCTATAGCTAGATAAAGCCCATGTGTAAGACATGACAGAAATGATCAGCTCCAGTAAAAACCTATTGAAGTACATTTGAAATCAGTTTCTGAGACATGAGGAAAAAACATGTTCTGCAGGGAGCCATATGAGGTCTGTCCTTTCATGGATTAAATTCAGTGGAGTTGCCAATGGATCACTGGATCAGTGGATCACTGGATCTGAAGTTATATCTGCTTATACCTGTCCAAACTGGCATCACCAAATGAAGATAACAGGAAGGGATTCTATAGGTACATTGCAAATAAAAGACAGAGTAGAGACAATGTGGGCCCTCTCCGGAAGCTATTGGGAGAACTGGCTACCCTGGATTTGGAGAAGGCTGAGGTTCTTCATGACTTCTTTGCCTCGGTCTTCACTGGCAAATGTTCTGACCACACCACCCAAGTCTTGGAAGGCAGACGCAGGGACAGTGAGAATGAAGACGCTGGGCCCACTGTAGAAAAGGATCTGGTTCAAGACCATCTTAAGAACCTGAACGTATAAAGTCCATGGGACCTGATGAAATCCATCCACAGGTCCTGAAGGAGCTGGCAAATGAAGTTGCTAAGCCACTGTCCATCATATTTGAAAAATCATGGCAGTCAGATGAAGTTCCCGACGACTGGAAAAAGTGAAATATAACCCCCATTTTCAAGAAGGGGAAAATGGATGACCCGGGGAACTACAGAGCAGTCAGTCTCACCTCTGTGCCTGGCAAAATCTCAGAGGGGATTCTCCTGGAAGGCATGCTAAGGCACATGAGAAACAACAAGGTGCTTGGTGACAGCCAGCATGGCTTCACTAAGGGGAAATCCTGCCTGACCAATCTGGTGGCCTTCTATGATGGGGCAATGGAACTGATGGACAGGGGTAGAACAGTTGATGTCATCTACCTGGACTGGTGCAAAGCATTTGACACTGTCTCACATGATATCCTTGTCTCTAAGATGGAGAGACATCAATATGATAGGCGGACAACTGGGTGGATAAAGAACTGGCTGGCTGGCTGCACGCAAAGAGTTGTGGTCAATGGGTCAATGTCCAGCTGGAGACCAGTAACGAGTGGTGTCCCTCAGGGATCAGTGTTGGGACCGGTCTTGTTCAATGTCTTTGTCGGTGACATGGACAGTGGGATTGAGTGCACCCTCAGCAAGTTTGCCGATGACACCAAACTGTGTGGTGCGGTTGATACGCTGGAGGGAAGGAATGCCATCCAGAGGGACCTTGACATGCTTGTGAGGTGGGCTGATGCCAACCTGATGAAGTTTAACCATGCCAAGTGCAAGGTCCTCCACCTGGGTCGGAGCAATCCCAGGCACAGCTACAGGTTGGGCAGAGAAGAGATTCAGATCAGCCCTGCAGAGAAGGACTTGGGGGTGTTGGTAGATGAGAAAATGAACATGAGCCGGCAGTGTGCGCTCGCAGCCCAGAAAGCCAACCATATCCTGGGCTGCATCAAAAGGAGTGTGACCAGCAAGCTGAGGGAGGTGATCCTGCCCCTCTACTCCGCTCTCGTGAGACCTCATTTGGAGTATTGTGTGCAGTTCTGGTGTCCTCAACATAAAAAGGACATGGAACTGTTGGAACAAGTCCAAAGGAGGCCACGAGGATGATCAGGGGACTGGAGCACCTCCCATATGAAGATAGGCTGAGAAAGTTGGGGCTGTTGAGCCTGGGGAAGAGAAGGCTGCGTGGAGACCTCATAGCAGCCTTCCAGTATCTGAAGGGGGCCTATAGGGATGCTGGGGAGGGACTCTTCGTGGGAGACTGTACTGATAGGACAAGGGGTAATGGGTTCAAACTTAAACAGGGGAAGTTTAGATTGGATATGAGGAAGAAGTTCTTTACTGTGAGGGTGGTGAGGCACTGGAATGGGTTGCCCAGGGAAGTTGTGAATGCGCCATCGCTGGTAGTGTTCAAAGCTGGGTTGGACATAGCCTTGGGTGGCATGGTTTAGTGGGAGGTGTCCCTTCCCATGGCAGGGGGGTTGGAACTGGATGATCTTGTGGTCCTTTCCAACCCTAACTATTATATGATTCTGTGATTGTATGAATTCACATCAGGATGGATCACCATGTTGAATGCGCTTCCTATTATGAGAGACACTTCAGCAAACCTGACCTGTAATCAATGGCAATTCTTTCATAAAATGCTCTTAGCAGTTTTCATATAGTCAATCATATACCCAACTCCTACTAATCTAACAGTCCAAAGCACATCTGATTGTCCTCACATGTGCTTGCTGCAGTTCTCCAGCCCAGGCCAAAATACAAGCCAAAGCATAGTACACAGAACTTACAGGAAGGATCCAGGAATGCAGGATCATGACACTAGTTTCACCTGCCCATGAAAGTGCCAGAAGAATTTAACAACTTGGGGTCAAGCATTTGAACGCAAAATGGCAACACCGAATATTTTCAGATTTCACATTTTGATCAAGAGAATTTTGTTTGATGGCACTTTAGGTTTGCTGGGAATAAAAATAAACCCATCTGAAATCAACAATTGAGAAGTGGTGATTCTGTGTCGCCACAGCTCTGTAATACATCTATGGTGGTTATTTTGAGAGCTGAGTTCAGGTGGATTGCTTTGGGTTTGTATCACAGCACTATAATCTATTCTCATTTGAACTGATGTAATTCCGGAGTACTTTCATTACCAATAGTGGAATTACTCCAGATTTGCACTAAAGGCAGGCTTGTTTTAAACTGCATCATATGAGCAGCATAAACTAGGACACTGGCTACTTAAACACATGGCACTCATCTAGAAGCCTTTGTAGCGTTCAGGTAAAGCAACAAGGAGGAGAAAGAAACCAACACAAATGAAGATAAGAGTAGGTTATTTATAGGAACTTTCCAGATTCACAAGGATTACAAATATCCCTATGAAAACTATACTTTTCCTTATTGTTTCTGAAATCTTTAATGAAGGGGCTGAATATGAAAACAATCATTTAGATGCAGCTGGAAGAAGAATTTCTCACAGCTGAACTGGAACTGACTCCTCAGAAATCAGTAACTCAGCAGATTTTTATCATTACTAAGTGCAAAATTATGCAGCAGTGCTCAGGGCTCCCAGGCTACACTCCCTCCAGCTGCCTGCAGCAACCAGGCTAGGAAAAAGGAGGAATGGGTATCCACTGCAGCTATTGCTGTCTGTGCATCCCTCTCTTATCCAGTATGTCATGACCCTTCACTTCGAACAGGGTATAGAAGGATACTCCAATGCATCCTTTTCAACTGTACAGGTGTAGAAGTAGACTTTGTGCCCACGCTGAGATGCTCTAGCCTAGTGTGTTTGGTTTGCATGGCAAGGTTTTGGTATGTTTTGCTGTGCTCCACCATTCCTTCTTGGGATGAGAATTCCCACTTCTTCATGTCCCTCTCCATCACCAGCACTGCACTCAAGTCTCAGCTGACTTATTTCTCCTTGTTCTTCTCCTGAAAATCCACCTCACTTATCTGCCAGGCCCTGACACCTTCTCTGCAATCTGGGAATGTCTCCTAGATCACAACAATCCTCCTGCCTTCTCTGTCAGCAATTTCCAGACACTGTGTACCTTCCTGTTCCCTGTTCTTTCCTCCTTTTGCTGCCTTCTTCATTTTGGCTTTCACCAAACCAGAGGAAGTGGCCAGGAGCATGAAGGAGGCTGAACCAGCACTCCTAGTAGTGGCAGAGGGATATAGATTCAGCAATTCTTCCACTTCCAAACCACTCCATCCAATCTCTCCCTCAGAACATGCTCGTCTACAGGAGCAGTTTGGCAATTCAATAGAACAACCCACAGCCATACCACTACATCTCTGTATGTATCCAAGTCCCCTGCTTTGGGACAGGCAGTGCCTTCTTTGTGTTTTAAGGCAGCCAGAAAACTCTGAATCTCCAGCAGAAACCTTAGACACCAGTTCAAATAAGCACACAGATTTGGAAATAGCCGCACTGAGGGATACTCTGTCCTCATTACAGAACACAGAAGAGATGTGATCAGTCTGGCTTGTTACTACAGCAGGCAGCTCTTGCTGTGTGGCAGGCTGATCTTTTACTCTTCATCAGGGACCGTGGCAATAGGAAAGGGGGAATGAGTTTAAACTTAAACAGGGGAAGAAGTTCAAGTTAGATAAAAGGAAGAAGTTCTTTACTGTGAGGGTGGTGAGGCACTGGAACAGGTTGCCCAAAGAGGTGGTGAATGCTCCATCCCTGGCAGCATTCAAGGCCAGGTTGGACAGATCCTTGGGTGACATGGTCTGGTGTGAGGTGTCCCTGCTCATGGCAGGGGGTTGGAACTAGATGATGTTAAGGTACTTTCCAACCCTAACTATTCTATCATTCTATCATCTAAGGGCTCTTTCCCATTAATAAGATAGCCAGATCAAATTTTATGATTGACCCAAATATAGTTTAGAGAATGTTGCTTTTAATTCATACAACACAGCCATGAATCAATAGCAAGGATAGTAACATGACTCCTGAAAATTAGGATAATTTTCCTTTAAAATGACAAATCAAACTGAGGTGAATTTTCTTTGGAATTTAACTTCATTCAACCATGCAAAGTACGTATTAGATAGTAAGTTAATAATTTTAACTACTATGGTATTTACTTGAATTTTACAGGATCCCACTGATGGAAACCTCCGTACTTTTTAAGATAGTAACCTATACACCACACATGGCTAGCAGCAGACTTGTTTTGGATGGTTCACAAACATTATTTGTTTGCTAAAGCATAATGAATTGATATGGTTCCCCTTGTGCCGTATACTCAGGTTATCAGAAAGTGAATAACAAATCACACCATGCTTAATCTTGGAGGAGCACCGTTACAATCCCTTGCAAATGTCCATGTCACAGGTGTTTTGCTGCAGATTCTACTCCGATGACAACACAGCTGCTTATCATCACATGAGGTAGAATTCAGATAAAGGGAAGATGTGACATGTGGGTTAATCAGGGAGAAGAAAAAAAGAAAAAAGAAAAACAAAATTATGGTTTTTCTCTAACTGTGCTTTCTACATCACTAAGCACTGAGACACGATGTCATTTATTTCAACCATATAAACCATGACCACATATTTGCAGATGCAATTACTTCAACTTTACACTCACTAGCTTGGAAACAAGCCCCTTTTGTCTCATTCCTCAAGGAAAATAAGAGCTGTAATGCATAAACTGAGAATAGAGATGTCACATCCATTCAATTCACTCTTGCAGCTCCTTTGACTCCTGAACAAATCTCTGCTCCTGAGTTACTGGGGACAGGTTTGCATACACCTCAAAGGAACTGATTTGTGGTAGGATTAGTTTTGAGGGATAAAGATACAACGAAAGAGGAAAAGATGATAGGTGCCAACGTGGACAAGCATCCCATATAGAAGCTCAGAGCTTCCCTAAGGAGCAGTTCTTGGAGATGAGCAACAGCTCTAACACTCTTTGCAAATATTCCTTTGCTGTTGGATAGCTAAACAGCCTGTTGAATGGCATTTTACTTATTCAAACTTAACCATATTAGAAAGCTGTCATTAACTACTTAAGAGAAGAATACTTCAAAACTAAAAGAGGGGAAGTTCAGGTTAGCTATAAGAAAGAAGCTCTTTACTGTGAGGGTGGTAAAGCACTAAAACAGGTTGCCCAAAGAAGTGATAAATGCTCCATCCCTGGCGGTGTTCACGGCCAGGTTGGACAGAGACTTGGGCAACATGGTCTAGCGTGAGGCATCCCTGTCCATGGTGGGGGATTGGAATTAGATGACCTTAAGGTCCTTTCCAACCCAAACCATTCTGTGTTTCTATGATTATTAAGTTAGTTTAGTGACCAAAGTGAAAGACTAAAAAAGTGGACAGATCAAACCAGAAAATAAGAAAATAGTAATTTTGCTAAAATGAGTATTGGGGAGAAGGAAGATTCATCATGTAAATGCAGCACAGAAGACAGCAAGGTATATCTTCCAGTATACTGAAGTTAGATGCATCTGTAATGATGACATGCAAACCAGTCCTTAGACAGTGTCAGAAAATTACTTAAGAGTATCTTCTCTGCACATTCTTAGGGCATTAATACTTCAAAGGCTGAAAAACTCATGAAACCACACACAAGGCATTAACATTGTATCTGTATGCTGAAATGCATTTTCTCATGGTCATGCTGATAAAACAGATTATCCAATTAATGAGATAAATAATTACAGATGCACTTCATGGAAGAGCATGTGATTCTCAGAAAATTGCTGTCATTACTGGAGGTGCCCTGCAAAGTATTATCCGTTCCTGGCTGTTTGAATTTTAAAACTTTAACTCAGCTCTTAATGATGTATCATAACAAGAAGTGTTAGCTATGCCCTTGATAACTAACCTTGGAAAAAATGACTTGTTTATCAATGAAGGGCACTGTCTGTCTCTGTGTAGACAAGTCAGATCTATATACCCTGGATATAAATCCAGTGCTCATCAGATAAAGAGAAGGCAAGCCAAATTAACTGCTGGGAAAATACCTGTAATGTAAATGAATATAGAAGAGGCTGAGGATCATCAATAGATACTGCCAGATACAGGCTGGCTCTGCAGCCCTTCTGCTTGGATCATCTACCTGTATTCGGCACTGGTGAGGCTGCACCTTGGATCCTGTGTTCAGTTTTGGGCCTCTCACTACAAGAGGGACATTGATGTGCCAAGTGGGTCCAGAAAAGGGCAACAAAGCTTGTGAAGGGCCTGTGAAGAATAAGCCTTACGAGGAATTGCTAAGGGAACTGGGGGTGTTTAGTCTGGAGAAGAGAAGGCTCAGGGGGCACCTGAAAGGAAGTTGTAGTAAGGTGGGGGTTAGTCTCTTCTCCCAAGTAACAAACGATAAGAGGAAATGGCCTCAAGCTGTTCCAGGAAGGTTTAGATTTGGTATTAGGAAACATTTCTTCACAGAGAGGGTAATCAGGCATTGGAACAGGCTGCCCAGGGAAGTGGTGGAATCATCATCCCTGGAAGTGTTCAGAAACAGTGTAGATGAGGCCCTTTTAGTGGTGGCCTTGGCAGTGCTGGGGTAATGGTTGGACTTGATGATCTTAAAGGTCTTTTCCAACCTGGTTGATTCTATGATTCAGATGCTAGAGACGTGTCAGAGATTTGGTGTTGAAACAGCTGATGCTTGAAAAACAGTTCAACGAATTACATGTCACTCCATTAAAAATCATTTCAAAATTACAGGGTTGCACAATCATAGCTGCTTCCACATGCTGATACAAATAGTCAAGGGCAAAATGACTGTGATGCTCTGGGAGAAGAATCCACCTACATCTGCAGAATGGCACGATGTCAGAAAACCTCTTTTATCTCATCTGAAAATGAGAATCAGCATTTTTATGGTAACAAAGACTCAGAGCAGCACTGTCCCCTTTGTTTTCTTTCTTATTGTTTTTTATTCTGTACTTTGTTTTGAGACATAAACCAAGAAAAAGAAATAATTTGTTTGTTAAAGGGGGAAAATTGGTTGCTAGTGTCCAAAGCATGTTCTGCTCACATACCAGTCTGATATAAGTCACTCCCAGTTCCATCCTCTTCTGGAAAAGACAAGGAAAAGGAAAATCACTAATGCCCTAGTTTGGTTGATGAGAAAATGAACATGAGCCGGCAGTGTGCACTCGCAGCCCAGAAAGCCAACCATGTCCTGGGCTGCATCAAAAGGAGCATGACCAGCACGTCAAGGGAGGTGATCCTGCCCCTCTACTCTGCTCTTGTGAGACCTCACTTGGAGTATTGTGTGCAGTTCTGGTGTCCTCAACATCAAAAGGACATGGAACTGTTGGAACACGTCCAGAGGAGGGCCACGAGGATGATCAGAGGACTGGAGCATCTCCTGTATGAAGATAGGCTGAGAAAGTTGGGGCTGTTGAGCCTGGGGAAGAGAAGGCTGCGTGGAGACCTCCTAGCAGCCTTCCAGTATCTGAAGGGGGCCTATAGGGATGCTGGGGAGGGACTCTTCATGAGGGACTGTAGTGAGAGGACAAGGGGTAACGGGTTCAAACTTAAACAGGGGAAGTTCAGAATGGATATAAGGAAGAAGTTCTTTACTGTGAGGGTGGTGAGGCACTGGAATGGGTTGCCCAGGGAAGTTGTGAATGCTCCATGGCTGGCGGTGTTCAAGGCCAGGTTGGACAGAGCCTTGGGTGTCATGGTTTAGTGTGAGGTGTCCCTTTCCGTGGCAGGGGGGTTTGGAACTGGATGATCTTGAGGTCCTTTCCAACCCTGACTATTCTATGATTCTGTGTAAAATGCTAACAGGTCACGTGTTAACAATCTTAATAATTTTCCTGTTCCTGCTGAACTGGGTGTTTGGAAGTAAGTAGGGGAATTCTCTTTCGTTACAGGCAGTTAAATACAAAGTCTAACTCCAACTTCGATATTTTCATCACAAAGTCAGGCATTTTTACTGAATTTCAACTTTAAAGCCATACTGGGTAAGAATAAACAGCAATATTTGAATCCTTTCTGTCAAACTGGCCTAGAAAAATGGGACTTATTTGACATCCTCATATCTATTCAGCCAAGAAAACAGATATAAATATGTAGGCAAGCAAAAAAAAGCTAAATGCTGTGTCTAGAGATACTCCCTTAGAAGTCCAATGATAACAGAACATTACTGACAGAACACAGATGTAAGAAAGAAGATTCTTATTACTAGATGGCAATTTGTTTTCTCTCTTCCCCAGCCTCATCAGCCCTGACATCCTTGGATCATCCCAATTTCTTCAGTCTTTTCTCAAAGCCGTGGTTTTTCAGACCTGGGATCTTTCTGACTACCATCAAGGAGGACTAGTTGGTCCAAATCTTTTGTGAAGTGCAATGTGCCAAATAAGTTAGATTGTTGCAGTAGAGGTAAGGGAAATATGGAGCATTTATCTTTTACCTGCTGTGCCTCAGTCTGGGCAGCTCAAATGGGGTTTCTTATGTGCACAGTAGTATACAACACTGGTTTAAGTCTGATTTATAATCCTCTGAAGTCCTCTAGATTCCTTTCTGCAGAACTCCCTCTAGCCATCACCCTGTTTTCCCGATGCTGGAGCAACCATTCCTATGTGTGCTGCATTTGCTGTACCACGCTGCCTTCACACTTTTTCACTTAATTTCTCTAATTTATAAACATTGCTTTGAATACTAATCCTATGTTCCCAGATGCTTGCAGCCCTTCAGTCCTGGTGTTAATCTGCAAGTTTAATCACCATATTCTCTAATACCTTGCTGAAATCATTAATGAAGTTATTAAACAACATTTTCAGCTCGAGTAGCCCTGTTTGACATGGGGATGTCAAACATCCACATATGACAAATTTAAGCTTCCTGTTAACAGGGTTTTTTAATTACCTTTTCTGATCTCCAAAGTTGAAGCATATTCCACAGCAAATAGTGCAGGATTCCTAACTCTGAGCTCTCTATTCAGCCCATATTATGTGTCCTTTCTCTTCTGATGAAGAGGTAATAGTGTCTCTTCAGTCTCAGAGTCTTAGTTCCTGCAGTGGAACTACCAATGCACTTCCAGGGTGAATTTGTGTTAGGGTAGGGAATAGACAATGAAAGATTCAAAATATTCTTATGCCAGTCAGATAACTGGTAAGAACACAAACATTTGTCTTCCCTTCTGTCTGAGAAGTTGTATTGTGAACTGCTATGTCAGTTCCTTATGTTTTCATTGTTGCACATACCTTGAGACTAAGTAACATATTTGATTGATCAGAAAATAAAACACACAGAAATCTCTGAGTTTTATATATCACATAAGTGAAAGAAAATAAAAGCAAAGGAGGTACTATACAGCAAAGTGATTAATCGCACTGCTGGTTATTTTTGGTAGCTACAGGATCTGTAATAGCAAAAAAGCAAGATGCTGAAAAGATACAGTATGTCCTTAACTCTATGCCTTTCTGCCCACTAATCCCTGTATTTGTATAGGTCCTGTAAGAGGGTTATGCAAGTTCTGTCACAAAAGAACTTTTATTTTTTGCCCATTGTTGCCACTTTATTACTAGATGCAAACTAAGCTATAAGGGCCCCAATATGCACATCTGCATATCCTGAAAAAGGGTCTTACAATTTCTATTTGCAAATGTTGCAGTTGCTCCATATCAATTTTTCAGTCCATGTACACTCCCACTAGTTTCTTCAGAGATTCTTCATGTGAAGGTCTCTGTAAAGTTGGCATTGACCAGCACTACCAATAGAGAGCAGTTGCCATGTATCCCCTAAAACAAGAGTGGCTAGGTATCAATTAATGCATTTATTTCTCTCTTTCCAATATGCCATCTCTCAAGGACTAGCCACAACAAACCCTATTTTATAAGACTTCTACATTTGTATGCCTCTGGTTCAGCAGCATTTGGAGCATGTCCACAATGTACTGCATGCAAATGGCTCTCCCATGACATTTTCAAAGAAACCCTTATGTTAGTGGCACATGAAGACAAGTTCCAGCAGTTCTGTGACAGGTGAAAACCACTTTTGCTCTGTGAGATCTAAAGGGATGAGTAAATGTGTATTATGGCAGGAAGTAAGACTGTCTTTGAGTCTGTATTAGCAGTGAAAAGGTTTCAGTGTAAGAACTGTGTTGTTTTGCATGCATCTGCATCAGTAGAAGTTGGTCCTTTATTTCCAAGTATGAATTACATGTTGTTGCAGCTTAGTACTACTATTAAGAATTGCTTTGGCCAGTGTGATGGGGTGAGCAAGTCTATGAATGGAAAACTGTCTTGTCTCCAAGCAGGTGTGAAGTCTGAAAGATGCAGAAGGTTTGATCAGGCATCTTCCTTCAGGCCTAGTGCTGCAGTGTAATGGAACAGACTTGCAACATGGAGAACTTCTAATGCTGTAGAATTGTTATTTTCAGAGACCTAAATAGCTTGAGCTGTTGAAAATAATGAACATAAACATGAGAGTTCTTTTTATAGGACCACAAATTCTATTCCACATACATGGGCTATAAGACTTAGTAATCTCTGTGTTTTATGCCTGAAAAAGTAGAGAGAAAAAGTAAATCAGTCAGTGACAACAAATATGCAACAGCAAAGATTCACTTTGACTTCCAAAATGTGTCTGATGTTTTGGGATGCTTCTCTTTTTGAACATTTAACTTGAAAGACAAGAGTGGGAGTTTGCCTTCAAAAAGTGCTGAGCATGCACTGTCTTTAAATCATGTGCTCTTCCAGTTACTGTATGTCAGGCAAAAGAGAAACGGATCTGAAAATTTGAGATCAACATTTTACTGACCTGATTTAAAATACATTTTGTGATAAATTACTGCTGCAACAGAAAAGCAAAACTTAAAACTAAACTCTTCCAAAACTTCCAAAGATGACAATGTATAGATTCAAATATACATCTAGATGCAAGGACAGCTAATGATATTTTCAAAGTCTCCCTCAGATGGCATTATTAGATTGAGTCTTGACTTGGCAGTTCAGCTGCGTGCTTTTTGGCAGAAGACTCAGTCCCTGTACCAAAGGAATTAAACTTTAAAGCCAACACACAGCTCAAACCACACAAAAATAGGTATTTCATAGGTAGAAATGTTGAGATATGAATTAGATGAAGGAATATTTTGGTGAATGAGACAAAAAACAAAGCAAAACAGAGAAATTGATGATTAACTTGGCATTCTTGGTGTGTGTCTCAATCTTTCTGTCTCTCTGAAGGGGAAAATAAATTCTCCTACTTGTAAAGCAGGGTTGAAAACCCTGGGGAAAGGAGCTGTATTTTGAAAATAAACCCAAAAAACAAACCACCAAAATTTAAATATATCGAGGTATCTTTGAGAATGTAATTTAAAGAAATGACCAGTGCTTATTTGCCCATTCTCTTCTTTTCCCCTACCTGCTCTCTTGCTTTCTTCTTACACATACACACTCACACATACTTGTGGAAGATAACACTGGAGAAAAAGGAGCACCAACCAGGCAAGACCTTAGCAACTGTAATCTTAAAGCCATGAACAAAGACACAGCCACCAGATCCACTTCTCAAATATGGAATTAAAATGACACCTGAAACTAAAGGCAGAATTTACAATGCAAGCAGGTCTGACGAAAATAAGTAAGATTTTTGGAGCTGCTGGCTAACAGGAAAACAGGAGTGACCAAGAATGGCCACAGAAATGTTTCTTTGCTGTCTTTCACTGGCTGGGGGTGATCTATCCCCATGCTCCTAAGTGATTCCACTCTGCCAGAAGGCATCTTTTCAGTTTAACTTTGAGCAACAGCGTATTTTGTAGCAGTAGACTTTAGTGACATGGAAAACTCAATTTGTAAACATCTCTTATAATGCTGTGCTTAAGGGACCTCCTCAGGGCAGCTTTCATGTTTGTATGCTGCAGAAATCATTGCTTTATTCTATTGAACTGTTTCTACTTGTTATTTTATGCATCACGAAGTTAATTCTTGTTTTAACAGTCTCAAAACTAGGTGTGAGATCCAGGATATGGTACTAAAGTACACACCATCAGGAACTAACCTTATAACATGTATGAACTAAAGAAAAACCAAAATATGAGTCAATACACTTGCCATTTTTAGTTTTGATCAAGAGTGACAGGGATATATTCAAATACAAAAATCCATTGAGCAGTTTCATCGGTGGCATAAATTTAGATCTCCATTCCCAACTTCCATGTTCTACCCAAGTCAACCTTCTTTTTATGCTCACATCAAAACCACAAGTTATTTTCTACCATTATTTCAAAAGGGATTCAGTTAATAAGAAGAAGGAATAATTCTGATGTCCAGACAGAAACAAAAGATGACTGTGAACAGTGAGTTGACTCAGTGAATTATAAATCAGAATGAAAGTAAGTGCACTAAAGACACATTTATTGCCACTGAAGGGGCAGATACTGAGCTGAAGGGATACTGAAACAGTGCATAAGTCCTTGCACAGAAATGAAGTTTACTGTAAGTGAACACATGCCAACTCAGTGAAGATGGTGAACCCACTATTCCATTAGTTTTTAGATTTCCATGCAAGCAACTTCAGAAAGAAGCATGACTTTGTATGTAAACATTTCTATCACCTCTGTCATTGCTCAATCTGCACCTTCACACCTGCACTGTGGTAAGGAAGACGAGGGCAGGGGCAAAAAATGAATTGACTGCTTTTGCAGATTAACAGCAGATTGTCCTTCCTAAGTCTTAGGTGTTCATGTGCCCCCAAAATTTTGTGGAACCTCTCAGCCCACCGACAGTGGTTGAACAAGATCAGGCTGTTAGCCATCAACTTAATGAGAGAAGATACAGCTACAGTCTTACTTACTGAGAATACTGACTAAGGCAGATGTAGAGACAAATGTGAATGATAGATTTCTTGCTGCCTGCAAAGGAAATGAGGTAAAGGATATGTATAGAGACAGCAAGACCTACATCTTATCAATAAAACATTAACTATGTCATCTGCAAGTGGAAATACCATTCCACTGAATTGGTGTAATTTTTTCCACGCCTTCTTATATATACTTACTGGTTGTATAAATATTATCATCATCAAAGAAAAAAAAGCACTTAGAAAGACAAATCAGATGCCTTTCTAGGGCCAGCACAAAGTGCATTGCTTCCTAATTTTCAATAAGGCAGGAGGAGGATTTGTGCTTGTAAGTACTAACCTCTTAGAGGGATGATTTTCATCCACTCAAAAAAAATCACCATTTGAAAGGCTCCTGATTTTTCCTCTATCTGCATACTCCAACTAGGAGAGGAAATACATTGGCATAAAATGTTGGGAAAGTATTTTCCACAAACACCAGATACTCAGTATCAGAACTCAGCCCCACTGAGCTGCAGAAGTCTTATGTAAAGAAAAAGGTTTTAATTGCTACTTTCTAAATCCTCAGAGCCTCAGGTAAAGTCTTATTTGAAGCCTGATTCATGCTCAAAATAAGAGTCCCTGTCATGAAACAGAATCAATACCTTAGAAAATTAATTTACATATTATCTGAAAAGGACTTTTGTTTGGAAATGCTGCTGTACATGACAATCCTGATTGAAAGGCAGAGTTACACACTAATACACGACAGGACAGGAGGTTAAGCAGGTGCATCAATTTAAGGAAAACTTGATTTTTGGGTTTTTGCAGTTCTAATATTGCACAGCTTTTGCACTCACATAATTTCATTGATTTCAGTGGAGTTGCTCCACTTATACCTATAAGGTAAAGAGACTCAGGTGCCCTTTTTGCACTGGCACTCAGGGCAGGATGTTTGTCAGGATCAGAGTTTGTAACTTGCTGTGGTGGGGGTAAAATGATGATGATGTCAGGTCAAAAAGACAGTCTCAAATATAATTGGTATAGGCAGCTATTCTGAATCTGATGAAGATGATTTGGGAAGACAGTAGAAGATACATCAGACGGTACTAATTTCACTCTTTTCCATAGGGTTCACAACTATTTGTTATGTCAAAACTGTAGATAGAGAGTTGTCAGCTGTGGGTTGATTTTTTTTACTGATTATACCTACTCAACTATATTTTTGAGGTGACCAAAAATGAGAAGCTTCCTTTTGCTGTAATTTCCCAGTTATATGCTAAGCATGCAGGAGGGATCAGAATACAAAATATGGATTACTTAGTGTGCAGTACAGGCATGTGGCAGCACATATGGCATGATACATGAACACCAAACAATATGCTCAGGCCCCAATGAGTTTGCAGGAAGCCAGAGAAAACACAAGTAGGTGACAACAATAATATGCAGTGTAAGAGGAAAGTGTGGACGTAGCGGAGCATGAAAATGCATTCACTCCCCCTTCTCCCAGGATGGAATATGGAATATGGCTGAAAGCAAACAGGATTGTCTTCTTCAGATCCATGTGAGACTGTCAGGATAACTACAGTTGTTTGATTTATTAGTGTTTGTGTTCCCACCCTGAGATTCTATAGATGTTCAATGTCCTCTATGTATCTGGAATGGGGAAACAACAGAAAGCAACAGTCATTATTGAGATTGTATCTTGTACAGAATCTGGAATGTAGAGGAGCAGGACAGAGTGATGTGCAGCACATCTGATACACTTCAAGTAATGCTACACTGGAAATATTTGAAACAGCTACACTTAGATTTGAACCACAAAGATAGCGTCTCTATTTCACAGATGCATTTTGTACCAGCGTTATTTTGGAATCTGAGATAGTATTCTGCCTGTATTGTACTGCCTTCCAACTGCTACTTCCACCTGATTTTGAATTTTTTACATGCTTTCCCATTATTTCTTTTACTATTCATTGCATTCTTCTTTTCCACAATTAAAGCATAGATATTTGATGAGTTAAGCATAGGCTGGTTTAAAATGAACAAATAACTAATCAAATATTGACATCATGGTGTTTTGAAGATATGCACTACTAACATCCTGTGTGTTTCTTGAGCAAAAAAAATGCACAGAAGTTACAGAGCATGACTGAACACACAGTAAGTTAGATAACAGATTTGCTGCTCAAGTGCAATTTGGAATGAAGGCAATAATGGCTCCTAAATAAGGAGAAGCACTTGGATCTTGCTAGATAATTCTTGGTATTTTCATGATAGAAAACCTTTGCCACAAAAGCATAAGCGTACAGTTCACAAGCCTGAATGATTGCACTGTTAATTCAAATGTTTCTCACTGGCTGGATTAAAAATCTCTGTTAGAATGATAATTAAAGAGGATGTGTGAGATGGGGGCTGCTGAAGCAAGAGAAAATCACTGGTGTCTTCCCTATGCTGGGTTCTCTACTGACTGTATAAAGAGCTTCTTGCAGGATTACAGCTGACAGTGCAAAGAGAAGTTGCATTTCAGTTCTTGTGCAAAGGGAATTGAGGAAAATTTGCTGTCGCCTTTTCTCTATCACTGATGATGGGAATACTCTCTTCTTTGATGGTGTGGAAGATAAAGATGTCCAATGGTTTAATGGTTTTCAAAACAAGCTGTAAAGATTCCTCACAAGTGGCATCTGCAGCCACACACAGTACATTCTCTTTCTGTTAAGGGACTTTTTGTTTGTTTAGGATAATCATTTTACTTGAGAATTTATTTCCTGAGCAGATTACAGAAGGGTATTGCACAGGTAAGCATTTTTATGTCCTCTCTGCCATATCTCAAGAAGAGTTAAAGATTTAAAAGCTTCACATGCATGATAAAAGTCCTGCTTATGCCTAGGCAATTATTTTTCACATTTAAATGTCTCTGTTATTTTAGTAATGTTTTTTTCCATTCCCTTAAGGGCTTTAGCCAGCCTGGAGAACCAACTAACATCACATTTCCCTTTTTAAAATGGAGGAGAACTCTAATTTTAAAATGCAGTATTTACTTGGCTCCTATTTAACTGAGATTTGATCTATTTAGAAGCCTCCTAATTTAGATTCAGGATCACCATTTCAATACCACTGATCAAAATTTCATACATATTTGTGCACAGCAGCCACTGTATGCATACTGATGAGCACTTCCCAAGGCATTCCTGCTGCACATCATGTGTTGCCACAATGGTCTTTCAGGTGAAAAAGGCTGCACATAGACAAAGACTCCTCAGACCACTCCAGTGTGGACTGTCAGTCCAAACCTAAGATAATGTAGTGGAAAGCGGCTGCAAAATGCAGGAGGATGGACAGAATCCCTAGAAATATATGTATATAAGGGTAAATATATATAAAGAAGAAGTTCTTTACTGTGAGGGTGGTGAGGCACTGGAACGGGTGGCCCGAAGAGGTGGCAAATGCTCCACCCCTGGCAGCATTCAAGGCCAGCTTGGACAGAGCCTTGGGTGACACAGTCTGGTGTGAGGTGTCCCTGCCCATGTCCTTTCCAACCCAAACCATTCTGTGATTCTATGATCTATGAAATTCCTGTGCTTGCAAGCCTGTCTTGGTAAAAGCAGACTCTTCCCTTTTTCCTGGAAACTGAAGGTTTTGTAGCGGGTTGTTACACACATGATTGAGGAGTCTGCATTTTGTTAAACACGCTTCTTGTGAGAAGAGGAGAATCAAGGCTTCTCCCCAAAGGAAAGTCATATTACCACTTACCTTTGATTTATATCACATATGTATGATTGTATGATTCTGTGTTTAAGAAAAGTACTGAATATCAGCAGTGCCTTGGAATGAAACAAGGTTAGATCAGCCTCACATAGACTCACTAAAGCTACTGGCTACGGTTTCATTATCAGGGACATGTCAAGCCCCTGCTGAGATCAGGATCTGCCATGGGAAGCGAAGTGTGTAGGCACTGTGACTGCTTCAACCTTAGAGAATTCAGTCTTCCCAGGTGAAGCAGACAGGAATAAATCTGAGCACCTCCAGGACGAATTGCTACAGCAAGTCAAAGAAGAGTTTCTCAGAGCAACCTGTCACAGCTCTTTGAAGCTCACATCAGGAATCAGCAGAGAGGGGCACTGAATTAAAAACTGTACAGATTATAAGCCACTTCTGCCTTTGCCATGTGACTTACTGTCTGTTAAGCCTTTCTCCACCAGACCACACACTACTAAAGGATCTCTTTCCTTCACAGAATGATGCTTGGTAAAATTCACATCAGAATGTTTAATGGCTACTCCTAAAATAGAAAATAATTACATCAGATTTTTGACTGTTTCAGGCTCTGCTGTGCAGAACACGGCCAAATCTACTCCCCAATAATGTGATTTCAGATGCAGTGTAGCATACACAGCTTTGCAATATATATCTGTGGTTCTGCTCCTCATGGACCCATTTATCAGCTTATCGTTGTATCACAACTGGAATGATTTTATAGTTCTCTCTTTTTCTCTAGTGTCTATATCTCCCTCTATAAAGAACTTAATAAAGGACATTAAGCTGTTTTGCTGACAGAAAGCATAGTCAAGAATGATAACCAGCTTTTCTAGTTATTATTCCCCTTAATTTCTAGAAAACACGATTTTCTCAGCCATCCTCATTTCTAATATGGAGCTCGGCTGACTGCCTGTCATTTCTATTTTGTTTTACAGAAAGGCTGGTGAAAAGAGGCTACTACTAGGAACTGCAATCCAACAAGTTCACTCTCATGGTAAGAGTGCGTATTTTCCAAGGCGTGACTGGCTAGGAAAACCACGCTGGGGATTTTTGCAGCAACTGCCTCCCTGTCACTCAGTGTGTCTTCTCATAGTGTCATGGATGCCCCGAGGTGGCTCTGCCCCAAGACTGTTCTGCCAGAGCAAATGAACATAAAATGTGCAAGTTGAGCTCTACCTGTTTTGCCATCCTACCTGCCTGACTATAACCACAGTGACAGGACCCTTTTGGTGCTCTACAGTGGTGCAATGTTTTGGTTTAGTTGCTTTATTTTGCAGAGGATCGCCCTAGTGCAGTTCTTTACTTGCACACTTGCTGCTAAAAACTACTATTTATTAGTTTCATGAGACATATAAAAACTGAGTAATAACATTACCTGTGATCTGTAAGCACCCTTTAATAAAAGTATTTCTCCATTTGAAAATAATAAGGAATCATCTTGGCCTTTACTAGCCCCTTCTACAGAGGCTGTCCTGGGCAGGGGCAAGAAAGTGTGTGCTGGTTTTCCTAAGGATCTTCAATCAAGTTGATAAGTCCTGTTTTAGCAAAGTTTCTAGATCTCTGGATTTGAGTTCTGTGGATCTTCCACAGGAAGACAGAATGATGTGGGATGTGGGATAAGGCAGAGGATATGGGCATCCATAGTGCTCATCAGAAAATCCTTATTGTGGCATTTATCACTATTTGTCCAGGTTTTCTTTCAGTCCAGCCTATCTGCCATATAACAAATTCTAACTGGGTAGTTAAGTTAGCTCTTCAAAAAAGCTTTGCCCCTCTATCTCAATGATTTACTCTGTGCTTTCATTCCCTGACACGCAGCTGTGCTGACACCACAGGAAACCTCTTTGCAAATCACCTTGAGCAGACTGGTGGGCTCTCCACAGTGGCACAGAGCACTCTGTGAGGAAAGCAACAACACTGTTATGTCCTCCATTTCTAGTTCTTAGTACCAGTAGCACTTGTACACTGGGACACTGGTAAAAGAAACTGTATTGATCCAGATATGGAGTTGGTTAAAGACCACCGAAAACAAGGGAAAATATCTGTAGAAATTAATAAGATCTGGATTGCAGCCTTAGCAAGGGTCACACTTGCATTTCCTTCTATTCCCCACTACCACCCCACTCAGCTTTATTTTCACTTATTCTGCATTTCCTTGCATTTTGTAAAGTCCCTTCTCTTTTTCACATTACACAGCTCTTCTGAATTCTGCAGGAGCCTTAAATCATGCCTCAGAGGAAATAAAAATGTTCCTGTTACATTCAGCAGAGAAACTCTTCCAGGTAGAGAAGGGTTAGGTAACAAGTCATAGCTGCTCTACCTGTAGTACTAGGGATGACCATGCACACTGACTGCTTCAATTTTTCTGATAGACTGGGATGGAAGAAGTCAGCCCCCAAAATACCTGCTCATTCAGTCCTGGCTTCAGAGGTGCCAGTCTGAATTCAAATCCAGTTATTCTGCATCTGTATGTTAGCCAGGCAAAATACTTTATTGGTTTTGCTTTACCTTTCTTCTCTCATATGAAGTCCTGCCCTTGTCTTTTTGGTTTTTTTTGTTTCACTAGGAGATTCCAGTATCTTTTAATGGAGAGATTTTGTGATGGGATACAAATCCAGCTGTAAGATGTAAGTATCAAAGCTTGGACACCTGGTTTCATCTTCTGGTTCTATCAAATCGACATTCAATCTCTTAACGTGGCACTTAGCCAGTTGGGTTATTAATGGGTCATAGGAATGTCAGCATCTGAGCATGCAGAGCTATATATTAGCACAGCTTGGCCAGTCTCTCCTTGGCAATATTAGATTTGGGGAAATGTGGCTTTGAGAGGACATCAGTGTGAAGCTATCAATGTGCAAATGCAGGAATGCAAACCCTAATGTAGTTTGGAGAACTGTAAAATAGCAATTACTGGCACATGCTGTGAAGAAGATCCTCCAATTCCACCATCTGAAATATGCAGATGTGTGTGCATGTTTTCCCTCTCTGGCTTCCCTTGCTGTTTGTAAGTGGTAGCGCCTTAGCTTTTTAGCACTGCATAGGGAAAACCATTTAGTAACAAGTTAGGTTGTTCACCTTTGGTTCCATTGATATGTCAGTCATGTATGCCATGGTTTTGCTGCAAAATCTTTGCATTTCAATGGATTGATACCTTGGGAATCTGCAAAATTGAGGTCACTTAGATGCTCTTCCCTAAGCAGCAGAGCTCCTGTTCTCTCCCTTGCATTCTATCTAAGCATTCTACCATGTAACAAATAAGCTGAAGAAGAAACTGGATGAAACAGGTTTCCCTTTGCAATACAAAGCAGCCTCAATTCGTAAAAAAACTTTATCCCAGGTAGGAACCTTCTCATGCCAGGAAATCTCTGGATGCTTCAGGAAAGAGGAACCAGTCTTTAATAAGGAGTTGCAGTGCTGAGCTCCCAGTTGAAAAAGATCAAATTTGCTACACCTCATAGGGCATAATAATGAAGAAAAATCACAGATATTTCCAGGTGAGGAATCTCTTTGTGCCTTACAATGATATATAGGAAGACATGTAGGTACGTATGTGGCTTGCTCCATGTGGATCTGTTAAGAGGATTGTTGGAGCAGGAGGGAGTGTGTTCGCTTTGCAACTTTAATAATCAACTTTGATGAGCTTAGATCTTCCTGAGTCCAGCCTGGGAGCTGCAGTGTTTAGAACAAGGGCTCGGGCAACCTTAGCTAAACAAAACAAGGGTCAGACTTTCAAAATTACTTCAGAACACAGAGATAGGCACCTAGTGTCATACTTTTCCTAGTAGGAACAACCTGCCTCACTTCCATTGGAACTAATTATCTCCTCTCCCTGGACATCTGGGCTTCCAGCATCTAGATACCACTGAAAACCTTGTCCATTCTGCAGCTGATTCATAAAACTCAAATATGGAGACAGAGCCTACTGTTTACCTACAGCGATATGTCCCTCAAAACTGGGTAGATCAGGGAACTAGGATCCATCAAGATTTTCTGTCCAGCACTGGGCATTTCCTAGATGCCTTTTGCTGGAAAGCCCTGACTTGCTTGCCTGTACCCGGAGGCTTTAGTCTGCACCTCTCGCAAAAGCTTGTCCGTATTGCTACGCAAATTTTCCACTCAGAAAGATAAAGCTTGTGGGGATGAGTGGGTTGTTCCAGCAGAACTGTGCTGCAGGGTCTCCTGTGTTCTTCCAAGTGTTCTGTGGTGGGTGTTTGTTTTTACTTCTTTCAGAATCTGTAATGACTCCATCTTTTCTGCTTTTCCCCAGCGTTACCTGCTGCACATGAAAGCAAAGTCAACAGGATCAGTGGAACTAATATCACATTGACTTCTTGAGGGTAAGTAATCAGAATTCAAGCCATCAGGAAACAGCCTATAATGAAAGATGCTGCAAAATATCTGGCAACAAAAGGTTTTCACAGACATAAACAAGGAGCTTTTTTTCTTGTTTTTCACACATTCTCTTTAATCTTTACTGGACAAAGATATAAACCCCAGTTATCTCTGGGGAGAAACCTGGGCCAACAAACGGTCTAATGTCAATTAAGCCTTAATATTAAGATGCAGAGATGATGATTCTTCTCTGACTGAAGTGGAATGGCTTGCCTGCTTATACTAGGAGAGAAAGAGAACCTTTCTGAAAGCTTTTTACTGATTTTCCTCAAAATGCTATTTATTAAAATAGTAGTTCACTGTTTGAAGTCTGGTGCATAGGTTGGATTCTATTCTGATCCATATGGATATTTCTGCTTTAGGATTTCCTCTGTATTTTCTCTCTGCAAGGCTAGATGGGATTTAATTTAAACTCAGGCAGTGAAGATTTTCATGCAGACTTCAGACCTGGTTAAAAAAAGCTGCCTGAAGTAGATCCATGCGGCTGTGATGAGAGAAGAGAGTTACAAAGTCCTGCTTTCTATTAGTGGATGAATTTATATTTCCCAGCCATTCCCAGGTTTTACTGACAGGACCTCACCCCTTCTAGACCTTCTAGCTAAGTTAAGTGGACCAAATTTATCTCTGGTGGAAGCCCACTAAAGACTGTGGCATTAGCATATTGTGACTGACACGCCGCAAAATCGGGTTAGGCACCAATTTCTTCAACAGCAGATCTCGGTAACTGTCTTGCTCCCATTCTGACTTACAATTGCTCTGCTCTCTTCCTTGTACAACTCCATTTAGAGAGGCTCCATGAATCATCCAGTTTGGCTTTTTACTGAAAGGAGCGCAACATAAGCTATTTTTCTCTTCAAAATGGAAAATTAAGCATTTTTGTACCAGTACATTTGTTATCTCTAGCATAGCTGCACACAAACTGCTTAATTGGTCTTTGAGACATATGAAACAGAATAGTGCCCAGTGAGACTGCAGCTTGGAAGACATTCTCCTGATTAGGAATATAACTGAATCATGGCTCATTAGCAGATTTCTATCTGGAGAGGTAGTTTCTAAATGGTGGGGTTTATATTAATGATGTCTAGCCAAACAGTCTGTCTGGCTTTATCCTTCTGTATGTTATCATGATCTCTGACAGAACAAAGCTATTGACTAGGTATCTCTGAGTAATTACTCTGCAGAATGAGAGCTGAGGTCTTTTGCTTTTTTCTCCATGCAATTTTCCACTGAAAATGGTATAATTTTACATAATCTTTTGTACTGCAAAGTGGGATGGAGTTTTTGATCATCCTTTTTAGGACACTTTCTTGAAAACAAGCAGCTAAAATGCACTTTTTTATTGTTCCAAACTGGTTTTGAATCCTTGACAAATTTCTTTCTCTTTCATCATGTCACTACTGTAGACTTCTATTTGTGACAGCTTCTCTCCTCTTCACAAGAACTGGACTGTCCTTACCTCTCTCAAGAAATGGAGTGGAGGGGATACACTACCCAGTTATGTTTCCCTAGGACTCAATCGTCAACCTATGCTGATTTACACTGGCTGAGGTCTTGGGTGACTCTCTGAAATAAGCCATCTCCTTGGTCAGAGATTTCAGGCATATTATTTCACATGGGCTGTTTCTCCAATAAATGAGCCTAACCTGTCTACCTTTGAAGTCTCAGTCTAAAGGGGATCACTTCCTAAATCATTCACTGTATTATCAATGCTATTGCTATCTAAAAAACCTCCCATGACTCATCAGACCATTAATATTTGCCTTGAAATTCCAGCTAAAGCTGCAAGAATTTTATGAGAGGAGCTGGAATTCTGTTGCTAAATTTGTCTCTTTATTTCTTTGCTCTTCCCTAATTCCTTTGAAACCTTTCCAGGGAGAGATTGCAGTCCTGAAGGATGCTAAAGGGGGAAATGATCAGAGGCCTTCAGGATTCCCAGGCAGAGGCTGCAGAAAGACAAAGCATTAAGAGGGAGCAGCAGTCCTGTTACGCAGTTTTGTGCTACAGCTCTTGGTTTCTGGCCAGAAAGTGTTGACAGGATGTAGAAGAAAGGGTATGATACATAGAATAATGTTTTCTTCTATCAGTAGCACATGGTCCCCCTCCCCTTAGTATTTCCCTCATGTTGCTGCTATATTTTAGCTCAGTAGTAGATTTTTTACCCACATTAACAAACATATGAGAGCAAGCTCCCTGAAACCAGTGTCTGTGAGCAAACTGTACCTACTCCTGAAAAAACATAAGTTGTAGCTGGTTTTAACACTTTTGTCTGGTACTGCTTGTTTAAAATTCTGGACAGATTTGGCCTTCGGGCAGGTGGTGCAATGTGAAAAATGAACATTCAGTAACTTTCCAAGAGTATTTCTCCTAGAGCACTGTTTATAATGAGTGCTTGCTACTCTGCTGGTTATGCCAGGTGGAAAGGGAAATGTCAAAGCCTCCTGATTTACCCTATATTTCTTTTTTCCTATGTAACTTCTTGATATCATTCTCATTCAGCTTACTTTTCCACTTCATGCAAAGACAGTCAACCTGAAGAAATGAAATATTTTACATAGAAAGCATTTCACTATGTACTTTTCTCCCTGCAGGTGCTGTTCATATAGATACCTCCATGGAGGTACATGAAGACTGAACTAGCTCTGATAATGGAGTTCATGGTCAAATTAGTCTGTGGTGGCTTAAGAATTCAGAATGTACTCCATAGCACTTTCTTACCAAAATCATCTGGCTTCTCTGCTTCATCATAAATTTCATCATAAACTTCATTATATATATGGCTGTCCCTTCTTTTCTTTCAAAAAAACCCAAAAGATTTTAAAAGATGGAAATTTCACCATTAATGTATTTTAGATATTCCTTTAATTGAAATGCTATACTTAGCTATATTTAGCTTTAATTATTAAAAATTAACAATCAACACTGAGGGTATTTCATCGAATCATAGAATCATAGAATGGCTTGGGTTGGAAAGGACCTTAAGATCATACAGTTCCAGCCCTCTGCCTTGGGCAGTGACACATCACCCTAGACCATGTCACCCAACCTGTGAGACCAGGTCACAGGCAAACCCAAAGGCTATTAGCTTTTCCAAGCTGCTCCCCAGCCAGTGCTCTCTGACAAGGTCCCTATTGCTATTTTAACCTCTTTTTAAAGCAAAGAAATCCAATATACATGTTCTGTTTTATTCTCAACAGAGCCATCTCTCCTCCAAGGCGGGATGGAAGAGTGGGTTTTAATAGCCAAGCTGGATTGCAGTACAAAACATGGCTGAAAAATCAGCCACAGTTCTGAGTACCGAGTGTTATAGTTGAGTGGAACTGGATTTTCAAACAGCAGAATCATAGAATCACAGAATGGTTTGGATTGGAAAGGACTTTAAGATCATCCAGTTCCAACCCCCTGCCATGGGCAGGGACACCTCACACCAGACCATGTCACCCAAGGATCTGTCCAGCCTGGCCTTGGACGCTGCCAGGGATGCACTGCTTCGGGCAACCTGTTCCAGTGGCTCACCACCCTCACAGTAAGGAACTTCTTCCTTATATCTAACCCGAACTTCTTTCCCTGTTTAAATTTAAACTTAAAGAAGGTGTGTTGCTTTTCCCCCCACTAATTTCCTTTCTGTCAAGGCTTCCCCTTTGAAGTCTTTTTTTTTTTTTTTTTTCTTGGGATACACATGGATTTGGTGAAAGTTAGCTGCACGTGGCATCAATGGAAATCCTGAATCCTGCATGCAGCTCTCTTGGGCATTCACAGCGCCTCAGAAGCTCAGCCAAACATTTTCATAAATATTTCACAGCAGGAAAACTCTGCAGAACCTCAGAGAAAATTTCCACTGCAAAACTCCAGCAAACAGCCCAGCTCTTTACAAGCACAGACTCTTCAGCGTCCTCCAAGGTCAGTGGAAGGGGAGAGAGCTGGTTCCCTAAAGTACAGCCATGCTGCAGCAGAGACTCATAGAAGGCAACACAACTGCATTTTCCTGATAGCCTGCAGCAGAGCCCACAGCATGCTGGAAGAGGGAGCTAAGAAAGGGGTTTTGTCCTCTACCTCTCAGCAGGGTTCCCATGGGAGGCAACACTGTCTCAGCTTTCACTGTCAGCTGCACAATCTGGCTCTAATGAATGTGCTTTCCAAAAACCACTCAAAATAAATCTGTGTCCAATCATTTTCAATATCAATCTGCTCTTCTCCCAAAGCTGGGTTACATTCTTCCAAAGGCACAGGAAGGTAAACTGGGATACAGTGCAAGGTGCAGCCTTGGGAGAATCATCAGAAGGAATCTAAGTGAAGATGGAAACAGGTCCCCAGAGCGTGTGATTTGTCCTCTCCAACAATTCACATTCCTAGGATTCCCAACACTAGGTCTCAGCATCTTGCCATCATCTGCCTGAAGATCACTATCCCCCTGTCTGAGTGGGAGGATCAAGCAAGAAATCTTCCCTATTGCAGCCAAAGTTCAAAGCCCAGCCTATTAGCTCATATCACTATTAATTTCCTTTTACATTAATATATAATATTGCTAATGCTTCTCTGTGGATTTCTCACTCACCAGAAGAAGCAAATACATAGTTTTTTTACTAACAGGACACAGCCAGAGTCTCAATAAATTAGTACAGTCACCCCAACTTCACTGGTACCTCAGGAAGTTATCAGAGAGCCAAATATAAGACAAAACCATCAGCATTTCCCATCCCATTTACAACATGGGATGGGAAATTAATTAAGGTTAGGACATGAATTCAGACCTAACCCAGGTTTCCTACAAGAATCAATCCTTATCTTGTTTTTCACCTCCAAAAAGCTGATCTTGTTCTCATAATCTTCTAACTCTGCCTAATTTTACTTACCCAAAAAGAAGTGGTATGGCATTCTTCTTGATGTGTTCTGATTAATTTGTATGTATCTGACAACTATCTTACTAAAGATCCAATTCTCATAAAACAAACTGTCCTTCATGTCATATCCTCATTAATAAACTTAAGACCATTTATTTGTGCTCTGGCAGTTTCTCTTTTACTGCTGCCACAATCACAGTATTGTTGGCAAACTGCATCTCCTCTAGACACCACAGTTTAACAGGGTAATTCTTACTGTTGATGTTTCTACCGGTTTACTCAAAGCAGTTTTTAATCAGGCAGGCACTCAGCAGTCCCCACTTCCTGGAGTTCTAAGTGATGCATTTGAACAGTGGGAACAATAAGCAAATCTGTGAACAGTTCAGGTCAATGACAATCTGAAGAATAATGAAAAGTGCATTAAAGTAGAGGGTTAGAGTTTTGAACAATGATTGTAGCACTAAATATAGACTGTAATCTGTGAGACCAAGGGCCAAAATGGTGAAGTGTAGAAAACATGGAAGTCAATACTAACTGTCCATATTATATGGGAAAAATGCAATGAATTTAAGACTGAAAATTAAAGCCCATTATCATAAGCAGGTTTCTATAAACTAGACTGTGACAGGCAGTTGAAGGTAAAGCACTGAAGCCAAGGCTACACATATGACTTTGGCTATCAGAGTCTTCTAAACACTTGGAAAGACACCAGAGAGATCTGGCAGACAGGCACAGAATGAATGTATTTTCTCCTTCTAACAAACCTCCATGTATGTACGATGAGATTTGTAGAATAAGATGTATAAATCCCTAGTGATTATTTAAGGATATAATTTAGTCTTGTAATTACTGTCGTCTCTTAACAGCTGTATGTTTAATTGATTGCAACGCTTCAGGGCTAGAACGATTTATCTTGGAGCTCCATCTACTGATTCAAAGGTGGCACGACGTGTTATAAACCACACCGCAGCCTTCAGACACAACTTGGCTCTGTTTCAAACCAAGGTAAATCCTACTGCAAGAAAAGCCAAATAAACAAGGCTGAGAACTGCTGGTGCATATAGGAGGGAGACAGCAATGTTCTGCTTCACTGCTGTAGGTAACACGTTGTAGTTTGACAAGCATCAATCTCTAGTGTCCACTACTTGCACATGCTCTGTTTTTACACCTCCCGGTGCCATAGTTACATTTGTAAAGCTATTTTCCAGGCTTTGTAGTGAACACAGGGAACTAATCCAGAAAATTCCAACTTGTTTTAGTCCCATGTTCTGGGATGAAAGCAACCTTTTCCCAGGCTAGCACAGCCACCACCCCACCCCTCACCAAGATTGAGAAAAGCACTGCACAGACTAAGCACATTCAAATTGAAATAATGTATGTCACATACTGTCAATGCATCTTTAGAGAATGAATACAAATAGATCCTCTTCCTATAAAAAGCCAAGTATATTTGCAGAAGATTATACTCAGACAGTTCCACCTTCACTTCACTAGGATGAAATGAGATGCATCACCCAAAAATCATTGTTCTTTGGTCCATTATTGTTTTCATAAAATATATTCAGCACTCTGTTTTAGCAAATGAGTGTCGCACAAGCCATCATCTTGAGTATTCAGCATGAAAAGCACTCAGAACAGATTTAATGCCAGCTCTCTTTAAAAAGAACTGAATTGTTATTTCCAATCATCTTTACCAACCTGCTTACAGACAGACCAATGAAAATTAAACGCGTATGAAGGTAACAGGGCATTGGGAAACAGACTGTAACTGAGTTTCCAAGGTCTGCAAACTATGCAGGCAGAACAAACACTTTCTGTAACATCAACTGTATGGAGATAGGCAAGTGACTGCATATTTGTATTTGGGTCTAAATTTATCCTATTGTTGCCCTATTCTTGAGAAAGGATGGATGAGATGCAACTTGCATCTCCCTGACCTGGCATCTAGTGCTGATTAGAGAAGTTCTGAGAGACGCTTTACTTTGCAGCTCAGTTGCTTGCACACCTACAGCTTTACATGCACCAAAGTACTCAAATGTACTTAGTCTTTTGCCATCCTAAAGCTCACAGTGTAAGAGTGGTCTCCAGAAAAGAAGATGTACCACTGTGGTATACAGCAGACAGCAGCAACACTTTGCTCCATAGCCTGGCATGCCCTGCTAGGCTCCAGGTTTCATAAGGAATTCACTGCAGGAAAATCCATGGATTACTCTGGCTGTGCTAGCACCGCACACAGCCTGCTGGCAACAGAGAGAGAAGAGGGAAGTGCAGGGTCAAAAATACACCATTTTACCAACAAAGAGAAAGGATGCTACATGCAAGTGCAGTTACACCTGACAGTGAAATCACCAAGCCAGACATGATGTGCACTAACCTCTGTTCAAACTGGATTCTACTCAGAGAAGTAAGAATATTCAAAGAGGAAAACTAGGACATTAAAAGTCTCCTTCAGGGATTTGTCCATATAATAAAGCACAACAAAAATACTTTTGTAGGATTCTATTTCTATCCTGAGTTCTTTACCAGCTATTAATTAAAATCATACTGCCTGTTTCTACAAAGTCATCCATGAACTCAAGTAAAAGATACAAAGTAGACCACATATAACTAAAAAGAAGTCTGAAAAATGTTTAGTTATGGAAAGCAATTTGTCTCTTGCTGTCACGAATGACATGAACTCGATGATTTTCAACCATCACAAGATCCCAATAAATCAAGAACCTCTCAGGAATACGGACTATGAAACCAGGCCCATGAACACAGAATATGGACGCACAAGGCAGCAGTTTCTTCTGGACCTGTCTGCAATTCCTGAAGCAGTGCTTTCAACTCAATCTTTTTCCAAATGTATTGGACGTTTACATTTTTCGTTATTAATATGCCTGATGCGATGGAAACACTAAAAGCTTTGTTGATTTCACAGGTCACAATGAACAGAACCAGCATTAGGGCAAATTAATCACTGCAGCCTTTTGCTTCTCTTCATCTGTTTTGCTTTGCTTCTGCCCTTGTACAAGGAACACCCACCTAATCCATAATATTCTGCGAATTAATCCTAGCCAAGAACACTTTTATCCATATGAAGCTTCCACCTGCCACTGTGACAAAAACAAAGTGTAAATGCCTGGCATAAAGGAGTAAGATCTAGAAGAAGCTCATAACATTTTCTTGACAGAACTGTCTAGTTTAATTTGCGTTTCTAGAAACAGCACTCTATTGAAAAAACACACCACCAGCACCCAAAACCCATTCCATGGATTCTTTATCTAAATCCACCTGAAACACAGCAAAATGTTGTCACAAGAGACAGCAAGCGGCAGCACATCAGTTCCAACCAGGGAGGACTGCGGCTGGCAAACAAAATCCGTCAATGCCATGGACTAAGCTGTCAGTGCCAGGCTCCCAAGCAGGACCAGTGGTGCCAGAGGCTGTTAGCCCTTGCTGTCGCCCTGCCCCTGTGTTTTTAATCTGACAGAGGCAAAGTTTATAACAGCAGCACATAAAAACTCTGCAGTGCCAGGGTGAGGAGGCTGAAGCAGCCTCCTGGCCCAAGGAAGGAATGCAGAGCAGACTGCTCTAGAAGGCAGTTTTTAAGAGAATATAACCCCCCAGGTTTAGCCCACCTTCTTCTCCCACTCTCATTTTTATCCCTGAGTTTTAGTCAGAACAAGCTACAGCAGCTACCACAGCTGCTGCCATAACCCCAGGTAATACACTGCAAGTGTCCCGACAGTTCTTAGCTGCAGTGACACTCGCAATGGCAGAATTGCCACAAAGACCCCCTCCTTAGTTAAAAAAAACTAACCTTTTCCTCAGCAATTTCTCCTCCTGAGGCCTGGTATCCTCCCGGTGCTGCCTGCTCCTCCTGCGTGCTGCTGCCCTGCACCATCTGCCAGGCTGCTGAGAGCGATTCTCTTGCCGTCTCAGAGACAGCCATGTCATGCTTCAGCTGGGGCAGCACCTCTATGAAGCATGGGCTCATGCTTCCTGTGTGGATCTCCAGCAATGGCAGCTGCTAGTGGATGTGCTGGGGTGGCCCTTGGTGCTCATCTCTTGTCCTCGCTGCACAGGGCAGAGACACAAGGCCTAAACACAGGGACGTGAATAATGGCTGCCCACCAAGCAGTGCCCACTTTAGCTACTCCACATTTTGGTGTCTTTTTTCCTATTTCTTCCTTTCTTCCTGTGCATCTTTCATCTCCAAGGGTGCCACACGCAGCTATTCTCCCCAGCTGCAGCACTGTGCCTCAGTTTCCTCTGAGGCAGCCATGTTATTTTTCCCACCTCAGCCCCTTCACTGTGGTGCAGGGGTACAGAGGGTCCTGCCGAAGCACCACGGCAGGCAATATGCAAGGACCCCCTGAGCAGCCCCAAACTGAACGCAAGTGAGAAAGCTGCTATGAAAATCTCCTTCACCTTGCCCTGAGGAACATACCAGCCCCTACACATCACAGAGACCAAGCTGCAGGCTCGGGGGGTAGTGCTCCATCATCAGCAAAATGGCTGCTGCAAGGCAGGGAAGGCACACTGTGAGGGAGACTGGGGGGCACAGGACAGCAGGCAGAGATTTCTGCTGCTACGGTGCTGTTTTCTTTCAATGGAAATACTGTATTTGTTCAATCTAGGCTGTCGTTCAGACACAAAGAACAGTGGAGAGTGAGGGGACCCAGGCAGTGAAGCAGCAATGTGAAAGGCAGGAGCTCTGCTTGCCCTGGGTGACTTTTGGGGCTGAATTTGAGGAGCCAGCTGCCCTTGTGGTCTCCTCCACAGTATTTTGACTGAAACTTAAGGGTAATATGTGCCCCAGTTCCACGTTTACATAGAAATTGGCTTGTCTTTCACGAAATGCCACAGTTCAGGATGTGCCTGGTATGTACAGTCAAGTCACTGATACCTGAAAAGATTTAGTAAAGCACCAAAGTTTGAAACAAAATAGCTGAGTATATACTGAAGCCCTCCTTTTAAGTCCTCTGGGAAATCCAATTACGCTTTTAACAGTCATTATACATGCCTAAATATCTGTCCTGTTACATGTATTACATATGCACACCATCTGCCTGCACATGAACATCTGTGAGCCAGGTTCTGGCCTGCTGGAAAAACACACTGGTATGATTCTTTTAAGAGTTTGGGGTTTTTTTGCTTTTGATTATGCTCATATCAATTTCGTGCAATTTCATTAAATTAAGGAGAGCTTTTGTGGTTTTTTTTTTATTCTAGTGAAAAATCAGGGCAGACTTTTCTGCATTATGAGATGCATATCAACCAGCTCATCCTCACTTCTGCTTGGTTTAAGGCTGCCTAAATTGCATGTAGAAGTATCAACAGCACCAGGACTGGTACAAAGCACTTACATTGATGATCGCTCTGTTTTGACACCAGGTAAGAGACTCTAGAGGGGAGCTCTTTCTGAGCAACAAGTCTATGGTTACATGAATTACTAAAATGCTTGTATTGTTACACAGCTCCATGTGATGAATGCAAAGGCTTTCCACCCAATGAATTAGGATCACCTATAGTAACTTCTATTAACATTACACTGCTGTATCCTGGAAGCCTTATTACGAACATAAAGAAATTAAAAATATAAATTACCTCCTCTTTCAGTGCCCCACAAAAACTTTATTTTTCTGTAAATCAGCTACTGTACAACTGATCAAAATCAGGCTGAAAACCCCAAGCACAATATCTCCCATATTCCCTTAATTCTGCAAATCTAACCTCCATTCTTTTCTTCTGCTCCCATACATATTCATTCCCCCTCTTTCCTTTTTTTTTTTAACTCAGGTATACATTTTCTTTCTAAATTATTCCTCATTTATTCCATTTCTATTCTGTCTTTCTTCACCACATATTCTGGTCTTTATTTTTCTCATGCTTTTCTCCATGTGAACCCCACTGTCATCATGGAGATGCTTTGCTTCATCATTTCTCATACACAAGCGCACAGAGTTCAAACTAGGAAAATTAATAATGATGATTTATTTTATATAATTTCTTTAGTTCTTACTTGGAGACTTGTGTAATTATTTTTTTCCATTCAACAATCTTGCAATTTTTCCCTTATTTCCTTGTTACTACTTATACAGTACACGAATTTTGTACTTGCCATTACAGCTACTGAATAATTTGCACACAGAAAGTCAGATACAGGCACAATTTGAGGAAAAAAAAACCCAAACAAATCAGGATTATCCTTATAAGGTTTGTATTTCATTATTTCTTTACATGAGTTTCTTTACATCAAGTTCTCTGATAATCCAAGGCTGATGGAGTAGCCATTTGCTCACGTCCACTTTCTGAGTATCTGGGGATACTACACCAGTAGCTCAAGGTAGAAGCTAACTACCATATGACAAATACAAAAGAAACAGACTGTTTAATTGTCCATTTGTTAGCACAAATTACTAAAGATTATACTGTGCTAATTCACAGCCCCAGCCAGTGACTCTTAAGAGCTTTACCCTGGAAAACTCTCAGAGTAATTATAACCGTTTCCTCAAGAGCCCACAAGAATTCACCCTAGGAGGTACCTCACAGGAGAAGTCACCCACAGTCCTAAACTCTAATCTGTGAAGTTTCGCAGTTCCCAGAAAACCTAACTCTGTCCTGTGGAGCTCAGAGGGATGCGCTGGAGGCACCTGAATGAAATAGTCTGATAACAGACTGAAATCCCTAATCCTGTAAGTCATTTAATTGCAGTGTTTCCTGTTCGGTTCTGCCATTTGCTCTTCACAAATTCAGTTATTTTCAGATGTATTTGTATTCTAAATAGCGCATGGTCTGACAGTAGCAACATTGTCATAGCACTATTACATGCATGGATGCGTAACTGTTTCTATCCTTTCACAGTAAAGTTTTTATACAGAATTGGCTGTAAAACCCCACAACTGTGGTTTATTTATTTATTGTGGCAAAGCCTAATAATTCACATAGAACTGTGATTAATCAAAGGACCTTTATTATGAAAATAAATCCTAGTAAGAATGGCTTTCCCAGGCACTTTGCAATTAAAGATAAAACTATTCAGAAATGAGAAATGTAACATGTAAATGGAATGAGGCTATAGAAATGGAAATCGTCATATGTGAGGTAGAGGAAAAACTCAAAGAGCTTAAAGCACTTAAATTGAGGGGACAGGATAATCTCTCCCCCTGTGTTCTGAAAGAACTGGCACATGAAATTGCATGTCCAGCAGCAAGGATTTTTAGTGGAGCTGCCAACTGGAAGCATACTGGCACTAAAAAGCAAACCTCTTGCCTGTATTTCAGAAAGGGGAAAAAAGGACAACCAGAAAACATTAGAGTGACCTCTACAGTATTCAAGGCTCTAGAAGGTATTTTTAAGAAAACGTGTACGTAAGTAGACACAAATGGAAAATGGACAAAATGTAACTTAAGTTTACCACAGGTAAAGCAACTTGAGTGAATATACTTCTCTTGATTAAAACCACTGTTTTAATCAGTAGAATGTGTTGTAGGGACTACCCATTAGGCTTCTGTAAAGTAAGGATTTCACTGTGATTATTAAAGGATCAGTGTTGGAATCTGTCTTATTTAATTTTTCCAGTAATAACTGTGACACAGAGTATGCCAATGAAATTTTGTAGAAAGCAAACACTGAGAGATATTACTAATATAGAAGAGGATTAAAGGTTCATATAGGAAAGCAGTAGATACTGTGACAACTGGAATAACAGAAATGGAATGAAATTTAACAGCATGTAATGCATGTATGGAAAAACAAGAGCAGGACCTCAGCACTTGGAAACCAAACAAGGAAGAGATCCATTAATTGAAGACAGGCTACTTATGAGTCACTACTGCGAAGATAGCTGCGGAAAGGCTAAACACAATCCTAAAAAGTTCCAGGTTTGGTATTGCTAGTAGATAGATGAAAATATTAATACCATTGTACAAGGCATTCCTGAAATCTCATGTCAAATATTCATTTTTACTCTCCATGTTTGACTGCTTGGACACGCGAAAGAGATTGCTACAAAAATAGGAAAGCTTGTCTTAGTTGAGATAATGAAGATAGCTCAGCTTCTTTCCCCAGCCTTATTATCAAGTAAGTAGCAATCTATAATATTCACCAGTTCACCATTGCAATACAGATTTGTACAGTACAGACATGTACAGATCTGCTATTAAAGAGCAAGGAAACCTTTGGATGTCTTCCAGTAAATATTCTGTGAAAATCCCTGCTAACTGCAAATAACAGTAACTATCATTAACACTTCAACCTTTAAGAATACAGTGTACTCAAAAAATACCAAACTTGCTTGGTTTTGCATAAGTTTTGAGGCAAAGAATGCTAAAATGAAATGTAAATATTGTACATATGCAATTTCAATGAACTGAGTAGATACACGCTTTAGTCAGGAACGCTTATCATGATGTGAATTTATTAATTCACTTTAGTATGTGTAGCCATGTCAGTGTTTACCAAAAGAGAAATCTTCTGTTAAATATATATGAGAATGTTTACCATAGTATTGCAAAACAGCATGCTCCAGTTCAGCATTTTCAGACTCGTTATCCATGGAAAACAGGAGCCATATGTTAAGAGACTGGAGTCCTAATAAACTTTAAGACAACAGTAATGTTGTGTGTGAACTGATCAGAGTGTGAAATCTGTGGGCTCAATCTACTTTGAAAGCAAAATCTCTTTCAGGAATAAAGACATTTCTGGTGGTAGAGGCCGAGGATGCCTGAGGTAAACCTCAGCACACCCTACAGCATGTTATGCCCAAGTGGGACACTGTGCATGAAACACACTCCTCATGCTGGGGTCAAAGCAGGTATACCTCGCCTCCTCCCAGAAATTCAACTGCTGTCCTCAGTTTAAATGTGCCATGGAAGTAATTTCAGTAAGACTTTAACCCTCCAGTATTTAATTTTAAATAATAATGTGCTTGCTTGATGGTGCTGTTACTTCAGAGATGAAGATACATATGTAGAAAGACTACTGTTGCTCAGCCAAAACTAGGGATCACTAACAGGGGTCATTTTGCGCCATAGCAACGACTTCCCACCACTGCTGCCCTTCTATTTCCTTTTATTTCATATGTATATTACAGGCATGGGAAATAAGCATAAGTCTGAAAGGTTTCAAGCAGCCATGTCACATCTGTGTACTGGATGGATGAAGGCTGCATGGTCTGCTGCTGGGCATTCAGCTGCCCTTTCATTTCTTCCTACTGTTGTTGAAAGCCAGAGTGTGTTCATGGCTGCCATGGCTGCCCAAAGCACGGTGCTCCAGAGAAGCTGGATCTGAGAGCAGAGCACCAGCCTGCTGCTGAGAAAAAAGCTAAAGAGGGACTGCCTGGAGGAGCCACTGCTGTGTAGGTCAATCTTTCCAACAGCACAACCCTGCAGAAAAAGGCAACCTTTTGTGACAGTTCAGTCCCACAGCTCCAGGGAAACTGAAGAGATGATTTGGTGTCTTTTTCTATTTGTTTTCTGGAGCTGATCAAACTAAACTTTCCTGACTTAAAATCAGTTTTGGTTTAGATTCAAAAGAAATACTGCTAACTACCTATGGTCTGATTCTGTTATTTTTATGCTTCATAATAACTTATCTTACAAATAGGTCCATTTATTGTGATGAAAAGTCAGTCTAAGTTTTTGATCACAAAGTATGAAATGCCAAGAAAATGTGTCTCTTTTGTTTCTCTTTTGCTTCCATGGTGAAAATACTTTAGTATGGCTTCCACCACTGTCCTCTTATCATTGTATCTGTCAAAGCTGCTGCTCAGCCCTCCGCTACTTTCACATTTTCTTTGTCCATAACCTCTGATGTCACAGATGATTTACTGTCCACTCTTGAATAAGTGGACTCGTTTTTAATGTGCTGCATCAAGGAGGTAGAAGAGAAGGATGCCCTATCAATGCATTCATTTTATAGTCTATTCCATTTTGTTAGTGCACTTCAAGGTTCGAGGAGCCAGAGGAGGTATCTTATCAACACATTTCATGCTGGAAAGAGAAGTGCAAGTTGTCATAACTTACAAGAAAACAAGTCTGTCAGGAGAGGAGAGCTTTAATTCCTCAATTTGGAGACAGGCAGACGTTCTTTTAACTTGTCTTTTTATGTTTATATTTGCAGAAGTCCTCTCCAGTGAAAATACCTCAAATATACATACATTTACATATAGTGTATATATATTTAAACAAACTGAGAAAATTCTGTTGTTATTGTCTATAGGAGAAGTTTAAGGAAATAACATGGAAAAGCAGGAATGCTCCTGAACAGCATCCTTCACTACACCTGGCTAGAATCAGCTAATGCAAATTCATCAATGTTAGTGCTTGTTTCCTCTGCCCCACTACAAAGTACAATTTGACATATGGGGCTAAGAAGCCAGCAAGAAGCTTTATCACCTCACTGGGAATCTATCAACTCCCAGAATCATGTCCAAAAAGCAGATGATATGCTATTGGTATGAATACCAGAAAACAATTCTAGCGTGCATGCCAGAGCTTCATCATCATTATTCTTGCCAGTTCTCTCTAAAAGGCAAATATTTTGATGATAGTCTTCATGCTATGCTAATAAGTAACTACTACTTGGTCATTTCATTTTCATTTGCTTCACTGCTGTATCTGTAAAGAGCCCAGGCTGAGGAGAAATAAATTATGGCAAACAGCTGGTTTTATTTATTTTGCATTGTTTAAGCTACTTCAGATATTCTGAAATCTAATTCAGATGTGAGGTGGAGAAACACAGTTAGAAAATGTGGGATATATACCAGTGTTGACAATCACAAATGGAATCCTGCCCACAGCAAGTACATATGATGTTTGTGGTAGTCTTTCAGCTGTCCCATGCCTCATCCATCTATTAGCATTGCTTCAGGGTTGCTGACAAGGTAATATGACAATTTCAGCACAAAGTAGGTGCTAAGCAAAGACGACTCTAAACAGGCCACCTACTTACAGTGGTGAGCATGACTGCTTCTGCCTGAAATCCCTTTTTTGCTGTTTAGGAGAATTCAAATGTGATTTTATGTTCTTTGTATCTAAGAGAATATGACAAGAACTATAGCTGAGGGGAAGGAGAGTGAGGACATTGGATTAAAACTGTGTTTATTTCTCTAGGCAGAACACTGACTGACAAGCCTAGTGGTGTCCAGGCTAAAACCTGCTAGATTTGGGAGCTTACTAAAGTAAAATGGTGGCGTAACTAAGGCATCCCTGCAACTGCCGGAGCACTACAGAGTGGACTATTCTTTGGTTTTCAGGGCTTTTTATTAATGCCTATGAAGGTGACCTTCTAAAGAGACAAAAGATTTCTTCTGAAGGAATAATTATTCCATTTCTTAGACAGAAGAATATAAGGAAACAGCAGACTTTGATGACACAGTGATCCTTATTTACTGCAGACTGATGGAACATCTTCCATGGAAGGCTTTTAGCATAGCTCTATTTGTTCTAGATAGGGATTTTTAAACACTCCATCACTTATTTAGGGAAATGGTCTGTGTGTGTTTATGTCTGTCTCACTCTCTTCTCAATACATTTTATTTCCTCCTTATATGGAAGACATTAATGCAGAGTAAGAACTGTTCTGTGTTTTGTTTCCTTGCTAGGGTTCATTTCTCTCCTGGTACTTCTGGTACTCATGAAATAACCACATCACAGACTTTCCAGTTTAATCACTATTGCTTTTCTTGTAAATAAAGATCTTGTTACAGTAACATACAGCAGTTGTACTAATAAAGTTTCTGTTGTTAATATTTAAGAACTGAGTTTCTTGTTATGTACTAAAAAGATCCACAATTTTAAGTACTCAAGCTTTATTTCAGTTGTGTTTGTTAAAGAAACCAGAAGTGCTTTATATAACTTTCATAACTTTTTAAGATTTTAAACTCCTGTATGAACTCAATCCAGTTTTCTCTGATCACAGCATAGAGTTTCACCTTTTTGATACAACAGATGAAAATCAACATCTGATTGTGTTCCATTTAAAACTTGTGTAACAGGAACAAAAAAATGCACTCCAGTGGAATTCCTAGTTGAATTACCGAAGGCAACATTTTAAAGTAAAGGAATTGACACTGAAAGAGAACTGAGAAGGTGAATCTGTTTATATCAGTTTAAACAACTTAACTGGAACCAGGTTTAAAAACGGTGTAACCCAAACACATTTTAGACATTTCAAATCTGAAATGATCAAATTAAATGATCTCATCAAATTGAACTGTCTCTATACTGCACTTTCCCTCACATTTAAAACAATGTTTACTACAGTACAATTTCACAGTGATTAGAAAGGCAGAAAATAGTGTAAAGAAGCAATCTGAAGAATTTTATTAATTGTCATGTGGACTTGCTTTGGGCAGGATTAGACAAGCTCAAAAGCATGTCAGCAGAGAGCTGAACCTTGCAAACCTGTGACATACCATTGATGGATAGGCACTAGTGATATGCTCAATGGTGAAAGGAAGATTTTGTGGCACAGGTCAGGCAGAGAATGTTGTAAGGGCTTTGGTGATTTTTATAAGGAGCTTCTAAATATGAGAATGGCTACAGAAGAAATAGGGAAGTTGTGCCATCAGTGCTACTTAGTAAAATGATATTCTGGGCCAGGTGAAGGTGAAGGTGAAAGTCCACCTCTTGACAGTGAATGTGAGCTGATAGATATGACTGGGATAAAATGTGAACTTCTTCTTCCATTGTGAAAGGGAATGGAAGCAGGATGTGATTAATGCAGAAGAGAAATAAGAGGAAGGTAAAGATATGCATGACATAATCCAGAACAATCCTTGCTGAAGGCTTCTGAGTGTGTAAAAGTGGGAGAAGAATGCACATGTGGAGCTCAGAGGAAAGGATACTGCACAGTCCTAATCTAGATGGGAGGGGAAGGAAGGTTTGCTAGTCTTGTGAATGGAGAGAAGAGACATACATGACTGCAGAACAGTGTGGAGATAACTAAGCTATATTTTAATGAACAAATACCCCAGGGATGTGTCAGGAGATGGAAACAGTCCTCCCAGCAACAAGCCGGGGAAGGAGTACTGATGTTCCTTGACAGTTTAGAGAAGACTTCTTGTCAGCCTATGGGCTACACCTGACTTGAGCAGGGGATCAGTAAGGGATCAGAATTAACCTGCAAGCTCATTAGGCAGTACAGGAAGCCACAGGAGTCTCCCTGCCACTTCAAGAGTGAATGATGGCAGGAAAATAGTTACCAATCCACAGGTGGAGCATTTGAAGCCTAGATAGTGCTCCTTGGACTATCTAGACAGTTCTGCCTGTGCAGGTAAATGTCCTCATGGTGATTATACCATAATTGATAACCATAAACATGGAACTAATCATCTATAATGTAGAAGAGCTGATAACATTATTGCTGTGTCCATTTTAATATAATGATTTATGGCAGTACATAACGGACACTTCCAAACTGCTGAGATTATTTTTAAGAGAGGATTTTATCTTCATTTGTGATGTCTTAAAATTTCCAAAGATATTCTTCAGTTTTGCATAAAGCCCCCCATTTATTTTGAACCAAGTTTGCAAATATTTGTTAATAGAGCTCTTAGAGAGAACAAATTTCTTGATTATGTTGCTATTGCTCTGTGAAATGTTAGATCTAAGCAGAACAATTTCCTTGCCAAAAAACATTTACTGCAGAAAATGTTAGCTGGAAAGTCTGAAAAGGAGGAAAAAACCCAACCCAATTTTCTGCTATTCAGTTTAAAGGCAGACAGGCTTTTGATTTGTTCCCTTTTATTGATATCATTGTTTTTCTTCACTGTTTCACATTCAAGGCAAACTGCATACCAAAATGTTCATACACTTCGTATAGTTCAGAAGTTGGAAAGAAGCAGAGACATTATTGCTATCGATTTCAGTAACATAAAATCAGCAGGTTGCTTTGTTTTCATTTTGGCAAGATAATAATTCTTATAAATGCTATTTCAAGACAGAACTCTGTCCCCACTTTTTGTTACACTCCCACCATATGTTACATAAAATGCTAAACTGAGTAAGTTTTAGAGAAGAGTCTTTATTATGCCTCATTTTCTTTCAAATATGACTGAAGGAGAAAATGATAATAGACACAGAGCTGCATCCACATTTAATTCTACATCTCATTCCAAATGTGTATTTCAAAATTGTTTTGTCTTCCCTGTGTGATGGTCTTGCTGACGGTGTGTAAGATGCTAACTCAAATGTATGTATGAACACATCATAGGATTGGAATAGCAGCATTCTTTGAGCTGTCTGCAGAAATAAATACCTACCTCACAAGCAAAGTAAAATGTTCACTTTCCTATAAAAAGTCTAGTTATGTTTGAAACAAACTATATGGTGAGTATAATAAATCCTGAGTGCTTAGGTGAGCATTGTTCAAAAGAAAAATCCACATGACTTTGAAAGACATGGCTTATTCATGGAGAAACTGGTACAGCCAATGCCTGGTCTACCTTTTTCAAAAGAGAACAGAAATAAATGTAAGCATTTTTGAGTAAATGCCTTGAATAATAGTATTAAGTGACTCAGAAAAGAAAATTACTGGGGAAAATGTACAGTTTACCATTCTCCTCCACTGCTTAAGTAGCCAAATGAACACAGATTGTGTATCTATGGAAAGATGTACTTACAGCTTTTTAAAACGCGTCATCCATCCCCTTTCATTCTACAACTAAATATGCACATCTTCAACATCCAGCAGAAATATGGAGCATAAAATTAGGAATATATTATCTGTCTATATTTAAAACAGAATCAATATTTAGAATGATTACAGGCACATCAAGGTGCTGGCACAAGCGAGCAGCACTTCAAGGCTGCATTTAAGAGTAGCTTCTACTGAAGGCCAATCAACCAAGTTTCCTTTTCAAGTAGGAAGAAATGATAACATTTACAGGTCAAATATTCAGATGCATTTAGCCATGCACATGAAGCTGGCTTTCTAGATAGTGTTTAGAAGTCTTCTGGGGAAAATGGTCTGCAGCAGAGGACAGGGAGCTGATTACATTTGTACTTGCACACGTGTGCTTTGCTGCCTCCCACTCACAAAAGGAGGCGCTGTGCAATCCAGGACCCGCTTTCTACAGAGCACTACCGTGATGTCTCTTATGTGACCTGCTGTGTTACCTGGGCAGATTCAGCCTTTCTCCTGCACAGGATCCCTGAATGCATGGGTGCAAAGGCAAGGCTAAGAGCCTTGCACAAACAGCAGCTACCAAAGAGTCTGCAACTGCAATAGCAAAATCTGCAGGCTGGCTGATCTGGGGATGTTGAACATTTGAGGATTTGGGTCTGAATTGCTTTAAGAGCAAGTTTGGGCTTGTATGCTGGTACTGCATTTATGAACGTGTCTCCCCAGGAGACTCAATCCTACTGGAAACCTGCAGGACTCAGATGCAAAGTCCAACATGATCTCTTGCAAAGTGTAAAGGCTGAATCTAGGCTGCAGCTTGGGGGCTTGCAGGGCACAGCACCTTTTGCTGGTTGCTCACTGCTAAGGCAAATGAGACTGTTGCCAAATCTCTTAGTGGTCCTGTTGTGCCAGGGGCTCACCCCCCACCCCAGATACTGAGGGTGCACCCAAGTTCTGCAGGAAGGTTTGCTGCAAGGGAAGGGCTTCTGCAAGGCTGCTGCAAAACGTACTCTGTTGCTTGTTAGAATTGTTTCAGAGCGGCAGATAGATGTTACCTGGCTCTCTTGAAACTAACTGGTAAAAAACTGCACAGCTACTTGGTGGTTTATTTTTATGGTATTCTCTTTAATGTAGAAGCTGTTGGCATCTGTCCTGGGTTCAGCAGCAGCAGTCATTTTTCTCCTTAGTAGCCGGTGCAGTGCTGTGGTTTTGACTTTCGGCCTGGGAACAGCACTGACAACACCAATGTTTTCAGTTGCTGCTCAGTAGTGTTTTGGTCTGACCAAGGACTTTCTGAGCCTCATGTTCTGCCAGGGAGGAGGGGAAGCCGGGAGGAAGCAGAGACAGGATACCTGACCCAAACTGACCAAAGAGGTATTCCATGCCACAGCACATCATGCCCAGCATGTAAAAACTAGGGGCAGTTACCCGGAAGGGTGGGGTGCACTCCTGATGAGCGGTTGTATTCTTTTCCCTTATATTTCCCTTGTCATTATCATTATTGTTGGTAGCAGCAGTGGTTTGTGTTATACCTCAGTACTGGACTGTTCTTATCTCAACCCGTGGGAGTTCCATTCTTTCCATTCTCCTCCCCATCCCTCCCCAAGGAGGGAAAGAAAGAGGGGGGAGTGAGTGAGCAAAACTGCGTGAGAGTCTTAAACCACCACAGCATCTCAGGATTTCAAAACAGCATTAGCTATTGCACATGTGAGAAAAGCCAGGGCTGTCATGCCTTACCTTGCACAGTGGAGAGTTTTCTCCTGGTAATGGGCTACTGTGTAAACCATGGTTTTGTTGCTACCAGCAGTAACAAATAACAAGTACTTTCTAAGCAATACTGAACTGCAGCGTTCCTGTATTTCTAACTGTAAACCTGCCTTTGTTTTCAGAGAATCAGGAATTCCAAGAGAAGGAGACAAGTCTTTCCAACGACATATGCTTTCTGCCTTCATCTCAGTACCTTGTTTTGGAAACAGAATGATGGAAGCAGTCTTTTGTTTTCGCTGAGGCAGTCACTCCTCCTGATCAAGAGAAGCATGCTGCAAATTAGAAACAAAACAGAACTGAAATCCTGTGCATATTTAAAGTAAATGCATGAGAGGTATGAAAGTGAGTGCAAATGTTAAAGTGCCAAAAGGGAAACCTACCACTTAAGGCAATTTGTAAGGGACACTGCATTTCTGCCCTATGTGCAGCCCGTCTGTCCAAAATTCCCCATCTTTGCATGAACCAGCACAGGGAAATGTACTAAAATGCTCCCTCCTACTCTTGCAGACACAGTCTTTTATCTCTTTATCTCCAGCCCCCCATGGCTGAGGTCTGGGTCCAGCCAGCACCAAGGGGCTGCAGGGGGAGTGAGCAGGTACAACCATGCCTGGCTGAGGGAGAGGAGCCCAGCCCGGCCAAGGCACTCCCCACCCGCTGCCATGGGCTCTCCTGCCCCGCCTGCACAGGTTGCTACATGCTGGGGTAGCAGTGGCCATGCCCTGTACAAGAGCCCTGAGGAGCTGGCCCAGCCATTCCTGGGTGATTAGCTGGGACCGGTGTGCCATGGAGGCTGAGGAGGCCGCAGCGAAGGCAGCGAAGGCAGTGCTGCGCACACCCAAGTGCTCCCGCTGCCGCAACCATGGCTTCGTGGTGCCAGTGAAGGGCCATGCTGGGCACTGCCGCTGGAAGCTCTGCCTGTGCGACAAGTGTGCCCTCATCACCGAGCGCCAGAAGATCATGGCAGCCCAGAAGGCCCTGAGGCAGCAGGTACCTGACCCCCCTGTAGGGCCAGCCGGTGGGCCCGTTCCGAGTGAAGGCGCAGGGGCGGCTGGTGCTCCTGAGCAGAGCAGCCATGAGGGGATGAAGGACGCCCACCCCACTGGCAGCAACAGCAAAGGCATGGCGTGTAGAGGACCACTGCCACCACCTCCCAGCGGCCCTCCCTTCTGGGACTACGGTAAGGACCTGTCCCCAAAGCCTCTTCCCTGTCTGACATCTTTCCGCATTCATCCTCTTCCCCTGTCAAACACTTCCCCTTGTGCAGGTTGCACCTGCTGATTCCTCAGGCTCCTGAGAACCGCTCGTGCCGTCTTCTCCCGCTTTCCTTCCTCAGGTACCCTGCTTGCATGTTGAGTGTGCAACCCTGCATTTGTTTTCCCTCCTGCAGGGTCTGCAATGCAGTCATGCAGCTCTGCAGCAGCAGGAGCAATGTGCTGAGCCTTGCTGCTCATTGCAAAGGTGAAGCTTGATCAAGTGGCTTTTCTGTAAGAGGGAAACCAGTCTGAGAGGGAAACCAAACCGTGATCCAGTGTGTACTGGAGGTGCTCCTGTGTTTTCTCTGAGTGCTGTCTCAGTGTTTCTAAATTCACAGGCACAAGCCTCCAGCAACAAAACTGCTAAAAAACCCAGTAAACGGGGAAGTTACTGCTGCAGTTGCCTGAAGCAAGCATTTTAGTAGAGCACTTTAAAAGAAAGAGACCTTTTGGCCTTAATTCCCATAGCAAAGACTGAACTTGGCTGGGATCACTTGGTGTAAAAGTGCATGTGGTGTGTAAGGGCAGAGCACAGATTTTGCAGGTGGAACAGTTGTTGTATGGTCAGTGACCTCTTAAATTGCTTCCTTTAATAGTCTTTCATGTGACTTGTCTTATTTATTACTATTTATTTCAGTAACTTCATGGTATTACGATTTACTGTAGTCATTTTACAGAAATCCTTACTGACTGCTGTAGTCATTAGTCTGAGCCTCTGGAGAGCTGGAAGCCTGCAAGACAAAACACTGTTCTGAGAAGCCCAGAGGAAAGATTCATTTTGGACATCCAGTTCCCACCTAATCTGTCAATAACTGTTCCCCCTTTTTTTCTTAGTTTTTTTTTCCTAAGAAAATTATGTTTATGGATGTGTGCCTGTCATTCCTTCCCTTAATAACATTTTTAACCTGCTGACCAGCTGAAAAGGTGAGGGGCAAATAGTATTAATTCTAGTGCACCAGAAGTTGACCTGCCCTCAAAGCACATTCCTCCAGTTCTGTACCAATAGGAGGGTGTGCAGACAAGAAAGACCCTATTTGTATTCAAATAACCACTCTCTGCTTTTTTAGACTTCAGAGAGGCTATATGAGATTCCAGATGCAAGATAAAAAACAAAGGAAATAACTGATTTCTGCATCTGAAATTGCCTGTGTATGTCCCCAGAACTGAGCCTTTATCTGTAAATTAACTTAAGAAGTGATAGGTAGGACTAAAGTTAGAGCTTTATTCTTTCTGTAGATTTTTGGTTTAAGTTCTGCTGGAGTTATAAGCCTTAAGGTATGTTGCTTTGCTGTTGCTTGTGTAGTGAAAGATTCTGCAGCCAATGCTTCACTAAGGAGTAGCTTCACCGTTCTGTGTTCCAGGATCATTTGCTGCACCTTTCCTTAGCTCCTTAAAACAATGACAAAATAACTTCACGAGGAACTAAGCATGAAACCAAAGGCCGGAACCTCCTGCCCAGGAGTGGAATTTGGTCTTGCAGCTACATCTGCTGAACTCCACAGAATTACATGGATGTTTTTTATTTGTTCTTCTCTCATTTTTCCTAGCTCACCCCGCTTTTCCTCCAGAATACATGCTCAAACCAGAATACCTGGAGAGAGAACCTCCAAAAGTGTACCCTGGGTGTTCTGGGGTATATCCTTACCACCCATTTCCCGTGGGATTTGCAATCAGTGAGTCAAGCTGTAGAGGAGCATCATCACCTCCAGGGATACCACTTCAGAGAGGTTTTCGACACATTCCTAACAACTACAGGCCAGGAAATGCAGCTTCTGTGTCAGTAAGTAGCAGTCTTTCAACCACCTCTGTAAACACTGCTGTCTTTACTTGTAGCTTCGTTCTTGCTGTTGAAGTACCTATTGAAAGTTATCCTGCTTATCAGTTACCTCATAGCATTTTGGTATGTTATGCTGAAGAAAACATTAGCGAATGGTGGTGTTCATAGTCTGATGTGAACCCAGAAAAGCAAACCCATGAACTTGCAAGGGGCCAGGTCTTGTGAAGTGTTTTCGGGCTTACACATCCTGCTGTCATCTGCAGCAGCCTTTTGGAATGATGGCAGTTGGACACTTAATATGGTTGTGTTGTGCCAGTGTAGATGGCACAGAATGCACATTGGGAGGTTCTTCTTCCTCAGTGCAGGGCACATCTAATGGGAAGGGAGAGTGTCAGGGCTTAGCCACAGCTGCAGAGAAAAAGAGGGGATTCCCTGTCACATCTTAGGGGTTATTGAGAAAGAGGATGGCTCGCAGCACTCTGAGCTCCAGATAAATTATTCTTACACACAATGCCTTGTCCAAACCATCTCTGTATGTGGGTTTGAATTTCATTTTTAACTGTTCTGAAATGGATGGAAAGATCTCACACATGTTCTCTGTACCAGGGTGCACAGCCAGATCCAAGAGAAGATGCCCTTATTTCTCTCATGCTAGTGTTTCTGAGGGATGGAAATATCTCCTTCCATGTGGAATGAGTTTTATCATGCTCTATCAGGTCTGGTGATCACAGAAGACCAGGACTGTGGGGCACCCTGGCTGTGGAGCACACTGTGGGAAGTAGAGCCACTCACTTCCCTGCGCTCAGGGGAGAATCCATAACTAGCATGGAGATGGTGGCAAGGAGCATTTTCCTAGGTTGCCTCTCTGCTGCATGAAGACTTCCAGACTTGTTCAGTGGCAAGTGTACCAGGTCACTGGTGAAGGTGAGCTTCCTCCTGGTTTAAACCAACTGCTCTAATGGGATGTGACAGGTGACAAGGACTTAGAAGGACAGTTTCAGCTATGACATAGTCTGAGAAGCTGCTACTTCTCAGTTTCAGCACATTACACTATACACAGGCTTTGCACTTGCCAATACGTGCACGGATGTGGCAGCATATGGCTAGAAAATGGACAAAAAAATAATATTCGCTTGTAAAAATTGAAACAGAAATTGTTTGATACTGCAGATATATCCTGGAGAGAGCCTTTAGATGAAAGATGCTTTTCTTCATGTGTTTCTCAGATTCCAGATGGAGGTGGAGATTTACACCAAGGATACTACGCTCCTCTGCCTCAGTTCATCCCACCAAATTTTCTGCCAGGGATTCATTACATTCCACCTCCCCTTTCACTGAATGTGTTGGCTGAAACAACCAAGGAAGCACAGGGTAAGGGAGTGTGAGATGAGCCCTGGGAGATCCAGTTTCAACCTGGTTTCACTATCTAACCACAGATGTGGAAGCCCCAAAAGACCCCAGTTCTAGCCTAGTGCACAGAGGCTCCCTGATCCCTGTGATAGAGGCAGGACTGAGATCCTGAAGTCCCAGAAGGGATTGCCGGCTTGTCTAGCTCTGGGAAGGGCTCACTTAGGGGCAGCAGCCTGACATGCTCAGGCTTTCCAGCTGACAAGCGCCTCGGTCCTGCGCAGGCGCTGAAGGCCCCAAGACTCGGAGCTATTCCAGAATATGAGCTGTTGATGTTCTCAAAATGCAAATATTTTTCTAAATAGCCAGATTGCAGGACATGTTTTCAAAATTATTTGGCTCTGTTTCAATTTAGACAAAATGTTAAAAAAAAAGAGGACTAACAGCATACATAAGACAAAATTTCTTGCTCATCCGAAAATCCTACATTTTAATTGCTGTCAATGAAAGATTGACTTGTTCAATTGAATCTCACAGGATTTTCAATTTCCAGCATAGATTAAGTCTTTGTGCCCCTCTCTCTTGAGGTCTCTTTTGTGTATTGTGCCTACATGTGGACATAGTTGTGATTATATTTGCAAGTTCTTCATTCGGCTGCAGCCGGCTGTGACCACAAGAGGGTAGGGCTGCTCAGAGAATCAATCACTGGCGCTGGATGAGGGAATAGCCAGTTTTAGTTCAAATTCTTTCTGAAAAGGCAGAAAAATAAATACAGCTTTATTTCTTTTCTTGAACATGAGAATAAAAGATTGTAAATCTATATATGAAGCAGATTACAATAATCACCCAGTGAAAAATCAAATCTCATGTATAAGAGGGAGGAGGAATACAGTGTAATAATTCTCATTTGAATTGAAAAGATGCCGATGGTGGTTATGTGGGACAAAATACAATTAGGCGGGGGGTTTTTTTTGGCCTGGTTTCTCAACAACATAAGGCTCACGCAGTCTTATTTTCTGTTAATGTCAGTCCTCTCATAACTTTTCAACCCATTAGTTATTTTCAGCCAAACATATCTGTTGTGATCACAGGCCTACACAATATTTATCTGCAAGGGAAGCAGATGCCTCCCACACAACCATTTGTTTGCAGCCATGTCGTGGTGTTTGGCTGGCTGTCAGCTTGCACTCAATTCCTGACTGACGTGTGTGTACTTTGGCCAACAACCAAATGCCTGCCTGTCAAGCCAGCAGTGAGCACGTATCTCCAGTCGGAGCATACCTGCTTCTTGTCTGGCTGGAAGGCCAAAGAAAAGTAAGCAGGATTGTGGTGGATAAGGGGAATATGAAAAATGTAGCAGTGTGTGTGCGTGTGTACAGACATCACAGAAATCTAAAGCTACTTTAAGATACTCACAAAGGCATTAGGACTTCAATGCAGCATGTAGGAGACCCTAGTGAAATGACAGGGCTGTGTTTGAAGGGAAGAGAGGAAAACAAGGGCTGGCAAGCAAACCAGAAAGTGTATGTGAGGATTAATGGGGTTTGTGGTTTGGAGAGGACAAAAGATCTGGTGGAAACTGCAGTGGCAGAGAACACATAGGGAGCTGCAGCTATTCTGTTGGAGTGTGTGGGAATGGAAGGAACTGGGGGTAGCAGCCAAACATGAGGGACGTGGAGAGAAGTAGTCGTATTGCGTGAGGAAAACACAGGGAATCCAGTCCTGTACTGGTGGAGTGAAGTTGTACTGGCCAGACAATCATGAAAACAGGCAACTGGATAGAGAAGAGAGGTCGTAAGAGCACCCCCCCCCCCCCAGAGAGCAAAATGCCATCTAATGATCTCAGCCCTTATTACACACTAGGGAAATGACAACCCAGGCACAAAGCCATTGGAAACAATGCATCATGGATTGTGCTGCTCAGAGAACAATCCAGTTTTCTTAGTACTACAGAGAAAGTACAATTTAATTCTGCTACATTGCGTTTGTGCTCTGGGGTAAGTAGTAATTTGGGACTGTCACCCAGTGAGGGGCGATATTTCGGCATGAGGTCATACACAGAATAGCCTGCAAGGAGAAGATGCAGATGTAGAGGGAAGCTACAGTGAAATTATTCATTCTTTGATTCTGGTTCAAGATGCTTGAAAAATAACAGTGCATAGGAGTGTAAGATTGCATCCTGTCTTTTTTCCCCAAGAAAGGAACTGAGTCAAACCTGCAGTCAGACTTGGGAAGATCCTTCCTCCAGAGTGACCTCTGGAACAGAGGTGAAATGGGCTGTCTTGCAAAACTGTCACAGGAAAATGGATTGGATATAGAAAACTCTAGCAGGGGACAACTGGTGAAATGTCTGTGATCTCTGCCTCAAAGGGAATCCAGGATGAAGACAAATAAAAAGTCCTGTTTGAGAAAGGTTTTCTAAGGCTAGAAGCTGCTACCAGAAAGATTTGAGTCAACAGTTCACTGCAGTTGAATGACTGAGGACAGTAAGGTTACAACAGTGACGTGAAGTATAGGCCATGTCATTACACAATTTAATACAGTATTGACTAGTAACATTATGGAAATCTGACAACATAAACGCAACGTATGTCCAGTAGAAGAGCCAGTAGAGCATCTGAGGATGGAGATGTTGCAGATGGTTGGCTTTCTAAAAGAGCAAGCCACAGAAAAACAAACAAACCCCCAAGTCGCCTTGGTGAGGAAATGAGGAAGCTTTTCATTCAAATTGGCAAGGAAATACTTTATAAAATGAAAATTCCTAGTTGGATTTGAAGCAAGGATTATTCAGTCTGTCATGGCCTTTGAGACTTCACAGGAGTGTTAAAAATGGCATGGCATAGAGTCACTGCGGTTAAGTGGGCAAAAGAGCCTATTCTAGTGAAGCTTCAACACTTGCCATCTTGAAGCACTCTTGCTACATTTCTTTAAGCATGGCTGAAGCAATCAGCCACTGTCTGAAGTGCAGGATATCAGCTCACAGAGCTGCAGCTCTGGATGTCAAGTACCTTTTAATTAGCTGCACAGAAGAACAGACTGAAAATGTGATTGATACCAGGTGTAATGCAATTAGAAATACATGGTTTGGGGCTTGTGTCTTTGTGTTTAACTCTGACCTTTTTCTACTCTTAATTTTTGTTTCAGCTACTGAAGCTGACAGGCAGGATTCAGGGGCGGTTCGTGAACCTGGCCAAGCATCTTCTTCCCCAGAAGAAACAAGCAAAGATGAAGAATGTAGAATGTATTCTAAAGAATAAAAGGGCTGGAGAAGAGCTGAGTAGCAGGCAGTGCTATTGAGGGTGTTAGTTAACATGAGTCACACTCAGTCACTGAGCAGTCACAACCGCTAGAAGAAGGGGGTTAGTACCCTGCCTCACTTTATGATCATGTTAGAGCTACCAGGCTCACAGCTCTGCCTTCCTACCACTGTAAAGCCCTTGTTCTTAAAAAAGGTTTTCCAGAGCCATGGTAAATTCCTTCCCCCTTAAGCAGGTGGAAGCAGCAAATGATTACGACTCTGAATTTGTTTCCTTTGCTGAGGTTAGATGGCTCCCTGAATTTGGAATAAGGTCTCTGGACCATGTGCATTCCATAGCCTTCTCCTGTTCCTGACAGTAGTCAAAATGTGTTGTTTGTGTATCAGTTTGCTGTAAAGAAAAGCTGGTTCTGAATATTATGGAAGAGTTAAGTGATGTGGAGCCTGGAGACAGTCTGGGTTCCTGCTTTACTTGGCTGCCTAGGAACATGATTCACTGAATTCAGCAGGGTGTGGGAATAGGGGGCGCTTGTTAAGAAGGACATGGGAGGACTTTGCAGCAAGGTATGGTGCAGCCTGAAATCCAGTGCTGCATTTCTTTTTGGGTGAGCCGCCTTTAAAGCACCTTCTGTTCAGGTTGGGGACAGACTGATTTCAAACACAGGCTTCAGCATTTTGAATGTACTTGATGTTTTATACAGAATTTCAATGTTGTTTAACTTGGTACAGCTGAAACGAAACAGCTATTTGTTTCAAACGGCTCGGGTAGGCAGCTTTATACATGCATATTGGAAGTGTACTGTGGTGTATCCAAGGTGTGGAGAGATTGCCTAGGAAACTAAGACAAAACACCATTTAGGAAAATAATTAGTCAAATTGATATGCTAATGTTTAATTAACAATGAAAGGTACATTGCTCTACAGTTTTGCCTAGAGGAATTGCTTTTGTATTAAGTGGATCAGTTGTTACTGTTTGAATAATTGGGGGGGACTTTGTACAATTAAAAAAAGATACATTAAACTGTTGATGTGGTTTTGATGATTTGAGGCTTGCATATCTACACATGATTTTCTAGCCAAATGTCAGATGTTGCCCTTGACCAACCAGCTCTGTGTAACAAACTTGCCTGGAGAGAGATTTAGGCTTCAGTATTTTTCTTCTACAGCTTTCACTGCTTCTGTAGTGGTGAGCACAGTAAAATAAACATCCCTCTTTTCTGCTGCTTGTACTAGTAAGCCGTTGCTCAAGATGTAAAGTAATTGTACTAAGCTTCCCAGTTCTTTTTTTCAATGCAGTTGATGATCTGCTGGAATGCTTTCCGGCACTTGGCATTTGGGGTCAAAAGTAAAAGTGGCAAACTGAGAGCTGCCAAGAGGAAAAACTGAAACCCACCTGTATCTATAGCAAATAGTCTGATGTACAAGTTGTTAAATACTAGATTTACAACAGGAGTGCTTCTCCCAGGAGCGTCCCAAACCTGCTCTTTAATACTGCTGTCTGCTTGGGCAACTCTGGATACTTCTTTAAGGTGTCTGCACAGAGCAAAGCTCTTTTCAAAATAAAATAATCTACACATAGCAATACCCACAAAGCAGGGTCCTCTGTGTAGAGAGGGTTGGCTTTCTATATATATAATATAATGATTTAAGGAAATAGTAATGTATGAGACACATGGTTGAATAGTTTCCTTCCCAGATATTTTTCTGAAGTCATATTCAGTATTAAATTACTCCTTGAATCTCAAAGGAAATGGACTTCAGCCCATTTCACTGACTGTAACGCACAGCCATTGTTGATACACTGCTTATACAGTTCTACTTTTTCCTCTGTTGCTTCCAGATTGCCAAGCCAAACTCCTTGTTTTCCTCCATCTTTTTGAATTATCAGTGAGTGAACTAAAGCCTTTATTTTGGCTGTCTGAATGATGGTATGGCACTCCAGTAGGATCTCTCCCACTGCGGTGCTGCAGACCAGTGCTCATCTCCACAGGGATATAGTAAGTTCTTAGAAGAGCCAGAGAAAGGCCACTGAACAAAGAGATGAAGGAGTTGCTTTACAATGGGAGTCCAAAAATAGTCTTCAGTTTGGAGATTCTTGCACCTATCTCTGAATGGAAAAGTAATGACTTGGTAAGAGTCTGCAGTTGACAGGAAGAATTATCTTACATGGATAATTCAAGGTTTCATTCTCTCATTTTATGCTCAGTTTGTCCTTTTTAACCAAGGAAAAAAAGTTCCTTGATGACTGGTATTGTCATATTGTACACTTAAGTACTTCAAAGTGAATAATTTTAATTCCAAACTTAGTGCCAACCAATGTTTCCAATAATTAAACTCTTCTGACTGCATTTATTTAAATCAATGACTCTGGGATAATTAAATCAATTTGGACTGAAATGGAATTATGTGGATTACACAAGTCACTCAGAGGTTGCTCCAGCCTAAATCATCCCAGAATTTTATTGTTTTTTATTAAAGCCTTAATTACATAGACTTTTGGTCAAATTTATAAAATTTGTGAAGAAAAATGAAAGTTAGCTACAATAACTGCTTCTGAAATCTTTCTGCATGCAAGCTGCTGCTGCCTGCAGGAGGAATTCTGCCCATAGCATTTGCCATCATTATTATTTTCTGATTTCTGAGGATTGACTCCCTCGCTAAATAGATGCAAGCTTCTGAAGATGTGATTCCTGACACTTCTGCCAATCCTCTGTCCTCACTGCAAGCCCTTAGGTCACCACAGAGCAACGGGCTTTGTTTGTACCCTGAAGGGGAAACCCTGAAATAAGGAAGCGGTTCCTCAACATTTCCTCACACCACTAATTTCATTACTTTTAGTGGAATTACTTGCGAGGGTAAAGTTGACAATGTTGGTTAGGTATGCAAGTGTAGGATCCAAGTTTTATACAGAGGTGTCTGTGACACTCTCCAGAGCCTCAGATTGTTGTAAACGTGCATTTTCTGCAGGAGCTTTGGAAAAGAGAAAACAAACCCAAGGGATTCTAGAAGGATCACGTAATATGTCCATTCTGCAAACATGTGAGGTTCATTTGTCATTGCCTTGCAGCAGACTTCGAGACGTTAACACTCGTAAGCTATCAGCTTCTACATCTGGACTGAAGCAGGTTTTCATATGACAGTAATTATAACACTCCATGTCCTTTCTTCTTCTTTGAGTTAGATGCACCCAGTTGGAAACCACCGAATCTACCACAAGACTTATGGCTGGGTTTTTCCACATTAATGAGTAATTAATTTTGAACAGCAGTCCAAAGAAATACTTAATTCCCTACCAATAAAGTTAAGTTGCTGCAAACAGAACTCCCCCTTCCCTTAAGAAAAAATAATTGTCCTGGCAGAAAAATTCTTCATGATGTGAAAACATACCTATTTTGGAACAGTGGAAACATTAATTAAATCATTCTTAGGGGCAAGTGGGCCTGGTTTTCCTATTTTTTGCCCAGTATTTTACTACTGCAACATTAGCATTAGTCACAGAGTTATGTCTCTGCTTTGCTTGCCAGAATGTACAGGAGAAATCCAAATGTAAAGAAAGCCTTGGTGGAATTTACTCTTGAAACCAGAGCGTCACTGCATGTTTTAGTTTGGCCCAGGCCATTGAGAGAGCTCCAGATCCACCACAAATGACCAGGCAGTGATGTGCTGGTTCACTCACCCATGCATTTTACTTCACTGTACCCTCACAGGTATGTCTTATACATGACCAAGGCATGAAGAGCCCAGGTGAGAACACTTCTGAAAAAACACCCACCAAAACTACCAGGCTTATTCTGGTATTTCTTCTTTTAGAGTGGGTAATATTTTCCTCTTGTTTCCCCTTGCTGGCCTTTCCCACTGGCTCTTTGGATATTGCCCTCAGCTTTGGAGGCAACATTACTGGCAACCTACTGACTCCATAGGGTGATCCCCTATGGCTCTAATGATGGGCCAGTTGTGCTCTCACACCATTTTCATTTTTATTCTATGTACCTGTCCTTAGTGGAGGCATTTCTGGTTTCATTCACTAGTTATTGTCAGAGATTTGTAGCTTTACTGGTACAATCTACTCCAAAGTGTCCAGGCGACATAAGTTAAAGTGAATACAAAACACTTCCTTTTATAAAACGTGGTTTAAATAAGTCATATGCTTAGTTTCCTGGAAGCACCTTCCTAGTTTTCTATGACAGGCTGTTTCCCATTAAGAAACGAGTTCTTTTCATCAGGATGCAAATGAACTGTTTCTTGTGCTCTTCCAACAGCAAATATAAATCTACATTCAAGTAGTTCAAGTGTCACATACCTGCAGATTGTTAATTTTTTACATTCTCTTCCTCATGCACTGTCTCACATAGAATAGTTAGGGTTGGAAAGGACCTTAAGGTCATCTAGTTCCAACCACCTGCCATGGTGAAATGGTTCTTTACTTCCTGTTGCTCCCCAGCCCCAGGATTACAGATTTGCTTTTAAATACCTCTAACCACGTTGGGCATTTCCTGCCTCTCTTTCCGAGGGCACGTACAAGGCCAGTAATCCCAGCCCCTTAAAGCTGTAGAGAGATCTGCAGAGACCACACCTGCCTGGTTTATTTTCCTTACTGACCCAGTCTGCAGCTGTATTTTGTTTTTCCTCAAAATACACAGTTTGTCATGGCCAGAACAAGGACAGCATACAAATAGATCAGAGAAACAACGTTAAAAGGAAAAAAAAAAAAAAGAGAATTCATGAAATACTTTAATCTAAAGAAGCATACTCAAAAGACTTCTATAGGAAGATGAAAATCATAACCTGCGCTTGTGTTTCCTTGTAGGACTGGGAGCGACTTACAGAGAAGAAAGCCACCTCTCCATCACCACCAGGAACAGCCCAGTAGCTGTATTCACACACTGGGAGACACTTTGCTTTTGAAGACCAAGGTGCTCCCAACACCCTTAAGTGACTGTGTACTTCAGAGGCTGTAAAGAACCGGGTCACTGCGCCCTTTCCCACAGCGACAGGCACAATGCGGCCCCACCGCTCCAACCTGCCGTAAGAGGATGCAGTACAGCTGAGACACTATAGCCACCCTCCCCACCGCCTCCGGCTCCCCTCAGCCCAGGGCCCGTTCCGAGGCAGCCACTTATCCTGCCCCTCCAGCGCTGTGCTATGAGGGAAGGAACAGCCATCTCTTCTGAAGGCATCCCGCTCCCTCACAGCGACCTGCACGCACCCTGCCATGGCTTAAGGGGGACGAGCGGGGCCAGCCCTTCATTAGTGGGCGCTAATGAGCAGGGCGGGGCCGTCCCTTCATTAATGGGCGCTAATGAGCTGCGTGTGGTCCTGTCCCCCAAGTCTCGCGCTCGCTGCGGACGGGCCGTTGTGGGGCCGTTGGGCGGCGGCGGCGGCCCTGAGGCGGCCCGGAGACCGTTAGAGTGGGGCGGCCGGTGAGCGTTGGGCCGGGTGGGTGTGATAGATGTCTGCTTACTGAGGTAGATCAAGCGCCGTCGGTCTGAGGTCGCGACTGCCGTGTAGCTTTGCTGCTGCAGTGGCTGCCCGTGATGAGGGATGCCTCAGCGCCTTGCAAGTGTGGAGGGATAGAGTGCAAATGACTTTGTGGTGGGGCTGGGCTGCTGATCTGATTTGCACTTGTGATGCATGTGACTTAATTACAGCCTTAGTAGTGAAAAAGGGGGAAGCCTTCCATGAAGAAGATGATCTGGTGGATATGTTTGTTCCCTGTTGCAGAGCCGACTCCAACTGAGTCCTAAGGGAAATGCTGACCCGTGATGGCAGGCTGGTAGCTTGATACAGCTCTTGTACAGCAAGACTTGCTAGCAGGTTGCTCACATCAGACATCTGTGTATAGAGCTAAACTTATGTGTGAAACTTTTGTCAGTTACCTTATCTAAGTCCTTATTAGCATGGAAGTGACAAGTTCATGTTATAAGGTGTCTGACTGCTTGCATAGTAAGTAATTACATCATTTTAAACCCAAGTTTTGGAAGGCATGCATGGCATTGTCTTCCGTGAAGCCTGTTATACGTTGTCAGTAGTTGTTGCTTTACATTTGATACCCATTTAAAAATTTCTTGCTTTGAGTATATTTGTATCATTTGAAAAGTACAAAAGAAAAAGGCCTGTAGCTTAAAAACAGGAAAGGGAAACATTTAAGACTTAGGCCAAAATACCTTTATTTTTAAAGCAATTCAACACGGTTACTTGTGGCTTTGGATTCCTTGGGCTTAAAACATAGCTTCAAGGGATATTGAGCCCTAATGTTAGCCCTGTGAGACTTGTGCTTACTCATGTTGAACTTCTTCAGTCTAAGAAAGATTCAGGGTCAAATGAAATCTGACTCTTCCAGGCCAGTTTATGCCTTTACAGTGTTTCTAGCTGGCTAAATTAATTTGCTTTGTTTACACCCGTTTCCAAGTTCAGAAGTGAAACTTCAGAAGATGACAGTTAAACAGTGGAACAGATGACCAAGAGGGTGGTGTGAATTTTCCATTACTAAGTCTAAAACAACTAAGCGTGTTTCTCTAGAAGAAACACAGGTGGGTGTGTTGAAGAAATACAAGTGGAATGTGGTCTGTCCCATGAAATAGATAGTCCAGAAGGTAGCGACTGCTCTTGGTGCCATGGACTGGAGCTCAGCAGCACACTTGCTATTTAGGGTAGGCGACTCGATCTGCCTGCTGAAAGGACCTAGTGCTATAAGAAAGGGCACTATGTTCAATTGTTTCAGTACAGCAGACAATGGTACTCATTCTCTCTAGGGTGTGTTCAGTGGTGGCTGGGGCAGTTTGACATATCCTGGGATATGTTTAGTTTAAGACCCTGCTTTTGAGAGCCTCTTTGCATGAGAGTTACATGTATTTATGCAGTAATACAAAGAAATAAACTTCTTTATGTAACTGTAGAGAAAAGATTGGTCCAAGATATTTTTATACTAAGTTTCTAGCTCTCCTCTTCTAAGCTCAAGCCTGTCAAATTGAGTATTGATTACTACAGTGTTTGAATCACAGAGCTTTTAAGTAGAGGTTAAGTAAGCTAGCTTTTAGTGGATGATTCATGAGGCAGGGTATATACATATACGTATATACTATACCTAGGTGAATGGGAGCTGGGAAGGTTTTGTGCAATACCTGACCTCAGGGCTATGTGTGAAGTCAGGCAGTTAATTCTCTTTTAATCCTGTTTTTGGCAGATCAGAGATTTTAGAGACCTTTTTTGGACTTGAAATTTTTGCAGCAAAATGATGTCTAAGAGTTGTTAAAACTGTACGATGTAAACTTGTGGAAGTACAGCCTGTATACAGATCTGCTTTGCATCGTGTTTTGTGCTACTGTTCTAGAGCAGTAGATTATAATTACAGCAATTCTAAAAGTCTTTTTTTGTCATTATTCCTAGGTTATAAACCTCCCTCCCTGCAAAATGGCATTCTGTTCTCAAACATGAGTGAGAATGAGGAAACGAGGAACCTTAGCAGATAGAGCTAGAGTGTATCACAACGGAATGGGATGTCCAGCAGGGAGAGCTAGAGGAAATGGCACTAGCTCAGAGCCTACAAAGACAATGGGGACCTTGTAGCAGTCGCACAACTTTGGATTGCTCACAGTTCACTTTTCAACTTAAGGTATTTCAAGCTGATTTTCTACATTTTGTCATCTTCTGCTACATTCAAGAGTTCTAGAATATTGACTTTGCATAAAACACAACTTTTTCCTCTTGAATATTTTACATCTGATTGAGAGCCACAGTTTAGACAAATAAATTTAAGAAAGCAGAAACATGCGAAGAAAATGGCTGTGGTTGGAGAGCTAGTGTTTCATCCAGTGAGTTTGGCTCCTTTTAGAGGCATATGCAGTCAGAGACAACAAAAACCCAGGCTAGCTCTGAAGAATACAAAGAAAACCGCATTGAATTATGATCAGAATGCAGAACCTTACAAGATTACTGTTCCGTGGAAGAAAAGCAACATGTGGTCCAGAATGCAAAACCGTAAGTATCTCTGTCAAAATATAGAGTATGGTATCTACTTAGGCTAATTAATCAGCGTTATTCTTAATTGAAAATTCCAAAACAGAATATATAATTTTCGTTAGAATACTTGTTAAAAGCATTAAATATATGCAGGATGGTGTTGAGGGGCAGTTTCTCAGTAGGAGCAGGACTGAATCACTGTTGGGAGAATGCACGCAGAACTGATGCTATTCAGAAATATCTGACTTGAGTGTGAGCTACATGTTACGTGATAAGCCATTGAATTACAGCAGTGCAGCTTTCCTTGTTGGGTCAACCCAAGCAGCAGGTTGAATCTAAGTCACCACACTTGGAGGCTGCCTCAGGTGCTTTGGTTAAAGAGAGCTGCTGTATGTGGGATTGGTTCTTTTACTCTGTCATGTGTTTTCCTTAACTTGGAGTTTGAACATAACATTAACCACTTACCATCAAAGCAAGACTTTCGCTGGAATTCCTTTCTCTGACAGTAAAGAAGAGTGAAACTACAACCTCAAAACACTGCAAAGTTTCAGCAAGTAGAATAGTCAGATTGTTTTGAGAGGGGATGATGTGTAGGTTGCGAGTGACTAGTGATAGGATTGTTCAACCTGAACCAGTCTGACCTCTTTCTCTAGAGAATTTCTAGATCATCAGAAGTTAGTTTTGTCTTCACAGCTGAGTGCTGTATCCTCAGATAACACTAGTGTATGAGTTAGGTACTGCTTATGTTAACAGAGTCAAACTGCCGTTGGAGAGGCTGGATTTAGTGTCCTGACTGGGAAAATGAGATAGTTTCCAATAGATAGTTCATTTTTCTTGTGTGTGTGAGCAGCATCAAGTAGCCAGTTTTACTTGCTATTTTAGAATACTACCCACTAAACAGACCTGTCATATTTAACAGACCTTGCATATTTAGCAGGTTGCAAAAAAATTTATCAGAAGAAACATAATTTTTAGGCTATCTTTCTATTCTTTTTTAAGGAGCATTTTACAAGATATTATTCAGTGCACTGCACTTAACCTACTTATAAGTGAGAAGTAAATTAAAATGGCTTTCCTTTAAAATAAAAATACTCATTTTAGTCAAATTTTCATGGAGGGTTTGATGCTTGCAGCAGCTCTGGTGCTTATTGATTTTATTAAGTTTTCTGGACCTTAATTTAAACATGAAGTCAGAGCTCCATGAGCTTCAGAGTACTTTTCTGTGTAACTAGTGAATTAAGTGCTGAAGTATACAAGAAATAAGCATATGCTTTCTTCTGGCAATGACAGTGACAAAATGACAATGGGAATGTTAATTTTGTTGTGCAGTCACTTAGCCGTTGAAATGGGCTCTCAAGGAGGGCTCTTTGCCTTTTCTGCACTGATCAAACTGAAGTCGGTATCCCTGTAACCATTTGGATATTTGAATGCGAAGCTTGGTCTAAACTAGAGAAGGATACTTCTTCCCCTGTAGCAATATGTCTATTTGTGTTGAAAAATAACCTGTAGCTAAAGGAAGTAAATTCAAAGCTTGAATATGTAGTTTATAAATTGCTGCCCTTCAATGGGAAAGCTAACAAAGGGAGGGTGGACATCTTAATGCAGAACAGCTACAAATGTGGCTGGATAAGTAGGATGGAGCAATTCTCAGCCTGGCTGGAGTCCTGCCTGCTTGCAGTGAGCTGTGCCACGGTGTCCACAGCTCCCATCCATAACAGCCTGAGTCCCAGTCAGGCTGTACACAAGTGCTGTCAGAAGTGTGTGACTTCTGGTGGCCTCAGCTGCCAAGGCAGCTCTTTCATGTACCCACTTAGAGGAGGTGGTGGCAGCACTGAACTGCTGTGTGGGCTGGGGCTGGAGCAGCTATGAGGAGCTAGAGAAAGCCTGTCCCTGTGTCCAAGAGAAGAGGACGCAGGAAAATTATCTATGATTCTATTAAGTGCATTTACAAGTTTGGCATTTAAACTGTTTGAGCACAGAATCAGTCTTTTAATTTTGCCTTTTTTTCATCTTATTTGAATGTGATGAAACTTGAAAACACATATGGGCCCCTTCTGGAGGGAATGTACAGAAATACTACTGGTGTATACCTCAGCACTCTTCCCCTGCCCTCCACTCCTCTTACACATTCATATTGCTTATTCCGTTAAACTGGTAAGGACTTGACAGCTTAATGAGCCTGACAAAAATTCCACAGTTACATTAAGAAGAAAAGTCAATCTCTTCAGTAATTAATCACAAAAACCTCTGCCATTTCTCTGAGAGGACTTTTCTTAACTAAAGGGAAATGTTTAACACAGATTTCCCAAAAGCAGAGAAAACCTTGGCAGTGACTGGAACCGAAAAGACAGATCTACTGGTATAAAGAAAGTATTTTTTGTTGCTGTATACTCTTACTTTAAATTTCAGATGTTTGTCCATTATGTTCATTAAACACTGAAGTATTTTGTCAGGTTTTCCAGCATTGTTGAACTGAGTTAAAATGTAATCGACTTAAAGCAAATAGAACAAACCACTCGTCTAATAAATGTCAGCTCCATGCTGACTGGAAAGAAAACACTGTGTTCTTGCCCTGTGACCCCAGTGCTTGTGTTAAAGCACAAAGTCTCCAATCATATGAATGGAACATAAAACCTTTCACTATTCACTTCTTTCTCTTTGTAACCAGGCAAGTCTGTGGTAGTGTGAGCAATATAAGAAGCAGGCTTTTTACTTGTGTAAAATTTCATAGTGCACCTCACTGAGTAGCCTTATAAAGGCTCAGCTGAAGGTCAGACTGATGAGCATCATGGACCAGATCTTGTAGAGTCACTGATGTTAAAGGCTGATCTGGACTGAGCTGCCTAAGGGCATGTCTGTGTGGAGCATGGGCAGACATCTCTCTGCTGATGATGGCAAGAACTACAGCTCATGTGTTGATAGAAGTCTGCCTCCCTTGCTGCAGACATTAGATTCTGCAGAGCACACCTGAGCTTATCACACAATATTGGCAGCAGTTGTATTCCTTATAGACAGCCAGGAAGATGGTGGCCATGATAACACTGTGATAGATAAGCCATGTCGGGCATTGCCGTGGGAGATCCAGGACATCCCCTCCTTTACAGGGAATTTTGCACTCTGCTATATGCTGGCACAGCCTTAATGACTGGGATGGGCAGTGCCTATTCTTGACTCTTGTTTCGTCTTCTTTGTGAGTGTATCTGTGTAAGCATTCATGCTCTGTTTAGTTAAAGTGGACTTTTGGAAACCAGGTGGTTGCAAAAAAATCCAGAAGGGCGTTGGTTGAAGCTGTGTTTAAGCATTTCAGTTGCATGCTGATGAGTAGAAGATGAATGCCCAGATTTGTAAGCAAGGATTCAACAAATTAAGCTGTTAGTGTGAGTATCTTATGTTCTTGGGTTTAACATCCCTCTCCAAAATCCTTGGTGGTTGAGTTAGTGGCCGGCAAGTTGCTTTGCCTTCTTGCTGTCAGAAAGGAATGTGTCAGTATTGTAGGTATCCCACTGAGCGCTTTTCAATTTTCCTTTCAATGTAACTCATTGCTTCCACGCAAAACCTAATGACTTTCGCTTGTGCAGATTGCCTTGTTGTGTGCTTTCTCCTGTGCTTTGCGCGTTCTATTTGAACAATAAAAGGACCAAAGGGAAAACAGTGTTTCTTTATGTTAGAAGTACAGCAGCCTCACATGTCAATATTTCTTTTCCCCCTATGCACTCTGACTCAGTTTATTTTTTTAAACACTTTGGCTTCTTTTGAGAAGATTTTTAGTTCCAGAGCAAACCAGTTTGCACAATGTGCGCAGCTTCATGTTGCACTGGACTGATGGCATTTGTTATGTCTACCAGCTGATAGAGTTCTCTGAAAATATTTAGCCTGTAATGTAACCCTCCCTGCTCTTCTGTTTTCATTGCAAACATGCAATTAATCACCTCAGTTGTTCCAATTACCTAAAAGCCCAAGTGATTGTGATTTAAAAAATAATAAAGATAGTGATGGCACGGTGTGGCTGTAGGACTGAGGTGGACCTTCAGCACAGCCTAGTAATCTTCCACTGATTCTTTCATGTCTGGGGAGGTGTCCTGGATGTGGATTGATGCACATCCCTGGAGTCACATAATCCAGCTTGGGTGCTACCCGTATCTTTCAGGCAGTCATTGCATGCTGCCTTTCAAAATGTTGCCAGATACAAGGAGCAGGGAGTTGGACTTCATGGTCCTTATGGGTCCCTTCCAACCTGAGATATTTTATGATCCTGTTTGGCACTACCAGAAAGTGTTACCTGACAAATAGTTGAATGAGAGAGAGTTGAGGAAATAATTGCAAATTCTCATAGAAAATGATGTCTTAAGAAATATTAGAGCTGTCATTGGCATCAAGAAGACCAGCATCATTTAGAGGTCAGGTATATATAAATCATTCTAATTCCTGAAAATATCTGAAACCAAAATGCTTTTTCTGTTCTCTGTAAATCAAAACCAGTGTGGATTTTCTCCCCCTCAAATAATTCTCATGCTAGAGCTTGAGTCTGTAATAGGTTTCACTTGTTTGGCACATCCTCGGGCCCAGTTAAAAAATCCTTGGAAATGGTTCTAAAATTAATGCCCAAACACAAACCTGCAAGCAGTGATCCCAGTGGATGTGCCAGGGAGAGCTTTGCACTTGCAACACTTCAGAAACTCTCTGTAATGACTCTGCCTGGCTCTGGGGTGAGTAAAGTCAACCATGGCCTGAATTTCTCCTGTTTTGAAGGAAATGGCATTTTAATCTTCCAGAAAAGTGCAAGCCACATGCTTTTATTTTGCTACTGGGAGGCTATTTAAGGAGTTTACAATATTCTGTTAAGAAATATAAATGTTTTATTTATGTATGTATATATACACATACATATATTTGTGTGTATATGTATATACACATATGAGGATGTAACTCTTCTTTGATACTAGCGTTACATCACTGGTCTATCTGTTGTAAATCTGGGTCACTCCTGAATTACATTCTCTGCATGCAGATGGAGTTTGGAATACAGCATGGCTCTGAAATGCTGCTTTCTAATATGATTAGTGAGTCTGTGTCCAGATGTGGGTTTGTTTAGGGGAAGGGAATGGAACTGAGGAGGTGGTATCCTGACATCTGATCCCTGCAACATCCATAGGAATTTCTGGCACTTCGTTGTGTGTCCTTGCCACTCATCCCCAAGCACAGGGAGCTGGAGCTGGGGAGAGCCAGGGAGCTCCTGGGCCACTCTTCCTCTCTGAGCCTTGGGGCTAACCCAGAGAGAGGGCAGAGGTAGCCAACACAACTGAGGTGTTTCCGTGCTAGAGAGATTAAGCCGATGAGGACTTCTGAGTCCTCAAAAAGATGTGGGAATGGACTTAACAGAGGTTTACAGAATCCTAATCACCAGGGAGCCAGCAAATGCAAAATAAACTCCCTAGCAAAAAGGAGACCCCAGGGTACACGCTGTTAGCTGGCAGAATGCTATCAAGACCCAGAAGAGTAAATTATTTCAATAGGAATTGGAGCAAATCATGGGGAGAAACCTACGAGGGCTATTACATGCCACTAACTGAGGCAGAACAGGGTATTGAATAGGAGCTTTAACTGGTGCGATCCCCACCTTAATGCTGACAGTTCTTCTCCGTGGCACGATGGTTCCTTGAAAATCTTTCTGCTGAGCAAGTATAGGCTGGCTGTTAAACTCTGTAATGTCTATAGTTTAAAGAAGCTGGTGGAAATCAAAGGGTATGATCTTTATATACAGGTTTTACTTTGCTTGAACTCTGAAGGCAGTTTCCTATCACTTCCTGTCTAAGCTGGCTGTACATGGCTTGACAGAGAAAAGAATTAATCATATCGTTACAGATATAGACATGTATATTTATGGGGAAAATGACTCTGCCACCCTGTTAAGTAAACATTTACAAAGCTCTGTAGCTTAGAAAATGCTAAGAAGGACAAAACAAGTGTCAGTTAATTCTGTAGACTTTGGATCAGATTTCAGCCACAGTCAGTGCCAATTATAAAGCTGAATGGAGTGACACAGTATATTAAAGAACATATAATTTGTCAGACAGTGTCAACATTGCTGGCATTTTATATTTCTTGAGGTAACACTTTTGAGCCAAGTGTCTCTAAATCTCATTTAGCATGTCAAAAAGTGCTTTCATTGTTAATTCTCTGCATTTGGGAGAAACAGGCCTTGTGATAGACAGCTTTTGACAATCATAGCTGGGCTAAAAGCTCGCAATGGTGGGATTTAGATTGTTGCAAGTATGCAGTGTCTGAAGCCAGCCTGCTAGAAAAAGCTGTTCACTGCAGCTGCCTGCCTGCCTGCCTGAAATAGCATTTACTTGGAATAGTTTGTGGGTATCTTCACACTCTGACCTGCTGTATTCATCACTTAATCTTTAAAAAAATCCACAAATCTCAACAAAATGGGCAGAAATTTACGTTTTCTAAGAGCAGACATGAAAAGACGAACTAAAATTATTCTTTGTTTGGTGGCTACTAGAGCTGGAGTCTAAACACATCCTAAGTATTTGGTTTATGCCACTGCTCTGCCCCATGTCCAAGTAGCTGAGACCCTTGTAGCATGAAGTATGAGAAGGCAAAGCAGTTTGGTACCTGATGTGGCTTTGTTACCTGAAGCTGGAGAGCTCTGCAATGTTGTGGGAGTAAAGCTGCTGAGATCCCTCTTATTTTTATATAGAGGATGCATAAAGGCTGAAATCAGCTCCACAGCTTCAGTGATGCCCAGCACTAGGATGGGATGGCAGGCATGGGCTGTACACTGAGGATACAGCACACTCCTCCAGGCACTCAGCAGGGGCATGGGATGGTTCTTGCTTCCTGGAAAAGGTGGGATTTTGTATTTTTGGCATAATATTTGAGACTTTGTGATGTGAGACCCATCTCCAACAAAACCCATTGCCTTCAGGGAAACAAAAGTAGTGGGAGTGCTGGCAAATGGATGTACCCAGGGATTGGGGTTGGACCCAAGTGTCTGCACAGTTGGATTTCTCCTGTAAGCTACAGGCCACTCCAGCTGGTCTTCTGATGCTGAGCTAATTTATATGGCAGTCCCAACATCCTCAGGTAGGGGCAGAGTGGCTGAGTTGGATGCAGAAAAGCTTGTTAGCTTGTGCTTCCTTTTGTTCATCAACTCCTTTAAAATCTTGGCCTGCTCCAGTGTTAGGTGCTGCCACCTCTGTTTCCTCACTACCTCGTATTTTGGTTTCCTTGCATCTGTGAGAAAGCATCAACTGCCATCAGTGAGCACCAGTGTATCCTCAGCTATACTGTACTCATGCTTGTCCCTTCCATATACCTGTACTCCTGCCTCCTTTAATTCACCATATTGCAATATGATTTCAAGAACTCAAAGCATGTTCTTCCCACATAAGCTTAATGAAATTGGATACTTTTTTAATTAAAAAGATAAAGTTGTTTTGGCTGCAGTAAAATTTAAGAACAATGTTTTACAATGAGGGAGAGATGTATGACATGCATGACTTTCTGTAGTACGCTGTTATTACACAACTTATTAGAGGATCTAAAAGCCCATTCTGGCCTAAGCCTGATTGCTGTGTTGCCCCATATAATATTTTATAAATTCCCATAAAAGAAAGAAACACTATGACTAAATTAATGTTTTTAAGTAGTAGGACTTCAACTGCAAATGAGGAGTAGGACTTTGAGTACTACCAAAAGATTACTTTCTAATATGTTATTTTACATGCTGTCCTAACTCACAGCTTATTTTAAGAACGAGCTTTAGACAGCACAAGTAAATTCACATGACTATCTGCATAAGGCTGGATATATTTTGTGATGATGGTTTACATTACCATCATCTTTTCAGCACCTTTCAATGCTGTGAAAGCAAGCTTTCTTTGCTGCTTTTCAGTGCAGCGAGTCTGGCAGACTGAAATATCAGCCACGATTCCTAGGAGGATTTTACAACTACCTGTAAGTGTAACCAGTATTAGAAAGCTTTAGGCCTAAATTCTGCCACCTACATGTATTGACCATGCAAATTATTCCACTGAAGCCAACATGCTCTTTGCATAAAATAACTTTGTAAGCCACGGGATGGAATTCTTTAAGCTGTTATTCTGACTGCGGTTTGTGCTCTCATATCTGCTCCAAGTAGAAAAGATAGTTAAAAATTCAGACAAAAGAAAGAGCCTCATAACTTGCATTAACTTTTATGTCATCTTTGAAACTTTTTAACAACCTGCTAAATGACAGTGAGCAGGAGTCTTCCTTGACATGTGCTCTTTGAAATTACAACTGAATGTGGGTCTTTGGTTTAAGGAATTTTTACTGTGGTTTCATTACTTTTTTAATTACTCTGTTACTTTGCTGCTTGGCTAAAAGGAAAAAGCTGGTTCTAGTCAAAACACTGTAATTAAATGTTCTGTAATGCAAACTGTTGCATAGTGGGAAGACCTGGCAAGGAGTAAGACACTTCACAGCTTAATGTTTGTACTTGCGTGCCTGCTTGTGTAACAACTGTACCCAGTCACTGAGCAAACTCGGGCTCAGATATTGAATTCACTGAAGATGCTGAAGTTTCTTTGAGCTTCTAACTTCATCTCTATCACCGTGTAGCCTCTGTGCAAATTCTGCTTATGTGCCCAGCTCTCCATCAGGCACAGTGAAAAACCAACACCCACCCCCCAAAAACCCTTTCAGGTGTTCAGAAGTGGAGTTAGTTGTGAGATATTTAAGGCAAAGCAATTGTATCACTCACTGTTATCAAGTATTGTGAAGAAATTTGGAAGCCTGAAAATGGAGGTTTTCTCCTCATCTTTGTCCAGGAGCATATCCACAAGGCACTTATGTATCATTATAATGAATTACTATTTGTGTTACAGTAGTGTGCAATGAGAGCAAATTCAAGACCCAGTTAAGCCACAGCTGCAAAAACAGCATCCTTTTGCTCTGAGAGATATATAGACAAAATTAACAAAACCAGCAGAGGACTGAAGAAAGGAACTGAACTAGACACAAATGGGAATCAAGGCTGGTAGATACAAAAATACTCTTAAAAATACCATATCCATCCAAAGCAACATGCTCAGGCTGGACTCGGACCACAACTGCAGGCCTTTGCAGGGACAAAGCATTGCTTCTGTCCTGATCAAAAGAGTGGGTTTATTTTAACAGAGATTTGTTCCAAGTTCTCTGACCCATCTTTGAGCCCGGCTGGTCTTTTGGGTATCTGGTTTACCTGTGTGGGTGTTCACACCAGGTTTGTTAGAGCAGTGTTTACTTGTAGTGCATTAAATGGTACAGCTGGCATCAGGCACATGGTGTGACTTCTCCTAGTCTGTCCTCATGGCAAAAACTCCATTTAGTGAGGGGACTATTTGTCATAAGCTTTTTGACTTCTCTTTTAAGTGTCACCATTGATATGTATCTGTTAGAGAAGGCAAAGCTCAGAGCATCCTCTGCACTTGGGGAAGTCTGGGTGAAGGTTGTGGTGCTCCTTAGGCTGGGCTCCATTCAGACCTCACCAGTGAGGGGGTGAAGACTGAGACAAGTCTGGCCCTACTATAGTGCCCAGGTGAATAATGACGCTATGCTGACATGAGAAACTTCCCAAATCATGGAATGTTCATAGAATCATAGAATAGTTAGGGTTGGAAAGGACCTTGGAAAGGACCTGAAGATCATCTAGTTCCAACCCCCCATAGATGTGCCTGTCCCAAAGTAACAGGAGGGGAAACTCTAGCAGCACTCGGTGCCCAGGTCTGCTCAGAGCAGAGCCAATGCAGCCCATTGCCGGCCTGGGTATTGCCTTGAGTTTTGTTATGTGGAGTTTTCTTTGGGAAGAAGGAGGTAAGGCTTCCATGGTGTTTTTCATCAGTCTGTTGTTTAGAATGAAGAGTATTTAATCTGCTGCATTTGGAAGCATCCGCACAGTAACCTGTTGCTGTCCTTGGTCCATAAATGATTCTGCATTTCCTTGTATTTTGGATTCCTCCCTTTGGCTTTTCCCTGTGTGAGGCAGCTCTGTCTCTTTCCTCGCCTTTCCCCCCAAGCTTCTCACAGCATTGCAGCCATTCATGGCAGGCTCGCATTTGTGTCCCTGATGTTTGTTCCCTTGCTCCAAACACCAGTACTGCATCCAAATTGCTTATCCCAGGGAGAACTGGTACCAGTGGGGAACCTACGTTAGTGAGCGGTTTCTCTTTAGCTTCCAGATGCATCTGTATTTCTTCTATCCTTTTCACTTCTTAGTCTGTTATCAGGATTGTCATCACCCGGTGACTCTGTTGGAGCCCCTGGTGTCTGTGCAGCCTTAAGCCTGGTTTATCCAGTTTATTAAACCAGTTTTACAGCTGATTCGCTTCACTTCAGAGGCACAAAAACGCTGAGTGCGGGGCAAACTGCCATCTGCCATGGGGAGGAAGCATCGCTGCCAGCCAGGGCTTGGCTGCTCTCCCCTCCTGACACATCCAACAGCCCATGAGGCATTACTTCTGTTGAAATTTTTGGTGAGGAAGAATGCAAGCTGGCCAAGACCTGGGGATTAAATTCTTCTTTTTTTTCTTTCAAAGTATCATGAGGTAATTGCTGAATAATAAATGGTCAAGATTTTGGTTGTATTTCTTATATGAAAGATTGTCTTTCCAGCAGCTCAATTTTGCCAGCACCAAACTGGGAATTAGTTCAACACTAACAAAGGAGGAGAGTGTCATATTCTGACAAATCCCCTGCAGAACCTGCCTTTTCTGGGGGGTTGAGGTGTTGGGAACATTTTGTGCACGTACTGAACAAACTGAAGAAAACTTCGCTTGTGACTAAAGACATTTAAAACCCCTCAATCTTAGATCACAGCCCTCTGTTGTGGGCTGATTTATACTGGGGTGCCTCTTCAGGTGCCCACTTTGTAGGGATATCTTTCTTTTTGCTAATATAGATATCTTGTACTTAACAGTAATGCACAGTATGGCTCAGTGTCTATTCTGTCACCTTCAGGTTTTGGGCAATTGCCGTTCAGAGCCTACATTTCTGCTTGTCCTGGCTCCCTCCAATTGCTCTGATTTACTTTACCACTCACTGTTTTGCACCAGGGATGGGGTTGCTTTGAGCTTCCCCTGCATATGAGGAGCAGCTCCTTGCTAGGATGACTCCCTTGACATGTCTCGCTCCTTTCAGTCCCCTCCATGTCCTGTACTGTCCTTTCTTCATGAATCACTGGTGCTCAGCAGCCTCCATGGCTTTATCTCAGACAAATCAGATTTTCTCCTCTGAATTTTTCTGTTTTGGCCTTTTAAAACTGTTGCCCTTCAGGGGTCTCACTATACAACCTGCATAGCAAGTAGGTTCGCTGTAACTTCTTTTCTCAACTTGTTCATAATCTAAGGAGCATCTGGGAATGATTCATGGGGGGGGAGCCCCCACGACCTCCTCCTTGTCCATCCACTCCTGGGAATTGCTTCCTCACTTGCATTACTTCTTATAGATGCAAAAACTTGCTGTGAGGGGCAAGTACTGTGAAGGTATTAAATATTGCTGATAGCATCATCTGCTGACTGTTCTGTGAAGGTACTGATGACGTCTGCCTGTAACTGGAAACTGCCTCGTGAGCCGGTTTGGGATGCAGAGTCAGTCATAGGTTGTGTTATTCAGCTTTAATCTTGTTAAGGAAAACTTCCAGAGGTATTTATAGCTTTGTTCAGTATGTAATGTTCAACAAAAGGGCACTGGGCAGCATAATGTCAGTTAAAATAATAAAGGCACTAATTAAATGACAAGATGTTTTCACTCCATTTTAATCTGCCAGAATTCAACTCTGCCTGGAGGACAGAAACTGTCTTCCCTTTCTTTTTGGTTTCCATACCTTCCTTTTTAGCACTTGTAAGGCTTTACTTAATCTAGTGGTTATTGCTGAATTAGGTTGAGAAGCAAGTGTGGAAACAAACTAAGGTATCAATTGCACCTCTAATCTTTTTCAAGTTGTGCCATTTGTTTTCTCTGTTTGAAGGATCCCATCTGACAGCAACATTTCTGCATTTGCAAGCTGCAATATTGTATTTCTCGCTGTTTCAAAGACTTCAGCGAGGACAAACTTAGAAGAGTATCACAGCACTAAAATATCTTCAGCGATGTTGGTTGTCTTTCCACAACATTTCTGGGAACCTTCATGCATCATTATTTTGGCCTTAAATTAATATTAACTTGTTAGACTTGAAGCCATTGCTTTTGGGGTTATTTCTGACATGCAGTTATTTGTAAGTTGTGTTTAAATGTTGTCTGATAATGTATTAATTAAAGCAGACTATTAGCTAGACATCATCAATTCCCACGTACCAGTTCCTGGTTAGACTCCCTTGGTCTCTCTAATTCTTTTGTCCCCATCTCTCTTGTGCTACCTTTAATTACCTCTGGCATTACCCCATTGCCAGACTTTTGGTGCTGGTTTGGTGCATGCTTGCAGACAAGCCAGGCTGAATGAGAGGAGTCCATGCTTTCTCATTAGCACAAACCGCTATAAGAAGCAAGGATTAATGAAATAGAGGGCAGGCACAGTGAGGTATGTGAGATGCTAGACTTTTTCTATCCATGCAAAGCTATTATTTGCAAAGGGGATGTGGAGTCTGAGAGAAATAAGCTATTTTGGCTGATGAGTTTCATTATGGTTATCTCTTTTACAGATCATGGGTTTTTGAATAGTGTTACTGACTTTCAAGTGTTATTTTTAAGTGGGTGTTTAAAGACGTGATCAGGTAGTCTGAAGTGATGGGTAAAGCTGTCCCAGAGAGTGTGAGTACACATCTAGAGCAATCATTATTTAAAGCAGTTGCTGAAAACTCCCAATATCTTAGATGTTTAAATCATCAGACAAATCTACAGCTATTCTCCTGCAGTGTTTTTATGTTGTAATATGTCTTTCCCTTAGTGAACATCTAATGAGTGAGAAAAGTGGGCTGTCAGAAGTGTGTGCAGCTGCATCACACTGGGGAACTACATTGCAGACCAGCTTCTGTCCCCAGCTAGAAAAGTGCTCTTGGAACCACTGCCCTGCACCTCCTGCCCATGGCATCAGGAGAGTGCCAGAATCCCTCCAGGGCCAATGGGAAAGTACTGCAAAGTTGCTTTATTATTGTTAAAATATTCATTACGTTAGTAATTGTTGCCTTTATTAATAACTTACATGGGGAAAAACAGTCTCTGCAAGTGTTACCCATTTTTTATTCAAGCCCCCGTAAATCCACTGCTTTAGAGGGGGAGGTTTATTGACATTAAGAGTTTACCCTTCCAAAATACTGCCTCTGCTTCAGGTAGGGGCCACATGGATATTAAATACAATGACCATGAAGTACATACAGCATATTGTATGGGATAAGCAAAGGCTGTAGTGCACACCAGAAGTGTCATGTGTTTTCCATTAGCAAAGTATCTAAAAGTGAATTGGAAAATAACATTTAACAAATATTACCCTGAAATCAACCATAATTTTAATTGAATAAACATCAGCAGGCACTTGAAAATGAGATGTGAAATCTTCAGTAATGAGCACCATAACCAGTTAGATACTGCATCGGTGTTGGTAATGGATTAACAATACTGGGAGAGATCATATAAACTTGACAGTTTCTATTTCAGAACAGAAGTTGATGAAATGTTGGCAGATACGTGCTGCTGGCTATATATGTGGGGACTGTATCCCCCTGTGGCTGCACAGTGACTAGAAATGAAGCTTTTTCAAAGAAACCAGATTAAAAATGAATCTTTGCTTAGGGCTGTGCCTCAGGCACTCCATTTCCTCCATACGCTTGTCCTGCCATGCCAAGCGCTGGGTCTGGAAACAAGCCCTCCTCTGGCCCCTGGTCTGCTGTTCCTTGCCCGTTAGCAAGGCAGATGTCTCAGTAACTGTATTAATGACAAGGTAGTAGGGAAAAAAACCTTCCAGAATTTCAATGTGTTATTCTGGTTGTTAATGAGGCTCCCCAAGTACAATGTCCAGGTGTCTCCAGGTATCCTCCTCCCTGGCAGAGATTGGCTGTGACCTTTTTGGTTTCTGTTTGCTGTGACGTTGTTCCTCTGGCACAGTGAACTGTAAAAGTGGCAGTGAGAAAACTCATGCTCCTACAAAAAGGTACTTTTTAGAGTCCAGTGTCTGTGGACTCTTCAAAGAGCTACGTTTTCTGCTGATCCAGAACTTAAACCAGCAGCACCTTGGGGGCAGAAGTTATACAAAAGGTGAAGTAGTAAGAGCCTGTAGCTGGGTTCGCAGTGCAGGGAAAAGGAAAAACAAAAACAAAACCAGCAAAACAAACCCCAAGCCACCAAACCAAGAAAAACCCCAGAGGAAACAAGGGAAAATAAAAGAAGAAATAACAGGAGCGAGCCATCTGACATTGAGCTGTGACATGGTGACATACACCTCTGTCCAACTGTAAGCAGTATTTCATGCTAGGGGCTCTGTTCAGTGCTGTAAACTGTTCAGCATGGGCCATCCTGGGCTGGGGGAAACATGTTGCACTGTCCCACAGAGTCCTGGCAAATCCCATGGGCAGAGCCAGTGCAAGATGGTGCTGAGAAGGGCTGATTTCCAGAGAAACACTTTCATTCAGGATCATCGTCCTTGTTCTTCTGGGATAGGATCCTTAAAGGCTCAGCTGGGAGGTTTGGGGGAGCACTGGGCAATCTGCTAAGCTGCAATAGCTGTAAAATCCCATATATAGTGTGAAAGAGGTTTAACTTTGTGTATGTTTTCCTTACTTTAGGCAGTGCAGAACAGCAGGCTGTCCTGATTAACCAGTTTGCCTGACACAAACCAAATGGCTTACAGCTTGAGTGACTGTCTGTTGAGTCCCATGTTTATTATAAATTCATTAGATGAAAAAAAAATCCAAGTTTCTATGTTTTTTTTATAGCATTTCCCACCAGAGAACACTAACACTTGTAAAACAATAAATGCTGCAGTATGACAGCAAGACTAGTAAAATGCTGAACAGTAGATAAAATCATTTACAAAAGACCATTATGGTTTCTTTTGGAGGAATAATACAGCATTTAATTTTAAGATACATGTGCCAGGCATAACTTTTAGGTGCTACAAAAAGGAACATAAATATCAAAGTGGGGAGTAAGGTGCATTCACAATCTGAATTGCTTCCCTCACTAAACTTAATTTACCCCTGCGCTTGATTTCATCTCTGCTCCCCCAGTCTCTGAAAAGTAAACTACTTTGGTTCAAAGGGAAAACGTCAGCATCTAGATTTCTGTGCCCCACTCGGGCTGTTTTTCAAACAAGGTTTCATGGGAGTTTTGATGCAGAGGATCAGAGAGAAAGTTGTGTTGTTTGGGATCGGGGACATTTCTTCAGTTAAGCTAATTTGTTCCCTGACGAGGTTTTTTCCATTCTTGCTGTAAGACTGAATTCCATTGCAAATGTTGACTGCTGCTGTCACAGGATGGTGGTTGGAAGGGAAATGCTTGGCGCTGCCTCCTGTTATTCGTTGTGCAGTCAAGTGAGCCAGCTTACAAGTTGGGAAACTGCACATTAGCATGAAGGAATGTAGTTGTGGAAGCAAAAGACTGGCCGATGCAGATCCTTCACCTACCTGCGCATTTCAGCCTCTTCTTGCTAGAGAATTGAAAGCCAGTGGTTTTAGTGGCACAGAGGAGTAGATGTATTTCAAACAGTACTTGTACTCCATCTACCTGCAGATGAATTTCCACCTCTGGAAAACCAAAATGTGGACACCCAATGCAACAGGCTCTGCTGCTTTAAAAATCCACAAAGGTGGCCAGGAGGGTTTATTGATTGCTCCTGGGGAACAGTGGTTTCCATTGATATAATCCCTAAATCAAGATTGTTTGAGATACTTTAAGCCATACTAGAAAATAATGAATTTCCCAGCATAACACATCTGAATTTGCCAGTTTTCCTTTGATTTTCATTGCATCATTAAGTAAACAGAGTTGTAGTCTGCTTGGCCATGTGGCAGCTCTATCTGGGCCTGCAGCTGCAGGGGCAGTTGCCATGAGTCAGTGTGTGCTGAGCACAGGCAGTGCCTGGGGATGGCTGGCATAGAGTAGCGACGTCGGCTGCAAGTACAGGACTGGGCACTGCTGCGGAGTGCTGGGTGGGATGTGAATGGAAAGGTCTCTTGGATAGGGAATTGTTCTGGCTAAAATACGCTGGCACTTCAATTCGGAGCTGGCTTTAGTTCAGGTACATGCTTCGTCATGTGTCAGGGGGCTGGAACTAGGTGATCCTTAAGGTACCTTCCAACCCAAGTCATTCTATGTGCCATAAGCCAGCTTAATTTCTCCCTGAAGTTTCAAATCGGGAGGGGAAAAAACTGACTCAGTAAGAGCTGAGAACTTCTTTTATTCCAAAGTGAGCTCTATCCTTTCTTATGTACTTTGATTTTATATAACTAAAAGAGCCACTTAGGCAAGAAGTTCAACATTTGTCAGTTCTTATTTAGATGTCAACATGTGGTTTTTATATTCGTAAGTTTAGAGAGATGGCGAGTTCTGTCTTTGGGGTTTTTTCAAGAGTTTAACTTATAACTATGGGAATCTGCTGGGTGTTTAAAATGGATCGGAGACAGGAAGTAGAGTATTAGTTTTACTGGAAAAAACAGAAAAAATGCTTTGAAAGTCCATTTAAATCTCTATTTTTCTGACATAATACAGAACAACATATTCATTTTGATCATAGTCTTTGATAATGTATAATGTAAATGTCAAGTCAGGAATGGTGCTGGAATGAAATATTATGCATTTATTGTGTCATAAATATTTCATAGAAATAGCATGATATTTAGAGCAAATAAAATTGGATTAGAGGGAATCTATTGCATGGCTAAAAGTTCTATGTGTTACTAATAGCACTTGAAAACTCATTTTGTATTAAATAGGCTGCATTGCATTTCTATTTGCTATAGACTGGGAGCAAAATAGATGTTTTAAAGGCAGACTTTTATCACAGTCTGGAAGAAGGCTTTAGCCAGCACCACATTTGCATTCCCTCTCCCAGTTAACCATAGTCCTAATTAAACAAAGCTCAGCTGAATAGGAAGGCAGGGAGATAATTTTAGACCCTTAATCCATGGATATAAAATCCTTAATCCACAGATATAAAATCATTTTCTAAAACTGGGAGGGAGCGTGAGGACATGGTTTACATGCAGGGAAACTGAGGCAGACTGAGACTGCAGATTTCCTTGGAGTTACGCAAAAGAAGGCAAAGGCAGAGAGATGCTCAGGACACAGCACCCTGTGTGACCCCAGGCTGCCTGAGACCAGGGCTTGCTTCCAGCCTGCAAACCTGCCTGGAGCCTCTGTGCTAGCAGGCAAGCAGCAGGCTTTGAACAACTTGTTCTCATTATGTGAGGAGCACGCGAGCTTTCCACAGTCGCCTTTTAATCTTTTTTATGTTTTTGTTCACACTATGTCACAGATATGTCCTGCATTTCATTATCCAGCTTAGTTCAGTGTGCAGTAGATGAAACTCAAGACTGGCAAGTGGCTGTTGCAGTTGCAATGCTGACCCCACAGCAGAGCTGCCGCACAGCCTTTATGCCCTCTTAACCTTAGGCGTAGACAAATATGAAATTCTTTTGGTTAAAATCCCTACAGATTTGTGTTTTCATGACAGATTTGTTGTTTAGGGTAAGTCAGAAGGAACCAAACTGCCCCGGCTGTGTGCCGCTTTCCCTGGCAGTTCCCAGGGAATGCCACAGCATCCCTACTTTCCTGGGGCCTGATCCACAGTGCTTTGCAGGAGGGGAGTGAGCCTCAGGCTGCATCACTGCTTCTCCCAGTCACTGCTGTTTGTGAGGGGCATTCGTCCCTGCCTGGGCCACGGATGGGGTCCATCTTGGATTGGTTTCCCTAGAAAACCAGAGCATCCAGCACATTCCTCTGCTGCCTGCCCCAAAGGAGCCCTGTGCAGCTGGCGTCAGCCTGGGAATACATCTCTGGGTCACTTGAGCTACTCTTGGCATCACTGTGATGGCAGAGAACTTCGTGTTCTTGTATATTTAAATCATGGGGTCAGCAGAGGGAGCTCAAGGACATGCAGTCTCAATTTTGCATTTCAGACCAGCAGAGCTTTCTGGGTGCTGAAGTGTTCCTGACATAAACTGTCTGCCTTTGAGTGTTGCAATAATTTATTTTTAAGCCCCCAGACTGTGCAGTGGCTGTGTGGGGCCACCTTGGTTGTGCTGGAAGGGGGAGAGCTGAGCAGGAGAGGTCTGACTTAATGGGAATCCCTTTCAGAAGGGACTTTTGTCTTAATATTTCTAATAATGGGATCAGCACAGCAACCCAAGGTGTGCTAACATGGGCCTCTGGGGACATCAGTTCAGACGCAAATCAGGCAGGTCTTGCAGTTTACACTAAGAGAAATAGGATGGAAAAGCAATAGTCTAAAGTGTAAACCTGTGCCCATTGAGATATATATATACACACACACACAGAGACATAGATTGGGGTTAGCCGACCATCACTAAGAGCAATATAGCAAAGGTGTGGAACATTCCATACACAGAAGGGTCAAAAATGCTGCAGCTACTAAATATCTCCCACTGATACTGCAGTGCTGCTCACAACTTTGGTTTGAAACTGGGTGTTACTGTTCTGAAGCTGTCTCCATGGCTGTCAGTCCAAGTGCAGTCAGACTTGGTGCTGTGCTGTGTAAGACTGCATGTGGAATTTCATCTTACCCATGTCAGGGGCTTCTCCCTCTTCCCTCCCTCAGCTGTGATGGAAAGCAGTGGCCATGGCTGGTGATGCCTGTGGCCCTGGGGATGTCCCTCTGTTCGTGTCCATGGCCACCACAGAGGTGTGCATGACCTGAGCAAGGAAGCAGGAGTGGACCTCGACAGCATTTCTGATCTTCGACATTTCTGATCTTTCTGATCATTGAAATCCATGTTGAGATTCTAACTCCTGGTGATGGGGTTTGACTGCAAAAGCAGCCCTATCAGCCTGGCCTTGGACAAGAGATGGGTATTTTCAGAGGCAGCAGACCAGCAGGGTCTGGGCAGGACATTTTCACAGCGCTAATCCAGAGCTGGAGCTCCCTCTTGTGAGAAAATAGAAGTACCAGAGAAGCCCAGGACTGTCAACTGTAGATACGCAGCGAAGGTGGTGTTCAATAAGCAGGCGGTTCCCAGTGGTTTTTCCTCTGAGTCTGCACACACCTCCATCCACTGGGACAAGAAAACATGGCATTTGTGGCTGCAGTCTTGCAACATTTGAACTTGGCACTATAATCCGTACACAGAGTGTAAATATAATCTGTGCACAGCTGGGATCCGTCAGAGTTCTGCTGCTTGGGAAAAATACGGAAGTAATTTTCAATGGCAATAATTCTGCTGTTCTCCTCCCACCCCCTTAATGACTTTTGTCTCTGACAATAGGAGCCTACCTTTGTGGCAGCTAATAAAAAGCAGAAAACAAAGCAATCTGTCAGGAATGATAAATACTGTTTGCGTTTTTGTGCTTGCTGTGCTCAGCCTCAGCAGTGATGAATTGGTGACTCTTCTGCCGGCCTCTCACACGGCGCACCAGAGCTGGGCTCTCTCATGTCTGTGCCAAGGCCGTCTGCTTTAGAAATGGGGGGTGTCCAGCCACACACTGGGTTATCAGGGTATAATGGGATACATACATACAATAGATGTATGTATGAAGACTCTACAGATGGGTCTAGATAGGTTTGAGCCTGAGAGCATTTATGGAAAATACTTGGCATTCAGTGAGATCTGGTGAACTTCAAAGGGGGAAAACGTGTTTCAGAAGTATTTTTATGAGCCCTGGGATTAAGTTCTTTCTGGCAAATGTGAGTTAGCAGCAGCCAAAGGGGTGATGGCCGATGGCAGCAGCTTCTCTGACCCTCCCTTGAGTTCAGCACTGAGTCCCATGGCAGGGTCTGCGCAGTCCCAAAAGCCCAGGTGGGCACTTGGGGCCCTCCATATGTCTGTGGTGAGGATGCCCCGTGCCTGCTGCCAGGCATTGGTTACACCTTACAGAGAAAGGAAGTGTTTAAAAAGTCTTTTGCAACATTTGTGCGGTTTATTTTGTATCTGATAAATAAACGGAGATCCCAGGTTTGCCATCAGCGTGGCTGCCACAGCTGTAACACCAGAGCCAGCATATTTGAGTTGCCCTCCCCAGCCCTGTCCCCACCAGGACCTCTGGCACTTCTTCTCCAGGGAAAGGAGGACTCTTGCATCTTGTTGACCATCTCCCAAAACCAGGGTGTACCCAGGTGGTGGCATCTCCAGGAACTGATGCTCTGCTTTTCTGAGATGTAGTGTATTAAATCAACTCCTTTTCCCTCTGCATGGCTAGAGTTAATTGTGCGAGTGTAAGAATATTATTCCAAGGGCTTATAAAAAAGAAATCATAGTTTTTCTTACAGCAGGGAACACGTCCAGTAATTGATGTGGGAATATTAATGCAATGTGTGTGTTATCAATTTAGAAAAGTAGAAGACATATTTCCTTAAGCTTCTAATCATTTATACATATGACCTTCATTTATACAGCTGAAGGGCTCTTCCAGAGAGCTACAATTTGCTTCAGATGTTTAGCTTGGGTATTTTGCTTTACCTTCGAACTGCCAACTTTGGGGATTATTTAGCAGTAAAATTAGAAATGTGGTTTTGAGTATGGACCAAAGTCCTGACAGGTGTTAATGGAACTCAACTTGAATATTTCATTCTTTAAATAGTAAAATGTAAACCTGCATTTGTTTAGCTTTGCCTTCCTGCCAGCTGTATCAGGTATCTTGTGTGACTAGATCGCTGTTTTCTGTACATGGTCTTCATGCCTGTTTCCAGCTCAGCCTATATTTATAATCCGAACAGATTTCAGGTCCATGGAGAATTCCGTAGGCAAATGTGTGGTTCTCAACCCAAAGAGATAGGGAAGAAAACTCATTATGCAATATAGCTCTGATTTGCAGAATGTGCCTAAAGATGCAAATAGGCACCTAAGAGGATTTTTTAGAAGGAAATCAAGTGCTGGAGATGAAATTAAAGCAATTGAAGGCAGTCTGAAGAATGCCACTTAGTGCCTCTTTCAAAGGTTTTAGCTGTTCAGACACCTTTAAAAAAGTCTGTCCATCAGCCCATTGCATTTCAGCAGTGTTGCTTTGGGTTGCATTCAGGACGAACTCTGATGCAGAGAGATTTATTTTGGGAGCAGTGCTCCCCAGTTTTGCTGAGAGAGGTGGTGCAGGTTACTCAGTGGGGTCACGCTCTGTTTTGGAGAGCAGCACTGGGTGCTTAGGAGAGCATGTGGGACACTGGCGCAACACAGGCTCAGCCTTCTTATTACAGGAGATGTGCTGGGAGGGATTTATGTTGTCTGAATTTTGATGTTCACCATTGGAGATTGCAGCTTCTCAGCACCTTCCTGTAACATGGTGACTCCCCCTTTGGAGGCATCTTTCACTTCCTAGCACCTTAGGGGAAGCCAGGGTGCTGTTCTGGCAACTCACGGATGCCTGGAGTGGGGTGAAATCAAGCCATCCCTTAGTTATTGAAGAGGAGAATCCTGCATCTGCTGTTGGAACCACATACTTAACTTGGGTGCTGGGAGGGGAAGAGCTGCCCTGGGGCTCTCTTGGTTGCACTGCCCCAAGGATGCTGTTATGCTGCCTTGTGCTGCCCTTCTGAAATGAAGGGAACCTGAAAGCAGGGGAAGATCAGTCTAATCCTCCACTAAACCACCTTAATGCACTCCCTTCCTAGCCCAGTCCCTAGCCAGCATCTCCGTGTGTCCTCCCATGTCTCTGTACTGCTGTTGTGCCCAGCAAAACATTCCAGACCACTGTTTGGCACCCAGGCACACTTGGAGGGTTCAGAGATGTGGCCTCTCTCAGAAAGAAGGGAGAAAACTCTTTGCAATCAAGCAGGCCAAAACTTGCAAAACTCTTGAAAATTAACATCATCCTTTTCTTGGTGTCCTTGATTCACTGAAGAGAACTTCTGTATAACACAGGGCCAGAAATACACTTTTAAACTCGAGTCACTTGGTTTTGAACTAGAATTACTGGTTCCAGCCAGAAAATCTGTGTTAGCACAGAAGAATTGGGTTGGGTTTTTTTTGGCTTCACCACCACTACAGAAATTGTTTGTTTGCCAAAGGAATGGGCAAATATCTTTTCATCTCACTCCATCAGGTAGAAAGCTCAGTCTTCAGCTAGATTTCTATGGGTTTCTATAGGTGGATTTCATAGGGACTTTCTATGGGTTAGATGCTTTAGAGACAAGCCTTCCTCGTGGTTTAACTGGTTTTGCGGCCATGAGTGGCTGACAGCACCTGGTGCCAGGGTATGCAGCCTTGCAAGGCCTTGACAATCTAGGTATCTACAGCCCTTGTTCTGCTGATTGTGGGCCATGGACTTCAAAATCACGTAAGGGACTTTGCTTTGAAACTGAAGAAGAGAGGAGCCTTTAGTGTAACTGCAGCTCTCGGAAGGGCTTGTTTCAGGAGGGAGTATTCCAATGGCTTTTTGCTGTCAGTGAAATAAATCCTATGGACTGGCTATTTTTCTTCTGTTGCGCTGATCTTTTAATTTAATACAAATACGTTGCTGGAGAACCAAACTGAACTGGTGTAGGTTTTAATAAGATCATAACAAAAACCATTGAAATCTTTGACTCTTATGCAATTTAAATTCAATTTACAGTCACTGTTTATTTTCACATGCTTGGTTGTTGTTTTAAGAAGTGGGGGTTTTTTGCACTGCTTGCGTAACTGCCATCTATTGCAGTATCGGATCGGTGCTCATAATGTGCTCTGGAATTTGTTGTTTTGGACTATTACCATTTACAAAGTGTATCCAGTTGAAAGGACCGTCTCAGAAGCAGAGAAGCCCCTCCGCAGGCAGCTGGTCCTGCTGTTTGGTGCATACCTAACTAGAGAATATGACCTGAAAATGTACTCTGCATCCATGGGTGCATATCTGATACCTGCCACAGGCTGTCACCATTCCTACTGCAGACCCAAGGCTTTGGTATGACAAATTCCTGGGTTATGTTACCACGTCAGAGTTATGGCATTAAAATAGTGTTCTTTTGTCATGGTATGCCACGTGTGTACATCTCCTTTGCTCACTTGCAAAGGCACCTCTGTATCACTGAAAGGATGAATACTTCTATAGCTTGTGAAGTACTGCAGCTAGCAAATGGGACCAGAACAAGCATTTTGGTTTTCTCTACAATGAAAAGCTTGAGCTTGATTGTATTAGAAATGTAGAAGTCCTCCTGAATGTTTGGCTTCCATCCCAGCTGGTGGAGGGCGCAAAGAAGTGCTTCAGCTGCTTCAGTGTCAACCCTTGAAACTCATTTTCTCTCTCCCAGCTTGCTCAGGCACCGAAGGTCATCTTATTTCAGGCGTTCCTAAAGCGTCCTGCGTACGCACCGAGCACATACACACGGGGTTTTCATTCACTGGGGAAATGATTTGTGGCTGTTTATAAAGGAGGTTTGTAATTTATTATTTGAATTGTGTTGCCTGGATTGAAAAAGTATCTGACAGTGAAATGGGAGCAGCAGTTCCAGTTTCATTCCACAGGGTAATAATTTTCTACTGTTATAAAGCCTTACTCCAGTTATTATACGTATTAGTCGGCGGGGTTTTTACAGCACCACAACGACAAACTTGCCAAGCAATAAATTCCATTGAAAGGTTTCTTTGTGCCTTTAGGAAAAGCTTACATGAGATACTTCCCTACTTACATGTAATAAAAGGACATAATGAAGTACTCAAGCACACATTAACTGGCACTATTGTGTATTTTAGGGCTTTTATTATGGATAACTTTCCAAACTGTACCAACTCAAAGGAGAGCTTTTGCCTTTCTCTCAGTCCAGCTTTTTAATTGACAGAAAACCTGATTCACACAGATTCTGCAATGAAGTCATCACTCCAGCTGCTCCGCTTTAAGTTTCCCAGACCTTTGTGAATCATTGCGTGGTTTCGAACAGCCTGCTTGTTGTGACAGAACTGTTTTTGTAATTGATCAAATATGGTTAGGTTCGGTTGGTTTGTATTTTTAACTTAAAAAAATGGCATTTTTAGAAGGCTTTCTTTAATTTTTAGGAAATGACATTAATCTGGGCTTCGAGACACCATTTCCTTTTAATGTCTCCGACTAATTGAATCACACAAATTATTCTGATTTTTGCCTCAGCCATCATAGCTTTGTTGGCCTCTGGATATGTTTTTTCTAAGTCTTCCTTTAAAAGCTTTAGAGTTTTACTGCTCGGCAGTTTTTAAGCTACCTGCCTCCTTGTTTAACATTCGAGGAAAGAGTTCTGGCCGCTTCTGAGACCCAGAACAACCCAAACCTCTGACGCATCAGAGTAGATAAGCAACAGGACAGGAAGCAGATGTGACAGTACTCAGAAGCAACGCCACGTGCCTAGGCTTAAGGCACAATTTGGAGCCTTTATGCATTTTAATTCCGAGGGAGGAATGCTGAGTCAGTGCTGCCAGGGACTGCCTGGGCCGGGCAGGTTTGCAGCTGGGACTGGGTGTCCTTGAGAGCTTGAGATCTTGAGGAGCCGCTTATAAAAGAGGGGTCACATAACCCCGTGTTCTGGAGTGATTATCTGTAAAACTTCCTCAAGGGCTACATTTCAGTCACATTTCTTGAGGACAGAGAGCTAAACTGGATCCAGAGTCCCCTTCATCTGCACTAACGAGGTGCAGCCAGGCCCTGGAGAAACAGCTGAAATGCATCCATGCTTTCTGGTTAGCCCAGATTGGGCTCAGAGTGGTGCTGGACGTGCTGCTGCGACAGATGGTCTCCAGGGTTTTTCCCCTCTTTGCAGAGGGTCCGTGGCTGAGGAGAGGCACAGCGGCACTGGGATGCTCTATGAGCAGACTCCTGGGCTGCTGGGGCACCAGGTGCCGTGTTGGACCTGAGCTGTGTCCCACTGTCTGGGCAGGTTGGTGCTGTGACTGACATACCTGGCATGAGAGAGGGTCCTTGGCAGCTCTGTGTGGGCACACTGCTGCCGAGCAGATCCTGGTAATGGGAAGAAAACAGGGAAGAAAGTACCATCCTCAGCGACTCGCTGGTTTCAATCCAGCATGAGGTTTTCAGTGGTGACCTGTGGCTGCTTGGGTAACTTTGAGCTGTAAATGAAGGGGTATTTGCCAGAAATCTATTGATGCCCGAGATGGGTGTTCTGTAGAGAATGGTGCTTGTGAAGAGTTGCCTGTTGCTGATAAACTTCTCAGGCCTCAGCAGCATTTCAGGTGTGCACCGCTGGCTTGGATGGGCACCCAATAGCTTCCATAGGCTGTCATATGCCTGGTGTGGCACCTCTGCTGCTGCAAACATGCTGGTATGGGAGCTGTGGGAATGGCTTGTTGTCGGTGTGGACATGGTGTCCTCTTGCATGCTTCACTCTGGGACCTGCTGTCTAAATGTCCTTTGGCCTGTTCTCAAGAGCTCTGCCCTGTGGCATTGGGTAGAGGAGACACTGCCAAGGGCAGCCAGGGCATTTCGTGTTATTTGTGTCCATAGTACAACAGCAAAGTTGACGCTAACTCTAATTATCTTCATTTAATCCAAGCCCAGCCCCTCTTTTTCCTTTGTGAGGCTGCACCCACACCTGCAGCACAGCAGGTCCCACATGCAGCAGCATCTCCTGAGCTTGGGGTTTGTGTATGAGACAGAATAAAGCCTTTCAGCTAACCATACGCTTGCTCCTCAGGTACCTTATTAAGCCCAACTAAGCAGTGCTTTGCAAATGAGAACAGTTATGGGGTTTTTTGTTAGTTTCTGCCTATTGTTCTCCCAAACTACCGTGGGATATTTTCAGGAGCTCTTATCTAACCTGCCTGTGTTGGCACACACTGGGAGCACATGTTCCCTTGCAGGAGGCCTGTCTCTCCCAGGAATCATGATTAGGCTGGAAATGCAGCCCAGTGAGGCCAGGGCCACTGTGACAGGGAACCAAGCTACTGCAGGTGACCTCTGTTCCTCTGGAAGCCACTGATGGCAAGTGCTTTGGACGGAGGAGAGCCCTCCCAAAGCCCTCCCTGCCTGAAGTGGAGAGATCAGAGCGGCTTCCAGCTCTTGTGAATAGAGAAATCAGGTGAGCTGCCCCACACTTAGTGTTTGTGCACTGTGAATATGCCCCTGATCTCACAGGGGATGAGGAGGTGTTTACTTGTGGAGGCACAGAGCCAACCACAGCTGCGTTTAATCTTCCCCTACACTGCTTGTGCTGATGCATCTACCATGGCAGGGGCAGCAGGGAGGCTGGGAGCAGGTTTAGGGCCAGTGGGCACCAAGTGATGGGGAGCCAGCCCGTGGTGCTGCCCTGTGCTGGGAGGCTCTGGTCCTTTTACTGGAAGGCTGCAAGCCCCCCGGTTTCCTTCCCATACACTTGGGCTGTTATGATTTCACACTTACTGAAATGCCGCTGCTTTGTTTAAATCCTTCTCAGACATTTAACAATGTAATATGAGGATTTATCAGGCAGACTGCTGATGTTAAGAAATGACAGGACACTTGCTTCCAGTTTTTAATGCTTTCTTGTAAAACTGAAAATATAAAACCAGCTGAGCAAATGAAGATCTTTATATACATGAGGTCTGTGATTAAAAAAAATCCTTCTAGTTAATAAAAAAGGAGAAGAATTGACCGATGAGTTAAATGAAGACTGATGAGAGGGAACAACATTCTCAAATTGAAACATACTTTGCAGGAAAAAAAACAACCCTTCTTTACAAGTTTATTATATAACTTACATTTACACTTTACTGAGAGAACTTACAAAACAAGCTGCTTGAAATGCTCCTCATTCCCTTAAAGCATGAATTTCAAAGTGCCACAGCAAAGGAACAGGTTCCAATAGTATCTTATACAGATTATTCATGTATAAAATGGTTTGGTAAATGTGAGGTGTTTGTTTAAATGAGCACATATAGGGATACAGACTAAATAAAAGTACTTGAACAACACCTTTGTTATTACATGCTCAGTTATAAGTATAATAAAGGCAACAGGGTCAGCACTGCTCTTAGGTATCTGTATAGATGGAAGGAATGTGATTCAAGCAATGATCAAAGGCGCCATTCTGGAAGAATCCACTTTCATCAGTTCCATTGGAGACCATGTCTTCAGATACACACTGTGCTTCAGAGAGCGCATCATAGCCTGAAAGCGGGACAAGTTGTATGGACATGATTTAGTGCCATAGTACATATAAGGAAGGAAGCGCAGTTTGAGGCCTGGGATTATACAGTACAGCCCAGTGTTAATAAAACAACAATAGGGTTTACCATCAAAGCCTTACCCAGGAGATGCACGAACTAATCTCCATGGACATTTGTGTCACAGGAGATGAAGGTCCCATTCATTTCTGTGGAAAGCTATCCCTTTGCAAGTGAAGTGCAAGTATCAGAGTATGACTCTCTTGGGACTTTACAGTCATTATCTGAATAGGATGTCAAAACAATGAGTGGGCAAGGATCCTAGTGTGCACTAGAAGTGATGCAGTCCTCTTGCTCTGTGTGTTTTCCCTTCTAATGGCGGTTATGAAAAATGTTCCATGTCTCTCCCAGCTGCTCTTAAGACTCAGAAAAAATCTGGATCCTGCATTTATTGGATCCCCCTATACTGCACAAATCGGGTGTGTGAGGTCAGGCTCACGGGACGTGTGCAAGGAGCTGTGCACTGCATTGTCCTCAGCCCACCAAAGCCCACCATGCTGCCGGCTCCTCACCTGGCCCGGCTCCCTGGTGCTTGCCAGGCTACCACAAAGCCACTATGGTGGAAAAATTTCTCTGCCCTTCTCCTTTTATAATGCAAAACTTATTTCCACAGCTTTTTGAGCCTCCCTGAGCTGTGCATCCCTGTGGAAATGAACAGCTTTGCCTGCTACCAGGTTCTATGGCAGCTGGAATGCCAGGGAGCCTGAAACAGAAGGGTTATTGCCCATCCCAAAGGTCATGAACATTTCCTATTATGCTCCACTAGAACCTGCTTTTTGTTCTAGTTAAGACCATGCCTGTGAACTAAGTGCCTGATGTAGAAAATGCATCTTTCACAAATCACATTCCTGTGAACTCAAGTCCATTTTTGGATGGCTGATCCTCATGGTTACAGCACCAATACCTGGCTCCATCCTCTGCTTGACAGAGGAGCTTTGTGGAGCTGTTGGGAAACGACTGTTATTCTGTGCCTCAGTTCCCTATGTGGAAAATGGGGCTCTTGCTTCTCTTTAGCCTTTCTCTCATCTCTTCCACCTGCCTAACTCCGCAGGCAAGCGTGTCTGGATGCGGCTAAATCAGATGTTGCACCAGGCTTAACTGAGGCCTCTGGGCTGTGCAGCACCGCACTGCCAGCAGGAGTGACAGATCCTCTGGGCTTACACATCCAGGCCGGGTTTCAGAAAGCCCCATCGGCTCAGTCTTCAGAACTTAATTACAGGTATTTTACTATTAGGAATGTTTCTTTATTTGAGACCTAATTCTCTACTTATTTACATTGCTGCATTTTCCTCTGATGTATTAATTTACTGTTAGTTTGCAGGTCAGATTCTGCTGTCTGCAGAAATCTGGCATGCAGCACGTGTCCCAAGTCTCTGTTTATCTGCCTTACGCTGTGTCGCTCCAAATGGAGCGAGCAGTATTTTGATAGACTTCGCAAGGGTTTATGTTGTGCTGATTTCCATTTGAGGAGCCTGTATACAGGGTAGATGCACCACCATGAAGAGAAGCACACACCCCAGAAATCATTATTAGATTCCAGATAGAGTAAACTCTCCAAAGTCCAGAGCAGAAAATAAGAATTTATTGACTGTTAATATGATTCATGGAGCAGCTGTTTGCCAGTCACTTTTGGCATTCCTGGGAGATGAGATCTCAGTTAATATTAATAGTGCTATAAAAGCCTGAACAAAAATTAACGCATGGCCTCGATGAATCTTGCAAACCTGAATGGTTCTATTTTACGCACAAGAAGATAAGATTTATATATTTCATATATATATTTATGTTTCAGCCTTTTCGCTATTTGCATACCTCAATAACCACTCTAAAACCAAAAATACGACACAGAAACATTTCTTAATAGTTTAGCCCCAGACAGAAAAATCAACTGTTGTTGAAGTTGGTGTCTTGCCACAGTATTATTCTTTGCTCCTACAATTTCTTTTGGAAAGTTTATTTAGTCTGTTCTTTAAATATTGCAGGCTGTCAATCTAAACTTGAAATTTGCTGTTAACGTGAAGAAACTGTGTTTCAGTAACATCAAACTTATGAATAACACAAAAGAATTCAAAGTTGAAGCTAAAACTTCATCTTAAACTTTTCCCGTGTGCTCGTTAGCGATGCATACACTTTCGAGTGTGGAACGCCAGACAAACGCACACCCGCTCTCTCTGAGCAGGCTCTCCTTTAATACAAAACAAACAGGAAAGTCAACTCTAATTTTGTGGTCTGACTCAGGCCCCATTTCAAAAAGCATTTAAACATATGTTTCCAGTGTTGTCCTTAACCAAGACGCCCTCCTGAATTCAGAAATGAAGAAAAATATCTGAGAGATACGCAAGTAAAGAGACCAGTAAATGGTGTTTCATGGTTTTGACATACTCCCATTTTGTTTGATTTCAGTAGGTCTGTCAAATCTTAATTGTGGTTTTAAAAGTAGAAAACAATGCTTTACACGAATGAATACTTCAATACTGAAGCATTATGGTAATCCAGCTACCATAACTTGTTTGGTAAAACAAAAACAATTGCCATGAATGTGCAAAGCACAAACACAGCGGAACTGCTGAACAAAACCAAACTAATCTTTTTAGCTGAATTTATCGAAGCAGCGCCTTCCCATTTTGTAAACATGAGGACTGTGAAACAAAGCCACCCTTTTATTCCTGCTTTGAAGGAATAAAAGTCCCTGCTGCTGCTCTTTTCTTCAGAGTTGGGTTAACTATCTTCTTAACTTTGATCTGACTATAAAAGCCTCCCTGAGCGTACCTGGAGAGATGTACCATGAATAGCCCACACAATAAATGTGAGAGGTGTCTTGTTTGTCAGCTCTTCTGAAGGTATGTGCTGCCTGTGACATCCAGCACAACGAAAGGAGAATTTGACTGTCCATCAGGCAAATACAGCAGGATTAAAGAAAATAAATAAGCTTTTCTCCTGGGATTTTTATAGATGCAAATGAATTTCAGTGACTGAGGTCTTTATGCAAGTATATTTTTTGTAATAACATTGACTATAAAATGTGTTCTTTTCCCCTCCTCCTAAAAATATCACATGGGTAATTCTTTATAGGCAGAATAAATTACCTGTTGAAGCTAAAGGTGCATTGAGTATGTGATAGCCATTCTGTCTCAGAGGATTAAAGCAGTGGGATTCCCCTGTGAGGACATCACTGGTGACAGACTGGTCCATTGTTCTGTAGCAGTCTCCATAGTGAAAACAGTTTTGTATTGAGTGAAAGCTGCCTTGGTAACCTGAAAACAGATATCACACGCACATTTTAACACCACTGTAATGGTATTAGATCTATTTCTGTCACGGTATTGCGTTACTATTGTGGGGGTTTTTAGTCCCTCAGTTTTAACTATGGAATAACGATCACGCTGTTCTATAAGGCGTAATAATGTAGAAGCTACATCAGACTCGGACCCACAAGGTGCTGTGGACTGTGATCCCCATCAAGCAAAAACCTCAGGGATGTGCTTCATCCCAAGTAGCAGATCAGCTGAACGCAGTCAACAGCCCACTTGTGTTCAAAGCTACATACTTTGGGGTTTGCCAGCAGAAATTGTGACTTGTGCACAACAAAAGAAAGTAGGTAACAGTAAAGGACAAATGAATTGCTGAGGAAGGAATTTTACAACTTGGAAGTATGTGCCAACATCCTAAAAGAAAATGTTATTTGCTCCCTTAAGGACAACCTCAAAGCATGCCACAAGATTTATACCAACCGTGGCCTGATTTAATGATTTTCCTTCCTCCTGCCTCAATAACCTCTTCCTGATTCCAGGTGCATCACACACTATTTGCACAGTCATATTAACTATCTGTTTTCTTACCTTCTCTCAAAGTCCCCTCTGAAATGACGCTCCTTCCCTTATATGCAACTGGAGTCAACCAAGTCAGGCTCTAAGTTTAGTAGAATGTACTATCAGGATTTTCCTCTGTTTGCCAGAAAACATACAGAGCTGCTGTCTTTCTTCCCTCAGCCTTACTCAGACTGAAATGTTTCCTAAGAAGCCAGGTAGTTCAGCCAAACAGACATAACTCCATCAGCCGCTGACAGGAGCCAGCACAGCCCCACTCAGCAGTGACTTGCTGGGCTGGTTGCGCAGCTATTCAGTCTGGTTGTTTAGAAATGAAATACCCGTGCCTATCACCAAAGAGCCTGGGTGCTGTAGAGGGCGGATTTGTCCCTTACAAATCATGCAGTGTATAAGGTTTTTCCTGTTAAGAAAGATCCCCTGTCTTTTTCTGCGTTTTCCCTTTAATTCCAAAGTTTGACCAAGGAGATAGATAGCGTCTCTTCAGTCTGGTCATGTTTTCTAAGGTGGTCATAAATAAGGCTGAGGCAATTCTTTAGTAAAAATACAATGAACTCATCGAGTGGGGGAAGATTTGCTCTGAAGTTTCACAGTTTCATATGTGTTTTGGCAGAATCTGCATGGATTAGATGATTCGTTTCTTAAGAACCTGTAATCCTCCACCGCAAAATACCTAAACTGTTGATATCCATGATTGGTGAAGTACTAATGGATGACTGTGTTAGATAAAGACACTACACACACTGTACCAAAGCTGTTTGTATTTGCTGCTACTCAGAAGAAGGCTGAGAAATTTGGAAAGCTGCGTATTAAATGATGCATGTCCTTCCTTGGAATAAATAGACAGCCACCTCTATTTACTGCCTGGAGAGTCTGGCTCAAACAACCAAAGAGCCCTTATGAAAGGTAGCAAAGCAGTCTTTTGATGTGGTTTTAGGTACAGGGCTTTATTGATTGGCTTTTGATAATTATCCTGACTTTTCTGTTTACAAAATATGAACTCCCTGCTATAAACCTTCTAAAAATATCTCCTTCTGAGATGAACAGTGAAAAGAAACGAGACGCTTGGCTTCAGATGAGGTGTAACTGGTTGCAGAGAGCACTCGTATGCACTGCTAGGGAAAAAAGTGAACCTCGTCCAGAATGTCTGCTATACACATCACTTCTAGGGAAGGCATGACGTGTATTTTCTCTGTCTCTGTAATTGCTGCCCTTTTGTCATGCTCCCAGGCTTGCCTTTGTTAGATCTATTAAACATCTTTATGATCTACAGGGCTGGCACAGTGACTTAGAAGATCAGAGAACAGCCAAGCCTGGCAGAACTGGATTGAAACTAGTTGGATCCAGGGTTTTCTCAAGGTTTTTTTGGAAGCGTTTTCAGTTTCACTGTCCAGCTGCTCAGGAAAACATACCTGAGGCAGTGAACTGCCTCAGAAGCAGAAGTCTGGAAAGAACTAAAATGCTCTGTGAGCATTCAAATTCTCTGTTGGACTGCAGCATCTAACCCTCAGCATCACTGTGTGATGATCTGAAAAGGCAGCACAGTAAAGTGTTATTGGAACTCTACAGTGAAGAGACACGATGTAGGAAAATACTAGTGTTAGTTCGCTGTTGTATTGACCAGGAGCAAATTTCTGCTAAGTGCGTGCTTCCTGAAGGAAATACAGAGAAACGCGGCGTTCCAATTCTAATGTGATTGAAGATGTGATAAATGCAGGTGGCAAACTAAAGAAAGACGTCAGCGTGAGGAAGGGAAAGGTTGCCGTGCTGGTCACGGGTCACGTAAAACAAACCATGGCGCTAAAAATGGGACTTTTAATCCTTCTGACCTCAGCAGTATAATGAAAGCTTCCTTTTCCATGAGCTTCAGAGAAATGATGAGACAGTGGGACCCTATTAGAAAGGGGTAGAGGCTGGGTAGGAAGAATTGTGCTGCTTGTATTAAAAGCTGCGTTTCAAAATGTAGCCAGCTGAATGTTAATCTTGGAAGGTGGAAATGAGTCTTGGAGTGACTGAAACTGCATACCTCCAGGTTGAAGGACTGCAGGATCAGTGAGTTGCTGTGTCAGTTAGAATGTTTTCATGACTTTTTACATACTTTCTATATTCCACCCACTGCTTCAGGGGCACAATTGGAGAGTTTCTTTTGGTACCAGGTAGGTTGGCTCTTCCTGATGGCCTTCAGTAGCACGGCATGGCTCAAGAGGCCAGCCAGGCTGTTCAGAGGGTCTGAGCCTCACGCATCTTTCACACTATTAAAAAGGGAAAACTGCCAGCTTGTTTAAGCACTAAGTGTTCCCAAACCCCAGAGTAATTAGACAAGAGATGGAAAGGCCATGTGAGTTAAAGCAACCACAAGGACTTTTGTAACAACGGCTGCTCTTGCCAGATAAGGTTTCATTCATTTTACGCAACCACAGGAAATGAAACTTGTTACTCACAGGCACTACAATGTTTGATTTGCATATGTAGTACAAGTCAGAGCCTTACTGCATTTATAACACCTCTAAAATGTGCAGTATAAAACAAAGGTGCTTTTGGTTCATGCCATTTAGTTGTGGTTCCTTTGGATTTCTTCAAATGCTTTACATAGAAAGTACTGGGAATTATGATAAATATCCCATAACTAACGGTTCAATTAACAACCACATATAGATCAGAGTAAGCTAAACATGGAGTATTTTTACTAGCTCTTGAAAAAGACTTCCTTCAGTGGTTAATATGAAGTAAGCAAGAAGGCTTGTCTGGTGCAAAGAGCCCTGCTCCTTCTAGGAGCGCAGAAGCGTAATACCGATTTGGCAACAAGTGCTTCACCAATATTTTTTTTTCCACGCGGATTTCACGTTTTCCTTCAGTTTTGATTTCAAGCAAAAGTTTTCTGAGGTTCATTTTCAAGTGAAGAATTTACTAAATGTCCTGTCAGGTTAAGGGATCGCTGTGAAATGGTTTATGGACAGTAGATGTAGAAATATCGCAGTTAATAAAGGAATAAAGTGAGTTCCAAACATAACATTTAGTTAAAAATTTGCTTTGAAATAATTTGTGACAGAAAAGCTGCAGTTAACTACTTCACCCAGTGCACTGGCTGCCGCTGTTTCTCCAAGGCACAGCCTACAAAACTTCAAGCAGCTTTCAAATGAATGATGTAATGAGCAAATAATTGAAATATGCCTATTAAATGCCCTCGTGTTATGTCATGTCATTTACATGTATGTGCAAATAAATCTCAGCTTTTCAAATTCCATAAAATTTCTGACAAGAAGTCATGTCAGATATAAATAACTACAGGATTCCACTGCCTGCCAAATTCTTTCAGCATGTAATAATTTCCATGTGATCTTACTACGACGAGGTTTAAACATTTAAGTAAGGTCAGCGTATTCTTTCATTATCAATATTTCTGCTACCGGCTTGATGAAGCTCAGTGTCTTCTAAACATTTCACATCCGCAGTGTTTATATGCTCCTAGATAGATGCAGAGTTCCACACAAAGATGTATATAATGTTCCAAAAGTCCAAAACTCACAAATTGCTACAGATTCCATTAGAATAGTGTGCTGTTAATGGACTGAGATGCAAAAAGACAGAGCCAGTACAGCCAAGTACAGGTTACGCAGCAACTGATTTCAAAGGCTGCTAATCAGAATTGATTTTTGATTGACCATTTCCATAATGAATTTGTAATAATACTTCAACATTTGGTCAAAGTGGAAAATTATGGCTTTTTCAAAACCACACAACATAACACTTAGAAAGCAACAATTCATTCAGAAAGAAATGTGGTTTTCTTAAGGAATAAAGTCAATTTATTTAAGTGGTTCAAAACTTGTTCTGTCTATGCATTTGTTTCTGCCATAGTAATGAGCTGCTAAACTTTCCTCTTGTGGTTTGTAGTTATTTAGCTCATTATAGTAACATAATCATATATCATTACATGCTATCATAAATCTGCCACTTTTCCCTTAGAGTTAATCTTTTTAAATTGAATAATCTGTTGAGCATCAGGTTGAGTTAGTTTTTCCTTCAGCACAAATCATTTCCTATGATATGCTTTAACTTTTCAGACTAAGTCAATCCAACCAAAGAGCAAAAATGCGCCTGGGAGAAGGAAAGTCTGAGGGAACTGCTGGGATACTGAACCCCGTTACAGCTATGAATTGCTCACTGGGTTTGTGCTCAGGCCCTGGGGTTCGGACCTACCCTTAGTATCTGTTGAGAGAAACCAAACCACCTGTTCTGCTCACTGGTAAATAGATCACATGCAATACTTTGCCAGCCAAAAATTACCTTATATAAGTGACAGTAGAGCTGTGAAACAAGTTCCCAAAAGCTGATTATCTGCCTGTATAAACTTACACGCTTGGTTATTCTTGCAACCAGACATGTCCTGCACGCTTCTTTATTGTGACTATTTACCACACTTAAGCAGCATACCATCTGGATTATAGAGCAGAGTTCTTAAATATGCAAGCTTCTGTCACTGGAAGAATGTTTGATACTAATATCTCTTGCTAATTTATACTTCAAAACCTGCAGAACCCTTACTTAGGTCACACAGCCCAACTCTGCAATAGGTAAATAAATTCCTGATGAAAAAGGCTGAGTAATCCAGATTGAAAAATGGTTTAAATTAAGCAGTGGGACAGCTTAGCTGCTGTTATTCCTGTCCTGAAGTCACCCTGGTACTTTGTAGCTGTACACAATGCCTTGGCATGTTAGCATATAAAATAACACAGATGCTCAACTTCCAAATAACAAATAGCAAACTATTTCTCTAAACTCATGTCTAGCGCATCACTATCAGTGGACTGAGAGGACACTGCCAAGGTCTGCTTCAGCCCGTATGTTTTGGGACTAGATGGCTCTGGCTATGGCAGAGTTCCTCTCGCCAAGGTGATGGAAGGCTGGATGATGATTCTCATCTCCTCATCTTATCTGGATGATCAGATTAGGAGCATGGCTAGTAGCAATCTACTGAAAAACCTAAGTGCAAGAGATCTGCAGTGGGGAAACTTCCCCTGTTAGGATACCATATAATAGCATGAGCTGGTCTAAACACTTTGATCTGTATGTGTATCAAGTCACTTTAAAAACTGGAGTTCCCATTGAAATGCTGTCAGTGTCTTAATAATTGTATTATTATATAGGTATATAAGATACATATTTTGGCCAATATATAAGTATTGGCCAAAAATGCAAAAACTGCAATAAATTCTTTCACCCCACCTAGAAATTAGGAAAAGAAAGAAAAGAGGGAAGAGTTACCTTGAGATCCCTGCTGTACAGATTGGTTTTGAAATTGAGTGTATGGTTTATTTGGTATTCCAGAAAACTGCTGCCCGTTTGGTGACTGGCTGTGTGATGATGGAGAACCATGTTTCTGCAATAGGGAAGGTGGAACTAATGCTTTCAGGGGGCTGACAAGTGGAGAGATTATGTTGGGAGCAAGCCTAGAAAAAGAAAAGACAGAAAAACTTCACATATCACATCACAATATGGGGAAATGAAATACTCGAAAGGTGCTATTTCCATAATACAGAACTATAGAAACATTTATTTTGCAGGTAGAAATTATGTTGAAAAAGAAAGATAACAGATGTAGTGCTGCTCTCAGGTCTTCATTTGGAGGAAACAGAAAAGGATTTGTAGTCCTTTCCACTGAGTTCCTGTACTAGCCGTAATGACAGGACCAAAACGACACTTCTCAGCAAGCAACTTCAACATAGCTCAGTTTTCAGTTAAAATTCTGTGAGCTGAGATGCATGCCCAGGAAACAGAAGTGGAAAATAAAGTGAGTAAATGCAAGTAAATTGTTTTAGTGTCTTCATAGCTGTAACAGGGTGAAGCTTTACACCCAATTGCAGCCATGACAAAGACAAGCATTAGCTTCAGTTATTCCTCATGTAGGATTTCTTATAGACTTAGAAATACAGCTTTAACTGCAGCAGTTGGTACTGTCCTTTACAGAAAAGCCTGAGTAAGTGTTTGCTTGCGGCAGCACTGCTCAGCATAAGACTGAGAAGTGGCTATACCTCAGAGGTGGAAAATCCCCACCAGACGTCTGGGATTGGGGCAGACCTCACCAAAGGCTGAATGCTTGGGGCAGTTCTCACCAAGGACTGACTTCCTCACTGAGGAAGATCCTCACCAACCCACTCCCATGAAGTCCCTGGGCATCTGCCGCCAGTGGAGCAGAGAAGCTTCAGTGCTTCCTCCCTGCCACAACGTGACCATCCCACCAAGGGGTGCTACAGCAGCTGGCCCAGACGGAACAGACCCTTTGCCAGAGAGCTGACTTTTGGCCATTCACAGCCAAAGAGATGGCATGGTGCAGAAGATGGGACCAAAACATGGCACTCATGTACAAGCCTCTTTTTGAGCTGTATTACGCTAACTCTGTAAATCAGTAAATAGGTAGAAGCTGGATCTTTTACCTTCCTACGGTAGCTGTGACAAGTGGCCTTTTCCTCCAAAGCCCATTGTTACACTGTCAAATGTGTGGGCTGTATGGACGCTATATTCACCATATACTCTCTGCTGCCTCTGGAGCCTTTGCTAAGCATAAGCGGCAGATCTTTGAGCAGCACTAGAACATCCAGACACAAGAAAAACCACCTGTGTGTTTTGAGAGCCACCCTGCTGAAAGGTACCTTCATAGGTACAGGTCCTGAGGTGCAGGGATAAAAATACCCCCGCATGTTTAACACATGTCACTGGAAAGAAATAATGCATGGGCTGGAAAGAAATACTGAGCAAAAAACACTGTAAGGGTACTGAAAATGAACTAAACCCCAAATCAGACCTCTCACAGGTATCTTCCTCCACCACTGCACATGGCATTCCAATACCATAAACCACCATTTGCAATAGCAATTCCTCACCAGTTTGTGCAACTGCTTCTTGGAGTAGTTAGGTTTAAACTTGGGGAGTGAGGCTGTGCTTGACTTAGGGCTAAGCACTCCATGGGAGTATTCAAGAGGTAAATATAGATGAACTGTGAATTAATGGTGACAACAGCTTAATCAAATTTAACAGGAGAGGCAGAGGAACACTGCCAACAGCTGTCACACTGACACTCTATTAAAAGGGGCTTAAATAAATCAACCACTCAAAGCCCGTCCTATGCTGAAATAATTCCATCTCCCAAAACAGGAAAGGAAGGCATATAATACAAACCACAGAGACTCTGAATATCCCCAAACCAAACTGAAGAATTCAACCAGTGTTTTTAAGTGGCTGAAGGCAAGGATATTTTCAAGCCAAATATCTAAGACCTGGAAAATAATCCCAACAACAGAGCTGGGATGGCCCTTGCCCTGTAAAGGCTGCAGAGTTGCTGGGCATGGACAAGGGAGCGCAGGGGCCACCTGTGCCCTCTTCAGGTCAGAGACAGAAAATGCTCTCTGGAGCCTGAACCGAATCTGAAGAGCAGATGCTTGGGGGGAAATACCGAGTTTATGTGCTGAGTAGCAGCTGAACGCTAAGGTCAGCTCCCGTGTGGCTCTAGTTTTCCCTCAGAGGTCTCAGTAGAGCAATAGTTTAACACAAATGAGCTGTCGCGCAGCCCAGCTACAAGTTGAATCTGCTGCAAATGCTCTCAGATGCGTGTCTGTGGTGAACTCTTGCATGAAGATGGGGCTGAGATTATTTGCTGGGACCTACAGAAGAGCCTTTGCTCTCTCTGGGCTCGTTCGAGGCTGCAAGTGGGTGCCAGCAAAGCACAACCACAGATTGCAGCATGGTCACCAGCCCTTTCAAACAGCACCCATGGAGACACTGTCCTCCACACGCCAGAAATGCTTTAGGAGTCTGGAAATGCTTCTATCTGAAAGGAGATGAAGAAGATTGCAGTTGTTTTCATTGGAAAGATAATAGCTAAAAGAGATCATGATAGTGGCATTTCTATGGATAATGACCACACATGCGTTAAAAGAGAAACAAAAGAGGTACTAAAAACTCCAAGGCCTGGAGAGCCAGAAACCACTCTGAATGAGAGAGGAAAATACTTCTGGTGAGCAAATACTCTGCAACTGCCTGGGTTGGGTTTCCTCTGCTTTCTCTTGAAATGTCTTGTCCCAGCTACTGCTGGGAAATGAGCACCCCATCAGAGGCCTGCCAGGCGGCTCGCTGCCCAGTGCTTTGTTCGTGAGGATGCTCGAGGAAGCCCATTTTTATATCCTATCCAAACATCTGACATGCCAAACAAAAATGGTACATTTAAGGTGTCTGGCTGTGGAAATACTGAAAATCCCAGCTTCCCTACCCAGTTTAACCACTCCCAGGGGCTATTTAAATCTTACCCATGTGAGAATTTAACAGTTTTTAGTGTTATTTTCAAAGCAGCGCTTCTTCCTATTCACTCTATTTTGTATCCCTGTTTTTCCTGTGTGCGAGCTCAAAGTTGCAATAGTATCTGTGCCTCAAAACCTCTCAACTGGAAGGTTAAGAGCATGTGAGGTTCCCCATACGAGGCAGGAGGGGTGAGCTGAGTGGCCATGCAGGGCTGCTAGCTCGGCGCTGCTGTCACTCGCTGGAGCTCAGCAAACATTGCTGTCTGCGGGCAGCCAGTATCCTAGGAGCTTCCTGCAGCCCAGGAACTTGAGCTGAAACCCTGAAAGCGCTGTGTAACACTTGACATCGCTGGAAGGGTTTCATACAGTTGAGCAGGGCACCGTAAAATCTACTACATTCTGCTCAGTCTCTCCCAAACAGGGAACTGAACTTGTTTCCCAGAAGTTAAGGCAGAGTCTTTAGCCAGGAAAGAGCTTTGCTCAGGAGAAAAAAATCTGGAGAAATTAGCACAAGTAGCTGGATTTGTCATCACAATGCCCACAGCTCAAGCTGGTCCCTAAAATGTTATGTATTAAGTGCATGCATGTGTGAATGTGCACTGGCACACTCTGAGGGAGTTTTTTCATCAGCTAACTGCCCAGTTCCCAGCGCCATGTTTTTAATTCCCCTCTAAATATCTGCCTACTAATTAGGTTGCTGTGATACTCAGGTTGTTAAAAGAGAGGGGAATCGTTCCTGATGCACAATAAATAGATAATGCATTAGTAACAGAAAAGAGTTTAAAAGGAGATGCCTTCTGTGTAGAAGAAGAAACTCTAAAGTACTTAAAGCAGGAACTCAGCTGGATACATTAACAATTCTCAAGCAGTAGCTCAGGCAGATATGTTTCACTAACTAATAGGCTGGATATTTCCTGTTAATACTGTACTACAACCACAGTTTGCTTTGGTTTGGATATTAATAATAAATATATGGCATATATTTTACTTTAATTGTAACTGGTATAATTCACTAAATTTGCAGCTCCTGTGGGGGCCTTTTAATATACATCTGTGCCTATATATAGCCAGAGAGAGAGATTTATAAATAAATACTCTCACACACATGTAAAAAACCTCCTTATCCTTCCTTAATTCAGCAAATTCAAGGTTAAATGGAGTATTTCTGTTCAGGAGAGTAAATCTTTTTGCTGTGTCCCTAACCTTGTGACTAAGCTAAGAGGAATCAACAGTTCTTACAGTCTGCTGGCCCTGCTGATGGAGCTGGACTGGTGAAACCCTGTCTTACACGGATGCTTGATGGTAGAACACTTAGTAACTCAAACAACAAATTAACCCACTGTAAGGCTTTTACTACTCTGTTATCAGAAGCCATATGTCCCTTATGTGAAAGGTAAGCTGTTAACCATGCATTTCCTCAGTTCCTCTCCATTAGCTCCTATAGGCACTAATGAAGTTACTAACAATCCCTCACTGAATGTGGCAGATTTCCAGTTGCCTACTGATGAAACTGCCATTGCTAACAAATTTGCTGTCTGTACCATTTGATGCAAGTAGAAAAGCTTTTTCACCTGAAGATTCATTTTGGTGACTTTATGACAGTGGGTGCTTCTCAGTCCCTGTCATCCAGAGAGGTGGTCACCAAAGAGTCTCTGTTCCTTACATGTGTTGGCTGGGTTTGGATTTACAGTATCTTTGGGAACAGCAGTCGTGTAGGAATCATGTGCAGCTTTCTTGAGCAATAACAACAGAAAGGGAACTGCACAGTTGGATGCAGTTCTTATTAATGACTGTTTATCACAGGGTTGTAAAACCAGTTCAGTTTTGATGCATTTAAGTTATCATGAGAGTTAAAACCAGTTCAAGACATACTGGAATAATAAGACAGGGTTTTCTTTTGAAGTAGAAATGCCCAACTAGGAGCATGCCACTGACAGAAGAGTATTTAAAATGCAGTTTTTCAGCTTGCAGGGGTGCAGTGGAGGAGCCAGCCTCCTCTCCACCCTGTCCAAGAAACGGGAGCAACAGGGCATGCACCACAGAGAGAAGCAGGTCAGCTTGAAACAAAAGGAACATTTAGCTCACACAGCATGCCCCGGCCTATGGCATTCATAGCCACAGGAAGGCACAGAATCAAACAAAATACCTCGTTTTTAAAAACGGGCTGAATAATTTAATGGCCAAAACCAATATTTCCATGCTAAGCAAGGGGTAATCAAATCTTGTGCTTCAGGATGTAAACTGATCACCCAAGGAGGCAGAGAGGAATTCTCTCTCTTCACTCATCATGCAACTTCGTGTGATTGACCAGGTATTGTGGCTTTTTTCAAACTCCCTTTGAAGCACCATGTGTAGGATGGCGCTGAAGACATAATACTAGTCTTGAGGGACCTATGATTTCAGGTGGAATTGCAAAGCTAATGCATTCCTCTCCTGAGGATGCATCAGCAGACAATTAAGTAAGGGGACTAATCAGAAAAATCTTGTTTCTGTAATACCTTCAGCCATGCAACTGACAGAGAACTATTGGAAGAGCTGATCCTAACTTGGTAACATACACTGTCCGTGAGACTGTGCACATTCTGCACCATGCTAAACACTGTCTTCAAACACTCAGCTTCCTAAGGGCAGCTCTTGAAGTCAGATGGGATACTGCCCATGGTGTGTCATTAAATCAAGTGTGAGACATAGACACTGAGCCAATTCCTCACCTCTACGGCAAAGTATTTGACACTCACATCAGTGGGAATATTCAGAAACTGGATCTTAACAGAAGGATTTTTTTTCAAAGAGAAAAGTAAAAGTCAAAACATAGAAATTCTTCTGTCTCCTCTCATTCTAGAAAGTGCATGCCTTGAGGAATCGCAAACGGAATCCAAGTAAGACTTCTACATGAATTTTCTTGTGGTCATGTTTTAACAGTGTATTTTGGACAGTGAAAGTTCATACTAACTGGTAAGTAAGGTCCATGTGAAGGAACTATCTTGCTATGCTGTGGGCTAGCAGTGGTCTATAGAAAAGATCTAAAATACCATTCCCTTCTTTTGGAATTACTTATGCTGCCGCCACTTTCAGCTTCCTGAAGCAGACAGAGATGTATCAGGATTTATGTATCTACCTTCACAATGCACAACAAATGTCTTGTTCCAGTATTATTGCAACATAAAGAACCAAAAAATACGTATCCACACTGACTTTTCTGAGCTTTCTGACATGATACCCAGATGTGCCTTCTATATTCACCCACAGAACTTAGTCTGAGGAACAGATAGATTTAGGCTTTGCTTTAGGCAGTCTCTGTTCAAGAGTTGCTCCTAGAACACAGAGCAAGAACTTGTAGAGCCAGATTTTGAGCTGATTTAAGATGAGCTTTTTCATTATCTAGTCGATCATCTCTTGACCGCCCAAAACTACATACAGGATAGTTAATGAGTAAATATTGAATGGAATTGAAAAATGTACAATAATGAAAATAGATTCAAACCAAGGTTCATGAATAATAGCCAGGAATGAAGCGTAGCTGCAAAACAGAAATATCTAAGATAGGGATGTTTCCAATATAAAAACTCTTTTTTTGATGATCTGGTGGCTTGATTGGCAGATTCCTCAGCTAGACAAAGAACCTCAACCCGTATCTCAGTGGGCTCAGTGGAAACAGGACCAAATCCAGGCTGAAAAACATCTGTCCCTTATCTCAGATAGTTTTGGTATATTTTGGGTTATAAGACCATTCTCTAATACAGTTCTCATGCATTGCACATCACTGTATCAAACAGTCTTGACTTTGAGAATTATATTTAACTCATATGATTAGGAAAAGTATATATAAAGCATGAGGGTAAGAAGCACACAGCAAACCAGCTCCATGTTTTATCTTGACTTGAACAGCATTGCAGCTAGTTACAAATACTGAGATTTTCCATGAAACCAGGTTCTACACCAAACTCCAGCGCTCCAACCATTTCATTCATAAAAGCTCTCCCCCACGCATTATAGTTACTTATATTGTGAGAAAGTCCAATTCAGTTCCAGGACCAGGAGATTATTTTTTTTAATGGGAAAACTAAAAAAAAAGTGAGCACTGATTTTCATCTCTTCCCATAATATTAAAAATGATGTGTAAAGCTCCGCTAATCTGGTCTCTGGATAGCGCCCAATCTCTTGCCACGTGTTTCTGTTCTGGGTCTTGCCCTCCGGGAATTTCTGTCAGCACATGCTCAGGAAACAGTTATACCCTTCACTTCTTTCTTTACTCTTTTTTTCTGTGAGCCGGACTCTATCTGAAGCCTGGTGAACCTTCGCACTAATCACTGCCAGGTGCCTCTGGCTACGTTTCTGGAATGCAAGGAATCTTTTCCTTCTCTCCCTCTTTCTTCCTTTCTCCTCTTCCCCCCACCTCCCTGATATATAATAAATCCTTCAAGGCAGATCACCTTGCCGGGCATCATTGCGTTTTATTACCCTTTTGTATAAACACTGAGCAAACAAGTCACTGGGCTGTGACACACTGCCCTTCTGACAAGGCCTCAGTCTCTGCTCCATGGCTGCAAGACACGACACTGTTTCTGGTGTTGTGTTTCTGGTTTTCTCTGTTCTCCCTCTGCTCGTGGCCAGCTCAAAATAGGTGGCTGCTGTTGAGACACTCAGGATCTATCTCTGGCGCTGCTACTAATGCAGTATGTGACACATCTCTGCATGTTCCATCTTTAAAGTAGGACTGAGGCGATGACAGCCTTTTTCTAGCTTCTAGATAAATACAATATACTATTTTTCATTCAGAATACTGTCTTGGATCACTTGAATGCAGTTCTGTATCTTTCCTCACCCACACTCTAAGCAGTGTCGAATGCAGGAGCTAGTAGCGATGAGGAATAAGAAGGGCTTCATAAACATTCAGAGAACACTATCCACTGGACTTTAATGTGACTGAAAAGTCTTGGGTTATTTAATTGCTTTAGAGTTTTTTTAATAATACCAATAACGGTGATATGAAACCAGCTTTGGATTCAAAATTACACGGGAGCCAAAGGGGTCCTTTCCTGGTACACTCACGGGCTTTCTGCTTGGTACAGAGTGGCTCTGAAATACATTCTTTTCTGACATCAACACATGCAAGAGTGTAGTTAGGTGTAAAAAATCCCTCTGTATTTTGTGATGCATTTCGTTACCTACACAAACTCATTTTCTTCTGTTACATGAATATCTCCCAATTGTTCTGACCTGGTATGTGCAATTTCTGCAAAGTAGTTAAGCACAGTGATCATTATGGGAACTGTGCCCATCTAAAAGACATTTTTATTCATAAGGGCGGGTTCAATCATCTTTGAAATGAAGCTGATGAATCGCTACAGTGGAAGCCACTGTAAGGGAAATTTGAAAACTTATTCTTGCTAACAATCTAGCAGGAAAATAGATTTCAAACGTTAAAAAAATCCTTATTAGTGTGGTCAAAAAAATATCAAGTGGGTTTCAATAAAGAGCACTGCCTTAGGTTCAAGTGATTGCCAGGAAGTCAATTACAAAGACATGCAATCAAACACAGGTATCATCTACTCCGTATTATCCGGCATGCACTGCATGCTTGACTGATCTATGTTACTTCAGTCATTTCAGGTCATTATTCCCTGGCAAGTATGCAGCAGGATGCTTCCAGGTGCAGGTAGGTGCTGTACAGGTAACTGATGTCTGCTTCCTTCAAGTTTACAGTCTAAAAGGCACTATACCAAATAGTGGGAGGTGTTAAAATAACTTACTCGTTCTACTGTGATAAATTATTGTGCTTGGTAGGGTCTGCATCTAACTGCAGAAGTTTTGCTTAGAGAGTAAAACAAAATATGAAGGACAAAAAAATCAGCTTTACAGATGTTAAGTGTAAATTTAACTACAGATGAAACCAGTAATGGCTAAAATCATTAATACAGTGCAGAAGAGCTGTGGCTGAATCCATCCTAAATGCCTCCTGAGTTACTCTGACCACCTCCTTTAAGTTCCCACCTTCTCCTGCAACTGTCTTATTTCTTACTCTAAGATAGCTTTGCTCACAGCTTTGAGATAAACTGATGAAGGTGCTTTAACAAATGTCAGTCCAGCCCTTTCAGAAACACAAATGAAATACGTGCCCACCTATTTCTGCTGGTGGCCAAACACTGTTTTACCCCACGATCGAGCATTAAGTTATTCGTAACCATGTATTGTTGAAGTAAGCCTATGCTAATGCTAATTTTGCTTTAAGGGAGAGGTGGAAACTGTATAGGCCTATCTGGACATGATTATAAATGAATTCTGATCACATTTTCTACAATGAGATAAGTGACTTGGGATTTGAAACCAGATGCTTTTAATTACTGGGTTTCTTTGTTACATGAACCTCAGCTCCACACCTGTACATTGTTCTTTCTTTGGACAGATGTACTGATGCCCCTTTTGCGTGCTCAGATCCATAACACTGAGATAAATTATGATGGGTTCTTGGCTTCCTCCATTGAAAATGTTTTCAGCTGTCAGAGATATCTGTTTCTTGTTATTGGTTTTAGTGCTTTTGAAAGAAAGACTAAAACACTGACTTGTGTATTCCATTATAAAGGAAGAGTATTCTCCAGTGGAATCTACAGTGAATGAATGATCTCCTTGGTCCTAGGAACTGTTATAAAAACTGTGGAGGTATTTAGTTCTCCAGAGTACTTCTAGAGAGTAAAAAGTTTGTTTCCTACAAGGTTCTAGCAACATGCCATGAGTTCCTACTCAACTTATTTATGTGAGCTCACAAACTTAAAGATTAATAAAAGTTAAAACTCCCATCTCTTAAAGTAACGAGAATTAGGTACACAAATGTATTTTCCTACCTGGCCTGGATTCTGTCACTTCAAGGAGATAGCATAGCGTATTGAAAAGAATCTCCCCCATTTCTTTTTTTGGTTTTGGGGTTTCTTCAATCTTATCCCAGAAACACTCATGCCTCAGAAAACTGGCTGCTTGCAAAAAGCAGGGAAACTCTTACAGCCACAGTTTGAGCGTGATCTCATCTGATGAGCAAGCACCCACCAGACCCTTTATATGCCATCATCATCTCCCAGCTCTGCAGCTCACTGAGAGCAGGTAGGTGGGGCTGGGCCACATTCTGCTTTGAAGTGGAGGCACCTGAGGGGGTCCTGGCAGTGTATGTTACAAGGGCTTAAACGGGGGTAGGAGCTAGCTTACAGCCTCTTATTGCTAATGTGTAACATGGTAGTTGTACACACAAATCTAACACACCAAGATTTTATCTTGCATATTTGTTTTAAACCTTAAATGTATTGGTGTTCCCTGGCTGAGCAAGAAGGGAAGCTCTGTGTACCTGGTGTTACTTCATGTAAAGAGAAATGGAGGACTAAATTGGTAACAGAGAACTCTTTACATTAAAGTATTTCTATGGTGTTTGACTTAACAGGTGCTAAGTAGCAAGCAAACAAAACTGATGTTTAAGCAGTCTGATTAAAATGTCTCTTTTCACTTGATTGTTCCTAAATCCTGTTTCTTGTGATTTTTGTATAGGTTAAGTAGCTCTTCAGGGGGGTCTGGAACATAGTTTGAACTGGTTACAGTTAGCCAGTGAGAACCCCAGCAAAAGAGAGTGTGTAAACTCCTTCCTCTAACCTTGATTACGTAATCCCTTATATGAAAGACTCACAAGATTAGATTCAGAGCTCTCATTAATCATCACCTATGGACATCACAGATGTCTTAATCCCACTTGTTCTTCATTTACTGTTGTGTTTATAGAGCAGAAATGGAATATAAAAAGTAGTTTCACTTTCCCTTGGAGACACATCAACCTTCCCAATACAGTGATTATTTGTCAGTACCCCCAGCCCCCAGCTTCTTTGGAGAACATAAGTGCTGTTTGTTACAGGCAACACAAGTGACAGAGGGCCTCAGTCCCATATAGAGGGACCGTGTTCAGACCCTACAAAGTGACCTTGTTAGGTCATTAAGGTAAATTGGTGCAAATCCCTAACTTGGTGCCACCACTCAACCTCACTTAACTTTACTGCTATCAGTTTCATTTAAGCTGATAATTTATCACACTAAATAGTCTAAACTGGAATTTACAGAGATGGTTTACATTTGAAATTAAGCACATTTTAAAATGACTTAGATAGTAACAGCTAAAAAAATAGTAGGAAGATAGCCAAGTGCAACATTCACCTAAGATTTAATACCAAAAGCTGGTTTTCTGTCTTCATTCGGCTACAAACCAAACCAGCCTGTTTTTGCAACGGGCAAAATGAAACTGGGTTAGACATTACACATGGCACGGGCTACAAGAAATGCTAAACTAAACCTTTGCTACCTGAAATAAAAAAGAAATATATATTTAAACGTGGATTATGACAAACCCGCTTTCTGGGTGCCACAGTGTTTCTCAGTCACACACTTTTAGTTTAATTAGTATCGATATGAGTAAAACTTGTGGTCTAGCATACACCTCATGCCAGAAATTGCAAAAATACTCTCTGTATTGTATAAAGCCAGTATAAATACATTTGGTAATGAAGTCAGATTTCGTTTGGACATTTTCAAGTGAATTAGATAATTTTGTCAAACTATTTAAATGTCTTAGCACACCATTTGGAAAACTGACTGCTGCACTTGGTATTGACTTTGGCAAAGGGTGGTATAACAGAGGGCTTTTTCTAAAGAATAAGAAAACCCCTTTAAATCAAATTCGGAATCTTATGTCAAACTGGAGCAGACTATTTGTACTCTGCTTCATGTAGTTTTTGGCATCGTGCATATTTGATGACTCAGTAATTAGATTTCTTGATAGTAATCATTTGGTTCATTCCACAGACTGAAACTATGCAATCCAGGCTTGTCATCGGACTGATTCACAGTACAGAAATTCTTTGCATTTACTTAAACATGAATGCTGAGACAGCTGACAAATGAGGCAAAACATTCTGTGTGTGCCAGAAAGCAGCTAAGATGCAGAAAGGCAGTGGTGGGTGTTTCTCTCCTATCGTAGACCATATATATTTCATATGAGTAATGGCATACTGCTATGAACTGGCAAAAGTGTAACAGTTCTATAATTCAGTGGCTCCAAGTATTAGATTATTAAGTGATTTTGCCCAGTTAAATGGATGAATGCTTTAAACAAAACTGTGCAAAATGAAATTCAAGGCCTCTTAGTTCACACTAAGTTTCTCTACTTGCAATTGAAATGTCATGCATGGGCTTTATTTCAGCAGTCATTAATAATATAAAGCATAAACAATTAGAGACAGCAAAAGGGTCTTGGACTGGGTATGACGATGCTGAATATGGATTATTTTGAGTCTAGAGGAGGATATTTGAGATGCTGAAATATTCCATGTAATTATGTCATAAAACTAGATAGCCTGTTTTAAAATAACTATTCAAAAATACATGCCACTCTCCATTTTCTGATGGTTGGTTCATGGTTCGAAATCCGTTATCATTTCACTCTTACGTTTTGTCATAGGATATTAACTACAGTGTTTCTGCAAAGACTTTACATTACGTAGGTGTATAGGCACTGAGATAATAATCAGCACTGTTGTCTCCTCTGAGAAAGAATAGCTATTGCACTAGACCTGAAAACAACAGACGTCAACTGTGGCGTCACCTCTGGTCTAAGCAAATGCTCAAAATGCTGTAGCAGGAGCGCAGTGAGAAACTCAGCTCGCTCAAGCATGGTGTTTCTGGAATGGGGACATGAAGGGCAGCAAGGAGAATTTATCAGTGAGCTTCAGGGCCCTCAAACTAGAAGAGTGTCTGTTGCCCTCATTCTGCTCAAGCCTTTGCTTTTATTTCTTATGAACTTCACCTGGATGTGAAGTGCCTCAGAAACAAATCCAGCTCCCAGACAGTCTGTTAAATCCTTCCCATAGTACATCCTTACTTCACTTTATTCTTTGTTGGGATTCTTTGCCTTAACTCCCCTAGGAACCAGCTCCAAGAGGAAACAGCTGAGCAGCACACTGGGGAGCACTGAGAGGAAGGGATCCTACTTCCCCAGGCTCAAGTAGCCCCATTCTGTTCATGGATTACCTTCACTCTGGACTGTCTCTATTCCTCCTATTCGTGCTCACTGCCTTCTCCACTACAGAAAACTTTGTATGTACCTCATGTAATTTCCATCCAAATAGCATTCCCAATGCCTTCTTTTGCCCATGACTCTGCCACGGGCATGAGTCTGCCAACAGGAAATACAAATCTGGGAATATGGGTGGCAGGGCAGGGAAGGAAAAGGAAAAGGCACAGGCATCTTATGTGACAGGGACAGAATGAGTCTGTTCCTATAAAGTATCACACACTGAGAGGGAGCACTGGTACCTGCTACTGGCACAGGTCAAAAGAGGCTGCTGACCAAGGAACAGGGTACAGAAGCTAAGCTTGTTGCAAGGGGGATGGGTCAGTGACTGGACTAGGATGGGAAACCTCTACATTCAGTTGCTGTATTCAGTAAAGAACCCCAAAGTATTTTTAGGAATGAAAATCCCTGCATCTCTCTGTATCCCAAGTTCCCATCAGTAAAGCAAAATCAGAGTCCCTTCCCTGTCCTGGGAAATAAAACTGTAAGTTTGATGTTTCATTTGCATGAGGCTAGGTGCCAAAAAAAACCTGAGCATAATTTTGTGGCTTACAGAGATTCTTTGCTGTTGAGATGTTATGATATGCTTGAGCAAATGGTACCCTAGAAATGTGAGATACTGTGGCAATGCAATGCAATCTATACTGTAGCAACACAGTCTATGTATCAGAGTGATAATACACTCTTCCCTAATTAGGATCTCACTGGTTAATGCTCGCTGTTGAGAAATGTGTTACAGAAAATCTTATCAGAGAGCAAGGAAGTGAGAAAACTTGCTGCTCTGACACTAAAGAAGTCTTACTAAGGCAAACACTGCCCTGTTCCTAAGTGAGTCATGGTTTGGGGATTTACCCTTTAAGAGAGTTCTCATTTGAGCTGAGAAGAATTCTCTGCACTTATCCAAACCTGTCAGAAGTCACCAAGGAAGAATAAAGAGAATCTAAATGCAATTGCATGCTATGGAGAAACAAGGCCAAAGCCCTGAATAACCTGATAATAAAGTCAAAGTTTCCCCTACTTTGCACAGAGGATGGATGACGTGACCTTCTGAGGTTTCTTTAAAACTAGATTATTCTGATTCTAAACCAAACAGAATCAGTTTGGGCCAGTGTTTTCCATTGGAACAACATCCGTGCAAAGCAAAATAAACAATTAATCATTCCTTGTCGTGTTTCACACACATACCCATCCCTGGCACTCTCCAACGGTGACTGGTGGTGATGTGGGCTGGAAAGGGTAGAGTCGAGTGGATGGTGTCTTGAAGGGATATCATGAGGAGGTGGCAATATACCTGGCGAGGGACCGTTATGGTTAGCGCTGGAGCCACTGTACATGCCTGTGAACACACAGCATTTTGCAAAATCAGATAAGCAAGAAAACATCCAAATAAGTCCTTGAGAGTCCCCAGCTCCTTCCCTGTTCCCCCACCTGACCCCGAGACACAAACAGAGCAGCCCACTTCGGCTGGGGGAGTAACCTACATGGTGCCCCAGTATGTCAGTGAATCCTGCTGTGCTTGGGACAGCACTCAAAGTCATATCAAGGCATTTTGACATGTCTCTCTCCGCCAGCTCTCAGGTGGTCCACTTCTTCCTTGCTCTGACTGCAGACGTGTAAGCACTCCTCCTGCCAGCCAGCAGGACTTGGCAGGACTCTCACCCTGCCCTTACCACACTTCTGAGTGAGAACCTGCAGTGCTCAGTTGTTTGCAGCATGATGGAGCTCATTTGACAGCAGAGCGGTACCTGATACTTTACCAACATCAGATCAGACACTGAACTCAGAGCACTGTGTTTGCATAAGGGGGGTCAGGACCTGGGTTTTTTTTTTTTGTTGGTAATTTCAAACTTTTTAACTTGACTTTCAAGCAGAAATTTTTAGTGATACCATGAAAACAAAAGGTTTACACAGAGGTGCTGAAGGATGTTGATGTTCCATTTTGGGGGCACTCTGGCTACTCTCCTCTACCATGGCAGTCAGGCACCTATAGCCAAGTGTCTGCCATGCCCTCAAGTACATACTTTGTTGAGGAAGCTTTGTCCAGGACTCTTGTATTAAGTTTTTTTTCTTATAGTCTTCCTTCTAAAGAGTAAGCCATGCACTAAGACAGACCTAAGGGATCAAGGCCTTGACACTGACTTTTGGCATGAAGACTGCACTGGGGGCCTGTCTCTATAATGAGAGGAGCTCACAGAAGTGCTTGCTGCCTAGAGTTACAAATGCTGTTTGTAAATGCCACCCTATCACAGGGGAAAAAGGACTGTCTCCTGGTCAGCACAATTCTTGAAAAAGCCTAGTCTTTCTCTATTTCTCTGCTCTCCTCCTCCTCTTCTTAAAGCTTGCCTACAATGTATCTGCCAGCATGCTGGCCAGGGAATCTGCACACAGTGAAGGAATGGAGCAGCCACTCACATTGTTATTCTGAAGGCTGTAGGGAGCAAATGAAGTTTGCCGTCCCGTAGCGTCAAGCTATACAGCACAGACAACCCCACACCCTCTCTGAGACCTGCATTCTCTCCTCCTGTACCACCCATCTTCCCTCTCCCGTTCACTGGGAGGAGAGCTACACATTCAGGAAGCTGTGTGTTAGCTCTGCTGGCTGTGTCCCGTGTCACTGACAGGGTTCTGGATGGCACTTCTCCCAAACCTTGCAGTGACATGGAACAACCAGGAGGCAACATGAAAACCTGGAGCTGTGGGGAATGCGTGGCAGCCCTCTGGGCAGATAAGCAACGGCTGAAAGTCCGCATCTGTTTCTGAAGAGCAGAACCACTAAGGCAAGATTCCAGCCACCTTTGTCAGGGTCTTAAGATGAGTCAAAAACGTCTCATGAACAGTGAGTCCTCAGCTGTTGGACAGATCTAAAGCAACAAAAATGATCCACATCATCTCTGTCTCCCACTAGACAGAACATTTGTCAATCAGCCAGTGAAACCAACTTGCTTTCTACGCCAAAAGCCAGACAGAAGGGGCTTTAAGAAGTCAGATGTTCCCAGGTGATGCTAGGATTTATTTGTCAAAGCCTCTTTTGATAACAGTAAGTCAGTAGCCAGGAAGCTGTGTTGTGAAAATGGCATTTTTCTACTGGTGGCTTCAGTCCATTTTATAATACAATAGTTTCCACTCCCCCAGATCCTTACTGTTCATACATTCATTATCAGGCTTGGAAGATGAGCCAAATACCAATTTGACCTTGTCTGTACTGTGTCATTTCACACTTCAGCTGCATCTCCTACAACACACAGTGCAGGTATATTGGCAGCACAGCCGGGAGGAAACTGCTGAACATAAACCAAGATGTTTATGCTCTCTAAGGCTGGCAGACTGTTACTGGCCCCTGTCACTACCTCACACAAAAAGCTCAAAACCCCTCAAAAGGTAGTTTTAGCAGTGTGGTGGCCAGTAAACACACTCCAATGTTTTACCTTATATTCCCACCCCAGAACAGTTCACAAATGTTAAAGGTATCTTGCCTGCCCCCTTCCTCACTGTCACAGCTATTGAGCACAGTTCAGTTCTTTGCTTGAGGTAGACGAGAAAGAGTAGCAGAGTACTTACAATCAACATACCCCTTTAGAGAAGGAAGAAGATGTTAAAGAGAAACATCCTCCACATCCAGATGTCCAGGAGCCAAGTCATAGAATCATAGAATCATAGAATAGTTAGGGTTGGAAAGGACCTTAAGATCATCCAGTTCCAACCCCCCTGCCATGGGCAGGGACACCTCCCACTAAACCATGCCACCCAAGGCTCTGTCCAACCCAGCCTTGAACACCGCCAGCGATGGAGGATTCACAACTTCCCTGGGCAACCCAAAGTCCTGCGTGATCCCATAAACTCAAAGCCTCCTCATTAGAAAACCAAATGAAACCATAATCCCTGTCACCCTTAGTTTCTGTCATACCCAGCCACTATGCAGAGGAGTTTACCCATCTGCCCACTGTTGGCTCTGAAGAGTAAAGCTTGGACCTCCTCTCCTGGGTAAAGCAGGGATTCTTCCATCTACCCTGAGTCTATCCAACTTTTGACTTACTGATCACACCTCCTCTAGAAAAGGCCCCTGCTTGAAGCATGTGTGTGCTGCAACTTGCCGGGTTTGTTCATCAATGAGTTTTCATCTTCCTACATCTTTTAGTTACCACAACGCCTTCACTCGCACTCAGTTTGACACATGGAGTCTCTTGTTCTCACATCCCCTCACCCCCCTTCCACACCGCAGCTTGTGCTGCCTCACCCCAGAAGCTGCCGGCTCCCCTTGCACTGACACCCCTCTCCATAGCATCACCCAATCAAGAGCCTGCCACAACATGAGGGTAAGCCCAGCTGTCCTCTGTGACACTGCCAGATGTGGTGCTCCACGTGTGCTGCCTGCTGCCAAGCAGCATGTGTCACAGCTGAGCCTCTCCCGCAGCGGGAACACTAATTTTGGGTGCCACTCTCTGGTAGCCAGCTGCCAGTCTTCATGAAGCTTGTCAGAACGCAATTATCTGTGAGGAATTTGTCAGATGCTGCTGAGCTTGGCTCATGGGGTTCAAAAGAGACTGTGGGGAAGGGGGCTGATACACGTATGGGCAGAGAGGTGAGCAAAATGATTGCATTGGCCATGCTTCCTAAGGTACTGAGACCAAACCCAGTTCCGATGTATATGGTGTGTGTCCCTCAGGCATAGGGCTAGTGGGGGAATGGGGGAGCTGGCATCAGACACAGTGATGTGTGCTCCTGGGCTGGGTGGTGAGGCTCTGAGACTTGCACAGCTTACCATTTGGGTGAGGGCTGCACCCACCCCTGGAGCTTCTGGATGGAGAGAAAGCCAAAACATGAGCCAACATAGACAAAGAATCAAACCTATTGTTCACTTGCTTTGCTTACAAGAGGTGTCTGCCTGTAATTAAGGGTGCTTCAAGGGCCATGTGGCACACACAATGGAAGATGGGGTTTACTATGAGATTCCATGTGAGTCTGCAATGAGACATTAGTCATTTCTGTTGAGTCACTGAGAACCAAACTGGTACTTACTTGAAGTTATTTCTCTTACACAGTGCAAAACAAGGGCACTCCAACAGAACATTAAAGTCCCTCAGAGGGACAGACCTTTCTGTGGTCATGGCACTGTGCAGGGCACACTGTTCTTGGCACTATGAATGCTATCAGCTCTAAGTCATTTATGTTGCTACTGGAATTCATTTTGACAAGTTTTTATTCCGGACTTCAGGCCCTCAAAGGCTGGAGCTGCTGTCACTGATTCCATGTCTACCCAATGGTGTGTTCCTGGGTGTTAAGCCCAAAGATGGTGCTTTAAGAAGGATGCATTGGCAGTGGCTGTTTATCAGGAAAGAGAGGGTGAGCTGCCTCATTCAGGGAAGCAGGAGGTATCTGCTGCTATGAGGGTGTGTGATGTCCTTCCCACTGCCAAGACCTAACAGAAAGGAAGAGCTGATTGAGGGGAGGGAAATGCTGTCTTTAATGAAGACCCCTTTGCCCCTTTGAGGAAATGAGGTGCCTGTACAATGGAAGAAGTCAAGGAGAGAAGAGCAGTTGCAATTGCAGCCTCAGTATAATTTTCAATACTTCTAATTTTGCTCCTTTTACAGTTTTCCTTCCTTTTTTTCAGCAGTGAGCTATAATATTCCGAGTATCTGAAGTCAAACAGAAGCCTTTGGAGCTGTTAGAAATGACTGTTCCTGCAAGTACAGCCCACTTCAGAACTGTGCACCTTGGGCCTCTTCATGCATTGACCATCTTAGCTTGTAAATATATGTCATCAATCAATATTTTAAATGGCTTGGCCTTTAACCTTAACATCTGCTGCCAAAACAGTACTCAGGCATCTGTGACAAGCAGCCTTTTTTTAACCCAGCTTTATGCTAACTGAGACCAGAAAAACAATAATAAAACATGCCCAGAGAAAATGCCTGAGTGGAATTGCCTCATTGGAGACACTTCCTCTGCAGGGAGACCGACACGAGCTCACAGCTAGAGTTGAATATGGGCAGCCATGAAGCATCTTAGTTATGAGGAGGGAAAAAGGAGGAAGTTCTAAGGAAACAATGGGTTCCTCTGACTGCAAAACATTCTTTTGCTCACTGTCTTACCCTAAGCACAAACCTGCTTTGAAGTCAAACACCAGGGATGGGAGGTTTTGAAATATTTCATTTTTCCTGGGATTGGTTTTCATCCCTGACATATTTAAAATGTGCTTTAACCTGGAGAAAGGCAAAACTGAAACTTTCCAGGAATCCAAGTGATCCCTAAAGCCCAGAGCTCTGCACATTAATAATGTGGTTTCTTGGGAAGGGGAGGGGAAAAAACCCCAAAACTCAAAACAAAAACCCCAAACCGTGAACATTTTCATATTTTCCAGTGGAATCAAGAGGACATCATATGCTGTATTTATCCATGAATACCCTATGTAGACTATTGTAGATGATTTCTCCATAAATATTAGCTCCGATTATCTGAAAGAGCGTATGTGCAACCATTGCAGACAGTGGCTGCAGAGATGGCAGCAGGAATGTCCTTATGATTTAACTCTGTAAGGATCAGCACTTTAGTTTATATACCCTAAATTATGACAGAGGAACAGATTTGCCTATGGAATTGTACTACACATAGTATGAAGAAACTTCTGTTTCACTGTAAAACAGTCTTTCAAATCTTGATTTATTTTCCCTGGCACTTCTTCATACTGTGCATGTGATGGGATCTCATATGGGGTGACCCAATGGAAGCACTGGGGAAGACTTACTGGGTTTTTTACAACATCCTGGTGATGGATTGATGTAATCAGCAAAGAAATCATATCAGAGAAAGGCAGTGCTAGTGATAGACAAACCCTTTCATTTCACGAGAGGTTCTCAGAGATGACACTGAGAGGTTAGGGGTGGTCTGTTTATCTGCAAGCAAATAACTTCTTTCCTGTTTTATTGTTGTCACTTGAAATGTGAGGCTATTTCTGAGGTTCTTAAGTGAAGCCTGTTCTGAAGGAAATGTCACTGGTCAGTCCTGTCCTGTCTGGAAGTGAGATGCCAGGCCATGCCGAAGGTAGAGAGCAGAGGCCACATGCTGCCCTCACAGATCTCAAGAGTGCAGATGAGTAGAGAAGGGAAATAATCCCAAGTCCCTCCAGCTTTCTGCCACTTTTCAAGGAGCCACGCACAAACCGTGAGTGCAGGCTCCCAAGGGAACAATGTTGGAATGATGGGTTATTTCCCTTTCTACTCCATTCTGTTCACCAGCTACATTCCAACATTTTAGCACAACTTGAACTAGAAAGGAGAACAGATGCCAAGCAGGATGCTTTTCTTGGGTTAATATTTATGATCTTGCCTAAGTAATGTTTAAAACTTTATTGCTTTGCTCTTACAAAGCAAAATGTATTAATAAAGTGTATCAGTTCTTCCCTTTTGCAGAAGCAGCAGCACCAGGCATTTTTGTTTTCTAATCCCAGTTTACCATTGGATTTCTCTGAGCCTCAAGAGAAACAAGCCAGGCTTTGGCTGGAAAGCTCGTAAGCAGTTACTAAATCAATTTAAAACTCATTTAGTAAGAGCAAGTCAAGCCTCTCCTCACAGTGGAATTGAAAGAGGATAAAATGCATCTTAAATCAAGATTAATTTAGCTCTAAATTAAATCATTTTATGAATAATTTTGGATTTTAATAGCACTGAACTTTTCTAATATTGACCAAGTTTGAAAGAAAAGTCTTCAAAAATGGCATCCCTGCCTTTTTGTGTCTCACCTTGGCTCTGCTCTGCAATCTGAAGACTTTCTCCTATGAGGAAAGCCTAAGAGAGTTGGGCTTGTACAGCCTGGAGAAGACAAGGCTCTGGGGAGACCTTATTGTGGCCTTTCAGTGTATAAGTGGGGACTATAAGAAAGATGGGGACAAACTTTTTAGCAGGGCCTATTGTGATAGGACAAGGGGTGATGGTTTTAAACTGAAAGAGGACGGATTCAGACTCAATGCAAGGAAGAAATCTTTTACAGTGAGGGTGCTGAGGCGCTGGCACAGGGTGCCCAGAGAAGCTGTGGCTGCCCCATCCTTGGCAGTGTTCAAGGCCAGGTTGGATGGGGCTTGGAGCAACCTCCTCTAGTGGAAGGTGTCCCTGCCCATGGCGGGGGGTTGGAACTGGGTGAGCTTTAAGGTCCCTCCAAACCCAAACAATTCTATGATTTTATGATTCAAACTGTCCTCCACTCTTAGGCGTAGCATGCGGTATACCAGTCTCCAAATTCCTTGCCCCCAAATTAGGAGCAGTTTGTCCAAAACTTAGTATGCATTATTAGCTAAACATTGAGAACATGAAAATGTGATTAATAACTGTTACATCTTTTTTCCTGGAGATTCTCTACAGACCATACAATGTGCAAGGTATAAAATGCCTCCATACATCCATCCTATTTCCAATGCCCAGCTGTCATGAAAAAATGAGTTAAAAATACTGGGATGCATCTGGAACATGACAGAGAATCACCCAAGAAAACACGACAGCTTCTTCATCAAGTGAATGGTGCAGTCTTCAGTTTTGTGCATAGTATTGGTTACCCATCCCAAAATGGATATTGCAGAGTTAGAGAAGCTTCAAAGGCAGTAACATGAATGGTTCTCTAAAAGCAGGTTCCACAAAGCAGACCAAGTAAATGTCTATGTGCATATTTTTCTCATGGAACATCATCTGAAAGTTGCATGTTCAAAATTAATCAAGAAAAGTAAAAGCCCCCCCCCAAGTAAGGGCTTTGCAACTCATTCATTGATGGATGATGTTGCTGAAGCCAAGAATAAGTATGAAAATTAGAAAAGGGGATAAATAGTTATACGCACAGAAAGAGATTTGAGAGTGAAAACACCTAAATGGAAGGTTCCTCACACTAATCTCTAGAATCAGTGGAGGGATACGAATGCCTTTACAGGGTGAGGCAGATCACATTAAACTCGTGGCCTTTGAGAGTTCCTCTTTCTCTCAGCTGGCTACACAAAGAACCTGAGGTTGCTACATCCCTGATTTGGGAGCCTCCACTGAGGTTCAAAAGTTGTGAATCTAGATGTTATTTTCTGCAGAAGGGAATGGAAGCATCTTTTTCTCTTCCTATAAAATGTATGGAACAGCCTAAGGTCCCTGAAAGGGGCCAGCTGTTGTTCAACCCGCAAGAAAGAAAAGACAGACAAGAAGGAATGAAAGAAAGATTAAATACTAGAAAAGATAATTAAACCAGCATGTTTGACATTTTGCATTCAAGCTTTGCTCTATTCATACATCACCATATTATTTGTTACAGCCACATAGTGCATAATAACACACAGCCTCATCAACTTTTCTGCAGCTCCTGAAGAGCTGGAAACCCCTTATGGCTGCGTGCCTTTGTCTTTGCTAGAGCACTCGTTTGGCTTCAGCAAAGCTCGCGCACCTGCATTCTGCTCAAGCCAAGGCAGATTTCTAAATGGACAGAGGCTGACCTTCAGCAGGGCTGCTACACAGCTCATGTGAAATTAATAGGAGCCATTTGGCTGACTAACTCTGCTGAAAAAAACCACTCAGGCCTTAGTAAACAACTCCAAAATTAGTTCATTTTATTTCCTGGTTTGGGTTGGGGTTTTTTTCCATCTTCTATAGTGGCAAATCAGACCCAAAAGCTTTTCTGCCTTATTGCATGACATATTTAACACTGTGCTTATTAGAAGTATTCTTACCTGTAATTAAATCATGATGACCTACAGATCTACCACACTTCCCATCCAAAATGTGTTGTGAAGAGGTGTGGAGCTGTTGCATAGCTAAGCATTCAGTTAGTACATCTTGTTCAATGTCGGTGCAGGAATTTAGCTACAAGAGGAGGATAAAACAAACATTTTATTTCAATAGAAATCAAATTACTTTTAATTAAATTAATATCTCTTTTTGCTTAAAGATTATGTATAGAAGGAAGGAATAAAATGTCATTCTTAGGAACTCGGTGTAATTACTTGGTATTTTCAGTTAGAGATAATTTGGGTTTCAAGTGCACAAGTTAAATGTGCTAATCTGAAATCAGCAACAGTTTGCTTCAGAAAATAAGGCCCCCTGTTTTTCTTCAAACCTTCCTGGGTAATTTAACTGCATATGTTCAAGCTTTCTGTAATTCTTTGGGTTCTATGGCAAAAGGATTGCCTCACCTTGTAACTGTGACACTTGGAAAGACATGTGATAGGGAAAGAAAAGCGTTTGTGCTTATCAGATTAGGACTGGTGGAATAATGTGCTGTCAGTAATGGGCAAGAGGTATCACCGATACGTCAGCTGTGCTCCATGTAAATTAAAGCTCTGGCAAGAGTGTCTGAAGCAAACTCTTGCAAACCACAACGTCGATCATATTAAAACCATCAGGAGAGGAGAATTAAGGAAGAAAAGCATTTCTAATTCTCTTTCAAACATGCTGATGCTGCCAAGCTTTTGTCATAATACAGTGCTCACATTACACAAACAGCCATCATATTCTATTGCCATTAATAAATAGTTATTGTCTTTGCGTTTACAGTTTTGCATACCGATCTCCCCTGGGTTTGGTTATTCTGAAAGGTCCAGGCACACCTATTTAGAACTCTGCTGTTCAGCCATTTGTTGGTTCAAGATAAACATCTAACTTTTGGATCACAAAGTGCATCTGCAGCCAATTACATTTAAACTACTACTAAATTAACAGCTAACTTTCTCCTATTTTGCTCTTGTAGAGCCTTACAGAATAACCAAATATTACCATTGCAGTCATCTCCTAAGTTATGAACTAAATAGTCAGGACTCCTTTGATGTAAGTGTAAGCTCAGGCATTTCGTTTTGTGTCAGAGGTGGCACATTTTGGTAGCATATATCAACCAAGCCATGTGGGCAGAGCAGACCGTTAATTTTTCTTTCTTGGCTAAGTCATTTCCACTCAGAACTCCTGGGAAGCTGATGCCAATGGACAATTGCCTTTGCTGAGTTATAACCAAAAACCAGCAAGTGAGTGTAAACAGCCTGTTTCCCTTTTTTCCTGAATCTGAAATCTAAAGAAGACTGTCACAGTTTCAGTAACACTTGGGATTTGCTTAGCTGTGAAAGGGGTTTTTCCCCATACATTGAAGTGAAATACTGGGGGAGGTGGGGGGTGTTTGTGTGTATTATTTCTTCATAAGTCAGATTTGCTTTGGTACCTTTTAAGGGACCCTGATCAAAATGCAGTTTAAATCTGCTGCTTTTGCAGATGTCTTTTAAGTTCAAGGGAAAAAGACACAGGATCAAGTATTCATAAAGTTATCATGGATAAATGAGACGGGAAATCTGAAGATGATTTCCAGTCACTGGAGGAGTGCAGATTTAGACTGGGCTACCAAATAAGGTGTGGGAGGCAAGGAAGTACCATTATTTTAAGATAGACTTGATAAGCCTATGGGAGGGTATGTATATGAATGCAGGAGAATTCCTCAAGCTAGGTGATTAAGAGAGATGAAACCCTGGATATTTGATGTCTCAGTACATCCAAGCAGCTTGAGTTTGCAATCTGTGTGTATCACATTTGTCCTATATGGATTCTCTGCCTAAGACCTCCTCTTTCCTGTTTATGCAGGAAATACTTCATACAACTTAATGCAAAATTTGGATTTAGGTTTTTTTCTCACCTTTCTCCATAGAAGTGGAAATAGAAGTGGCACTCAGCAGGTGACAAGCCTCACAGGGTGTAACAGTGGGGACTGTTCCTTTGCCCAGATGTAAAGGATGTTAATGTGTTAATGCACTCAGCCCAGTACACAGCGCTGAACAAGTGATACTCGTGCTAGGTAATAGGAAATAATTGCCTCTTTCCTTCCCCAAGAAGTACGTCAGGAAGGAAAGATGAGGGGTTTCTCTCCTTTGGAATAGGGAGCATGGTTGCTTTCATGCACCTCTTTCTGTGGGCAATTACTGCTATGGCTTTCTGACTCTCTCACTAAACCCTAAATGTTGCTGTAGGGAAGTGTTGGGAGTTTTGTGACCTGTGGTGTGGTAGGCATGTGCATAGCAAACCCTGTGGAACCTTCTAAAGAAAGGAGCTGTAGTAAAACTACATGGCCTGACAATATAACACTGGGCTGGAAAACTAGGCAGTCCTGTCCAGTGCTGCCAGGCTAAATGAAAGTTCTGACTGGACCCAATACGCAGAGACAACAGATCTGTTTCTGTGGACATCTGGACAGGTGCTAGGCATGAATTACTCCCAGGCACAAAGCTCAGCGAGTAATGAGTGCTTCTTGACTGACTGAGACAGAATGCACAACTTTGGACACTGATGTTCTAGACACTGCTAGTCTGCATGCACCTGATGCAGAGCAGGGTTTGTGGGAAGGACTAGGGGACAGACAGCTGTCCTAGGAAAGGGGGCTGTAAGTTCAGGTTGGTGAATCTAGCCAAGTGAAAACTGTGTGAAAGAGAAGCAAAAGGAGTGTAAGAGAGGGGGCATGGCTGACACAAGGACAAATCACTACGAAGTCACCGCAGTTGTATTCAAGCAGGAGAATGAGGTCTTTCTGACATTCCAAGGTCTGCAACTAATATCAGCTGTGTTGTCCTGTTGTCTCTTCTTTCCACGTGTTCCTCCCTTTGCTCTCCAGGACTTCTAATTTTCACCTTCGACATTTTTCCAAACTAGCTGCTCCTAGCTCTGTCTTGACAGGCTGTCATATCTGCTGTCCTCCATCCTTTAAACATGCCTTGCTGTCTCATCTGTGATGCTCTTGGCAGTGGTGAGGCAGCTGGGGGAAGATGCCATTGCTGCTTATTGAAGCAATCATAATTGCTTGCTAAGGCCTGGGTTCCCTGCCACTCCTGGGCCTCAAGTATGCTCATGGTCTGTCACAGACCAGCTCTGTAGGGTCCCAATCATCTTTTTACAAACTGAGTGTATAAATGTGTAATAAACAAGTCTCTGATCCCGAGCTGGTGCCTGTGGGCATCCCCATTCAATCATGAGCTCAGGATTTAGGCCACAGAAACCAAAATACTTATTTGAATCTAATACTAGTGAAAACATAACTAGCAGTCTGGGTTTGGAATGATTTATAAATGCATTTCTGATACAGATGTGGTGGGAAAAGTGGGGGGTTTCATTTTCAGCTATTAAAAGTGCTCCTTTCCTCACATTTCCATAGTATCCTGGCTTAGTTTCATTTGTGTTGTAGATGATCTGCCAACATGTATTTACTAGCTGATGGCAGAGACCCAAGACATGGATATTTTATGTGAATGACAGTAGAATTCGGGCTTGTGTATGTAAGATGAAGAGGAAAGAAATGCTTGGAGGGAAAGCAAACCAAAATTAGAGGGTGGTAGCCTTGAAGGTGCAGAAGGATAAGGTGGACTGGTTAACAACAGGAATTACAAACCAACAGGAAAATGAACTCAACTGAAATTTTCCTTTAGCGATATTCCAGAACTCCGATTTGGAAGTACATGAACGAAAGGCAAGTTAAACATAACTGTATGGAGGAGATGTGTGATGTGTCACTTCCTCCCGGTCTTACCTTCTTACGCACCTGCTGTTCTTTGGCAGAATGAGCTTTCACGTGCTTGCGCAGGGAGCTGGGGTCGGTGTAGCGTTTGGAGCAGCCAGGGATCTGACAGGCGTAGGGCTTCTGTAAACGTGAGCAAAGGGAAAAGAGTTCACATTCCTCTGCATCTCTACAGTCAGCAACAGAGCTGAGGGCCGGCTGTGTCTGTGGAACACAGCGTTAAGCCTGAGCTGTTTGCTCTGCCGTTTCCACGTTTGCTCTGTCTCCACTTTGCACACAAGCCTGACATGATGCAAACAGAACCACATTGAGAGCTCTGATTTTGCACTCTGTGCAGGCACTGAGAGCACTTGACACATTGATACTTTGGCATGTTGGGTATAGATTACTGGGCTGGATTAGATGCTAATGAGCTGTAACTGGATGGGGTTTTCCCTAGCATTTAAAGTAGACAAAATGATAATTAGATCACCCAGTGCCGTTATAAATACAGAAGCTCTGGGTTTGAGTCCTGATTTACATAGTTTTTACAATGTTCCACATGCAGCAGAGCAAAACTTGTGGCATAGCACACATTTGATTGCCTTCATACCTTGTTCCTGTTTTGAATAACAACAGCAATGTTTTTCTTTTTATAACTCCTAACCAAACAACCTGCATCAAACATTAACATCTGAGCAAATCAATACAGAAAGAAAAACCCGCTATTGTTGATACTGTTGGGAAGACCTTTCCAGCTGGTTTTGGCACGGGGCAGAGCTTGCTGCTTTTGTGTGTAGGAGCAGTATGAGCACTACCTCCTGGGAAAAACATTTGAGTCTGGGCAGGCAGTTCCAGTGCTCTGCTCTAATAGGAAAATGAATAAATAAATGAATAAGGAGGCTCCAGTTTAACTGCTGGTTCTGGAGTCCTCATGGCTGAAAGTTCTTCCAGTCATGCCTATTCCCAGCATGAGACACCATCTCTGTGTTACAGCACAACCTACAATGAATGTGCAATTTCCAAGTTAAGCAAAGGGACTCTGGTGCTTGTTATTAAGTAACCATGACTTCAGCGTAGGGAAGAGTGCTGCATGTCAAAGCTCACAGAGGTTTAAAGTTGAGCAGAACCTTCATTTATATTCTGTTTCCTTGCCTCATGTGTCAGCACTACCTTAGCCTGCTCACTTGGACTAGTGAGACCTTTCGGTGTCTTCTCAGCGGTAGAGAACTGGTTTGTCATGATCTCAGGGTCACATTCCTCCTTGGTTTCAGACAGAGGATGCATAAAGGGAAATACAACCCCACAGGTTTGGGGAGAAGTGACTGTGAGGTCCTTTAAACAAGTTGCTCTGCCCCTGGAGGGGTGATGACATGCCCTTGTTACCACAGGGACAGATACGTTCTCTTTGTTCTGGAGAAGGATCTGCTTCCAGGTGATTTAGTAGAGATTCGATCAAACTACGCCAGTAAGTCTCTGAAATGATTTACAGATTCTCCTTTTGGAGAAGATAAATGATGGGGTGACCTACACTGAGAAGCTTCAGAACCAGTTCCAAATGCACTCAATAAGGAATAAGCAGTCTATATAAACCCCTTTTCTTTGTAAGTACCTCCAGAGGATGTGTTGCAGCTCTGTCCAGCCAGCAGGAAATTTCTGAAGGAATAATAGAATCATTCACCAACTCATGACCTTACAGGCTAACACAGCACCTACCCCGAAAGTTACAGGGAAAAGCAGATTTATTGAGAGTGTCTGGAACACAGAGAACTGATACCCGAGGAGAAACCGTGGAAAACTTTAACAAATCCCTTAGGAGAGAAACTAGCAGAGTATCTTTGAAATCATTGATGTCATTCAGCTTAGTGATAGAATCATTCAGCTTAGTGATAGGGAAACTAGATGAAAACCTGACTGCCCTGGAAAAGCTTCATGGCTGTTTGCTTTGACATTCCCGGCTGTTATGTTGTCCCCCGAGCTAATGGAACGTGCAGTCTGTACAGTAGCACCATCCCGTAGCTCTGTTATTTCTCACATTCACGTGAGCACACAACACACTACATTAGGCCACAGGACTTCATTACAACAGGTAAGTAGAAGTTAGTAACCGTGTTGTAGGACCACAGAAAGGGTTCTAAAGAGCCTGCCGGAGAACAGCATGGAGGGTATGTTTAGACATTTGAGAAAGTTAGTAGAAAATGATTACTGTACCTTTTTCCTGATTTATGAGCATTTCAGAGAATAAAGACAGAGATAAAGGGAGAAGAAAAGAAAACAGCAAGTTAAGAGGTTTGTCTTCAGTAATGCACAGAACAACGGATATAAGAATTCGTGCTTATTTTAGTAACCATTTGAATTCTCTTTCAGAACTAATAAATGGCATTTTATTTGTGACTTTGGCTAATAAAAATTCCTTCTATTCGATTTAAGCAGTTCACTTTCAGAACTGCACCCGATTCCGTGTATCCGCTTTCAAAACAGACACGTTTGAGAACTAATTACAAATTCAAATATCTCAGGTTGACTTTCAAATAAATAAAACATTGTTATTGTAAGTGTGCTTTGGGTTGGAAAATGTGACTGACTTGCTTCTCTTACTTGTTTGTTTTTGCAAGGCATAATGTACATTAGACATTCCTTAATGCTGCACTGTCTGAAATGTGTAACTGCTTAAAAAGTAGGTATCAATTAAACTCAGAAGTTCTGCCCCATAAGCACTTGGCCAAACGTTAAACCATATATTCACTCCTTTGCAAAAGACAAAGCAACAGCTCTGCCTGTTCTTTACAAGCTCTATGCTGAGGACTTCCTTAACTGCTCCGCAAAGTTGTCCACTTACTTTCTTTCACCATAATATGGCAATTTCATTTTACTGGAGCCTCAGACACTAGACAGGCTCCCATGTTCTCTGCAAGACAAGTGAGACTTGTAGAGTCGAGACAGAACCTACCAATTTTACATCAGGATTTGTTTCTGACAGGTAATTCCTAGGTACAAATTTCATATAGTTGTAAGAGATGCATTTTTTACCTTTATAAAATTATGTCCAAAACTGTGATGCATTTACCTTCCATGAGACATCTGAGCTGCTTTTGTGTTCAGTCAGAACAGACTTTACTGAAGCAACACAGGGCAGGAAGCAAGACAATGACACACATTCCATACAGCAGCAGTGACTCAGCTTTCACTCATGCTGTACCTTACTCTACTGCTGCCTCCTCTTACTGGATCAAGAACAATAGGAGAGTTTGCTGAGTAACTTATCCTGAGTAACTTGTTCCTCAGCATGAGTAAGCCAGCTGAATTTGCCTTTCTGTGATCAAGACCTCCTCAAAGCACGTGCAGTTAAATACAGAAGTACAGTTGCCTGTAGCTGATGCTCCTCATGAAAAAGAAAAGTCACCCTCCAGTTGCAGAACAGATTGTGTACAAGGAGCATTGGAAAACTCAGAGCAGCTCCCAATCTGAAATCGTGCTTACGGTATCCAGGTGTGTTCGCTGATGCTTTGCCCGGTCGCTGGAGTTGCTGAAAGCTTTCTGGCAGCCGGGATGCTGACACAGGTATGGCTTCTCCCCAGTGTGACTCCGGAGGTGAATCTTAAGGTTCTCAAGCCTAGAAAATGCCTTGTTGCACCCTTCAAACTGAAAAACGTCATAAAAAGTCATTGTAAAGAACTATTAAATAAACCATGTGCAGCCACAATGAGAACAGTGTAAGATCCAAGTTGGACATGCAATAAATCAACCAACATTCAAACATCTCTTGAAAGCTATGGATGAAACACAACATTTTGTGCTATTCATTTAATTTGTCACTGAAGACATGGTGTGTAGCTCAGTAATAATACAGGGGTTATAAATATCTCACATGTTCTGTCTGAAGTACCAAATGCTTAAAGTCATGGTGTCAGAACAGAAGATTTCAAGAAAGAACAAGTGTTGTGATGAGTTCTCTTAGATGTTAAATGGCACAGGAACCACGGTGGGCAATAACAATCCGCTGCTGCAGACTGAGAGGAGCAGAAGCTATTTGTGGCAGATTAGAACCTGGTTTCAGATGTCTGAAATACTATACAGTGGAGCAGATGAGCACGGACTATTACAAGAAGACCTGCTCCATTTGAAGAGCAATGCGAAAGAGCTCTGCTGTTATTCTGCACCCTTTTCTTTACCAGCCGTATCATTCAGATCTGCTCTCAGCATTTATACAACCAGTAACCTGAGCAATTCTGAGTTCTTAAGCACCCCTTTCATTAGTAATAAAATGCTGCATGGCATTCATAACAAAAGTAGCTGTTTCAAATTAAATCTGAATAAATAAATAAGTAACATTTCCAGCTACTAGGCTGAGGGAAGGGTGTTTTGCTCACTGATAAGTTTCAGTGAAGGCACTATCCTAGGGTGGGCTTTGGGAACTAATAGGTGAACACAAATACATGTGAACACACTTTCATGCACCAGCAAACCCATAAGATGCACGCAGCTACTCACACGTGTGTATATATACTTACATGCACACGTAATCATGTGTCATGGTATGCACATACTTTGCCCACTCTGCATTGCAGCTACATGACACTGAGGATCTTCTAGTGCCTCTAGACAGATAAAAACCTGGCTATTCTATGATTTGAGATCTCAAAGAATGCATTAGAGAAACAAAGGCCGATTCATATTAACACTAACAACTTTGAAAGAAAATAGGTGTATCTTAAACCCACTATTCCTTGAAGCCAGATTTCCTTGTATGATTCTTGTTCATGAGTGAATTCCTGACCTTCATAAAATTAGTGCTTTGTCACTTCCTTCTGCTGAGTCAAGGTTTTGTTCTGCAGCTTTGCACTCACTGCTGTGGTTCCTCAGATGGCATCAGAGAAACCACTGCCTTGCCAATCCCCATCACATTCTATTTGTGACACAAACACCTCATATACATTGGTGTGTGCAGGCTCCTGACTTAGCTATTGCATCCAGCACTGCAGGCAGTGGGAAGGGAGAGCAGATGCAGATGGAACCTAGAAGATGCTGTAAACTGGAGGCACCTGAACTCGTGATGCAATTTAAACTAATGATAAAGAGTCCATCGTACCCTACTACATTTGTTCTGTCTTTGGATGCAGATCAGCTCTGCAAACTACAGATTAAACACAGCAAGCACTCTAACACACAGGCTTCAAATTTCTGCCTTATCCAGGCACTCCTACATGAAAGGATCACTATGGCTTTTACTGTCCTAAATATTTTACTGCCCTGGGCAGATATTGAATCTGTCTGAATGGTATATTTGGATCTATGGGCGTAGACAACTCTCTGATATATACATTTCCATCTTTCCCCATCACAGCTATCATGATAGAGCCAGAGTCACCTGAGATATGCAGTCTACATCTTCAGAGCTTGTCCAGGTCCCTCTGGACGTCATCCTGTCCCTCAGGTGTGTCAACCACACCACTCAGCTTGGTGTCCTCTGCAAACCTGCTGAGGATGCACTTAGTCCCACTGTCTATGTCATTGATGATGACACTAAGCAGTACCTGTCACAGTGCGGAAGCCTGAGGGATGCCACTTGTCATGGATCATTCTTCTTTTCAAGTAACCCCCAGAAAGATCCATCAATCCCACAAATGTCTCAGCTTCAACTACAAAGCACAATGTGGGATTTCAAAAGGGCTTTAGGATGGTAAGAGCTATTTGATCAGCTGAGAAGGCTACTTACAGTATCTCCCAGACATCTGGCCTCCGCCTGTCACTGCTTAATCCTACGGTCTTAAACATTTTGTTGATGTTTGATGCCTGGGTTAACTGCAACAAACGCTGCATGATCCTCAAAGTCTGTATATGTCAACAGAGCTCTTCAACAAGTTCATCAATAAAAATAATAATTATATTGCAATTACTACTTTTGCCTTTACTCCGAGGTTGTTAATGTGTGCTTCAGACAGTGCTGTGCTACAAGAGACACAAAGCAATGCCACACGATTACGGTAAGTAGCATGATGCAGTTACTGCATTTGAGAACAACTGCTGCTTTTAGAATAGTGCTTCTACTAGGAAAAAATATGTTGTAGGAATTCACAGGACTGAATTAGCTCACTGCCATATGGAAATACATATGTTACCTTTATTTTACACTAAAAACTCACTGGAGTGGAACTGCTGCAGCATCGTGCGTTTAAAAGGCGTATTTATGGAAACACTGAATTATCTCACAGTGATCTAAACATATCACAGTTTTCCTACCAAAACAATTTAATCTAATAACTGTAATTGCTTAAAATGGTTTTTCTTTGCTTCCACGTTATACTTGGAATGCACCTGAGAATGCTGCCATGCAGAAATAACAGCATATTCCCCAAAGGGTTTATATTATCAAATGTTTACCATTTTCATAAGCATATTTAATCACAGTCCTGTCTGGAATATCTGTCAGTGGGACAGATCAGAAGAAATAAACTAGAAACTGAACAGCTCAGACCATAAGGTGAAGCAATAACTGACATTTTCTTAGGAAATGAGTTATGACTGAGAAAGAGAAGCCTTCACAGTTGTAGTGCTAAATAGGTCCAGTGTGCCATTAGAGAAAGCTCATTAATATACACCTCTGCTCTCTGCTGCAAGATCAGTTAAACAAGCTGCCTTTTCTTTCTAGACCTGAAAGGGAAAGAGCAGGTCATATTGGCTGCTGACATCTCAGACAGCCTACAGATGGAAAACCCAAAACATTTCATTCCAAAGCATTTAATACTATCAATAGGAAATCTTATGTCTGGTCAAAACATCTACAGGCCTTATGAGCACTGTGAAATGTTCTTTCTTGCCAACTGATTACAAAATTGGGAGACTTTTATTGAAAATATATTACGAGAAAAAGGATGCTGTGAGGATCTGTAGCCCTTCTGGAAGGGAGGAAACAGCCACCCCACTCTTTAATAGCATCAGTGCTTTACAGCACACTGATCCTAATGTTGGGGGCATGGCAGGAAGCATAAGAGGCGCCACATTGTTTCTGGTCAGTAACTTCAGCACAGGGGTCGTTCTACCCAACACAAGAATCCAAATATCTGATTTGGTGCTTTGGTTTTTTCCAGCCAACTCCTGGCTGGATTAATTTCTAATTCTTGCAGCTACAATGTAAAGCCCTGATCCTGCACATACCTGTGCATGAGTAACATGACTCATGCAAGGAGTTTTATTAAAACTCAACAGAACTATGTGCATCCATAAAAAGCAACCCAACAGGACTGAGCTCTCAGCTTCCCAAAGAATCCCAGTTCATACAGACACATTCAAATTTGCAGGTTTAAATTGCTGGAAGCTGCTTTTTTTCCCACTGTGGTAACAAAATAATGGGAGATACCTGTAACAGAAAATTTCTGCCAATTTCTGTGCTTTGGGGTTCTTTATTGAAGTCTGAACAATTTATGTTTGCGGAGTGACACTTCTAACATGATACTTCATTGGAGTCCTGGGGAAAAATCGCTTGTACTTGCTTTATTATTCCTGTTACAGAAAAAGCATTTTGGGCTTTAGCCAGACTGTTGTACAATTGTTGGGGTGTAGGAGAAATGGTACAAAGGTTCAGAACAGGGAAAAGAAAATATTTAGAAAAGCTTCAGTATAAATGCAACACATCCTTCACTTTTTGGGTTTAGGGTAATTACAGCCAACTATTTGACATCAATATCATACACCAGCAGCTCATTTTAGTTGATGCTGTTAGGTTGCATATTTCCTAACTAACATAAAACTGGAAAGTACTAATACACTGAGAACCCTGGAGGAAGTGTTTGATCAGCATACATCGCTGAGTTAAACAAGGCTTTGGGGCTGTCTCCTGACCACCACATCCCCCCCAGTACCAGGAGTTGTAGATGAATGAGGAATGCAGACATGGCCCATGAAGGTATAATAGCAGTCATGAGGCTTTTGGCAGCAATGTGGTCTAATTCTGCATGCACAGACTTCTGTGGCTGCAAAATCCAACCACCTCGCTGCCAGTGTCCCCTGAGATGGGATTGCTCAGCTCTAGCTGTGCTGCCTAAAAGAAGAATGGCCTTGTCTGAGCTCCCAGGTCCCTGGGGATGGCAGGTCTGCCCAGCATGAGGTCAGCAGCTAAGAAAGCTCAGTGGGACCCATCCTGCTCGGTAGGTGCCTGTCCCCCACCCCTTCTACAGAGGCAACCTAGATCTGGCTTTCTGGATTTTGCTTTTTAAAGAACCTGTTTTCCTGAGCATATCTGGCATTAAATTTGAGTTTTATCCACCAACTCTCAAGGTCTGTTGTCACACTGAGTGCATCAGGACAGGCACTGAGTCTTAGACTGCCTCTAAGGAGCACTGGCATGTTTTGGCTCTCAAAAGTCTTGCTCATGTAATTGCAAACTATCAACTATCAAGAAAAAGGTTCAAAAGCACTGCGATATTCATAGATTTATTTCTTCTAGTACCGGTAGGTCAGGCACTTCAGTGAGCACACGGAGCTTTCCATGCATTTTCCAGCAAAATCCCAAATATGTGGGAAACTATCAGAACATCATAGAATCATAGAATAGTTAGGGTTGGAAAGGACCTTAAGATCATCCAGTTCCAACCCCCCTGCCAGGGGCAGGGACACCTCACACTAAACCATGCCACCCAAGGCTCTCTCCAACCTGGCCTTGAACACCGCCAGCCATGGAGCATTCACAACTTCCCTGGGCAACCCATTCCAGTGCCTCACCACCCTCAAAGTAAAGAATTTCTTCCTCATATCCAATCTAAACTTCCCCTGTTTGAGTTTGAACCCGTTACCCCTTGTCCTAAAACTACAGTTCCTAATGAAGAGTCCATCCCCAGCATCCCTATAGGCCCCCTTCAGACACTGGAAGGCTGCTATGAGGTCTCCACGCAGCCTTCTCTTCTCCAGGCTGAACAGCCCCAACTTTCTCAGCCTATCTTCATACAGGAGGTGCTCCAGTCCCCTGATCATCCTCATGGCCTCCTCTGGACTTGTTCCAACAGTTCCATGTCCTTTTTATGTTGAGGACACCAGAATTGCACACAATACTCAAAGTGAGGTCTCAGGAGAGCAGAGTAGAGGGGCAGGATCACCTCCCTTGACCTGCTGGTCACACTCCTTTTGATGCAGCCCAGGATATGGTTGGCTTTCTGGGCTGCGAGTGCACACTGAAGCTGGCTCATGTTCATTTTCTCATCGACCAACACCCCAAAGTCCTTCTCTGCAGCACTGCTCTGTATCTCTTCTCTGCCCAACCTGTAGCTGTGCCTGGGATTGCTCCGACCCAGGTGGAGGACCTTGCACTTGGCATGGTTAAACTTCATCAGGTTGGCATCAGCCCACCTCACAAGCGTGTCAAGGTCCCTCTGGATGGCATTCCTTCCCTCCAGCGTATCAACCGCACCACACAGTTTGGTGTCATTGGCAAACTTGCTGAGGGCGCACTCAATCCCACTGTCCATGTCACCGACAAAGACATTGAACAAGACCGGTCCCAACACCAATACCCGAGGGACACCACTCGTTACTGGTCTCCAGCTGGACATTGAGCCATTGACCACAACTCTTTGTGTGCGGCCATCCAGCCAGTTCTTTATCCACCGAGTGGTCCACCTATCAAATTGATGTCTCTCCAACTTAGAGACAAGGATGTCATGTGGGACAGTGTCAAATGCTTTGGACAAGTCCAGGTAGATGACATCAACTGCTCTACCCCTGTCCATCAGTTCCATTGCCCCATCATAGAAGGCCACCAGATTGGTCAGGCAGGATTTCCCCTTAGTGAAGCCATGCTGGCTGTCACCAAGCACCTTGTTGTTTCTCATGTGCCTCAGCATGCCTTCCAGGAGAATCCCCTCCGAGATTTTGCCAGGCACAGAGGTGAGGCTGACTGCTCTGTAGTTCCCCGGGTCATCCATTTTCCCCTTCTTGAAAATGGGGGTTATATTTCCCTTTTTCCAGTCATCGGGAACCTCACCTGACTGCCATGATTTTTCAAATATGACGGACAGTGGCTTAGCAACTTCATTTGCCAGCTCCTTCAGGGCCCACGGATGGATTTCATCAGGTCCCATGGACTTTATACGTTCAGGTTCCTAAGATGGTCTTGAACGAGATCCTCTCCTACAGTGGGCCCAAGGTCTTCATTCTCATTGTCCGTGCATCTGCCTTCCAAGACTTGGGTGGTGTGGTCAGAGCGTTTGCCAGTGAAGACCGAGGCAAAGAAGTCATTAAGAACCTCAGCCTTCTCCAAGTCCAGGGTAGCCAGTTCTCCCGATAGCTTCCGGAGAGGGCCCACGTAGTCCCTGGTCTGCCTTTTATTTGCAATGTACCTATAGAATCCCTTCCTGTTATCTTTAGCATCCCTAGCCAAGTTTAATTCTAAGTGGGCCTTAGCTTTCCTAACCTGGTCTCTAGCTTCCCGGACAACATCCCTGTATTCTTCCCAGGCTGCCTGTCCTTGCTTCCACCTTTTATAAGCCTCTTTTTCCTTCGAATTTTCCTCAGCAGCTCCTTATCCATCCAAGGAGGTCTCCTGGCCCTCCTGCTGCACTTCCTTCTAGTAGGGACACAAAACTCCTGAGCTTGTAGTAGGTGATCCTTGAATATCAACCAACAGTCTTGGGCCCCCATGCCCTCTAGGGCTGTATCCCATGGAATCTTACTAAGCAAGTTCCTGCAGAGGCGAAAGTCTGCTCTCTTGAAGGCCAGGGCAGTGAGCTTGCTGCACGCTCTTCTCACTGTCCTGAGGATCTCGAATTCGACCATCTCATGATCGCTGCAACCAAGGCTGCCCTGGAACGTCACATTTCCAACCAGCCCTTCCCTGTTGGTGAGGACAAGGTCAAGCATGGCACCTCTCCTTGTCGGCTCCTCCATTACTTGCAGAAGGAAGCTGTCTTCCACACAATCGAGGAACCACCTGGATTGCTTGTGCCAGGCTGCACCATCCCTCCAACAGATATCAGGGTGGTTGAAGTCCCCCATGAGAACAAGGGCCTGCGAGCATGAGGCTGTTCATATCTGTCTATAGGGCGCTTCATCCACAGAGTCCTCTTGGTCAGGCGATCTGAAAATGACATCCTGTCATTTTCACAAGACCCCATTCCAAGTCTTAGAATTCTTTCCCATAATCCTTCTTTAATCAAGCAGAAGGATGAACATTTTTCAAAACAGGGGTACTTCCATTTAGTTGCTGCAACACATGAGAACGAAGCAGGAAACTTGGGGATATTTTACTATCAGCAGCATGACAGCCACAAATTTTGCCATAAGGTTTTGCTAAATATGTCATTTGGAAACCAAACAATTTTCTGAAACCTCATTACAGTTGGACTGAATACACTATTATGGCTTGCAGGCAAAAATAACATTGCATGGAGCAACATCTTAGAAAACACAATGTAAAATTCATATGGTCATGTAATAAGCAAAGGAGACCCCCCCACGCCCCGAAATCTACATGTCAGGCCCCTTATTTCCTCATATGTAATTGGGAAACTGTTCTTTATTTGGGATTTTTTGAATAGCTTGCAAGCTATTTGAAATTAAAGGACAACCCAACCCAAGATTTGCTGCTCCAGTATCTGAAGGCAGATTTGCTTGTTTTGGGGACAAAATTATGACTGAACAAAATCAATTGAAGCCCCTTTCCAGCTGTGCCAGCAGAGAGCCACAAAGAAAACTAAAATGCTTCCCTCCAGTTCTTTTACATTTTCTTGTTTACCCAAAATTACATTTTACAACATGCCCTTCAAAAACTCGTTCCTCTGCATTAGTAAGCTGCTGTCTCACCTCACTTGCCAAGGAAACGTTTTAATTCCAGTTTGCATCTAACACATCACCAAGTTACACCTTTCTCTTTTTAAAGACTTTACTGTCTCTTGCCTATGTCTTTGGTTTACATTTTAGTCATGTCTTCAAACATCAGTCTGTGCTTTTAGTCTGGGAGGCCAGTTCGACTGCAAACGGTTCTGTACAGAGTGCATCTCCCTGCCATACAAGATGGAATTGGTGCTCATAGTTTACTTACAGGTACGAGAGTTTGCAAGTTTGAAGTGAAGAATTAATTGGGATAAGATAACTAATGCAGCGCCAGCACACAGGGAGAATCCATTATGGCTCATGTGGACTAACCAGTTGGGGAAAAAAAATAAAGAAGAAAGAATTAGAGAGGACAACAGCAAGAAGGAAAAATAGAAGGAAAAAAACCCACCCTAAAACTTCTGGCTGATTAGCATAGCATAGCATAGCATCTTAAAAGGCCGAAATACCACATGTGAGGCATGGTACAAAAGAAGATTAAAATAAAGGAAAAAATATCCAGAGAACCATGAAGCCTAAAAACATCTGGAGTTTTATAGTAACAAGGAGGAAAAAATCAAAAACATAACTGAAAAAAGTCCACTGCGATACATTATTGTACAATGAAGCTTAATGGAATTGAAAGGAGAAGAGATGAAAAGGCAAAATAGAAGGGGGGGGGGGGGAAGAAATAAATGAAACAAGAAAAGGCATTTCTATTTTAAAGATGCCACTGAGGGGTTTTTTCCCAGTTATTAAAAATTACACACCCTGCTTCTGTAAGCTGGCCCTGTAATGTGTTGAGCACTCTCTTTCAGCAGAGGACATTCATGCATGCTGGGGAATTCATCAACACTTTTGTACCCGGTGTAGGGGCACTTTGCGCTCTTGATTCTGTGGGAGACATCTGCAAAGAGAATGGCAGAGAAACTGCCTGGCCTGGTTTACATTCTGAACCCAATGGGAGATTCAAAGAGAGGCAGGGCAAACATGTAAATTAAAACTGTTTGCTAAAAACAATGTGCACATTCAGGAGCTAAGCAAACAGTCTTAAGCTGTTATATTGGCATCAGACACTAGAACCAACTGCAATTGAAACACTCTGAGTGTATTCACTAACAAACATTGAAATGGAAAAGCAAAATGAAAAACTTCCCTCTTTTTTCATGTTTTCCCCTTTTTTTAATGAACTACCAAAGGAAGAGGAAGATCTGCACACAGTCCAGTCAGCCTCTGGAACATGCCAACAGCACGTCTAGAAACAGGATGGGTTTCCAATGCACCACAGTCACAAACATCCTGGACTAGGTCTGTGCTCTGCCTGTCCCTTGTCACAGGAGGATTTGAGACACTAAACCCTGTCTGTAATGGATACGGTGTAATCTGGCAACAGTGAGTGTCCATCCCAACTTCCCACTCATGCCCAGACTACTTCTTTTTTTAATCCCGGGAAACCCAGCTCATATCATTGTCAAGACGAGTAAATAAATGTTTTACAGTCATGGCTTGTCACATGTCATCCCAGCTAACAAAGTAGCTTCTGTCCTTGGCAGATCAAACAGAGGAGGATCCTGTGGGTAAAAACTGATCCACAGTTGGAAATTGCTGGCCACAGCTAACCAAACTAGACAGCCACAACCAAAGTCTCCTAGCAAAGATGAGAATTAGCAGCAGCAGGGTAACTCTCCACTCACCTATGTGGGGGTTTTCTTGCAAATACAACTTCTTGTATGTAGTACAGCATAAATTATTAGTTTTCCTCACAAAATCCATTTCACAAAGTGGATAGCTTTGTTGCTGGGGTTTTCTCCTATTTTAGATAGGGTGGATTTTTTATCTTAGAAGGTGCTGTCCTTCTCGCACGTGCACTAATGGAGCTTTCCTCTCAGATTGTGGCTTCTAAAGATCAGCCAAGAAGAACAAAGTTGCCCTGCAAATTGACAAATTGCATGAAATTTTCAATACTGGATCAATCTTTGCACAAAGCAAGAAGGAGGACACGCAAATTTCTCCAAGGTTCCTCTTGGCAAGTGAGTCGACAACTCAGTGATATTTCCTATGCTTAGACAGGCTCCTGCTCTTTTCTGTGCCATGCTGGGCAAATTTGATTATCCATAAATGAAGATTGGGGTTCACCCTTTAATCCATGGAAGGCCAGGGATATGCTAAGATATACAGGATTACGCCCAACCCTTCCTTCCATGTGTAGAGCTGAGCTCTGGCAAAGAGCCCTACAAGAGCTCTGGTTATTCACCAGGAAAGAGAGATTGTGCAATGAGCTGTGAGTTTGTTATCATTTCAGGTCTGGTTACTTTATTCTGCTTTCCCTTATGCCCCTGTTGTGGAGCTGAACCTCAACAGACATGGCTCCCTCCTTCACCTACTGACCCACTCCAGTTTCACTACAACAGAATCCCACAGGGTGACTTTACACTGGGAGACCTAGAGGGTAACTAGATGGAGAAGAACGTCTCTTTTTGACAGAACAGGCTCTCCTCCCTACAAATGAGAAACTTCTCCTTTCACCCAAAGTCATTAATTTTCGTCTTGCAGTGTTTTCATTTCATCCTGCCTGGCCATGTTCATTACATGAAGGAAATCTGTGAGCTGTGTTCCTAGGAAAATGGCTTCAAGACCTCACCTGTTTTAAAGAAGGTCAGTTTTCTGGCATTGCCAAAATCAAATCAGTGTCTAGGCTTGGTTAGGCACTGCATAGTTTTAGAGTTTGGAAATGCAGTTCTGTTCTTGCACTTTGTAAATGACTGCCATGTTTCAGGTGAGCCACAGCAAAGGTCCTTACCTAAGCTCCCTCTCTTTGGTAAATCCCACAGAACATGATGCCTTAAGTTAAGAGGTTGATCTCACTCTTGTCACCTCAGACTTCCATCTCTAAGTGCATGTGCTTCAACAGTTGCGGTGGCTGATGCACACCAACCTGTGAAGGGATTCTATTGGTCAGCCTGGAGAAGAGAAGGCTGCGTGGAGACCTCATAGCAGCCTTCCAGTATCTGAAGGGGGGCTATAGGGATGCTGGGGAGGGACTCTTCATGAGGGACTGTAGTGAGAGGACAAGGGGTAACGGGTTCAAACTTCAACAGGGGAAGTTTAGATTGGATATGAGGAAGAAATTCTTTCCTGTAAGGGTGGTGAGGCACTGGAATGGGTTTCCCAGGGAAATTCTGAATGCTCCGTTGCTGGCGGTGTTCAAGGCCAGGCTGGAGAGAGCCTTGGGTGGCATGGTTTAGTGTGAGGTGTCCCTGCCCATGGCAGGGTGGTTGGAACTGGATGATCTTAAGGTCCTTTCCAACCCTAACGATTCTATGATTTTCCTAACAAACACACCAAAGTCCATTGCTACTTCGCACTCACGATGACTTGCTACACCCTAGCACATTGAACTACTGTGAATAGTTACAATCTTCACCAAACCCTACTCCAGTTTCAAGTGTTGGAGTTGCCTTCTAAAGGCTATTGTGAAGAAAAGCTCTGCTGAAGAGCAGACGGCATGGCAGCAGTGCCAGGTCCCTTCATTCTCTACAGCACTGTGGGATCCTTCGGATAAAAGGCAGTATAGCAATGTTCTTTTCTGAATAGCACTTAATGTTTTCCCACAGTCTTATTGTTTACAGGGAGTTTAGCAAGTCACTTCACTAATTTAAAATAGATTGTATCCCGCATGGGTGGATAACAATAACACATATTGGTGAATCATATGGCTTTCAAATGATATGTATGAAAAAGAAGTGCTACACATATTGTCTGAAAGTTTATTGTGTGAAACCACAGCACTTAGCTCCCTACCAGCTGTGTCAACAATTCAGTGTCATAAACTAATACAATTGTAGAGTAACAGCAAGGTTGGTTCTGAAAAATGAAACGCCAAAAATGCAGCAAGAAAATGTAAATGAACACAGATCATTTCAGGTGGGAACAACCAGCCTTGCACATGATGAGGCCTCATGCAATTTAGATTCTGTGGCTATAGGTTGCCACCTAAAAGCCTAAGAAGACAAGGGATGAAATGCTTTTTAAAAGGGAAGAAGAACAGTTTCGATATCTGAAGAAACTCGTGGGTTACTGTAGAAGCACTGCAGAAGCACTGCGTCTTACTGCAAACTATCTATGCAGGGTCAGCTTGACAATGAAAGAAGAAGAATCTTCCCTGGACTTTGCTTCCCAGGTTCAGCTCAGCCTCATACCCGTGCAGACTCGTTCACAGGAGCTGCTTCACACACATGACGTAGCTCCCGAGGACGCTGCCAAAGGACATTCCTGACATACTTGACCAATAACAGCCCATGTCCAGGAATGGCTGAATGAGCCAAGCTCAAATAACAAAGGTTTTGCACTGAGCTGTCTCACATAATTTTTAATATGCTGATAGATAAATAAATAAATAAATAAGTAGCTGAATAAAAGACATTTTCTAAGATAATATTTTGAGGGAAAACTGGAAATGGACCTGAACGGAAATAAGTTTTAAATTGAAATGTTGAACTGTAGCCCAGAAATGACAAGAAAATCAAATCTCTTTTTTTTCCTGAACCCCAATAAAAAAGTCTTAAACACTCTCAGTAGACCACAGTTTTGAAAGAAATGAAATTATGTTATTGTCATGCATGATTATCTAACATTTCGAAGGTATCTGCAAGGTTTTCCTGAGAGTTATACCTCCATCCCGTAACCTAGCAGGAAACCACAAGCACTTCTGTACCTTACGTAAAGGACTTTGAAATGAAAGTGCCTCAAAATCAAATATAAGCAGCTTTCAACATGTGCATTTAATCTTCCTAGGTTAAGAAACACCCTGTGGCCACCACACTAAAGAACTGAAAACGTAAATTGAAGAAATTATATCCATATGATTAAGTAAGGTTCTTAAAGAGAAACATGTTGTTAAGTACTTCATTCAGAATAAAATGAAATGCAGTAAAATAGAAGCTATTTGGAATAAATCACTGACGCACATGCTTTCTATGCAAAATGGCAGTGTTCAGCTCGGGGTGGACATCTGGAGCAAATTAGCATTATGTTGAGAATAATATAAAATTAAAACATTTAGTTTCAGCTTCTAAAATTAAATATAAAATCAAAGACCAGTGTTGTGTTGGACAGTTCGCTTGTGACTGATAGCAAGAGGTTGTTTTGGTTTTAAAGCTGTTTATGCCTCCTATCACTGTTCTCAGAGCCCTGACACTCCCAGATAGTAGCTGTGCAACGAGCACCACACAAAAGAACAGTTGTATCCTGAGATTGGAGGTTCAGAATGAGGACTCCAAGGCCAAGCGTGGGCCAAAGCCAAACCTTCCAGGGCCTGAATATGTTTCATTTTTATATCTGTATGCTGACTCTGCATTTTCTGGCTCTGGAGAGTATCTGAGGTTGATGTGTTGAAGGTGCTGGATGACTTCAAGCCCTTGTGAGGGCACCCCTGCTACTCCTGTGTGCATGGAGATGTACCTAAGGAGTCAGTTCAGATCTGCCAGCAGCCCAAGAGCGTGAACAGACAGCTGGGTGTGTAGGAAGTGCTGAACTGGAAAGACAGTTCTGTGCAATGGGTATGACATGTACTTGGCTGTGGAGATGGGTAAGCTCTGCAATTGGTGGACCCCGTGCAGGATTTAGTCCTTTGTGCTTTGGGACTGTGCTGAAATGCTACTGAGGAGGGATTGTGCAACACCAAGAGCCTCATGAGATATTTTCAGAGCATCTTGAAGTCATCAGTCACTTCTGTAAAGCCACTAAGCAAGGATCTCTGGAGGATCAGGCTTTCCAGCAGAATATCAATAACCATAACACTGGAGAGAATGACAGACACAGAACCATCTTCAGGTACTTTGCTAATGCACCTTTGTGTTGAAATAGAATCATAGAATCATAGAATAGTTAGGGTTGGAAAGGACCTTAAGATCATCCAGTTCCAACCCCCCTGCCATGGGCAGGGACACCTCCCACTAAACCATGTCATCCAAAGCTCTGTCCAACCTGGCCTTGAACACCGCCAGCAATGGAGCATTCAGAACTTCCCTGGGCAACCCATTCCAGTGCCTCACCACCCTTACAGTAAAGAATTTCTTCCTCATATCCAATCTAAACTTCCCCTGTTTAAGTTTGAACCCATTACCCCTTGTCCTATCACTACAGTCCCTAATGAAGAGTCCAAATATTCTCATAGACATGTGAAAAAAACCCCGAAACCTCAAACAAGCAACCAGCATTTACTTTATATAGCATAAAAATGAGCTCTTTATGGCATGGTTTATCTCCTATCTGATATAGTTAGGAACATGCCAACCTTGCCACCTGTTCCTGGACTTCCTTTAAGGTAGCCCCGTCTTTTAGCATGAAACCAAAATTGGATGTGCACAGACTTGCTCCTGCACTTTGCAGTGTAAACACCTGCACATATGTTTTAAATAGTCTCACACCTCTATATGTAAAATTTCAGACACCTGTGAATTGGCTTTAAATATCCCCACTGGGTTTTGTGGATGGAGAACAACTTCCAGGTGCAGATGAAGAAGGTTATTTCAAGGGCATAGGCAATGTACAACCTCCAGTTTGAGTACATACAGAACCGCATTTCCAAACTTAAAGCAAGACTTGAAATGCTTGTCTTCTCTGTGACTCATTCATCATTTACAAAATGAGGATATACATTTGGGTCTTTTTGGCTTGTATTGAGCCTCCATTCATTGGGTTTTAATTCTCTAAAGCACCTTGAGATCGTTGCACTGAGTGTGCACTCCGCAGGCAAGAACAGTCTCTTCATGCAGCTGCACAGGAAAGGCCAATTTTCATTGCTCTTATGCTGTTCTGCTTTGGGAGTCTTCTGGAGAGAACTTTCTTTCCATGTCTCTCTTTTGAAACACTGGAAAGATTCTGTTGGTTTTATTCCAATTCTACCTTCACATCAGACCCTCACAGATGATTTTGTATTCCAAAATTTTGGCTCATTATCTACTCACAGAGAATTCTGGTGAACACTTCCAGTCTGCTTTAGCAAAGGATACTCTGTGGATAAAGGCTGGAACTCTGAGTTCATCTACAATATTTCTTTCTAAATCCCCACCTTTCCTCTCATGTTTCTTCTCCAGACACCTCATAATAAAGAAAAAATAAGACCCCCAGTTTATTTCTCTGTGCAAGAGATGAGTTCTGCAGTAAACTTGCTTTGATTTCATGGTGATCTATGTGACCACACGGAGCTCTTTGAAAAGGAGAACAAACCTTTGCATTTCATGAATGATTAGAACTTTTCCAAAAGCTACCGTCATTTGTTAAAAGCCCTGTTTTCTCCTTCCCCAGAAAAATGTCCAATACAACCTCAACGTTCCATATGCAAACAAACATATCTTAACGACAGTGAGGAAAGTTTTGCCAGGAGAAATAATATCTTTCAGTAGACCAACTAATACAATTGAACAAGACAGACAGGCTCTCAGCACAAAAGCCCTTCTTTGGATGTAAAACACTCTCCAGATTGACCACAAAGAACTGTGGCCAGAAACTAAAGAAAAGGTACATGCATCAAATTTCCATGCTGCTCTACAAAGAGAAGTCTAATGGGAAGGGGTTCTTTGTGGCATATCTACACTAACCTGAACAATGCGGGGCATGAGCTCACTTCTGCCTTTTACAACAGTTCATTAATTCAGACTCGGGAGCTAGCGAGCTTCCAGCTGTGGAACAGGCCACAGCAAGGGTGGTGCCATACTACATAGAGGGCACTACATAGTGCAGACACATGCCACAGACCCAAGGAGATGACAGCTGACACAGCCATCCTCTGGGGTGGAGCGGGTATGCTTTGCCTTGAGCACAGGCAGCCATGTAAAGAAAGCCTCTGCCTAGCACTGCTCCACTTTCTTTTTCACTTTTTACCCTTGGGATCAGGAAGGAGATTTTGTGGATCCCGCCAGCTCCAGCTCCTCTCCCACTGGTTGCAATCCTGGAAACACTAGGACCCGTTGGGGATGGAGAGATGCAGCCCTTCTTTCCATCCAGTCATAGATCTATGTTTTGTGTGAAGCAAAAACCCCTCACCTACCTTCTTGCTAGCTTTCTGTGTTCTTTTCTCACTGCCAAAAGTGAGCATATGAAATAAGAACTTGAAATTTAATCTTGGAGGCTGGTGCTTTTTTAATTAAACCCTAATTCCAGAGAAGCAAAAGAGCAAATAGGCAAACATTTGGAAACAAACAGTTGGAAAATGTATGCAACGAAAATATAAGGGGCATGAGTGGTGGGCCTACCAGTCTTTCCTGTTCTCATGACTTTTATATACACATGACCTCACCAGTTACATGGTATGACATCAACAGGACCATTGTCTCTATGCTGAATGTCCTCAAAACATTCCTGGCCTGAAAAATTTATCTGTGAAACCGCTCACTAGCATCAGCTTTTCACATACATCTGTGCTGCTTCTAAATAATAAGTGTAACAGGTTACAGAGCCTTTGTATGTGTGACCACACACACAACTACTGACGCACCTGTGCGTTAGACAACTCTCTTAAACTGCTGGGGAAGCTGTATTGCCTCCTTCAGTAGAACGTCTTTATAGAAGACTGCCTTAAAAGCTGAGTCTTGAGCTACTGGCTGGAGTCTGATAGAGTAACACAGAGGACTGGGTTCAAAATAGCACAAATACTGTTCCTTGCTGAGTCAAGAGGCCTGTAGGCGTTCAAAACCACTTTAGCTATGTGACCGAGCTTACCTGCCATAAAGCATAGCCAGTGTCATGGACTCCTAAAGTTCAGAATGGCTCATTACCATTAGAACGCCTTTTCCTAATCCTCACCATGAGCCAGTAGCTGTATAAAGCCAAATACTCCACCTCATCAATCTGACATTTTCCAACTGGCCCAGGCAAGTAAGAGTGCTACCCAGAACTCACTGAGGGTCAGCCTAAGGGTTTCTGTAGGCTTGAAGTGCAGGGTTAACTTCTCAGAGGCTTCTTTAGCCAAATGCAGCAGGGTAGATGAAAACAGTGACTTGGAAAACGCTGGGTCACTGTTTTACAAGTAAGAGAAAAGGTGACTTCATGAAAGGTCTAAGAGAAAATATAACAGGATCTTTTCTTCTGCCTGGCACAGGAAGAATGAAAGGGTGTGCAACTGATTTAAAAGATGGCGAATTTAAAGCCAGCCAAAGGGAATATTTATTCACAGGACATGGGAGATTTCGAAGTTTGCTGCTGTGGAGAGCTTGTGTAGAGACAAAATGCATCTTAGAAAACTTTTGGACCTATGCATGTGTAGCAAGACTTGTCAAAGTTCAAGCAAACTGTATGGGAAGGATATTAAGCCTCCTCCTCCTGGGTTTACCACCACTCTGTTAAGTTTAGATGAGTGCTATGTGATCACATCTGCCTACTCCAGTTTTCATTCCTGTTGGGAAGCATTTTGTGCTGGCCACTGACACCTGTTGTAACAGGAGGTGCCTGTTGTACTGTTTTCTTACCTACTGTTGGTGGGAGACAGCTTTAACGTTTTAAAGATCACAGTCTCCTCAAGTCATGTTAACCAGCAGTTCTGGTGGGTTGCCTTTTACCCACATTTAGACAAGAAACAAGCAGTTGCCTCAGTCCCTGACACCCTCCTTCTAAACACTGAGGCAAAGTGGCCTTCCAGAAGGTGGCTGAGCCCCTCATCCTCAGACAATAGTCTAAGACAGCTGGGATATGCTGCCACCACTTTCCTCCTTGTGACTATTGGGAGATCCTAGAGAACAATAAAATTAGGAGAACTCCTGAGGAGGTGAGGCTTAAAAGGCCTAACAGACAACCAGGCCAAGGAGATGTCCTTGTAAATTCTGTGGCACCTCTCAACCGAAGAGGCGGTGGCAGGACAAAATTTGTACTCAATTTGGTGGAGACAGTAAGGTTTGGAAGGACAAAGAAGAGAATGATGGCCTCTGGGAAGGCAAGACCAAAAGCCTGGTTGGGTTGGAAGGCAGAGAAAGACAGGGTCTGAGGAGATAAAACCTAATGATGTCAGCTAAGCAAATGGAACAGTCAGGTCTCTACAGAGTCAACTGCAGTCACCATTCTGCTTGCAGTGTGGAGTCACCGAGATAAATAGAGCAGCCCAGGAAAGCAAAACAAAACAGGAAAGCTGAGCAGCTTGTGCTCACTGAATGGCAGGTTGTGCCCGCTGAACAGAAAGGATTTTAGAGTTAGAGCACAGGATGGGGATGAAAGAAATGATTAAAAGGGTACAGGATGCTCCTTCTGCCTCTGAATCCTGTTTACAATGAATAACATGTTACTGAGTTTGATGTGTGAACCTAGTTCTCCCTGGGATCAACCAAGTCCATGTACTTAAATACCCCGTGTTGGGCAGCACAAAACACATCCAGATTTTTGTTATTTTGTTTGGTTCTCCATTGACTTTTATTTACCATAACTAACACATGATTGTCCCTCAAAACTTACCATGACAAAATCACAGCTCTTAAACTAAGAGTTCAGCCCACAGGACCTCTGAGCTAAAGCATGCCTTGGTGCACCACCACCACGGAGGACATACTCAGCCACAAAGGTTCACGCCAGCAGGTTACCACAGACACATTTGTGCACTCAGTCTTAAAAGCCACACATGCACCAAACAATGTCAATGCCAATAGGAAGTGACCCTTCATCAGGGCACAGAAAAGATTTGGCCAATTGAGGAGAACCTCTATGAGCATTGGGTAAAATTGTCTTCTCCCCCCGACTGTCCTTTCCTGCAAATTAGCTAAATCGCCACACTGCAAAGCACAATGAATCAGACCAGTGGCTTCAAGCCTTAATTAAGCTTGCAACCATTTCTTAGAGTCACTCCCCCTGCATTAAAATCAATTTTGTCAGCACATAAAACATTCTTGACACAGGGCAGAAACAAGAAAGGGAGAAGTATATCCCTGCAGTCATGGCTGAAAGGGTACATTCCCACAGCAGGCAGATGAGAACAGAAAACCATTCTCCCAAGACCATTTCAGAGCAATTCTGTGATTGCACCAGCTCAGTTACATCAGACAGGGCTGACACACAGAACACTGACCTCCTTCTGGAGAGCCATCAGCAACAGGTCTGCTCTGAAACACCACAGGCTTGAAACAGCAGCATCTTACTCCAAAGATCTGCTCCTTGTGCAAAACCACCATGTGCCTCTTTCCACCACCAGAACTGCTGGTTTCAGAACAGACTGATGATCAGCTGCAAGGCCAGCTCAGCCCATGACCTCAAAGCCAGATAGGGCTCAATGGCAGCATCAGGCAGCTGTAGCTGCTCATCTCATTCAACCCAGAAAACTTTCTTCAAAGGAGTGAAGAAGGAACAGCTCAGAGTGAGTGTGCTACCAGGTTTAATAGTAGGAAGAAATGATTTTGCTTTCAGCAAAAGCATGTAATTATTGGTTGTTTTGAGAAGTCACCAATTTTCTTCTAGCGAAACAAGTCTTGTGAATCCTTTCTTGTTCAAACAATCAGCCAGCTCAGCAATCCCATCTCAGACAGACAAGGATCAATTGGATGCTGACTCCCAGGGCTACTCTCTTCTGTGTGTAAATCACTGACAAATAGCCCAGCACAGGAAGAGCACAGAGTCAGGCTTTTACTTCACCTGGGATATTCTGCCTTTCTCCCCGTAAGTTGTGTGGTTGGACTATCAGTAAAAAGTTGACACAGTTGTCCCAGATGCAAACCCCTTGACACTTCATCCAATATCTGAAAATGACAATAAGCAAAGAAAACCAAAAAGGTTTTATGCCAAACACAACAGTGCAGCTCCAAATGCATGCTAACAGTTGTGAGAGAATAGAAGACCTGGAGGTGGAGCCCACTGCAAGTCAAAACTTCACTTTTTGTTGCTTTTAATGCCAGTTGAGAAGTTGTGAAAACCTGGTAAGCTCTAAACCCAGGGCTCAACATAACGCTGGCCAAACTTCATGCCCTTCCAATGCTGGGTAGGTGATCTAGGATGTAAATGGCAATATAATAATGGTGATGATAAACATAAAAACATGTAATTCTGGCTTAGGAAAGAAAAGTTGTTATGACCCACTTTTTGCTGTTGGCCACTGTTCAATAACTGGCAATTTAGCCACGAAGGAGCTTATTGCTGTGCATCTGTGATCTGTCAGAAACAGTTTGCAAGTGAAACATAGAGTTACCACTATTCTTTGATCTAGTGTTGTGTATGGGACTTTATACTCTGTTTGTGTGTGTAGCATTCCTAACTGGAAAAGCATCTGCTCTTATAACACACGGGCCCTACGCGATCTCTGATGTAGTACTCTGGTTCGTTTAACATTAGCTAGTCTTTTGTTTTACTTTAATCCTTCAAATCGGCACTACCAGCATGCAACAAACATAGGATCATAGAATAGTTAGGGTTGGAAAGGACGTTTAAGATCATCCAGTTCCAAACCCCTGCTATGGGCAGGGACGCCACACACTAAACTATGTCACCCAAGACTCCACGTTTCACCTGGTATCAACTCTCCCCACCAAAAAAAAACCCCAAATCTGAAGTAATCTGAAGGTTTTTTACTAAGGTTTTCAGGTGATAGAACCTGAACAAAATCCCTTTACATTTTAGTCTAAAATACTACATAATTATTAGAAATAATGAGATTTTTAAAAACCATCTCCTTACTGAGGTTTCTCATAGGTCTCCTTTTGTTCTACCACAAGTTCACTCGTGGGAAAGAAACTGAACTGGTTGAAGAAACTACGAGCAATTCTTCCATCAAATCTTAACCTAACGCCACACCACACTTCTTTACTAGCTTGAAGTGTGCTTAAGAAAATGCAAGATTTGATTTAAAAAGTCATTTCTTGTTCATGTTTTTCAAATTATCTTTGTGGACCTAAAGGCTCAAAACTTTGTTTCGTTTTGTTGTGCTTGTAATGAAAATGCAGATTCTGCCAATCACATCTGTGCCAAAAGATCTGCGAGCTGACAGAGGAATTTTGCCCGTTGTATGGATACCTCTTAAGTGCCTGTCTCTGGTTTACTTATCTCACTTCCCTCTGACCTCGTAATTCTTGTTTCAACACAAGTATTTAATGGATTTATGTGTAAAAGAGAGAAAGAGAGATGTACATATTTTTGAATCCAGCCCAGTATGAAGCAATCATTTCCAATTAGCATGTCCTTAGATGAATACAATAAGCCAGTGTTTTTCATTTACAATTTGTTTTGTTCCATGCAGAAGGAATTAAAGAGATAAAGGACATATAAAGACTGGTCCCAGATGCAGCTGTAAAGCAAGATTTGTCAATTAGTATGTTAGAAGTATCAGGCAGGCCACCATTCCTACGGCTTTGGATCCCTGTCTTTTAGTTGTATCAAGTTTTCTGCTTTTAATTAAATATTGAACATCGGGCTGGTTACTTGAGATAGCATCAAAATACAGAGCTACAATCCCAACACTCTTCTGTGGTTGCTAGATGTAGTGGCATACAGTAATTTACTTTAAGCATCACAACTGAGGGAATGAGAAGATGTAATAAATAAAGGCCTCTTTCCATTTGACTTCTAGAGGGAGAAACTTTAGAGCATTAGGTATACAATACTTCATTTTATCCACTAATGCTGCTCTTACATCAGTGCACAGCAAAGCCATCCCATCTTTGCCCTCTCTGCAATGTCCCATTGACACTGGAAGTCATGCTCAGCACTTGTGCTGAAGAGGAGTTTTCTGTTAGAGCAAAGGTAACTTGGATGAGCTGCACTGGACAAAACTCAGCTGTATTTGTCACACATACAAAGTATGACCAAAATCCACTGTTGGTATGTTCTTCATGTATCATCTCACTTGAACACAGGGCCCAGCATCACAAAGCTGTTACCAAAACTGACTTAAGGATTCTTGCCACTTTTTTCTACCCTTTTTTGCTCATTCCTACCTTGTTTTGCATGCTTCAGTTCAGCCAAGTGTTTGCAGAGCCATGTGAACCAGACCAGTCATTTTATCAGAGTCAAAAACTGAGAACATTAATTCTAATCAGGATCTGTTCAGTTTGAACTGCAGATTCCATAAACACAAATAATGGAAACAAGGGAGAGCAACATTCAAACCCTGGTGCATGAATGAACAGCCAGGGGAGAACTTTTTAAACCATGTTTGCTGCTGAGGGCCCATGCACTGTGAAACTACATTTGAAATTTCAATGGACGAGCTCAGCCAAGGTTGCAGGATGCTAACTGGAAGCATGAAGAATCACTTTCCAATCTCTTAAGTAAATACTATTTATACAGTAAAACTGCATCCTACTGTAATGCCCTCATCCTTGCTTGGCTGTGTATGATTTCTCTATTCCTCACTATGCCAGAAGCCTCTATGCCCTGCAGTGTTCCTTGGTGAAACAATCTCAGACTTGTTGAAATGAAAGCCTCTACATAAATATAAGTGATTATTACATTTCCACTCATTTTCCAGAGCTTACATTTCATAGGTACTCAGACATGAGACATCACATCCTTTAGTTGGTGCAGATAAGAAATGTCTGCTAAGCTTTTAAAACTACATCCTGATAACGTTTATCATTCCATACACTAACAGAGGGCAACAGAGCATCTGATTGTCCCGACATAAATCTTTGCAGATAAACAGCATTCTGAGTGCCCCTGGTATCTTTTAGTGCTGTCTTCTCAGCATGGTCTGATGGGCAAAGCCAAATGTCCAAAAGCCAAGAGGAAAAGAAAGACGTAAAGAGGATCATAATTCATGCTCTGGAACCCAAACCGAAAAGCTCAGCAAAGCCATCCTATCTCTGCCCTTTCTATGCAAAGGTCCATAACACTGGAAGTCTCACTCAGCACCTGTGCAGAATGTGTGCTTTCCTGACAAAGCAAACGTAAGCTACATGAGCTGCAACGAACAAAACCTCTACTTGTCACAGAAAGGCTGAGGTTTGCCCACGAAAACAAACCCTATCACCTTACCACAAGTTCTCAAACACTATGCCTATACCCATGGGGCTGCTTTAAGCAATTCGTTTATATGCGCAGGGTAACATCCCCACAGAGCCCCTCTGCTGACCATCCCAGGTTTAGAAGAGGCCAGGATATCCCTCACTGTGGGAAAGGACCTTCTCAGCTTGTCAGCTATTCTTCGGGTGGTGAAGGCAGTGAGAAAGCAGGCAGACAATGCCCAGTGGCTTTTGCCAGCTCCTGCGGCGCAGCCGATCCTGCACTGGAGCCTGTGTGAACCATGTATTTTCTCACTCTGGCTCACATAAACTTTTTTCCATGGCTTCCCCATCCTTGTGCTTACCTGAACTGGGTGTTCCAGAACAGAACAGACCAGTGGTCTGCTGGTAACTTCAGATCTAGGTTAACTGAGCTTCAGGCTGGCAAGCCCCTGGTTTTGTTCTGTTTGTTAATAAAGTGGGGGGCTGTGTTAAACAGCTGAGGCTCACATGTAAATCTACCGCTAAATCTCTGCTCTGGCTAGATAGAGATCAATACTGCTAAGTAACTTCTGCATATCCCTGTCCTCCCCTGTGTTATCTTGGAAGAGCTAGGGATAATTGGCTCCAGAATTCCTCTGGTCTTGAATCTCAAAGATGTAAGTTTAGCCACTGGGAACCTCAACTCTGTGTTAGCACAATTGTGTGCCATCTCATTTCTTTGGTTTTAAAACAATAATTTCTCATCACTCTTATTCACTATCCCTCTATACTCCCTCAACCCCTCGTCATTGACAGCCTCTGCCACACAATGCCCATCCTGTGCAGCTTGACCCTCCCTCCTAGAGCAGCGCCCTCCTAAAGACACCAGAGGAACTGGGAGGCGGCACAAGGATGGTGCAGACCGTGGTGGGTCTAGGAGAACGTTTCTGATTTTTAATGAGAGCTGTCACAGAAGCAAGGACCGACACTCCTCAGCAGGACAGGACTATTTGTGTGTGCCAGGTCTCCTTCACTCCAGTAGCTGTGCTGGCCCAAAGTGTCATTGTGCAGCAGCAATGACCCAGCTGCTTTGCTGGCCCTCCAGGCCTCTCGCACCCACAGAAGGAACATGGACATTTGCCATTCTCAGGACTTGCCCTTCCAGGACAATGGTTCATTGGCCAGTGCCTCCTGCCAGCCCCAGGTGTGAAGGCTGTGAGGCTGTGGACATGGCAGGACCACTGGGGCAGGAAGGGCCCGGACAGCAGCAGCCCATCGCCACTTCCTGGTGCCAGAAAGGTTTCAGACCCCCTTCCCCAGATGGTCCAGTCACACAGGAGGCTGGGGAGGGAGGTGCAGAGCCCTATCAGGACCTGCACCCTTCCTCTCTCCCTCCATGCTGCTCCTTCTCCCACGGTGCTGAGTTGTAACCAACTTTCATTTCTCCAGCACATCAATGCTAAAGGTTCAGTCCATATAATTTCTCTGCAATTTTCAGTCCGTATAATTTCTCTGCAATAGCAGTCCCTGAGTGAAAGAGACAGCAAATGCACTGAACATTCCCAAATAAATCTATAGAGACCACACCATCTGTAATTCATTGCCTTTTAAGAAGAGCCTCTCTAATGTTAGCTATGCAAATTAGCATGGTGAATCCCTGCACATACACAGTCTGCATAATGAAGATCATAAGCGGTGTAGGACAGTTGTGACAGGATGCAGAACACTGTCAGTATTTGCCAAGAGAAACAGATATGGCAGCAATGTGTCCACTTGATTTGCTGAAGTACTGTCACCACACACAGTCCAAAATTCCTTTGCGTGGTCTTTTTGGTATGTACCTATATAGCCAAACTGGTTCTTTAAAGACGCTTTCAAAGTTGTATCCCCAAGGAGTCCTGAAAGAGCCAAAACAAATCTCAAAGGGGTGAGACCAGTCAAACAAGAAGTACAGTTTTAAGCTTCATGAGAGTACAAATACTCTGTGACAGCAGAAGCACCTTTTGAGACTGTAAGTTCCTTTTTTCTGGGTACAAGGAAGAAGAGCTGGATCTGACACCTTGCTACAGCGATTCGGGTTTTTGGTATTCCACACAAAGAATTCAAACCTGAAACAGGACTTCCCTAGTGAGCCTGAGCCTATTTACTACAGGTAGAGATAGAACTAATTTTCTGATGTGTCCAGAAAAAGGCCAAGGAGGCCCCAGCAGTTGAATTCATAAACTGCCAATCTCCCCTCCTCTTTCACATTAACCACACGATGGATGCAAGATACTTCAAAAGCATTCCAAATATGTTTTGCTTTCACAATCTCTTTTGTCAAGAAAGATACAGCTTCACTCTGGCTATGATACTGAAAACTAAATTAACCAGCCCCAGAACACTTTTGCTTGCTTAGATCCAAAAGGTGTGCAGGGACAGGAAAGTGTTCTGTATGTGCAGCATCAGCCTGCTCAGGCCCAAGTTCTCAAACATTAGCAAGGGTCATCTGCAAACCTGGAAACACAGTTAGCATATTTTTACTCAATAGGATTAAGTAAAGCTGGTTAAAAACTGTGAACCGGTTTGCACAAAATAAATAGAGGTATTTTCTGTGACACTTCCACCATAAAAGTAGAATTCAAAAGCTTGGTGCATGTAATTCCAACCTGCAGAATTACATGCATAGGAGTGTGGGATAGGGCCTGCAGAGATCTTTTTCAATTTCCGAGTGCTTTGCTTTGCCAATTCAACATTTCTTCCATAGCATTTGAAAGGCTGGGTTAGGAACTGTGCAAGGGATGTCAGCCTGTGACAGACAGAAGGGTGACACTGAAGGGCAGGATGTTGGCAGGTAGGCAGGGGCTGGAAAGCAGCTTAACTGACCAGAATTAGCATCCAGCGTTCAGAAACATCGCTATTGTGATCTGCAAAGCCTGTACCACTAGTTCCTAACAGTCAATAAATTGTGCATCCATGAATGAGCTTTCAAATCAGAAGCTTTAATACACAATGGCTTAAACTGTAACTGCAAAATTGCTTCTAGTCCTACTTGTATCCTCCAGAAGAGAAAGGCAGTACCTGAAAAGCTGATCCACAAGATCTTTGGTGTCTTTGCAAGAGCAGATGCATTAAATTGAGTGGCCTGGCCCAAATCGCAATCAGTCCTGCTATATAGGTCTACAATAACTGCTTCACTTTATCCACTTCATATCTCTGTTTCAGCTGTGTTTCTACATCTAGAAAACTGGAAAGCTGCACTGGGATTATTCAGGCTATATGCTGCAAATATAATTACTTGATATACACAGTAGCCACTACTTAAACGTGAATTTCTTAACTAGCTTTAATTCTTTGTAATGCTCAAAGGCACCAGTAGATGTTTAAGGCTGGTTTGGGGCTAGAGAGTATTAAAAAAGGAGGAAAAAAGTTTCTGAAACAATTAGATTTCTATTTCACTCATCACTCTCTTGCAATCTGAAAACAGGCGTGTCAATAAACCAACTGCAGTTTCAATAAGAAAAGCAGTATGCTCTCAGGCTGGAACCCTGTGTGCCAAATTATAGCGTGCAGTAAACTTTTATGAGCAAGTTATAAACCCCTGAAAAATGGAGCTTACAGCAGAAACACTGGAAGAGCCATCACTGCACAGCCCTAACGTATGCTGCTTGTTCTTGCTTGGTGAAGTCAAGCTTCATCTCTTCCTCCTCTTCAACATCAACACGGCTTCTCAGAGCGACTGTGAAATCAGCAGTCATCTCGGAAGCAGCTCTATCTCCCATCTCCAACGCTGCTCTTGGCACTGAAACAGCGTGTTATCCACAGTGTCATGCACGCTCCGATTGCTGTCGTTTATCCGTAGGGAACATCTCCCTCTCAGATTTGTGGTTTGCCCTGTGAAGCTAAAGCCTACTGTTGGCCTCTCACTTTCTACCTTGGCAGAGGAAATGTACTTCTATTTCATGCACCAGTGACTGCCTAGAGGGCTGGTTCTGGAATAGCATTTTCAGAGCCAGGGTCTATGAACTGGAGATTCAGAAGAGAAGGAGAATTCCAGAAAGAAGAAAAGCAGAACAGAGAATAGCCAAATAACAGATGAGGGTTCATTATGTAGTTAAATTGGCTGTTTCATGAAGTTGTTAATACAAGAACTATAATGGGAATATGCTAAATTTGCCCAATAGGATTTTCACCTGAGATGGAGAACCTTGTCATCACAAATTCCCCCTGAAAAGTGGGAAAGGGAAACTTGGGTTCCTAGCCACAGACCTAAAGTAATGCAATTGTGACCTCATCTGAAAACATACCTCTAAACCAAGCAAAATCGAAGATGGCAACAGCACAGGTTGATGAGGAGAAAATGTGCAGGTTTAAAGGCAGCTGGACCTGCTGATATAGTGACACCGAGATGGGTGGAAAATATGTCAGGCCAAGCTATGCACTGTTAACCAAGACACCTTCAAAGTCTGGAAAAAACCTATTTAATGGGGAAAAAAAGGATCACTGGTCACATAAGTAATTCTCCTCAGTGATATCTTGCATTTGTTGTGAGAACTGAGACTTTTAGGACCTGGAGTCACCTTTGCTTTTTCTCTTTCCATCTCTGATTTAAAATTACATTCTCCCAAACCTGAAAATGTTCATATATTTTAGATTTTTCTAAATGTTTCTAAAAGGATCCCCACAAACTGTTACGTATCCGGTGCTGTTCTCCCTTTCCAATTTCCTCTTCCATATTTTTCTTCTTATGATCCGTTCCTTCTCCTTTCCCTTTTTTTCACTACTGAAAAGGGACTGAGAGGAGACAAAAGGAAAAAAGCTGTATTTTGCATTGGGCAATCAGGGCATTTTTTGGTCAGGAAATGCTGTTTTTTCCTGAAGCATAATTTGACTCTCTTGCCAGCTCCATTCTGTGACCTCCTTTTTCAGAGAGTAGAGACTTTCTCCATCACCCTGTTCTCAACGAGGGTGTGAGTTGGGAGCATCTTCCACAACCATTTTTGACTTTTCCTATTATGTCACCACAATAAGCTGGTTTATTCCCTCACATAGCATTGGATATTTAGCTTCAGTGGAAACCAAACACAATTAATAAGATTAATACCAACTGTCATGACAGTACTTTGAATCCTGTTTGACAAAAGCATAGTCACTGTCAGGAAAAATCACCTCCTTCAAGACTTCTGTGATCTCTCTGCTAACAAACACAATGACAGTTGTATGTAGGACAGCCTACAAAAGTACTCCTTATTTTCTCATTGTCTCAGTACATCCTCCATGATTTAATTACAGATTTTGGCTCTGCTTTGATTTCAGTTTATACTAATGATATTTGATTGACAGTAACTTAAGAAAAATCACAAACTTATGTTAAATTACCAGATTATTTATGTATTTTCTGCTGTACTGGTAACAATGACTTCAGTGAAACATATGGTACAAATAATGGGATATTTAGAAATCAGAAGTTTATAAGAAACTGGAAACAACTTGATATAAACCATTTAAAAACTATATTGTGCTTCATTAAAAAAGATATATATTTACCTAGTCTGTCTGGTATTACAGGAAACAAATAAGAGAGAGGTACTTGCAACTGTAATTGAAGTGACAATGTATTTCATGGTAGCTGGAGATTTCAACTATCTCTAATGACTGGATTCACTTTAAAACTATACAGCCTACTCACATCATTGTCCGACTTCAAAACACCTAATATTAAGAAGGGTTGGCAATATGCTCCCCAAGCAAGAAAACTACTTTACAGTATTAAGGCACAGTAGATTTTGATTATCCTGTTGTTAAATGTCACCTTTCAGGCGCAGCTGCACAGCCCCTGGCCATCATTCCTCCAGTGAGCAAGGTAAGACAGAGCTTACATGTGCTTGGGTTAAGCTGATCTAGTTTAGTATTCACAGCGCTGCTGAGTCAGTTCTGGTGCAGAAGAGGCTATGACATGTCTTCACTTCTCACCCTGTTTGGTGACCTTCACAATTGTTGTACTGGCACAGGGTTTCCCACAAATGCTGAGACTGTCCCTAAAACACATCATGTCAACCTAGTCAACAACATCCTGTCCCCCTGGGTGCCAGAACCAGAGAGATCACTAAGTGCAGGCTAATAGCAGACATGGTAGAAAGCCAATGGCAATTAGAGAGAGCTGGTGTGGCAGATTAACACACTGCCAGACACCAATTAAGGTGAAGTAATAATATATTGGGAAGTTACAAGATTAATAAATAGCTTGGTATAAATACAAAGTATTAAAAAGCAGTTTATGTGCTCTGACATTTTTAATCACCACATTTATGAACAATTATGAATAATGATGCCTCACGACACTATGAAACAACAATAGAGCTGCGGTACAGGCAAAGAGAAAGCAGCCCATCATTACTCCTGGCTTCTAGAGATGTCAATAGCTTCTACAAACTGGATTTGCTTTATGTGGCATCTCCTACTCACACTGCAATACAAGTTCAAAACATACCGAGTAGATATTATTATGAGGATATGCTCCCCACAACACAACAGCTTCAGTGCCCTACTCATGCCTACTCATCTCACCAGCAAAGCTGCTCTAGAACGAGTTACTGTCATTCTCCAGTCCCTTTACCAGCCAGTAAATAAATCCCCTCCACTTCCCAGTGAGGAGGAACTAAGTCTTAACAACAACTGACTTTCATTTGTAACAGTACTTCTAGGAAGGCTGGGTGGAACAATATTGGTGGAAAGGCTTCTTACTGTGTATTCCTATGAGAAGACAAATCGTGCTCCTGGGTAGCTTTAGGGAATATTTGCTATTACTCCACAGATTATTTGATAAGATGAAAACATTAAATAGCAATTACATAGCCTTGGAGAAGGGTCACACTGCATAGCTCAAGACCTAAACCTGCATTTGTGCTTTAAACCCCCAGCATGGATTCCCACCACAGCCATAGGAAGGCACTAAAGACTCTGCGCCCTATCCTGTAGAGTTTGAACAGAAATGAACTCAGTGTTTCTGACCTGTGCCTAGTTCCTGGCTCTGTGAAGACAAGGTACATTCCACTCTAATTATTCCTAATTGCCATGACTTAATGTGTAAATATTTGCAACACACGGATATAAAAGTGCTTCCATACTGTCAGCTTCAGACATGTTACCAGCTGCTACGCCTGCTTTCTATGCCTTTGCAGCTTCTCCAGATACAGGCCATGGAGCACAGCTCCTCAGCTGATGTAAGCCCTTTGAAGTAAGGGGCTGTCTTATTTTGTTGAGGCTTTCAACAGCTAGTTGAATAGGAACCAGTGCAGTTCTGATGCCCCAGTTTGCACAAGCCATCTTCCCATAAATTTTTCTTTTATCCATTTGTTATTGTTTTCCACAGCTGTTGGATGGCTATCATTGTGCTGCCTGAACCCCACCTACCCTAAATCTGCCTCTGCCCTGCCCCAATTGCTCCCCTGGTACATAATATTCCTCCATCCTGCTTACACTGTTCTGATTCTAGTACACTGGAGAACTTAAACTGTCAAGATGAGGCCAGCTGAAAGTAGACCAGACATGATCCAAGCATGTTCTTCTCAATTTAGTCCCTTTTTTTAGTAGAGCTAAACCTGCAGAGAGTGTCAGAGACACATTCTGGGGTGGTCAGGGACGGGGCTGAGCAGTGGGTGGCACTGGGAACAACTGGGACTTTGGTTGCCAGTTCCAGATATTTCACAGGATGCTTCTGAAGGCAGCCACCCTCAGGGCCAAGGCAAGCCTTTGGAATGGGGTAAAAAACCCAGACAATTCTTAAGGTTATCCTGAAATGCTGTGATCAAGTTTTCCATCAGCCCCACACCTCCAGTGGGTGGGCCAGAGCAGTCTGGCAGCATGAATCCCTGTCTGCAGAGGTCAGATTTATTGACTGAATGCACGGATTGCCATCAGCCATCAAGCTCTCCTAAAGCTGTAATGTTCTCAGCCTCCTTCCACTTGGACCAGTAAACGAGCAGCTGAGACACTGTATGCAGACACAGTGCTGTAGCTCACTACCAAGTCCCCTGAGGCATCTTGGGCCATAATTTATGCAGCTCTAAGTACTTTTATATTATATAGAACTGAGAGCTTGAAGGAAAACCAAACCAAATGAAACAAAGCAAATGCAGACAATGAAGAGCCTGAGAAATTAAAATAGCCTCAAAACTTGAAGAACCCAAACTGTCCCCCTAAATGACTCACACTAAAGAAGATGCCTCATTTGTTAGGTAAGAAGAACTGTAAAAATACAGACTTGAAGAAAGAGCAAGTTTCCAGGAGATTCATCAGTTACTCAGTTTTTGTTTTAATTAGGTTTTAGCTTTAGTTTTTCTGATCTCTTATTACATACTACGCTGTAAAGCCATGTAGCTGCCCCAGGGCAGGGGCTTTCACTGTGGTGCTGACAGCCTGTTCTTTGTGGTAGGGAAGGTACCTAAAACACTAGACAGTCACCACCATCCAATCCAGTTTTTCTCTTCCAACTCGCAGGCCTCTTCTGCAAATCCAACCCAGAGCATGTCCCACACCAGGCCCTGCTAAGAAGCTGGGGAAGAGGAGGGTGAGACAGGACAAATCACAGGATGACTGAGGATGACAACAGCCTGAGTCATCCCCACCGAACCCTCTCCTTGTCCGCTCTCACCTCAAAGAGCTCACAGGGTTTTGGCAAAGTTGAAATCATTTGTAATGAACAGGAATAGCAAACCCCCATTAGTCTAATGCAAACTAATACACACACAGGTCATAATTCTCACGGATAATAGAGTCACTCACTCGCCGGTTATTCCATCCACGCCATTTTCCCCAGCATTTTTCTGCAAGTTGAAGGGGAGTTTCCTTCTGGAACTAACAGTCCTCAGCAAACCCTGAGCAATAAATAATAATAATAAACAAATTGCAAAACCCCTGGAGCAGTCTGCTGAGTCATCTCATTAAGTGTTACAAACACTTTCACAGTGTTGAATGGGCCTTAGTCATTCACCCGTTCCTGTAAGAGACTTGGTTTTCTCATCAATAACCTCTGCAAAAGTGCCAGAACATCACAGCTGCAAAGGAATTGCTATGAGCAGAGTAAGGAGCTTCCTTCTGATCTCTCCCACTGGCTGGACAGCAATTAAAGGTTGTTCTGCACTTCGGAAGCCTGTTCTCTTAGTGTTGATTTTAACTGTATGACAAGATTTATCATTTCTGATTATCAGTCTGCTCCCACACTAGCAAAAAAAGCTGGAGCTCTGTCTTTGGCTACAAGAAAGGCAAGAGGGAGATTCTAGATGTGAGCTGGTGAGGCACTGCTGTTCTTTATTACACAAATTTGCTTTTAAAAAGGAACAAAAGCTTTTCTCCTTTTATGCAAAGTAAATGGGATATCATAATTACAAGATAAAACAGAGATCAAATAGTAACCATCAAGGGTTTTAAAGGTGCTTTGAAGAGAGGTTGCTAAACTCTTTCTTGAATTTCAGAGATTGGGTCATGCCATCATGCTGTATGCGACCTGAAGTGTTAATCAGAAGGCACACTAACAGCCTATCACAATGGTAGTAAGTACATAAATATTATTTGACATACTTTTTCAATAATCTTATAGGTGCTTTTTAACAAGCCTCCATAACACTGAGAACATATGAGCTCTGCTAGCATATACTGTACAGCAAGGTAGTTAAGAATATATTGCATTTATAAACTATGCACAGCTTTATGAGTCTCTAGCTATAATTTCATCATAGCACAGTAATTGGAAAGTCTGCATAATTTTGGAAGGATATGTGTTTTAGTTAAAAGAACACTATTATTGCTAATTGGATACCAAGCTTACATTGTAAATCAGAGCAAAGTATGGGCTCCTAATTACCAACTTTTTTGAAACGAGCTCTGTATGTCTTTACATTATTTTTGGCTAACAAGTGACTTAAATAATCTTAGTGTTACAAAGTCCATAAATCTTTTCTTTAGTTGTGGCTGATGAAATGTTACAGGATAAGAATGTGTGTTCCCAAGGTAAATATCTGGCTTGGCAGCCTCATCTCCTACAGTGAATCAAGGTAAAGGGGTATGTAAGTGACTGGCACTGGTGCAGCCCCAAGCAGAAAAGGTAAAAAGTAGAAAGCCGGTATTAACTTACGTAGCGTGTTGCAGCTTAACACATTTTAAACAGGCTGGGCTCACTCTTTGGCATCTGGAGCTAAAAACTTACAGCCGTGTTCTTATGTGGAATGAAATTGTGTATTAGAGTTTTACAACACCAGCAACAAGCTTTTATGAAGCTGTTAAGGCCCTGAATCCAGAGCTGTTATGCAAGGCTGGGTTCAAAATTCTTTTTTCCAAACAGCTTTTCCTCCACATGCTTTGATCTACTCATACGGCACCTGCAGTGGGGATGGCACTCGCTGCTGAGCAGGGGCTGGGCAACAAGCACCAACACAGATCAATATGCTCATTGGATACGATGCTTTGTGAACGCTGCTGGGCCAATGGAAGGTGTCAAAAGCCTCAACTTCCAATCAGAGTCCGGGGAAGCAGAGAACACTGGACAGAAGATCCTCATGGAATCTGACTGCGGAGTACACAGGGACCAGGCTGAATACCCTTAACACACTGGTTGTTCACCATTGCCTTAAAGATATCTCAGTAATGGACAGAATAAAAAGCCTTGTGCATTAAAAGGCACAGAGAGGAGGCAACTTAAACTGGGCTTCTTGGAATACGTAATATGGCCCAGGAAGATCAACAATGCCAAGTCTGAGGCCTATCTTTCAATCCCTCCCCATTGAAAGGAGAGATACGTAAAGTCTGTTGTGAAGACAATAATGTACTACAAATCTCTGGAAATACTTTTGATTTTTCCTTTTGATTTTCTACATTTTTATTGAAATATTTATTTAAAAAAATGTAGACTTAGCCTTGTGATGCTGCTCAAATGTCAGCATCAAGACAGAGGCCATGTGTTCCAGATTTAAAAGCTGTATTCACTTTGTGATATACCATTCAGCAAGGACTCACTGTCTGACAAGCCTTCTAATCTTTTCAGCATGTTTCCAACCTCTTCTTCTTCAGGGAATGGTTGTGGTACATTTCACCAAGTTGCCTAATAATTTTGGTGTCTTAACGGCCAGTTGGAGCAGAGGTCTTTAATAGTCTCGAATAGCCTATGGACCCCATCTAGGCTGAAAAAGTCCCCAAGGCCTTAGAGTTCAGCAGCTCTGCTGGGTAGATGTATTTAACCTTTCATCCTGGCCAGGTTATTGAAGTGAGTTCACTGAACTAGATTCCAGAAGAAAAAACAGAAGCAGTGTGCTTGCACTGCTGCAGATGAGTAAGTATGGTTAAGTCCTGGTTTATGACCACCTTAATTCCTTCCCCATAAATTCACTAACCTCGAATCACAAATGTGAATGCCTCTGACAAACAAGACTCGTCTGCATGGGAGCAGAACACTGCAAGCTCCACTTAGCTTATACCAATTTGTTAATGCAGAACCTGAGAATTATTTCTGTCACAAGTTCAACCACAATCTTCTCCATCCAGGGTTAACCCAGGTTCAGTCTTGTGGTGCAGGTGACACAAAATTCATGATTAAAAACATAGTATTCCAGGCACACCGGCCATGGAAGCTGTCTTGTAGCTTTCTTGCCATAACCAAAAGAAGCACAGCTCTATCCAAAACCTATGTATCTATGGTCAGATATGAACGACGGACAAAAGTCAAATTGCACTGCTAGGCAGAGAATAAAGATGAATTTCTCTGTGTTGATTTGACCACCTTGTTCAGGCTCAAGCCTTTAATATTCAAGATCAGCCTTTTAGGATCCTTCTGATAATGCAAATACCAGGACAATACCTTGTCCCTCCCAGAATGACTGTCTGAAGTATTACAGTTTCAGGTTGGCAGGTCTTTCCCATTGACCAGAAGAACTGGGAATTGTTCTTGAACAGGAAACAAGTCCTTTGAGACCTGGTGTAAAATACCAACTGGAAACTTGTAACAGGGCAAGTGCGGCAGAAGCCTTAGACTGAAACACTAAATGTGTGATTGTAAAAGAAAAAGGGGACAGAGTCAGATGTGGACATATGGAATAGACACGAGGACATGACTCATCCTCTTCTGGATATCTTTAGTTCTTAATTAGAGTCTCCACTAGAGAATTCACCAACTTCAAGCTAGAACACATTCTTAGGAAGCTGAGCACAACATGTGCTCTTCATAACCCCCAGAAAGCTAGGGCTGACAAGGCACATAGAAATGGGAGACAAGCACACGCAGTTCAGAACCCATTGGAAGGTAATCTGTACCTACCTGAAATCAGTGGGCAGCTGCAAATGCTGTCTGAGAAGCAATCAGCATCAGAGAAAAGATTTACTATAGCTAGCAAACAACCTTTCTGTTTACAGCAGCATTTGTTGCACTAAAACCCATGCTTAGACAGGCACAGACTGCATCGCCCAGACTTCACCTGCAATGAATGCATTTTTTGAAACATTCAGGCAACCGCATTTTATGTTTTTATTTTTGCTCTGCTAGTGAGAAAATCCTCATGTTCTGTTTAACATTGCTCGCAGTCAATCACTAATTTCAACTGAAACTAGGCCAAATTCTTCACCTAGATCCTTACTTAAACACCTTTAAAAGCAGTCTGGTTTTAAAGGTGCTGAGTACTTTGCACCTCTGAAGAAAATCAAAGTGCTCTTCCTCAGACACCATTTCTCTCTTGACTCAAACTGATTGTGTATGTCAGACGCTTAAAATACTCTGTTTTCAAGTAAAAACCTGTCCTCTCTACGCTTGGACACTTGATTCACTGGTCGTTTCTTAGCAGTTTTATGGGGGCATAGAAATTACAATGTCTTCCCTGTCAAGATAAACACATTCCTGTTCTTGACCACCTGAGCACAGCAGCGAGACTGGGCTCCAATGAAGGTATTGAAAGAATTGCTTCAAGACTGGAGCAGGTGAAATTGGTGAGCAACCCTGCATGTAAAAGAGTAGAGAAACAGCAGGAACTTAGAAGTGTCCCTCTTTTGCATAGGATATCCTGAGAGCACTGACCACTAAAGCTGCTTTCAAAACAAAGTCTGCTATGAGTGCTTTATAGCCAACTATTAGATCTCCCATGCACATGTTGTATGTGCATGTTCTAGACTATCTCCAAGTAACACGACATTCCCATTAGCTTTTGTTAACTTCACATCAGAGGAAGTCAGAAACTTAAGAAGATTAACCTCCGTTCCTTCTAACTGTTCCTTAATTTTTATGACAATTTTTAGGCTGGTTTTGCGGCCTTTTTTTTCTCCTTTGGATGGATACAGAAATTTCTCTGATGAAAGCTTCAGATTTTTTTAATTAAAACCAAACCAAAACAAAAAAGCCAAAAAACCCCAACCCTGTAAAATTATTTTCCTTAAAGAAACTGCCAAAACTCTAGGAATCAAATTACAGAACAGAAGCAGACATCACAATTCCAGCTTTCCTTTACCTACTCGGGGAACCTGAATGCCTCTCTGAGATGCTAAGTTGATGGCAAACAGCACAATTCTGTGCTGAGGAGAGAATTTCTCTTTGTATTTCATGGTCTTGGTGAAAGTGAAGCTTATGAGCATGTGTAGTGGATTTCTGTGTTCTTAAAACCTGGAAAATGATTCTTTTGCTTATTGCTGAATAACTCCTATGCACAAACCTACAGCCATCTAGGAAAGGAAAAGACTGGTGTTTTCTATCTGAGATCTGCAAAGCGTTAAGTTCTAACTCTCTGTAAGACTGCTATAAAATGGAAGTACAACAACCTGGTTACTAATGGACGTACACTTGCTACCTAAAAGTCTGCAGTTCTCCTCAATCTGAAAACTACTTCTGGAGGGCCTGATTTTGGCCTTCTGCTTACCTCATGATACTGTATCCACTTTTTACAGACAGGCATTCTTTATTCATAAGCCCCATTGTTTAAATGGTCGTAGACCATTATTCAGGAGAATAAGTCTATTACATTCAATTACTGCTAACCTCATTTAACCAACCAGTAAATAACCTCGCTCTCTCCTCCCTCCTCAACTCCTAGGTTATTACACTGCAGCATCTTGGCTCTACGCCTATTTAATCTTGGTAATAATGATCAAAACCAGAGTGCACAGATCTCAGCACACTGATTACGATCACCATTCAACTATACATAATGCACATACTTCATTAGAAAAAGAAGGTTCTGCCAGAGGTTGCCATATTCATTTGGAACTTTCACATTTCTCAGGATTTAATATTAACATCAGCAGTTTAGATCCCACTGGACTTTAGATGGTAAATGGCAAGTTTATTAGTTTTTTCCATTGTTAGAGGCAAATGAGGAAGTGGGGTTTTTCCTTTTTGCATTAACTTATGTCAAGAATGATGACTCTAAGAAGTCATTAGAGAGAAGAAAATGGAGACTGATCACAGTATAATGCCTTACAACTGAGAAGGCTCTGTTCCATTCCAACAAATAAGAAATGTTGGTGATGTTTCACAGTCACACGTATTAAGAAACAGGCCAAACTTCATGTCTGGATGATGTCTCTTTGGAGCTTTTCATAGTATACATTGAAGAATCCACTCACAGAGGACATGACTCAGTTGCTATCTGTGACAGTGGTCAAACGTCTACTGACCAAAATTGTACAGGCTAAAGGTTTCATTTGTCAGCCTCATGCTATAAATAACCAGTCTCCAGGTGTACAGTCTGGTTTACTTTGGCAAGGAGAAGATGGCATACTGATTTATATAGTCCAACTACCATCAACATGTCTTGCATTCTGATGTGTAACAACAGTTACAATTTAAACAATAAACCCCAAGTTTTGGTCCTAAAAGAGTGGATAAACAAAGGATTTGCTGTAGCTGTGTTGCTTACATTTTAAAGTAAATTCTACCTTCCAATATATGTGGAAAAGCCAGGAATTAATTTGATTTCATTACACACTTACTGGCTGATTTCTCTGCAGATGGTGATTATGTCAGCTAGCAGAGCCTTTTCTTCCACTGATTTGCTGCCTGAGGGATTAAATGCAATTGTTTAAAGGGAAAAATGCAAAGATAGAGTTTTAAATAATGCTTTGCCATGGTCCTGCCTGAAGTGGATTAAAAGCAGCTTAAAGCCTTATTTTTTGCAGAGAGTCAGTATCAGTGAGGCTCAGAGTGTGGAGAGAAATACAAAACCTCCAGCCTTGGCTATAGATGGCTTGAGATACCCACGCTTGTGTTGACATGCCTCTGATTCATGGATCATTTTCCTTACCAATGAGTTACCCCAGTGAAAGCAACCTGGCTTTCCTGAAACACGTTGGTGTGCAAGAAGGGAAAACTCTTCTGTATAGGGAGACAATTTCAGGCACATTTGACAGAGGATTGATGCTTGCAGTGATATTAAGTTCCCAGTAGTTTTTATGAAAATTGGCAGCTGAGTAGAGGTGAGACTGAAGAAAACACCTCAGTAGGAGACTGATCTTTTCTTAGACACCAGAGAATCCTCACAGGCTCTCAGGCTTGAGGCAAGCAAAGGAAAATGGGCTCAATTAGTTCTGCTGTCCATAGACTTGGGCTTAGGTTTACTAATTCATCTCCCCTACAGAATACTAAAGAATCCCTTACTGTAGAAGTGCCTGTGGTAAGGGGTGATACTGTACAAAGTGTTCCTTTCTACTGTCTCTGCCCATTAAACATTATTAAGTCCCTTTGTCCAGCACGGATCACTGAAGGGGAGCCTGGGCAGGAATTGAGAGAGGAGAGATTTGCCTGTGCACATGGGTTAAAAGGCATTTAATGAATCACAGAAAATAATAGCTTTACACACTAAAAGCCTTCCCTCTCCCTGCTTCTCTCCCCCTGCTTTTCCACATAAATTATGTGAACATATCATCAAAACATGATGATTTTTATTTTCATAAACGGGGCCATATGTCAGTTAAAACAGAAAATGTGTGCTGAACTGTGATGTGGGTTACATGATACACTTTAATTGGATGTCACTTTAATGTAAACAGCTTTACATAAAGCTCAGCCTAAAAGAAAACTTTTTAAGATCGTCAAAGATCAGTTGCTGAAACAACTCGATGCTCCATGTGTCTTTTGGTTTGTCTGGTCAATCAAAGGCTATCAGTCACTAAGGGGCTACGTTCTCATCTCACATGCACATAGAGACTTCGACAGAAGTACTTAAAAAAGAGGGCCAGGGACAAAAGGCTTTCTTTTTTGCATCAATACTTTTGCCTAAATTTTCCATGTAAAAAGATTACTTTTTTATTGCAAATATCATTTGCTCGTCTAAACATTAACAAGTGCAGCTCACTTGTGGTCAGGTCTGTATGCCAGCATCCCTCTTTGTAGTGGGAAAAATCTGAAGCTGCAAAAAACCAACCCCCAAACCCCAAGTACTATATACTTAAACTCTATAGGCAAAACAACCAACTTACCCTCATGCAACACATAACTCTGGCTAGCCATATGGAAATAACCTCCACAAACAACATACTACCATAATAATGAACAGCTGAAAATAAAGGGATTAAAAACATTTTTTAGAAAGGCAGATTTGGTGATGCTGATAGAACACCAACCACTTATATTGGGAAACATTAACAAGTCAGTATTTGCTAGCAAATACCCCAGGGTTATCACAGACATTTTCTATTTATAAACATAGGAAAAAGCAGTCACATCTCACCTGATGTCCTCTGGTGGCTGCTGGTAAAGGCTTATTTTTTGTTGTCACAATGCTTTACTATCACAGCAATGCTTAGAATGGGAATTTTGCATGATCCTGTCAAGTTGAATTTCAGGTGATAACTGATTCCTCCTACCTTTCAATAACAAACCCATATTTTAGTATCAGGCAGCTGGATAGCACTTGCTACGTTTTGAAAGCACTTACAGTTGTTGAACAAAACTGCTGGCATCAACACATATAACACATCACAGTAAACCACTCATGGGCTTATCAAATATCTTTGGTTTCTGTTAGCAATTACTCACACAGGCACATACTGCTAGGTACACATTCTGTAATCTTAAATGTTACCCCTAACTCTAAGGTGGAAAGCCATAGCATGGTTGGAAGCATCCCCTATAAGCTGCCTCACCAGAACCCAAGGTCTGCTTTGTAGGAAAAGTGACAGCTATCATTTCTTAATCTGTAGCTCTGCAGCAAGCCCTCTGCACCTCAGAACCATGGCAGAAGCGTACATGATGCTATCTTAGGCCTGAACTACTCCTGAGAGCAAAAGAAGCTGCATGCTTCTCCATGAGAACCATCTTAACACGTTTTGGAACTATGTTTGGACCACCAACAAAGCTGCTGGAGAAGAAGGGGAGCAGTGTTGTATTACAAAGCTTTTCCTTGCAGTTCCTGTTACTGCTTATTGGACATCATTACAGCTTTTATACTGATGGCAGCGTAAATCAGCAGGCGAAGCCTGAATAGAATGTTCTATCCTTGTCTCCCAGTGAAAATTCCTGTCCAAAGAAGGGATAAAGTAATAATTTTGGTTTAAGAATCACTTTTTTCCTTGGGTTTATTTTGGTTTAATTTAGCAGAATGCATTAAAGAAGGATAAAAAAAAAATAAATCCATAAAGCCAAGAAAACCACAAAATCCTCTTAAAAAAAAAAAAAGAGATTTATGTTCAAGTTTGACATGGCATAAACAGGAATTGCAAACATCATCTCTGTTCCAATCAGAGTAATAAAAATTGTCTTACAAATTATAAGGCTATAAAAATTGAAGATGACTGTTTCTGCAGTCCACTTGGCTTGCACTAACTTCAGTATTTGGAATTCAGATGTAAACAGCACTGCTGATTCTTCACGTGCTGCCTGTCACTTCGGCTTGCCACAGACAGATCACAATGTATGTAAGGAGGAAGCATGTCTGTGTGGCTGCTCCTCAAACTGTAAAGTACTCGAGCTGACCCCATAGACAATGCCAGGGGATAGAAATGATCAGAAAGATACTTCCAAAGCAATGTGCCTTTTGCAGTGGTTGGTACTGAAGGGAAACTTTCCCCCCCTACAGGGAAAAATTAGGGGAAGTTTATTGCTTTAAAGCATCCTTTTGCACATTAATGTCTGCTGAGATGGAAATCATCTTTCACCACATATTGTGGAATGAAAGACTGTTTGAGAATGTTACTTTTCTGGCTGTACTAAAGCAGGCATCCAGTATCTCAGTGCATCATCTACAGAAAAGGCAAAACTTTCATAATAAAGCTGCTGTAACTGCAAAAGCACAAATAGAAAAATTCAAGCCAATGGCTTTTATTCTTTGTATCAGGAAGACTGGATCTGCTGCACCTGAGCAGGGCAATGACAGCCCTGCACCCCCAGTGTACACCATTTGGTCCACATAAGCGCATCTCTGTACTATGCAGCACAGTTCTTAGACCTCCCATCCTGCCTGTTAGTTAGATGGATTATTTTAACAAAAGCTTCTTTACACCAGCAAAATATAAATCCCATGCATAAAGGCTTACTTGGGGTGGGCACTGCCTCAAGCAAAGTCTCACCAGGGATGGCTATTGGACACAGTATTTATCCCAGACACCCAGACCCTGCAGGGCTCATCCTCACATGGGGTCTGTCCCACCAGTGGTGCCACAGCTCGGTAGACGGGAGGCATTTTGTGTTTCTCCCTCTGGCATAGCCCTTGCAGGCCATAGCCCTGCTATTCTTTTATATATGTTTTCAACTAGGCAGTAGGATCCAGCATCCCATTGTCACTAACTGTTAGGGATGTAAATCCTTCTCAGAGTGAGGGTTAGGGTCCAGTTCTGCAGCAGTTCACATGAAAGGTTAATTCAGGTGCTGCAAGAAGAGCTCCATTCTGTTATCTTGGAAGAACAGGAGAAAAAAATACATACTGGACCTATGGCTGCTCAGTCTTTGCCTCCTACATTCACCTGCAATATATAGAAGAGTATGAGCACATGAAGAAGTTAAATGTGCCTGGCAGCAGGTGAGTGATTTCACTGTGACTTGGTAACATGTTTTGCACAGGTGGTGGGATTTTGCATGTAAAGCATGACCCTAGTTCAGGGAATATAAATACCCTTCCTTTCGCCAAGAATTAGGCTGGGGAAGGCAGGTAGAGGGAATGTTCACGCATACCTACATATATACACACATGTATATACCTACATATATACACACATGAAGGCAGACATATAGATATATGCTTTAAAATATATGAAGAATAAAATACAGTTGCCTAATGAAACCACTAAATTTTGTCTCCATTACAGCAGTGCTGCCAATCTACCACCAGGCATTCTGTCTTCCATATAGAATTCAGTATACCTGTCAATCCAAATGTAAGACCCATAGCCAAGGTATCAATAGCAGTGACATATTATGAAACTTTCATTCCCTTTCCCCCTCTCCTTCTATCCCAGTAATAACCGTCAGGCGATCCTGGCAATTTCACAAGCATAGCAGTGATTCAGCTGGCAGATTTCAGTGGATTATTGTGGCCAATTTGGAAAAACACTCTAATAAGCACTACTTTCCAGAAACCAATATAAACCTGGAAGAAGGGATTATTAAACCCAGGGAAACTACAACAAAAGACATTAATTGCATTTTTTTGAAGGACCTTTTGAATGAATTTATTACCTGCTAGCTTATAAGGCAAATATGCAGATAAATATGTTATATATAGATAAAAACCACTGCCATGACAAGGATTTATTTATATTGGCCATATATACTGTAGGAAATTTATATATAAATATAATTTACACACAAACACTATGCTCATTTATGGCATTATATAAGCAACACATTCTGGTTTATGTCTATATGTATATCTCCAGACAATTAGGATTAAGTTATTTACTCTCACATACACACATATGCGCACAAGTGATGTTAGGTAAAACAAAAGGTCAAAGGTAAAAAGTGATCACAGTGAAGTAGAAGCCGTGTGTGGATTTGTAAGCATGTTTTCAAGTTTCTACATAGTCTGAGAACAGAAGGCAGCAGTTTAAGAAACTGGGTCTACAGGACTTGGAAAGACCTTCCAAGCTTGCTTCTCGCTTACGAGTAGTATTTAATAACCACTGGCCTGCTCCAAAGTCTGATGAAGTGTATGAGGAGCTTCCTCCTGACATCAGTAAATGCTGGAGCAGGCCCTTAATATAGAAAGATTTATCATCACTGCCTCTAACTTTTGTGTCTTTGGGGATTGTGTGAGAAGAACGATGGAACAACCACAAGCCATTTTGGAAGTTCAAACACTAAATGAGTCAAGGATTCATCCTGCTGTTGAATAACAGTTTTGAAAACAAATTAATGTATTCTTACAATAATATGATGTAACCTCTGATTTTCTTGTCGTGGGACTGTTAGCTCCTATACGTGTTCTTCACATTTTGCCTGCGTTCTCTTTTTATTTACCTTTCCAAAACACATCATGAGTAGGTTTGGAAATAAAGGAGAAACTTTTTCCCTTTGCAGTGAACTTAATTCTTCTTTGGAGCCAGTGCTCTAAAAGGCTGAGTAACACAGCGATGAGCATATATTTAAATAACAGAGATCATATAGCCACCTATGACTAAACCTGGTCACAAAGACTTCATTTATTTTGATAACCCAAAAAAGGAGCTAAGATTTTACACACCATTATTATTAATGAATAGATGCAGAACAAACACAGGGAAGCCAAGCTTCAAAATAACTACTGTATTTGTACTGACATTGCTGCTGAAACCCGAAGTACCAACCAAAGAGGTAACTAGATCAGAAATACACACACAAAACACAGGCAGAGACTGTGGCTGAGCCACAGGACTCCCACACAGCTACCTTTTGCCATCCTTGAAGGCTTGTGTCCTGAACCTCAACACGGTCAGCACATCTCCTGTGCCAAACACCAGCCCTGTCTGCCCTATCTCTGGTATTTCCAAGTCTGCTTCTTATTACCGTAAGTATCTGAGAAACCTTTAAGCTTCTATAAATGCAAGTGCTCTTCACAGGTCCTTTCCTGTTCTCAACCAGCTCCTTCCAGAGAGTGACCATAATAAGAGACAGCTGAAAAAGGGGGATTTGAACCTTCTGCTGACCTTAGCAGTTGACAAGGTCTTCCCACGCCAGCAGGGCTGCTCCTCGTGGATGCTCACTTGCACATGGTGCTGTGGCTGTCTTGCAGGCCTAACCTAAATACCATCAGGAGCATGCTGAAGGGGTACAACATCAGCCTAAGCACCACTATCAGCTGTCAATTTTATTAATTCCTGACTTAACTGATACACCATGCTAATAAATAACCAATGGCCCTTTTTCCAGGAATACTGAATTTTTTGTTACCTGGATACCCCAAGATCAAAAACTAAAACAATCACTATGTGGTAAAGTTAAAATTCCGCACCTACTATGAAACAGAGAGGGCCAGATTTACAAAGGAAGAAAGCATAAAGGAGTTGCCTCCCTTCCTTCTCCTTTTAGCACTGCCCATCGATACATTCAAACCAGACATGCCTACCCCAGTCCTCAAAAGGCAGCCAGGCATGAGCTGTCTGCTTAATTTGACAAACATTTGACTTTCAGTGGGATATGACTGTCTGTAACAAAAGGCTCCAATGTCTTCCACTGTTTTGCCCTAAACATTTCTGTAATGTGCAATTACCATAGAATTTACTGAGAACACAAAGTTCCTGGATGATTCATGCTGCATATTTTCCCTAAACCTGAGCTAAAAAACTTCAAAGCCTCCCAGACTGAATCACCAAACTGAATCACCCTGTTTTCAAACACACGGAGCAACTCACGGAGAGCAGCATTCAGAGGTGCCGTACAATGGAGCTGTGTGAGGTACAGCAAAGCCCAAGGAAAGTCATCCACTTCTGCAGCAGAAGCACTCAGCATCCTGTGAACTGGGACCTGATTATTAAGCTTGTATCATTCTGGCCTTGGCTGTGCTCCTGCAGCTTGTTTGCGGTCAATGGGAATTTTGCCCCGGCTCTCAACACAGCTGAAATTTGCCTTTAGGAATTGGCAGAGGCTTAGAGTTTGCAGCTGGGAAGGCTCCATGCAGGTGCACAAAGGATGGAGACAGTGCTTTGCCTGGAGAGACCACAGCTGGGAGATGTCATGGGGAAGCAGAGGTGTCTCTGCCTCACAGCTTTGTATGGTCACTGTCTGCTCCAGAGCAGGCAGGCCAAAGCAAAGTGCACATGGGATGGTGGGAGGGTAGCCTTGGCTACAATCCCACCTGGGAGCTGCAATGGCCACTTCATGGCTGCTCCAGCGCATCCAGGAGCAGAGAGCTGCCTTCTCACCAGCAAATAGTTCTACATATTTACCAGAATAATCAGCCCCTTTGCTCTCAGCCCTTCCCGTCAGTCTCTCTTCCCCTGAAATAAGCCAAACAACTTGATAGCTAAATGATGTGTCTATAATGTCTATAATAACATTATGAAACATTTATCAACATTTATCAGAGCCAGACTTAGGACATGAATAAAGCCACTGTACACTGATAAATGATGTAGAGAACTGGGAATCAAGATTTAAAGGCTTCTCTGTTCTTCATCTTTCATAATCTCGGTTAAAGTTGGCTGCAATCAGTCCTGGAAATGAGACAGTCCAGCTATGGTTGTTTACTAGTAAATGTATTTAAGCAACATTTGCCAGTATTCTATATTTACCATTTCCTTAAGTACACACTGGTGTCTTTGACTGCACGGGGGGACAGAGTTGAAACAACGACAACATTTTCAGTGCAACACTGCAATCAAAGGCGTTCAATTTAACATGCAAGATCTGATATTTTGTTTTATCTAGGGTAGCTGTTTTGCACACAGTTGGGTTTGTAGCTTGAAATGGTTCCTGGGCAAAGCACCACAGATTTACAATGATATGCTGCCATGTTTTTAAGGAAAATATGTTTTGATTTAGGCTACAATTAGATACTTTCAGTTTGTCTCTTGCAAACTAAGACTGAAAACTCCGGAGTCAATTTGTGTAGTGTGAACTGAAGTAACATGTAAAGAAGTTTTGCAACTAAAGAGCCTTTATCATAGCAAGACCTAAGAGTTTTCCTTCTGAAACTGTAGGGCTGCCATGCAATTCTTAATGCACCCCAATTCACAAGGCTAGGAGCCATGTATTGTCTGGAAGCCATGGGGGTAAATCAAATTATCATGAATGACATTAATGATTCCATACTTGCCTGAACATAATGCATGTTATATAGTCTTGCCTTTAGGGATTATGTTTTTATATATATAATTAGTATAAATGGCTCACTCCCTCTCTTTGTTGATTTTACAAAGAAATGCACTCAGGTACAGAGTCTGCCTTTCCCAGGTTAATTATGGGAGCCAAATCAGCCGTGCCCATCACGTGAGAAGTCCCTAGGTAATGCCTTGGAAAAACCCAAGTGCAGTAAATGAAGCAGCGTAACATAAAATGCATATGACTGCACTCTACTGGATGGAGCTAGAGCAGCTGAGTGGTGTCAGGGGATCCTCAGAGCCGTGGTTTTGTAGAGGTCCTTTTACACTGACTGGAATGGGTTTGTTTTTTCACAGAAGTGGATCTAAATGCAGTTGTCAAAGGGAACTCCTGGGTGATCAGGGTATGCTGTCCTGGGACAAAGCAAGCATTTCTGCGAAGTACAGGTCAGTTAGAAACACAACACAGAAAAAAGCGAAGGCTATATAATGAAAGAAGACAATCACCATGGACTTGTGAAAATCCAGAAGGTTTCTTTGCCTTGCACTTTTCTTTCCCAGCAAAATCAGGCCAGCTCCTAGCTGGTAAAACCTGGCAAATTTCCATTAGTCTGTGGGTCATTAACTCTGAAAAAAGGGCAGTTTCAAAACCAGTTTTGTGTACAGCGTTAGTTTCTGTCAGCGTTGCTATAAACAATCAAAATTGAAAGTATCTGGGATAATACCCATTTCTTTCTCTTGCCACTCAGAGATGTGTTCCAACACAGATTTTCCTGAAACAATTTTACACTTATCAGAGCCTAAATCTTACAAGCCAAAATATTAAAAACAAGCTTAATCTGCCTTCTAAGTTTGCACCACTGGTGTTACACAAAGATGGTCCTCAGTTGTCCACCTACAACCATTAGGCTAACTCTTAATGGGGGTGCTTTCACCTGCTAAAGGGAACAGCTCTTTCAAGATGACTGGCGCAGATATTAAGAGCAAAGAAAGAGCTGGTGTGCTCTGTCCTTCCTGATCAGCAAACGCCTGTGCAAGGAGTCTCAATCCATGCCAAATGTAAAACAGGAAGGCAGCATTAACATGCTTTTCATTATCTTCCTTTCTGCCATGTCCGTCATGCTCAAAAGTTGCCAAAAACTTGACAAACATAAGCTCAGGTACAGACTTAGTAGAGGAGATGTCTAGAAAGTAGCTGGCTTCTTTCCCTCTCCCCAGGTTTTGCTTAGCATCATCCCACTGTGATCCTAAATCTGTGCAGCTCCCCCATCCCCAGTGCAGCTCTGCCCTGCACCCTTCCCCAGCCACACACAGACCAGTCCAGGGGCTTTGAGACATTGATCAATGCCCACCAAACAACTTGATCCAAACCTTCAATTCCACCGCCTGAATTTTGAGGAAGTTGGACCAGGAATCTGCAGGTGAAACTTCAGTGCTCAACAGTCTTTAACTGCCCTATTTCACAGCAGAAATAAAATATCCAGATGTCATGGCACAGCCATTTCTGGCACAATGGTCAGTGTGGTATATTAGCATTCACTGGAATCAACAGTGACGTTTTCGTTCACAGTGAGGAGAAACTTTTTGTTCTATAAAGGTCAAATGTGGTAAGGGCAAGCAAAACAAAAGGTATCTTTCTTGGCAAACTGACTGCTCTGACCAGGCATCCCTGATTTCACACATGCCAGTGTGCAAAGCAAGCATCTGTGAAATGGTCCAAGAGCCTTAGCGGGAAGGACAGTGTGGCCATGTTTCCAGAGATGCTGAGCACCATCTCTTTGCATGGTGACTATCCCCAGCTACCTCACAGCAACATTAGGAGGTGGAAGTATACAAATAGTGTCTTGAGAGTGCAGATACCTGAAGGCTTAAACTGTACTCCAGTGCCTGACAGTGCAGTTCCTCCTCTTGTGCCTAATGGTGCAGTTAGTTTTCACAGAACAGCAGAAATGAGGAGTAAACCAGTTCAGATCTAAAACCACTCTCTACAACATATTTTCCAGTTTTTCAGACAGACCAGCTTACATTATTCACACAGTTGGGCATCTTCAATTTCCACTATGAAAATATCTCACTCTAAAATATACCTCATTTTTAAGGAAATTTTTACTGGCAGATTAACTTTAAATTTTCCTTTGTTGATTCTGCCTGGTCACCTCTACTTGTTCTCTATTCTCTTCTAAACAATCCCTCCTTTTCCTTGTTCTCCCCATCCCACCCCTCGTTTAATTCCTTTAATCTTTCCTTAAAAGACTGTCTCTGTGTCCCTTTAATCGTTTTTTATTTCCCATCCTTTAGGCAAGTGCCAAAGATGCTAAGATGAGAAATGGAGGTTTGCCATAAAGGAACAAAACTCCTGTAACTCCCAAACAGTTGAAATCATGAGAACTTGCAGGCCATTACCCCATTATGTGAATGGTATTTTTACAGCACTAGAAATGAAGCAATGCAGCTACAAATATTCATGTTTAAATGTGCTGTCAGTCTAATGGTTACAAGTTGCCTGAGAGGTACTGATGAATGTTAGGGATGTCACAGACCACAGTTAAGAACACCCATGCTTCAAAAGGTTCCTTCCACTCTGATCCCTTTTAACTTTGCTCAGTGTTAAAAAGACTTTACCTTTAAAAGGTTCTAAATTTGCTGCTTTTCAATATCCATCTGGAAGGAGAGATGATACAGGATTCCTCACCTGACCTTTCCTGTGATGTTCACTGTGTACCTCTAACACCTCTCCTAAATTCAGCAAAATCTCTTCACACCTGGAAGTATTTCTGCTTGATTCCTTTCAAAATGTGAACAAAAATGGTCAGTGATCATCTGAGATAACTTTGGCATATCATTTCACCCCTGAAGTAAGATATATACAGAAGATTTGCCAATTCTAAGTGTAAAGCACGCTATTAAGTAGCTGACACTGAGAACTTAGTGTGCTCTCTGCATCTGATGCTTATGTCTGATTTCTGCGTGTTTGTTGTCATCTTTTCACTCTTAGGCCTTGAAGACAAAGCACAAGCTAAAAATGTTTAGTTAGACCAAAGCATCGTAATCAGTGAATTCTGAGATCACCACAACCATGCAATTAAGAACATCACTGTGTTTGAGGGTATGCGAGAAGATAAAAGTCTGTGAACAACTGTTAATAACTTTTAAGTATTTTCACATAATGTGCTGTTTTCTACTCTCCCCATGTCTTGTCTGAGGAGACAATTTATTACATGGAGGCAAGTGGGCAACATGTCAAGCATTAGATGTGGTTTTGTTGAGAGCACACCCCACTGAGTCAGGTCTACTGCTGGTTTTCTGTGAGTGCAAGCATCACAAGGTATGTCCATTGCCAGATCCCTTCTCCTGCTTTCAGGCATCACGACTTGTGCCATTCCAGGAGTAGCCTCCTGGGCCTTGTTTTACAAGGAGACAGTGTGATTGTCTACATGGAACTGGGTTAAGACTGTATCTCTTTATAAGGAAAAGCAAAGCAATTCCTACAGCTGCAAAGCACAGTTGTACCCATTTTGAAATCGGGGGGGGGGGGAAAGGCAGGATTTGTTTTACAACTTTGGCAGATCCTGACTTACAAGTCATAGTGTTGATGATACACCTTTCTTAAAAGCACAATATAAAGGTGTTCTGTGCCTTTGGATGTACTGAAGAGATTACTGTAAAGCGGTATGATACCTGGGATTGCAGAGGCTGAGCTCAGTGACCCAGATGGCCCTACCAGTTTTGCCTTGTGTTTGCCTTTTTGTAATACTTCATCTTCCTCATTCTCTCCCTGAAACAGAGTGAAATCATATCAACATGGACACAGCAGATTAGTTTTACAAGGTTCCCACCAGTCTGACATTCATCAGCTTTCTAATCTAATAGTAACACAATACCCTTTACAAGTACATGTTGAAGCAGCATGCTCTCAGTCTGAGTCCAAGGGATGCAGGTTAAACTGATACCCAGGTTCTGTGTTCGACCAGCCGCTGAGTGACTAATGTTACTTCTGGCATTCCCAGGGCCTGGCAGCCCTCCATGCAAGGGTTAAAGGAAAGTTGTAAGCAATAGTTCTAAAACACTTGGAAGAATCTCCTTGAATCAAAACCATTTCAGAAAAGGCTCTCTGCCAGGCAATAAAATATTTTTGATGGACTCTTATTTTATCATTACCCATATAAGAAAAATGTATTGCAAGAATCCCAACACAATTCAGGGAAGTAATCATTTGCAGATTTAGTAGGCATTCTCAATTGGCAAAAATGAAAGATTTATTGTAGGCATGATGAAACAAAGAGCAGTTGTGCAAACTTTACTGAGCTGGGTTATGAGAACATGCTTTTTCCATTTCCCACTTTTAAATGCCTTGGATGTAGTTTCAAAAGACAGATCAAGATCAATTATCTAACACTGCAGCTACACTGTACCTGAGTGTAGGATCTCTTCACACATATGCTATCTGTACACAACAATAAGAGAAGGAGATCGAGGGAAGACACTGCTATAGATAACAAAAGCAGACTTTGAAATAAAACTCCTATTGTTCCTTCATTCCACAATCATCCCAGGGACGTAAATAGAAAAGTCAGGCAATGACAAATGTCTGTGATAGAAATGCTATTTGAAATAAAGCCCCTTTGAGTTACCCAAATACAGAAAATACAGGTGTGCTTGAGATAGAATACAGGGTGCTGAATACTCTATAATGGCAACATTCTCTTTGAAAGTCACTGTAGAGCTGAATAAAATCACTGTCTTGCACACCCTTCCTCACATGAATAATGGTCTGAAGTAGAAGGGACTTTCTGGTCAGCAAAGGTCTCACACCAACTTTAAGAAATAGGTGGCAGAGGTGGGAAGAAGAAAGTCTTTTTCTTGTCTTCTCTGCCAGGCACTCAATGTGTGACTTTTGGCACTATGAGGCTGAGCCATTCTGGTACCCTGGTGTAAATTCAGGGTCTCTTTACAATCACACCAGTGTGCTCGCTACACCAAGCAGCAGAAAGTAGCAGGGCAATTTGCCTCAATTCAACTGTATCTGGAACTCGGGCATGAGAGTTTTCACCACACAAAAAAGGCTGTAGGCAGACAGAAGCTTGAAAACTTTGAGATCTCAGCAGAAGGAACCATCAGAGATGCAAAATAGGATTGTGGGTGTGAAGTAATCAGCTTCACCACCTCACTGTGATTATTCACCCTCACCGTGAGGGTGAAACAAAGGGATTTAATTCATTGCATTTGTGATGAAATGGAGATGTGAGGTCAAAATTTCCAGAAGTTCTCATGAAATTTCAGGAGCTTAGTATCACGCTGTCTGGTTTGAGAGAAAGAGGACCTCAGCTTCAGAGGTGCCCTATTACAGCAAGGCAGCTCAAAAATCAAGCTATCCAAAAGCAGGGTGTCTTGAAAATCTTGCTTAATGTGAGTTGTCAGATGCCAGAAGGTCAAGTTTTGATATATTGGGTTTAAATAGCACAGTATTTTTTTACTAGGTCCACTGGGCTACTTGCTAAACAAGTGAGTGAAGATTTCAGAATCTGGCCCACTGCGAAGCCCAAGCTGACATAAACACCCTGCGCTGTGCAACGATGGCTTTTTATTCCTCATCTGATTGTTAATGCCAAGTGTTGCTGGTTTGCCCCGAAGTAACAAACAAATGCATCGCATTCAGAACTGAGGTCCAACTGCATAAATGACTGCATAAAGTTTTTAATATGCACTAAATTCCTCTTTCTCCCCTGAGACTCTACTATACAGCCTCTGTGCTGCCTGCAAATGCAGATTAACATTTTTATTAAATGACATATGTTTCGCTAATACAGAGTATTAAAATGTATTGGCCTAATAAGAAACATTAATGAGCAGATCGTTGGCATGGGTTTTAAACAATATTTAATTTTACTGCTTTTTAATTTGACCAAGCCTTCTGCCAGGTGATTCAGACTGGCTTTCCTTCTTGGGGTTAATCACTGCTAAATCACAGAGAGTTCAGAACAATTCCATGCCATTTTTAATAAGCCCCACAGAACACATAGAGAGAAATAAAATAAAGCCAAACACTTAACCTCAAGATCACAATTACAAGTACTTTGTTTAAAATTTTAGAGCTTTCAAAATCTCCACCTTCTCTATGACAAGATTAATAATATTCCGACACAATGTATTTTAAAATTGAATTTCAGGAAGAAAAAGTATCTTCTCCCATTGCTCCTCAATATTAGATATTCACAGACTGCTTTCAAATCATTCCATGCAACCTTCTTTCCCAGATCTTCTGGAGACAACCCACCCTACCAAAACGATGCTGGACCCTGCAGAGTTCTAGTGTTAGGACCCAACTGCTGGACACATCTTTGAGGTACTCTTGAGGTGTATTAAGGCAATCCTACAGGAAGCAGGTAGTTCACGATTCTGTTTACTGCTCTGTAATACTTATGAGTATAATGGAGAAGGCACCTGACTAGTTGAGGGTGTATCACTTCATCTTTACTACTGCGCAGATTCATGTAGTGAAACTGATGAAGGATTCACTCCCAGACAGGATGCATAGTGAGAAAGAAATCTTGTCACACTTTTGCTACATGGGAAATGGTGAGCTACAGAAATCTTTAAGAGTTATTGCAAACCCAGGGCTTAGAGGCTGCAAAGCCTTTCCCTTTTTGCATCTTCAGATGTGATCATTTGATAGAATTCATTGATCTGCATGGCAAAGAAAGTGATCTTGTGGTGCAGCTGGAATGAATTGGGAGTTAAGAGACTGTTCGCAAGGTATCTTCAAACAGCGATGCCCCATGAGAGGTTTATAGGTCTGTGCTGAGGCTGGGGTTTGAATAAATCTACATGTGGAATACCATCCAGAGCCAGGTCACAGCAGAGCTGGAAATAATTCTGAGTGTCTTAAAAGGAGAAAGAATCACTCCTTACTGATTTTTGTGGGACAAGAGGATCAAGACAAAACCCTAGTGTCGAGATGCCATTTTTGTGTGCAAACTGGGCAAAGGGGAGACAAAGGAGCCTAGCTGAAATATTCCAAAACTACCTGGGAGACAAGCCTAGAAGTTTATCTGGCAGCCAGACATTGCAGATCACAACTAATAAATTTCACTTTGCTAAGCTGGGCATGCTTTAGCCTATATTACTGGACTAAGAACATGAATGACTTTGCTCAGCGTGAAGGAGTTCCGATGCAACTACCTCTTCTATGCGCCACAATGGTGCCAAGCGGTACAGTCACTGTGGAGAACAATTTCTAATAGAAAAATGTTTCCTTCCTTTAAGGTGTTCTTTGATGATCGGAGCGTTGCCAAACATTTCCAAAAGCTCAGAGTGTTTAGGATTCTGACGAGTATCTGCTGCGTTGTAGAAGAGCGGATCATTTTCCTTCCACTAAAATCATGTCACATTTGGAACTGTGGTTAAAAATATGTATTTCAGTAGCCAAATCAAAACACTGGAGAATGAAGAGAAATCAGTCCAGGATGAGCTGAAATGTTATTGTTTTGGGGACTGTGCTAACAAAACAAAACCACTGAATAAATCAAATGTGGAAAGCTTTTAAACAGCAAAAAAAGCCATCTTTGTTTAACACTTTTTCATTCTGAAATGGAATGTATAAAAAGATGGGTTAAAATACAGAAACATTTCATTATTTCTGAAATAGTACACTGGTTAGAAAATGTCCATAGTAACAAACGCCTCCAGTCCTGTTCCCTGTTTTCCAAATTGAAGGTGACCCACATTCACCAGTGGTTTTATTCTTAAGCCTGTTTTACACTGATACTACAACTGGTTTGAGAAGAATGGCATGGAATACCTGGTAAAATTTCTGATAGAGGACATAGAAATCAATATCCACCCTTGTGTCACGAGGCTACCTGTTCACTAAACCACTATCTGCTTAGTGCTATCACCTTACCTTCAGTAGATACTGTTATTAGTGGAAATTACCCAACACTGAGAACCATAATAGTGGTACTTAATTACATTATATCCTGCGACAGTGAGTTTCATCGGGAGAGTACTCACTATGTTGTGGTGATATCACTGTTATTATCCCACTTTGTTTCTTACTTCCAAGACTGAATGAACAGCAGTATCTACACACAGTGAGCAGCTCTGTATAAATATGCCAGGAAAACTTCAGGATAATTATGTTTTAACCAGGTCCCAAATTACTTACTAATGTATCGAGCCAAATAAAATAAAATGAGACCTTGTGGAATTAAATGCTCTTGTAGGATAGAAAAGTATGTATTTAAAAGCCCCCTCCATGGAAGTTCCATGCTATACTACCATATTCCATTTATCAAATCGCTTCAATGTCCCGTATAACATTTTTAAGGCTCACAACTGAACTTGAAAACCATTCTGGGTGCTGGCAGTGACAGTCAAAAGTTATTTCATTTGTATTTATTCAGATTTATGCAAACAAAATCCTGAGAGCAGCCAGACCCAACCTGTAACAAACTGCTGGAAAACAACAAAATGGGCAGCCAGCCCTGCTTGGTCAGAGCAGAATTCCACCTAGCTCAGCATCCTATAGCTTTTTCTATCAACCTGATAAAGCAGATGCACCTCACTTAATGATCTGAAGGTCAACAATCCCAGGACCACATTGGGAAGCTGATAATCCCTCAAGGAAAGCCCTGGCAGCTACTCCCTCTGCTGCTTAGCTCAAGAAGGAAGATCTCCAGCCCCTAATGCCACCTTACCATTGTGCAGCACCACTGTACTGAACTTCCCATCTGCACTAGGAACTTCAGGTTTGCATCTGTCCTGTTGCACTGAAACATGTGACAATCCCATGCACAGTGGAATCTGGGCCCAGTAATTTCTACAGCTTTTGCTCTGCAGCATCTGCTGGTGTGGAGCTCTCCTGTTGACAGACAAGAGTTCAAATTCACCAACTGCCATTGGGCACGAGCTGACAGTGCCAAGCTTAAAGCCATTTGCCAACCTGCCCTCCAGTGCATGCTTAAACCCTGCACTGTCATTAATCTGTAGTGGTTTTTGTAAACAAACAAACATTGTATTTTCACAAAACCACTGAACTGCTGTCTACTTCTCTACTCAGAGTGGTTTTAATGCTGCAATTCCTTGACAGTATCGGGAAATGCCATCAGAGACCTAATAAAAAGAGAGAGCTCTGGTGAGGCAGCTTTGATAGCATGGATATTTCCTACTATTAACTTCAAAGGAAAGAAAGTGAGCCTAATATTATTACTGGGTTTTGAAAGCACTCCTTTGGCATCAGTGCATGACACCCTCCACCCCAAAAGCTGAAAATACTTTTCAGACTTCCACAACATTCCCTCGAGTCAGGCATGGAAACTTATTGTTTAGGTGAAGTAATTCAAAAGCATATAAGCTGGTGCATGCAGACCTATTTTCCCTGCAGATGCAGGATTGTCCTTAGACTCATCTGTAGATGTAGCCTGTAGAGATCTCATTACTCACCATGCATTGCTAGACTCATGCTCCCCACTGACCGCAGGCAGCGTAATACTTGAGAACAGAGATTCCACATTGGTTTCCTTAGCAGCAGAAGCAATGCTACTAATCTGCTCTATAGGCCCCTTTCTCCTGTAATTGTAATAAGTGTTACAAATGTAGCCAAACCCTCTGATGAGTGTTTTCACAGGTTTATGACATGGCAAATCACCTGTGTCACAGATGGACACTAAAAATAACAGGAAGCTCAGCCAGGCTGCTCTCTTTTGCATAATCTGTACAAAAATCTGTTTCATAGGTAAATTGCAAATGGTAGTTTGTGTGATGAAGTGATTTGAACACAAGATCTGCACCAAAATGCTAGAATTGCATAAAGCTGCCTTTAGGCAAGTTACTTATCTTCTCCATGTCTCAATTTCCCCATGTTTAATGCAGGACCTATAGTGTCTCACCCTTAGGGATTCAAAAGAACTGACTACAAACAGCAGAGGTGCTGGATTTCACTGTGTGCAATACAGCAATCAAATCACTGCATCAAGACTATTCCCAAAGTGAATGCTTTGCATGTGTGCAAGAAGAAAAGATTCTGCTTTAAAGCCTTAACTAGCTAGGCAAGCACATGATATGACAGACAGGTCTAGAACATACTCAAGAGGCATTTGTTTCTTTGACATACGTGAACTAGGGACATTAACAACAACTATTAGCACTGTCCGGCTCCTTTCATGGGTATCACATGCATTATGACACCCAATTTCTATAAACACTAATTGCATATTGTGGAAATTACATATGAGAAAGATATTTACCTTGATCATGTCTGGAGGCCTGCAACATAAGTTCCCTGAGCACGTACACATGCAGTGATGGGAACTTGATTTTCTACTCTTTATGAAGCCACAAGAGTGCAAGAGGGTAAACTAATAAGGCACGTATAGATTTGTCCAAATCAAACAATTCTAGACAACTAAAGGAGCAGCTCTATATTTACATTTGCAAGCAGAGGCTTAAACTGAGGATGTAATATCTGGAGATCAGCAGGGTTCTACCCACCAAAGTATTGGAAGAACTGAAAGACGCTAAAAGATGCAGCTATGAGAAACTTCTTTCTTTTTTCATATATTAAAAACCATTTAAGCTTGCTAATTTTTGCTGTCTCAGACAATCAAAATTCCAATTGTCTGGGACATCAAATCTAAAAAAGCATGAAATTAATCTTCAGAAGTTAAAGTCTTTCAGGCATTGCATCATTATTTTTGTTGGATATATTTTTGATTATAATGCAGATGAACCCCAAATTTAATAAAACTAAAATAACATGAGTTAAGTATGAAACATAACAGGATATTGCAAAGAGATTAGGCAGTTTCCTTTAGACTACTTGCAGAGCCCAAGGAAAAACCAAACTGAGAGACACAATGACGAGAAGTCCCTGCTCAATTAGAATATTTAAGAGAGGATGAAAACAGAATACTCATAGCACCGGCTTTGGCAACAAAACACAGTGAGCAGAATATGGACCCAAAACATCAGTAGTTCTCTCCACCAGATACTGTTTTGCTTGTCGAGTGTCTGTAGTACAGAAAGAAGCAGGCTAGCTAAATTTAAACCAGCTGTAATGATGAGAGTGTTACAGTTGGAGTGGAGGAAGCTTACCTCATGAAAGTATTGTGGAAACTGATGTTGGAAAGATAATAAAAGGATTAACTGCAGTTTTAGTGAACCATTTACTTTTCAATCAAAACGTCTCTTGTATTTCCTGTTCTCAAGTAGCTTGAATTCCAAAATTCCTTTGTCTATTACAGTACATAGTAGCAAAGCCTGTCATAAGAAATTAATAATTTTACATGGAAAAGTACTTGTATGTACGAGGGTGGGGTGCTGCTCACTGTTAGCTTCTGAGCAGTTCAATACCTAGTCAGCCAGTAATCCTACAGAGAGGAGCAAAATCAAGGGCTTAAAAAGAAAGTACAATGGGTAATTGTGAACAGCGAAAGAAAATCTCCACTACAAATACCAAGAGATGTAAAGTTACTTTAACAGAGCTACAGCAAAAACGAAACAAAATCTCAGACCTCTATAGACAGAGAATGAATTGCCTTCTTAATTTGCAGGAATAACAGCACAATTATTACCACATCAAAAGAAAAGGCATCATTTAAAATGACATGACATCACTGCACAATGAAACACTGCACAGCAACCCTGGTTTAAAGTGGAATGGAATTCGCTGGGCAAATAATCCCCACTTGATATTAATAACTCTAAGGAGCCGTGTTGCAGCTTTGGATCTTGCCCCTGTTAGATCAAGGTCTTTCCAGAGTAGAAAACTAAATCTGCAAGGGTGACATGTTTTTCATGTGCTCACTTGGATCCAGCTTTACTCCACACAGGATTCCAGGTTGTAACATTTAATACATGGATACCTCTACTGACAGTGGAAGGCTCTTGTTCTGGGAATAGAGGAGTTAACTGCAAGTTGTGCAATGTAAAGCTCCTAGTTCTGATTGAGGCATTCCATGTATGGGAACAACTGCAATATCTGCTCAAATAAAACAGATCTTTACATACTTACATGCCAAGGCTGTAAGATACGTGCCATGAAGGCTGCCTGCAATATCAGATGAGAAGGTTTTTCCAACCTATTCACAATATTAAACCTTGAGATGTTATCAAAAGCCAGTTCTTTAGTGCAGATGAAAATAACTGAAAGTAGGAAACTTTTAGCATTTGCTAAGACATTACATGATTTAACATCACTAGTTTATCCAGTTTCCTGTAGGAATGGCAATGTAACATTAGAAACCTGCTATACAATACCCGTCAAATATCCATTTTGCAGAAAAAGACCAAAGTTCCCCCACCCATGGAATCTACTGAATCTTTCAGCATCGTAGTAAAGCTAGTCAGGGTTTCAGGTTTTAAGCATTTCTTTTAAAAAGTATGAGATAAAAGTGGGAAGAAGCCTGATCTCATTCCAGATGATAAAACCACTAAAAACAACAAATAGGCTAAAATAAAATCTGTAAGTGTGCTTTCATGGCTTGCTTACCTATACTTTTGTTGGGAAGGCAGCAAGTAACTTGCATTATCCTTTGATGATTTCTGACCAAATAAAAGATTTAAATAGGAAGTTAAATTCCTTTGTACATCTACAAATTGTGATTGAGCTACTTCAGGAAACAAGCAAGTCAGTTCCTTTCTCTCAAAGGAAAAAGAAACAGGTAAATCTTACAGTATTTCTATTTTATCTTGGACAACTTGATGGTGTTCTCTAAATATCTGCAATGTTTGCAGCCTTACTTTAGGGAATACCCACTGAACAGTGCAGGTATTCAGTTAACATTTTTCATTTATCCAGTGGCAGTAAGAAGATGATAAGGACGACCACTTCCAGAGAAAATTATTCTCTGTAACACGTTCTGAATACTGTTGTCTTCTTCCTTCTCCCTTCCATAACCATTGCAGGCCAGCAAGCTTTTTCTTGAACAAATGACAAAAACACCCAAGATTTTTATATAGACATTCTTTCCTATTCCTCCATAGAACACTCCAGCTTGTCATGGAAAAATCGGCCTTAATCTAACTTCCTTACAAACATTTTCCATTATATCATTCTCTGATCAAACCAATCAAATAGATATATAGTCAAAAAATCCATCTATCGAGAACCCCAACCTGCTGCTATAACCATTCCCTTTGTCTGTACTTGTGTGTGTGTGTGTGTGCTCATGCACATGTGTTGGTGTTACAAACAAGACTTGCCAAATTTCATGGCCCAATTTGGAAGCTTATGTCAAACTTGTTTTGCTTCATCGGTTTCAGTCAGGGTCTTATATCATTGTTGTTTCAAACATGTGGAAAGCTTAATGGAAGTCATTAACTTTTATTTTAGTTTGGCCATATTGTCATCATGGTGGGCAGATGCAGAGATGGTGTTATTCCCAAGATCCTCTTTTTGGAACACTGATGTTGTTTACATCTTCTTGATCAGAAGAGAACAATGGTTTTTACTTATTTTTAAAGCTCTGGTTTGCAAATGAAAAAAGCCCCTAAAAACCTTTGAAAATGTAAGTAAGCATATTCTTTTATTCTTTAACTGTTTAAAATCCTTTAACAAGCTTCTTTTTCTTTTCTAAACTACCATTTGAAACTCCTGCACTCACAAGTCTATGGGTTATTGTTCAGCTGAAGGAATGAAAAGAATTTCATTAGATGTGTTTTATGTTTCTTGATTAAAAATGTCACCCGAGGCTCAGTGACTTTGTTTTACATTAAGTGACTGCTGTGTGCTTTGATCATCACTTTATTAATGCTTTAATGAATATTTAAAAAAATAAAGCACTGTATTGGAAGTTAAGCTCTCATATAAGGAAACTGAATCCCCATTCCAAGAACTACAGTATTTCTTACTCAAACATTTCCTTCTAGATTAAGGTTTTCTCCAATTCCCCTTTAGCCTGCTGCAAACTAAGTTACAGGAAAACACAATGATTACATTGGAATAAGACTGAAGAGAAAGCAAGAAAGAGAGCAGAGTAGTATGTTTCTATTCAAACAAATATATTCCAGGCTTACCATGCACTTGTTTGGTTTTTCTCCAGAATGAACCCTCATATGAATCAGCAGTTTGTATCGAGCATTGAAGGGTTTGTATCGGCGGACACAGCCTGCCCAAAAGCAAGTGAAGTCCTCTCCTTTCCGCTGGTCAATGTGAGTCTTTTCTATGTGTCTGACCAGTTCATCTTGTTGGTCGTAAGTGGCACTGCAGTCAATCCACTGACAGACCTGTTTGCCATTGCTGAGGTCCTGTTCGTCCCCATCGCTGGGCTGCAGGGACTTTGGAGACATAGAGGCGTGTAAGTGAGGCAGCGTCCCTTGAGGTTGGCTAAGCTGCTGGTGTAGATGGTAAGGGGGAGGCAGCCCCTGGTGATGTCGAAAAAGATCAGCAGTGGAGGAATAATCATCAGCTGGTTCTTGTTTTAAGAAACTCACCTTCTGGGTGCCGTGCAAGGTGTTTTGATGAGGGATGCTAGTGCCATTCATCAGAAGGCTGAGGCTTCCATTCTCCTCGACTTGCTGCATTTGTATCTGCTCACAGTCACCTCTGTCACATTCAGCAGAAATAGGTACAAGACATGCTGGAGGGGAGGGAATACTGCAAGGGTTTCCAGGCTGAGAGCAAGACTGGGGCCGAGAGGATTTCTGAGCACTGTGATGACTGATCTCCATGGGATGAGAGGAAATGCCAGCTGAATTAGTTCGCAGTCCATTCACACAGGTGACCAGTGACGTCTGTGATGTGCGGATGATAGCTGTAATATCAATTCCTTCAGATGAAGACGGCACAACAGAGATGCATCTCTTCTTCAGGTTGCTTGTTTGCAGCCTGGCAGAGTGCTGAGGGGTGCCAAGTGACAAAGGACCCAGGGAGGAGCTATGTTCATTATTAAACAAGTAGGATGAAAGTGAATTTGTAAAGCTATTATTCATTAGGTCTGTTTCAGGACGCAGACTACCAGAGGCTCTTAGCTCCATCCCCTCCGTAATCCTCCTGTGTGTGGAAGCCTCAGACAGAACCTTATAATCACTCGGGCATTCTTGTTTAATGTGCTGAGCCGGGTGACTTCCATTCAGGCATGGAGCAGCAGAATCAACTGAGTCTTGAAACCTGGGTGACCTGTAATACAGTTTTCATTAAGTATCACTAACTGCTACGGGCTTTATGATTTTTCTATGAGACACAACACTTGCTAAACCCTGCAGAATAGAAGCACTTGCTCTCTGTTGAATGTTGCCAGTCTAATGCAGCAATTACACCAAAAACATCTGCAATGTTTCCTCTACAACCCTTGTAAAGGCAGCATCGTTTTACACAGGATTAATTTTACACACTGGGTTACGCACAGAACAGACGATCTCCCCTCCACTGCTACAGGCAGTTCATCAATCACAATCTAGGTTTTCAATGCATAATAGATTGGGCAAAACAATAGCTGAGAACGAAGTTTCAGAGCTTTGGGCATTTTTGAATTATTCAAATATCAGCATTTTCCTCAGAGCACACTGGGGAAATGCCTTGGCATTCTTGGTCACACGAATCAAGAAAAGCAAGCTGAGCTTTGCTTACATCTCAGAGAGATGCTTTCCTTCACTAAATGAAAAAAGGAGCAAGATCAGTGAGGAAAAAAGGGATATATATAAAGAACAGCTCATTTTCAACCAGTGGTCTGGAGTAGCCGAGAGATCAAGCAAATACTTTTGCTTCCTAAGAGGTCTACAAACCATAACTAAGAAAAGTTCACAACCTGTAGATTTAGACTGGTAGACTGTGTATTCCCATTTCTATTTTTCATATTAAAGTCTATATGTGTCTACGAATCAAAAGAAAATAGTTCTTCAGAAGGGATTTTTAATCTTTTTGGATGTGTGCTGAATCCAGTCACTCAGGAAGGAGAACCTTGGGGAATACCACATAGACACTGCAGAAAGGAAATGTTTCCTCCTAACATTTTTCTTCCAAACAGTTAGCAATTGCCTTATGCCTTAAAATAAAGCATTTTATCTCAGCTATAAACATTTACTGGGGGTGACCCAACTGTGTGTTTTTTCTGAGGACCAGAAGGTGTTCCTTACATATCCCTAAAGCACTGGAAGGTTTAACCTATGGCTTCATCATGCAGCGATGTGCCAGACCAAGAAGAGGAAATAGTGCATCTGTTTGAGGAAAGCTGTACCTGAACTAACAAACCCCCCCGAGAGGTGCTCCATGCCTCTTACACCAACATGTTCCACTTAAATGAATTTTATGCTTGATGCTAGCACCACGAAAGCTGAAGAAAACCTGGCCACTGGGCAAATTGCGTGTGTGTGACACCACAGCTGAGATAAATCTGACACATTTTAAAGCATGAAACACGTATGCGTAAGGTATTTTGGATACATACATACATTAAACTGCAAAGCTGCTGAAGAAACTGCATTTATTTTACAACTTTGATGACTTTATCACTATTATTTCCATTGTTCCACCACTAACATTAAGATGGGAAACGGGGACAACTTCTAACACTTCCTTAGTGATAGCTCTCAAAGAACTACGGATTTGAAAGAATGGAACAATAACAGCAAGGTTTAAAAAGACTGCCTCCCCATGAAGTTAAAGTTGTCAAAAAATCACATCTGTGAGGCACACAACTGGTAACGCTGCATCCACTAGTGATAGTGGATGCACTAAGCTCCACCAGTTTGCAGCCAGTAGGGCCTGATATAAAAAAACCCTTTAAGGTTATGAAAGAAGTGAAATTCCCCACCATACATTGCTATAGAACAATCAGATCTTGCATTTGCCACCAGAAATTTAAAGAGAGGTTTCCATAAACCGTTAGTTGCAATTCCTCCCTTCAATTTTGGTCTCAGGGTAAACTTAAAGCACCTGGGTTTGCAGATGGTAAATTAAAAAAAAAAAAAGAAAACAAACCCCATACATATTCATAGATTATTTTTTAACATTTACAGAACCACGTGTCTGTAAAATAGGGGGCATAAGCATACATAAAAACCTTTTCTGGCACATGTTTGGGAAACCCTGCCCCGCTTGCTTGTAGCTTCATTACTCAGTAGAAACATAGAATAGTTAGGGTTGGAAAGGACCTTAAGATCATCCAGTTCCAACCCCCAGCAGAAAGTGTGCTGCTTTAAACCTATTCTGAGGAAGGTTTTACAGCACACCAAGCTATTTCCTGCTACTTAGTTTCTTCTGTACAAGAACTCTCTGAAATAATTCAGTTTGTATCATATTTTAGCGGTCCCAAAGCCTCAGGCTAAAGTAAACACAACACATTTCTTCCATCATATAAAGCTGACCCACGCCTTACATTTCAGCCTGTGATAATTGGTGTCGTATTATTAGGCTTTATGTAAAGCTCCTATCTTGCCAGAAGTCCATGTGAGGAGTTCAAGCTGGAGTCTGTGCAGAGAACCTGCAGGATGGATACAAACATCCTTGTCCAGAGGAATATTACATTCGCAAAAGTCCCAGGAACATGGACCTGCATTTCCAGCACAAGATCTTACTCAGACTCAGGACTATATTGCTCTGATGTTGCAGTGCAGAATGTGAGACACATGAAAGAGGGGAGTTTTGAACCAAAAGACAAGCTGGAATAGCTTATCAAAAGCAAATGAGAGGAAGTTGTTGAATTCACGCTTCCCACTGCTACAGCCATGTCTTACCCATGCTCTGTCTACATAATGATAAGCATAGGCTGCTTCTGCAGATCAGAAGCAAGCCCCTCCTGGGAGCTGCAGTTTTCTCTGTAGTGCTCTACATGTAGATATATTATATATCCTATGTCATTTAACACTGCTGAGAGAATCTGGCTTCCTTTCACTGTCCCAGTGTTCGAATGTTGGGGTACTCAATGTCAAGGTAATACAATTAATACAAACTCACTGGGTTCCTGGCAGAATTTTGCCCTCACTGCTCTAGGGAAAGCCCTGCTTGAATCTCCCAGTCCTGGGCAGGGTGAGAGGAGAAGGGGCACAGAAATAAGACCAATGTGAGAGAGAAACAAAACATCTGGCATCCAACTTACTGGGTGACTCCTCTTATACCCACTGGCTATTTCCTCCTGTAATGGCATCTTGCTGTTGGAGCCAGGGATCAGATTCTGCGCCTGGTACACACAGGCAGTGCTGGCTGTATGGATTTCACAATCTCTGGACAGTAGCCAGATATAAATGCATATGAAACAAACAGCCAAGAGGAGAGCGAAAGGGACAAATGATCGCAGGAGAGTGTAAAGAGCACTGTGTGGACACACAGCATGAGCAGCTCTGGGAAGCTTCCAACCGAGCAGCCCTGGAAGGGAGTGGAGTCAGCAGGAGAACCTACGCCACACACCCCTCTTCACAGGGAGCATCCATGGACCAGGGATAGACAATCTGAGGCAACAGAACTGCTGCTTAAGCACATGAAAGCTGAGTGTAAGGCCTTTGAAGAGTAACAGCAGCCTCTCAGATGATACTAAGGCAGTGTTTCCAAAGAGACTCCTTTATGTGGTAACTGGAGCCAGAACACGAGGCCAGTAGCACCATGCCAGAAGTACTTCAGTTCCCAACTGCCCTCAGAGGAAAAGACGACTGTATCTGAAATCTCCATATTATTTACAAAACATACATGCCTTCAACTGCCACTGTAAATGTGCAATCAGTGATAACTGACAGGTTTAAGAAGCTGGAGGTGATTGTTCTGCTGCACATCCAGGGACCCTCTGCAACACTATCTGACTGCTCTGATGTCTTCCCAGTTTTATATGCTGAGCAGGGAGCACATAGTGGCGGGTTTGCCGTGACTGATAATGGATTATTTGACAAAAGGCCAACATTAGCTGTGTGCTGACTCCAGTTGTGGTGAGGAAGGTATGAGGACTTTTCCAGTCCCACACACAGATAGCATGTCGCAGCAATTATGTTGCACAACTTCAAAGCTATTAACTGAGTGGGAAAAAGGGGCCGGGAAGAAGGCGGATTGTGATTCTTGGATAAAGGCAGTTATCCCTAGAATACACTTACTGAGAGAATGTGATTCAGGAAGAAGCTGAAAGGGATAACAAATTTCAGTGCACTGAGGGAAGGAAGGACAAAGCCAATCATGACCCTAGATCCTAAGGGAGATTTTTGATTGCCAGGGGAAGTGCTCTCTGGTTTGTTGGGTTTTCCTTGGATATTCCATACCTGAGAAATGCAGAGCGGTTCAAAGCTCAACCCAGAGAGACTATTTGAATTTGCATCTTCCTTTATTTCTGTGCTGGTTACTAGAGCTGGACAGAACAACCAGAGTTTGCCCTGACTTCTGTGTGCTCCAATATCTGTCTATTCCAGCCCTATTTCTCTCTTTTATTTTCTACTGAAGGCTGAAATCTGGGGAGGCACAGAGCACCCTTGGCTCCCACTGACTTCACTGGAACCTGATGGGCATTCACCCCCACCTCCATTATGTTCTCCTGTTTTCCGATCTTCAGGGAAAGACCATGTTTTTTGTTACTTGGTTAAGAACCTTTAGCATCACAAACACCATGAACAGAAACCATCCCAACTGCTGCCCATCCTCTCTCACAAGAGACAAGGTTTTGGCTTGGCGTCTCATGAGTAGCATAATGATGAAATTAGACACTGTGTCTACAAGGTCCATAGAGCAAAGCTGGGCATTGGCTTTACCTTGCAAACCCCATGCAGACAAAAGCAGTATTAGTGAGGTGGACAGACAAGCAGAGCATGACTAGCGGGACACACAAACAACCCATAAAGGAATGGGAGGTCCTCCAAGATCATCTCCAAACATTTCCAAAGTGTTGCTTAGAAACAACAGAGCCTCAAGGCTTTAGACAATGCTACAAAGCAAAGGGAAGGGAATCAGGCCTGTCACCTGCTAGTTTCTCATGTTATGCAGCAGACAAACCTTTATGTCATTCTGGGAATCCTCTTGCAAATGGGGGCTGGAATGGGTTCGTATTTCTAAGGTGGGTACTATGATGCCTGGTATGCAGCTATCTGTCATGTCTTCATTATAGACTTTACAAAAAGGTTCATAAAGATCTAAGCAGAGTATTCTCTTCATCCTTTTTGTTTGCTCCTGCCCTAATTATCTTTGTTTCATAAACTGATAGAATAAAAGAAGGTTGGTAACTGCTAGTCCTACAGTGAGCCAGAAAGAAGCTAAGAGGGAGCAGACTTACATCCAGATGCAAAGGCATCTACAAATCCTTGTAGCAATAGCAGGGTATTTTTGTTATGTGGCATGGATATTATTTGTCCTTTTCAAACAAACAAACAAACAAACAAACAAACAGCTCTTTCCACTTGCTTGCCATATTCCTGTGCCTCCTCCTCCTCCTGATAAAAAACACAGATGTTTTTACCCCACCAGTAAATGGAAAATGGAAAACAAGACATAAATATGTATAATAAAATCAGAAACAGTCAGATTTCCAAGACTAAGCTGTAAGCCATATTTCCTCTTGCTATGACTCTGGAAATTTGGGCTTGATAGTTCCTTGCACAGAGTGCCAATTATTCCAAGTATCTAAGATAAAGGCTACAACTTTACTGAGGTTTTTCTTTCTACAGCTCTTCAAAAAGGTCAGGATTATTCCACATTATATTGCCTGCCAAAAAGCAGTGTAATTAAAATAGATGGACAGATTTTAATTTGTAGCAGGCTTCTATTCACAATGGATGTCTGTTTAGGGTACTTGTTTAAAATCTGGTAAAGTTAAATTTGTAACAACAACAAAAAAATAATGGTGTTCTGTGTTTTCATATAATTAATTTATAGCAAATGTTTAAATAGAGATTCTGTTCGTAGCATATCCAGCTACAGTGTATATATCAAAACCAGAGACCAAATTTTCACATTAAGGCCTTAAAAGCAAATACCAAGGATGTGGCTGTATGGGAACATTGAAAATACTTCATTAAAGGAAACGCTGTAGTGGCATTGGCTTCCTGTAGGTTTGATGGTGACATGCCAAATTGTCATATGGGAGACATTGGTTTGGGAGTAAGTATCATCCCTGCCTTCCAGGTTGCAATTTAGAAACAACATGGCATTGGGATGGAGGTACAGCGGAGGCAAGTCTGACCCTGCTTAAGCCCCTAGCAAAACTCTCGTTGACTTTTGAGCATGCTGGAAGAGCCCCCACAGAGCAGCTGTATTTAATCTTCAATTCAGGGGGCTGCAGCTGCACGTACAGTGACTCCTCCTGGCACTGCCTGGGACACTTTCTATGCACACGTGCATGTCCCTGCAGTGCAAACCTGCAGATGAGTAGTGTAGTTAAAGCAGCATCCAAAGCACTTCCAAAATGAAGCAAAAGCCAAAAATACCATTCCAAATGTAGCACCCATGGATGGTATTGAGAAATAGTTCCAACACAGAAGGAATCCAGAAGAGCAAAGTATATCAGCCAATAAAATTTGAGGTGGTACCTTATATCGGAGTGTGTCAAGTTCAGCTGACCAACATGAAGCAGTCTCTCACAGGACAGCGGGTGGTCTCGCATCAGGGAGTTTCCTGTGTGGATGAACAGACCTTGTCTGCAGACAGGTACCGAGCTACTTGTCATCTCCATGTCCATCATGTTCTTCTTCTCAGAGATCAAGTTACAATGATTGTAGCCACCGTTCACTGTCAAAAAAACCCCAAAGAAATTAATAATCACAAGGCTTTGACTAAGAACCCTCCACCCTGACTACTGCTTTGTATGCTCAGTTTGGATCTCCTTGCAAAATTCTTGTAAATGACACAGCAGTGGAAATGAAAGGTTTCATAAGGAAGCAAAAACGAATTGCAAAGGAATTTGGATCTCTGAAGTACGGTTGTTTGTTTCTCATTTTAAGTTTTGTGGCTATTTTACACTTCATAATGTAACTCAGAAAGCCCTTAGCCTGATAGCTTCATTTCCTTCTGTTTATTTTTATGGTGGAGTCTTGCCTGTGTTAGATTTTGGAGAGGGATGTTTCAGACTCCCTTTATTTTCAGAGAGAGACACCCTCTGAAAACAGTGATGTAAGAAAAGTTTTTCTTTGCAGACAATTATCTCTATCATTATGACTTTAGATGGGCATGTTTCTACTTTACTGTCAGGTCAACAGTGTGAAAAACTGTAATTCATTTAGTTTCAATGCATACATTTAACTGTATTTTCCAAGCAAGCTATTATTATAAATGTTAATGCTAATAATAATTATATATTTGTCCCTGGTGAATATTACATTTTAACAGAGTTGGTAAAACAGAGTAGAGCTATAGCAATATTCTTCAGAAATACATATAGAACCACAAATGACAATCTAGCTAAAAAGAGACGACAAAGCAGACACTGAGAATTTAGATTGCATTGATCAAAAACCAGCAATTCCATTTAACTTAAAAGTGTATTAGTTGGGTTCTTTACCTCTAGTGAACTAGTGAAATACTCATAGATGAACATATATAAAAGTAGTTGTAAGAAATTTAACCTTCAGAGGCTAGCTAAAAGTCACAACTTTCATTTTCACCACTGGATAGGAATTGTGCTTTTAAAATACTAGACCTTCAACATAGCCTCTCAAAGCAAAGATACCCTTAACATACATGAACCCCCTTTTTCTCTTATGGACAGCCGCTAATGCTTCTGGGCTTTGTCTTTTCCAACCTAAATCTTATAGTAAAGGCAAGTGGGAGAGCCTGGGCTGCTGTGGTCCTCTATAATGACAGTCAATGAATGCTTTGAAAGAGATGAGAATCACGTTCAGGTTTTTGGTGAGTATAAATGAGAAGAAACAGGTGACTGGGGAAGGCAAAAAAAGTCCCTGGTAACTGGAGAATTTGTGAAAGGGATCACAGCACAAAAGTCCATTCTCCTCCACTGGCTGGGCTCCACAGCCTCCCCATCATGCTCTGCAGCACCATTGTGATAGGGAAGCCCTATGGCAGATGAAGATGCAGTGCAGGCAAGCATCCAGACCCACAGAAAAGAGAGGGTACATGTGACACCCAAATTACAAGTTTCATGAGGCATTATTGTGACATTTCCAGAATAGAGTTCCCTGTTTCCAGTGAAACATTTTCAGTTTGGCTGGTACATTACATTTGTTGACCACTTATTTATCTGATTTCTATTTTTTTTAAGAAGACAGAATACTTAAAATTGGAAAAAACAATACTGGGATTTTCCCACCCAACTCCATCACTATGCCAAGGCAACCCTTAGGAAGTGTAGGCCAGCATTATTCTATATAGACAAAAAGCCCATGTAAGATTTTTAGGACTAATACCTGAGTTTGTATTTAACTATACAAAATGGGCTGTTAGCCTTTTTCCTGGTAATTCATACATACGTTCTAATTATTTCAGGAGTATATTCAGAGACCTGAATTCCCCAATACTGTGTGATTGTTCTGAATGACTCTGAAGACCTGAAGAAATTGTACAGACATGTAGCATCCTTTGGCCTGCACAGGGCAGCCACTTTCGACCAAAGCATTTCAGAAGATCATTCTGGATGCCTTTCAGCTCCTAAGGGGATGTTTGTGCCAATTAGCACTGCCCTGCTTGTAATCATGACACAAGTTATCATGATATCCTCTGGAGTCCACAGCTCCATCGGGCTTTATCCCATTCCTATTCTGGCTTCATCCCATCATAATTTAACTCACTTCAAGGCTAATATCTACCTTTGCAAGAGTATAATCAGGCTCATGGCTGTTAATTTGGATAGATAAATTACGCATTTAAAGGGTATCTAAATACAGTGTTGAACACTGGTGAAATAAATTCTATACACTTTTAAAGTGCATACACTGCACTAAGGGAAGTTGGTAGATCAGTCATACTGAAAATACCCAGTTCACAGTTCCTCGCCATGAGCAGTGTTACCTGGAATATATTCAAGATGTGTCTTCCCTCCAAAATACCAGATTCTTTTTAAATGTTTAAGATTTATACTGGATTTGTAATAAAACCACTTTCTTTCTTTCATTCCCCATGTGATACAAGTCTGAACTTCATTAGCACTTTCTAGATATTCACTTTATCAATTTTATCATATTATCAAACCACAGAAACTTGAAGCCTCCACCAAAGTTTAGCAGCACCAACTGTAGCACACAGCAATATCTATTTGTGTGAGGATGGAGATTTCCTAGAATAACATGAACATTATCCCTGTGCTGTCAAAAATTATTATCTTCTCTTTTAGCTGTCAAATCAGAGAATACATTTTCCCCCTGCAAAGGAACAGAACACTCATGCTGTATCCATGAAATTATGTCTTTCAGCCAATCCACTGTATGTTTGCCTTCACAAAGCGCCTTACAGAGTTATTAACAAGACTAGAAGTTTCTTGCACAATAGTGCCTTGAGTGAAGTCACACTTGCATCAGAGCCCTCTGAAATGTGCCCACCACATGGGAGTTGGAATAATGACAGACAAGGAACACCACCAGCCCCACAGCAAGTAAAGTAAGAATTGAGAAGTTGCCTCTGAACACAGACAACCAGAGTCCACGTTCGAGCACACGTGAAAGCAAATTCATTGCCTCTGAAAAGAAGGAAAATAGTCTGGTTTACACCAGTGTAACTGAGAACAGAATCTGGCCCTTTGACAACTAGCTGTTTTATAGAATATTAATATCACTGGCTGGCATACACAAGATTTAAGCATTTTCCATGTCTGGAACTAGAGCTCTTCTTTCACTGGCATCAAGGGGCCTTTAACTTACATACTGTAACTTACCAATAACAGATGAAAAGAGCACATGCTCCCTGCCTTATATGAGAGGGTTCACCCTGCTTTCAGTACAACCATAGCTGTTTCATAAATCCATATAAAAAACTAATCCTAATTTACAGAGAGTAAATCTAATAAAAGCAGAGTGGTTGCCAGAAGGATCTCATGGAAGTGGAATCCATCAAGGTAATTTTTGTCTTTCTCTTTTTTTGTCCTGCAGTTTTGATTTATATCTTTACATTTAAGTGCTCGTGGAGGGAACGGAAGAGTTGATACAGTAGTGTGCAAAGGCTGCAATCAGGCAATTCGTTTCATATGAGTAATCACATTAGTTAAGTTTTGGATATCTTGCTTCTTTCATTCTGGGGCAACTGACTTTGGGGGAGATTTTTCTTGATTTATGCCAGATTAAGACATGTGAGTATTGGTCCCATTGGCTGTGATGAGGCTGCACACCTCACACTGGTCAGGATCTGCAGTCAGCCCTATGTGTCTTGCTAGGGGTGAATTCTCCCAGAAGAAAACAGAACATCTCCTCCAACAAAGGGAAACCTGACTGTGTAACAATGAGATCAGCATTTAAAACAACCCTACTAAAGGGCAGCAGCTCTCTTTCATCCCTGGGGAACATCTTGTTTACCATTCCGGAAGGCTTTGCTCTTGCTGATAAAATTAGCTATTAAGGCTAAGAAGGTAACAGCAAGAGCTTACCAAAAGGGCAATTATTCAACAATAAACACATGTTGCAGTGCTTTGGAGTTTACCTCATTAAGGCCAATGAACAAATAACTGAAATGATGTATAATTGAAATGACTCACATTCAAAATAGAGATAGATTTGAAGTATTTGCCTAACATACTTTGATATCCCCAGAGCACTGTGAGCTTTGTGGCGAAGACCAAACTAGGTCATTTGCCTTTTTATTTCTTGCTGTTTCTTCTCTTTAATTACTTCATTTTATTAAAAAAAAAAATAAAATTGCCATTCCTGGTTTTGTTTGGATGTGATGTCCAAAATTTACCACGACAACACTGAGAAATGGAACGCTGTAACTGGCAGCTGGATGAGTCACGTGAGAGTGAAAGACCAAACAGTACCAGATTGTCTCAAACAAGTGAAAATCAGCCACGCTACAAGAGGCCATCAAAGCCCTCCGCTGAGAGAGAATGATTAACTCAAAAGGTGCCAATACAGCAAAGCCATGTATTGTAGGGAAGAGACTGAACCCATACTCAGCAACCCATTCCACATAACTAGAGCTGAATAATCTCCATTACCGTATGGCTGGAGTGCATGACACAGCTCCTATACAGTCAGCAATTTAAGAGCATCAGGAGAGATGCACAGCATTATGCTGCCTGCTTGAAGGCTTTAACAAATGAACTGAATGCTTTCAAAACACTGAATCTTCAAAATGCTTCATGAACATAGAGAATTTTCAAGATTCTCAGCAACTAAATCAACACTTATGGCTGTCATACTGTTCTCTATGGTAAATGGGAGGGCTTTCAGAGCCTTAAGCAGACTCTACCCCAATGTAACATTGTTATTTTCACTCGTATCTTCAAGCTCTTAAAATGATATCCTAAACACGGACTTCCAGACCTTGGCTTTGACACTCTAAAGAGGGGATGTTCAGATCTTCTTTTTACCTCTTTGCAGTCATTTGCACCATCGGGTACACAACAGATCTCTAAATATTCGGGCTTTTCACCACTTGCAAGATTAAAGTTCTGCACATTAGGAAATCTTTGCAATAATCTGTAATTCAGTAGAAGACTTACAATAACATTTGAATATAAAAGATTAGCACTTTTGAATCATACAAATGCGATGTCTCCGACTGTCTGACCATGATTCTTTATGCAGGTAAATGTATGTTCTCACAAAGCTTTGAGAACTCATATATTCTTATGACAAGTTAAATTTTACCCTGTGTATTTTTGGAAGTTCTCTCTGTGTTTTGATCTCATCTCTGTGTGATATCAGTATTGTGCCCCACAAGGTTTCCTTCCTGCATTAGAGGGCAACAAGAAACCCCTCAGAGTTGAATAGCACCAGAGCTTTGCATAAAGGTGCAAAATTCCTTCCCTGTTCCTTTAATTCAATCATATCACAGAATGGTTTGGGTTGGAAAGGACTTTAAAGTTCATCCAGTTCCAGGTCCCTGCCACAGGCAGGGACACCTTCCACTAGAGCAGGTTGCTCCAAGCCTCACCCAACCTTGTCTTGAACACTGCCAGTTAATAATAATTATCCGAGTCTTCTGTGATGCACAGGTAGTAAATGCATGATGTGAACGTCATGAGGAAACAACTACACAACCACACAGCTAGTGACTGTCAATCAAATTCAAGATTCTATGGAAAAGTTACTCAAAAGGTTCAAATAAAACTGCGCAATTCTTTAAGCCCCTTGTGCAGCCCATTGGGTCAAACATACTGACTTCTAATAAGACCATTTGTCATGAACAGCTCCTTTGGTTCATTTACACTGGCAAAGGAAGGCAACAGTTATTTCTCCAAAGCAACAAGAAGAGATCATAGAATCATAGAATCGTTAGGGTTGGAAAGGACCTTAAGATCATCTAGTTCCAACCCCCCTGCCATGGGCAGGGACACCTCCCACTAAACCATGCCACCCAAGGCTCCCTCCAACCTGGCCTTGAACACCGCCAGCAACGGAGCATTCACAACTTCCCTGGGAAACCCATTCCAGTGCCTCACCACCCTCACAGTAAAGAACTTCTTCCTCATATCCAATCTAAACTTCCCCTGTTTAAGTTTGAACCCGTTACCCCTTGTCCTATCACTACAGTCCCTCATGAAGAGTACCTCCCCAGCATCCCTATAGGCCCCCTTCAGATACTGGAAGGCTGCTATGAGGTCTCCACGCAGCCTTCTCTTCTCCAGGCTGAACAGCCCCAACTTTCTCAGCCTATCTCCATACGGGAGGTGCTCCAGTCCCCTCATCATCCTCGTGGCCCTCCTCTGGACTTGTTCCAACAGTTCCATGTCCTTTTTATGTTGAGGACACCAGAACTGCACCCAATACTCCAAGTGAGGTCTCACAAGAGCAGAGTAGAGGGGCAGGATCACCTCCCTCCACCTGCTGGTCACACTCCTTTTGATGCAGCCCAGGATACGGTTGGCTTTCTGGGCTGCGAACGCACACTGCCGGCTCATGTTCATTTTCTCATTGACCAACATCCCCAAGTCCTTCTCTGCAGGGCTGCTCTGAATCTCTTCTCTGCCCAACCTGTAGCTGTGCCTGGGATTGCTCCGACCCAGGTGGAGGACCTTGCACTTGTCATGATTAAACCTCATCAGGTTGGCATCAGCCCACCTCACAAGCATGTCAAGGTCCCTCTGGATGGCATTCCTTCCCTCCAATGTATCAACCGATCCACACAGCTTGGTGTCATTGGCAAACTTGCTGGGGGTGCACTCAATCCCACTGTCCACGTCACCGACGAAGATGTTTAACAAGTCTGGTCCCAACACCGATCCCTGAGGGACACCACTCGTTACTGGTCTCCAGCTGGACATTGAGACATTGAGCACAACTTTTTGCGTGCAGCCAGCCAGCCAGTTCTTTATCCACCGAGTGGTCCACCTATCAAATTGATGTCTCTCCAACTTAGAGGCAAGGATGTCATGTGGGACAGTGTCAAATGCTTTGCACAAGTCCAGGTAGATGACATCAACTGCTCTACCCCTGTCCATCAGTTCCGTAGCCCCATCATAGAAGGCCACCAGATTGGTCAGGCAGGATTTCCCCTTAGTGAAGCCATGCTGGCTGTCACCAAGCACCTTGTTGTTTTTCATGTGCCTCAGCATGCCTTCCGGGAGAATCCCCTCCGAGATTTTACCAGGAACAGAGGTGAGACTGACTGGTCTGTAGTTCCCCGGGTCATCCATTTTCCCCTTCTTGAAAATGGGGGTTATATTTCCCTTTTTCCAGTCGTCAGGAACCTCACCTGACTGCCATGATTTTTCAAATATGATGGACAGTGGCTTAGCAACTTCATTTGCCAGCTCCTTCAGGGCCCACGGATGGATTTCATCAGGTCCCATGGACTTGTATACGTTCAGCTTCCTAAGATGGTCTTGATCTTCAAGTCTCTTTTGTTACTGTTTTGTCCTTACCTGAGAACTGAAGTAGTTAACAATAACAGCACTGAATTTTCACTGCTGCATTCAAGAGTTTGTATCTCAAAGACTAACAAAGCAGCTCACACCACAATTTCAGGTTCACCTTAGACCTTGTATCAGTTACAACTTGTTCGCATTTTAAGGCCTGTTTCATACAGCTGGTAAGCACTTGGCTTCATTTTTTATAATGCTTGTATACTATCTTAATAAAAACACAGTAAATGAGAGCCAAAAGATTCCTTATTACAGACCATACTGTATAATGACAGTCAAGTGAAAACCGAAATTGTCCTACATATGTGTATCACATGTAGGTGGCAGATCCTCTGCCTAGTTGAAGAGGATACAAATCTATAAAAGATTACGGTTAAAACCAACAGCAGTCAATAAGATTAGAATAAAAAAGAAGGATCTCTTTCTTCCACCAAGCTATAAAATCCTATAACAGAAATACTTACTGCTTTACTTCCACATTGATGTATGAGTGAAGACAGAAGGGCTAAGAAAACTCTTGTAATCTAAAACAACCCAGCTAGTGAAATAAATTGTCGAGTATCAATCTTATAAACTTGTGAAAGATAAATACAACCCATGTGTGTCTTTCTAGCAAAATCTGGACCCTAAGTGTTGGCTACATCTATATTTGTTATTTCATGTTCAATTTATTTTTAAAACAAGTTATTTGGATTGCATTTTATTTCTGTTCTGTGGAATCTCTTTTTGCAGACTACACACAGGATTTTGAAAGAGTGAATGACTTGGGCTGGCATCCCCAAATAAAGCAGCGTGGTTGATTTTATATCAGTCAACTTAAAACAATTTGAAAGCATTTCAGTAGTTTAGAGATCTGTAACCTTTTCACCCTCAAGTATGTGGATACATATGGCTCCCATGTCTGACTTTCTCATGCTATTTTAAAGGTAATCTTGGAGTCCAACAGGCAGGAGAAGAATGCAGTAACAATACACTACATCTTTCAGTGCTAACATGGCTTGCAATGGATCGTAGTTTAGGTTTCCAGCAGAGACCTTCACAACACTTTCTGAAGTTAGCAAGTACAGCCAAGATTCAGGAAAACACATGCCATGTGCTTAGGTTCCAGTGACTTCACAGCCTTAACTGATGTTGAGTTAGGCTCTAGATGTGTAAGAGTATAACCATTTTAGGTAACAGTGAATAGATCGACAGAGAAATAAAATAACTCTCTTGCTATCACAAGGAGTCTGTCATTCCACTCAGTTTTGAAACTCAACATTCTTGTCTTCCTAGCTGGATCTCAGACCTCTAAGTTATGCCCCCAAACAGAGCTGAGAACAGACTGAAAATGACCATTGCCCTCTTTTGTGGCAATCAGGACAAAACCTTCTGGAGCCTGATGAAACACAGGTCTTGTCATTACATTCATTGTTACAGAGTCTCCTCAGCTTGGAATCACCTTTTGCCTGTTGCCAGGCAATGTGCAAAATATTATTCTCAGCACATCTGGCCTTTTTTGTGGTCGGTTATCCTTCCTCACTACTTGGATTGTAGTAACAGGGGGAAAAGACATTAAAATAAATGTTTTAGGAAAATATTAAGCTCAACAAACATTATTTTAATTAAAAGGAAATCCTAAAACCCACCTAATGGGCACTTGGAGAATATAAGCTCAATGTCATGAAATTCGATGTATTTCTTTTTCTTTTTTTTAAGAAGCCTTGTGTTTGGAATAGGTTTAATTCTCAGTATTTCTGATAGGTTGGATATATCCTTATGATTCTCCTTGCCCTGCCAAACACAGGAGAGCAGTGAATCCTGCCTCTGCCACCTTATTAGTAACCATGTTCAAAGGAGACGCATATACAGCCATTGGCCCCATTCTTGTTTCCCACCTCTCCACTCATCTCCATCTTCCTTTCATTTCTAAGCTCAACCCTGTCTTCTACCACCACGTTTAATCTTCTCCAGCCTGTGCCTCGCCCCCCACGTGTTCCAGGATACCATAGATGCAAGACTGCTGCTGCACTGTACAAAGCTGGCTCTACCAAAGTCATTGTATGATTCAAATTCACAAGTTTTAACCCTAGCTGAACCTGGTCATTCCACCTGGGTACCAACAACTGTATTTTTCAATGTGAGCAACACATGTAACGCACAGAAGCTGCTGTCAGTCTGTCTGGTTCAAACTCCCTGCTCTCACACATGAGCTTGACCAACAACCTGTGCTTCCAGAGACACGCTCAACTGGGACAAATCAATCTACACACCCCAAATAAATGCCATTGTGCATACTGGTGTAAGGTATAAGGCAACTCTACACCATTTAGGGTTAAGTACACACTCACCTGCCCTTGTCCCCTTTGGTTTGTCTTTTTTGTTGCTCTAAATGGACACCGGCAGGGTTTTCACTGCAGCCTGTAGTTAGACAAGGCCTGTAAGTTAAAAGAACTCCAGAGTGACTCTTTCAAGACAGAAGTTCACGTATTTTCTCATGAGGGTACTTGCATCATTCCTATTGTAAACATGCTTTCATCAATTCTGTGACCCCGTTGAGAAGACAGGATCTTTCCATACATGAAAGTTTGAGAAAATCTATTCCTTTAGGGTTTTTTCCTCTCGGCATTCACTCATAGCCAGAGAGTGCCTACTATGAATTGCCAGTGGGTTATTGCTTTCCCATTTACTTATTAAACCCTGAACTTTTAAACTCTCAGATCATCACTCCCCTATATTTTACTTAGTCCATTTAGCCTCTCTTTTCCGTGGAAGTTCTAGCCAGCAGACCATGTAAAGACTCCGCAGGGATATATGTTCTCCCAAATATTTGAAACACAAGGATGTGCAGGGAATGAAAGCTGGGGATTTGCCATATGGCACCTTGCATGCATCTTGTAAAAACATGTATGTCCTCATCCCAAGAAGGAATTTTATGTCTGCCTGGCTCAGCAGTACACTACATACATTAAAAAGGTAAAAACCCATCACCAAATAGAATACAACAAAAATGATTTGCACCAAGATGTTGTGCTCGAAGATTTAGAAGCCTGGAAGTGTCACCAAGTCAGAAAAGGCCACCAAAGCTACCTGCTCCAAAGAGAATCACTGCAGATCACATAGAATTGTACAGAAATGGTAAACTTTAAACAAAGGGGGAAGCTGGTAATTATAAAGCATTTTGTTCTTTTCAGTGCAAGCTAGACAGGGGAAAAGGTCTGGTGGGATGTGGATGCACAACAGTCTTAAGGACCTATTTCTGATGCATATATTTAGAAACCAGCCTACTCATAGTCAAAGGAGATAGAAAATGACTCGTAATAGGAATCAATAGGAGTCTAGAACTAACTTTCCATGTTGCTATGTGATAGGAATGTTCCGACATGTAAAGAGAAGACAATGGAGGGGACCTAGTAAACCTGCACTGCACATCAGCTTCCAGCAATGGGTTGTCTTGCTTTTGCTGGTCCTCCAAAAGTGTGGATTAAGCTCCTTTTCTATGAGAGGCTTTATGATTCTCTCCTCGCTATTGATATCTTCGTTCCAAGCTCACTTGTTGTAGGAGCTTCTTAGAGACATTTTTTTCTGCTTCTTTACAAATCAGTGATGAAAAACTACAGTAAAAAGGCATTTGATTGCTAAAGACTACACATTGTCCTAATGCAACCTGCATTGCTTTCTCCATTCTCTTATTAAGAAGTTGACATCTTCACATAACATGACCTCCATCTATAGTCACTACAGCGCTCTCACACTTACGAAGTAACCTACATCCCTATCAAGCTCTTCCTGCCCTTGCTTAAAATAATTACAATGAAAATTCAAATTGCTACCACAAATAGGCAACCATTTCACCTACACAGTCTCCTTGATCATTTGACACTTGATACCTAATACAGTAATGGCTTCTTTGCAGCTTAGAATTAACACTGCCAGCAAGAAAATTCAAGACAAACAAACAATTTGCCCAATACATGCTGAAAAGAGCAACAGCCTACCCCTGCTACTCTTCATTTGCTCTTTCCATTGTTTGTCATTGCTTTTTGCCAAGATTCTGGCGTTATTTCAAGACTTGACTTGAAATATATTTAACACCAAGTGATTTGCAATGTCATTTTCTATTTTACCAGAATTATGCTTGGGTCTAGTTCTATTTAAGTGGAATTTACCCTTCTGCAGCATTGCCAGTGAAAAGCCTCTTGTAGGCTCTCCATAACAGAGTACGCTTCTCCCTAACTTTACACAAGTCTGAGGGTAGCAGTTACCTATAATGTAGATATATGCAGTGCATGTTAAACATAGACCTTAATGTTATCACCTGTAAGGACAGTGGCAAACATGAGTTATTGGTTCAATAAATACCTATATGCTATGGAACACAATAAGAAGAAAAACTGTCTTCTCCTCTACGACTTAAATATAACTAGTGCAAGTATCTATCCAAAATGAAGCAGCTTCAGACAAGTGGGAGGACAGAACATCTTGACTGTATCAATTTCTTAAGAAAGTCAGATTCTGGTGACAACCATACCACCCTCACCATTACCTGCTCTTCTGTGGGGTTATTTTTAGCAGACTGCGGGACAGGGTAAGAATGAAGCTACTGTGCAATCTGCTGTGAAGAGGTAAAGGTGCAGGGAAGAAGAAAAAGAGAGATGAGAAAGAGTACAAGGGCTGCTACAAAAGGGAAAGTTCTCACTGAATGGTGCTGGTTTATATGAACACTGAATAAACAGCAATTAGAAGTTTAGCTCTTGCTAAAAGCCCTCTGTGAACCTTTGAGTAATGACAGTGGGCAGTCGCTATGGATTAGGAGGTATATAGAGTACGCTACTTTTATTTATCATCGCTGCCTTCTATATCCTTCTGTAAACTGGCCCTGCACTTTCAACAAGAGTCATGAGAACAAGGTTTCTCAGTGCTGACACGAAGCTGGATATGCCAGTGAAGAAACAGATACGTAAGTGTCATTGTAATCATGAGAAGCCCTTCACTCAGCTACACAGATTGTGCAGTCACAGAAACCAGGGCTGGAAGAGTCTTCAGAAGGTGATTTAGTCTACCCTGTGTCCCAACAGCATAATCCAATCTCACAGATTTAATAAGGTGTTTGGCCAATGTGTCCTTTACAGCCTCCAGCAATTCCGCCGCATTCCCACCAACCTATTCACTTGTTTAACTTGACCAAATTTTTTCCTTCATGTCTAATTTGATGTCCCCTTAGCACAACTTGGTCTGTTACATACTGTCCTGTCCAAACTGGACATGGGGAAGAGTCTGTTATCTTGCCCTCCGTAGCAACCTTTTATGTCTTTGAAGGCTCTCTCCGCTCAGTCTTCGCTTGCCAGCATTACACAGCCCTCATTATTTCAGATTTTTCTCATAAATCATGCTTTCCAGAGCTCTGATCTCTTCCCTCTGTCTCCTTTATGAACTCTCCAGCAGACTGGAGAGTTCAGGCTTACTACTACCCTTTTTTCCCCTCCACGTTTTACACTGTCAGATCCTGCTCTTTGCAGATGGTAGCAGGTACACGCTTCCTTCACTGTGAGGCAGCAAGGAAGCAGCACAGCGGCAGTCAGACACAGCAGTTAAATCTCATCTAGATTATTTTATCCTGTTTCTTGGATAAGACACAGAAGAACAAGGCTAATGAACCTTTTGTATGACCCAGTTTTCCTGTTGGTTCTTAACTGTTGCATTAAACTGCTCTCTGAAAAACGCCTAGAAATCTCAGTATAGAACTTACCAAAAGCATTCATGCAGAGGTAAAAACAGTCTCCACCAAGGTCTCATCACTCCATAATTCAACTTAGCGGCATAAAACACTAAACAAAAACTCCCAGGAAAGTGCACATACTTGCACACTGTCCAGATTCCAGTGTTACGGCATTCTCAAAACTCTAATTAGGGCTGACTCTTCAGATTTACAGCACCTTTTCTGCTGACTACCCCCCACCATCAAGAATACATGAAGAGCATGAAATCATTCTAACATGCTGATCTAACAGACCCAGTGAAACTGAGAGTAACCATATTGTCTCTGGGTCCAGTTCTGTTTTTGTCTGATTGTCAATAAGGAGTCAGTGCAATAGGCAGTGAAAACTAGAAGGTACAAGATCAGACTTACAAAATCTTCCAGAACTAGGTATCTAAAGATGCACGATGGGAGACAAATTCTAACATCTCCATTTTAACAACAGCTTCCAGTGCTCAATTAGAGATACAAATGCTGTAGCCAGCAACTCAGTAAATACTGTTGAATGATCTTCTACTCAGACCAGATTTGAGGGCCTCAGACTGAGGAGGTCCAGCCTGTTACAACTCTGGGCAGACATCCCACTCTTCTCCTCTTCCCTATCACCTTGGCACACTGCTAACCTTGATAATGAGGGATGAGGATTTATATCTTGAATGTGCATTTTAATATGAATTTAGTGCTGGAGAAAAATGCCAGGTGAAGAGCTGTGGAGAAGGCAATGTTCCCATAGCAGGTAAGCATGGTCAAGAGATGTGCAAGGTTCCCTAAATTAGTTCCCTAAATGACCCAAGAGGCAGAAACTTGCTCTATAAGAACTACTTCAAAGTGGGAAATGGAGACCCTATGGTGAAGTAACTGAGTTTGAGAATAGCAAGCATAGCACAGAAATAGAGAGCAGCTTCCAAAGACCACACAGTTTACAGGCTGAACCCAGCCAGAATGCCAGTGAGCTTGGTGGATTGTATTTCTTGTGGGATATCTGCATCCAGTTTAACCACACACTGCTGGATCTAGAGTGCATCTTTTAGAAAGACATCAAATCTCAAAGTGGAATCTCTAAATAATGAAAAATTACTTCTGTGGCAGTTTGTTCCATGTTTCTCAGCATGAATTTTATATAGCTTGAACTTGTTTGACTTCAGCTCCCAGGCACTGGGTCTCATTATGCCTTTGTGGGCTAGGTTAAAACACGAGACATACCTGGTACTTTCTGCTTCTGTTAGACTTTTCCTCAGTGACTAACTGCCCTTCTCTTTCATTTTCTCCTGGTATAGTATATTCTCCAGATCATGTATCATTTGTGTGAATCTTCTCTTAAACACAGTTTAAGAGAAGTTAAGCCAGTTTTTCCAAGGAACCTTGTTAAATAGTCAACACTAGAACAGCACAGTTCTAGAACCGTTAATAACATAAGACAGCAGTGTTGTTTTGCTACTTCTGCCTGCTACGTGCCTAAACACAGCTCTCCAATTTCATATTAACTGCTATTCTGCTGCAGCATGGGAACAGGAACTCTTGTTCAGCATATTCTTCATTTTTTACCTGAAGCTGCCTGGCTGGGTGCTTGAATCCTCTCAGAGTTTGGAGCATGGGAGAAGGATGGTTACTCTGGTTTTGTTTGTGCGTGACTTTATTACAAGTCTCTGCTAAGAAACAGAATAAAGTCACCAAATTATGCCACTGTGCCTCCAAACCTAATGACCCAGAAGGAGTTCTGCTGTCGATGGGCCTAACTCAATAGGCACCACTGAAAACAATGGAGTCCCCCAGTGTGTGACCAAAAAAGAAATAACAACATTTTAAGGAATGTAGCAACTGCAGAAGCTCAGTAACCACTTATGAAACCAACCATTTGAATTTTTTGTTTACAGGCAAAAAGAGCTCCAGCAATAGAGTCAGTGAGTGTGAGATTTCTGTTGTTTTAATTATGCCTTTCTTAGGTTTGCCTTGTTTGGTTTAGCACAAGTTCTGCACAATACATCTAAACCCTATTTTGCAAAAGACAGCAGAGAGAGAGTAACTGAAGCCATTTAAAAACTAAAGGAGCTGGAAGCTGAACATGTGTGTCAGCAGAGCCCCGCAGTAAGCGATAGCCTTTTACAGCTAAAATGATTGCCACAGGAGCAGAGTACAGCTCACGAAAATCCATGTTACCTGGCAGAAATCCATGTGATCCTGAGCTCACACTGACTAAGAAATTAGCTGAGATGAAGTTGGAGGAATGCAACCCCTGGAAGTTCCCAAAAAAAGAACTTCCAGAGGTTGGAATTCTTCCTTCTCACTGTCATAGCCCTTCATTAGCACAGATCATGGCAAGAGGGAAAAGATGAAAGCAGTTCAGCTCCAAAACCACTACTTGGGATAGAAGCAAATATCATGCATTATTTGCACTGTAAACCATTAGCAGTAGTTTTCCAACAAGCAAAGCAAGGAAAAAAAGAGACTAACAACAACAAAGCTGTACCACTCCAGAGGATGCTGCAGGCATCTCTAAGCTGGCGTGCCTTGAGCTACCAAGTCCTCACGCTGCAGGGTAACACTGGGTGGGCTTCCTACCCCTCAGTGAAAAGGTCTGTCACCAAAGGCTATATTAGGCTGGGTCCAGAGCTACGCTGGCAAAACTACTCAGAGCCTGGTTCAAAGGCAAGCCCAGACGCCGAGCACTGTGCTGCCAGCCACAGGCACTTACTCAGTGGCTGTGCTTAGGAAGAACTAAGCTCTACACAGACACCAGGATGACTGCTGTAGTGACTAGTCCCACACCAGCAAGAATGGCTTCCCAAAGCTCAGGTCTGCATCCCCTGTATGTCAGTGCATTTCCCTCAGTGTGGAAAAGCAAAGTATCTTGTTTCTGTGTAATTGAATCCCAGCCATGTATATATAGCTAATGACTAGTTACACCACACATAATGAAGAGTCACGTTTTGCTAATTGCATAGAAAATAAACAAGCTGAAAAAGAAAACAATTACTGGCTTTGGTAGGAATCTCTCTTGACCTTCCTTCTGGACTCAAATCCTTGATGCTTAGACTGCTATGCATTACAGTCACTGTCGGGTGCATGCACAGCCTGCTCTGGTTTTGCTTTCCCTTTAATGCCCTCAGGATCATCCATGGCCTGTTTCCTTGCACCCACTTGACTGCTGTGCAGCCATGGCAAAGGAGCTATCCTCAGCTTTTACTTCTGAGATACAGGTAGGGTTTGTCTAAAACTGACATGCTATGGCAGAGCTGTGAAGAAATCTTATGCCCTCAGCACTGGAAGGGGAACCAGTCTTTGTACATACAGTGAGAACTGTGCAATTCTATAACATGCTTTGTTATTTGCTTATTAATACTGCCAAAGCATAACAGTTTATAATGCAATTGCAGTTTATTCTGCACAGGAATGATAAAAAATATTACCCCTGCCTCAGAAAGTTCACATCCAAAGCGGCTGACAGATACAAGCAACAGAGCATGAAGGAATGATGAGCCTGTGCCACTCAGCACAGCAGCAGCGGCCTTGGCACAACTGTAATGGTTGGCAGGACAGAAAGTGGGGAAGAGGCAGGGAGAGACCTGACACACAAACACAGCATGTTCTGCCTCTGCTCAGAGCTAAGGGAATCCCTCATATTTCCATATCAGTGCTTTTACTAAAGAAGGAAAACAAATCCCTCCTAAACATCATCTGGTGATCTGTCTCCCTCTGCTCTCCTATAGTCTGAGGTAAGCACCGCACCACAGCGGTGTCTCCAGAGGTGACACAGTGGCCTGCACACCCCTGTATGTGTGGGCACTGTGGGTCCCCTCTTCTAGGGAAGCAGCAGCTGATCATGGCTGGACAGGGACATTTTATGTGGAGAAGTGGAGGGAGAAGGGGAAAAAGAAGAAGGGTGGGGAGAAAAAAAGAGACAAATAAAAAGACTTATAAGGGACTTACTGCTGACAAGTGGCTGTGGGGATAATGACCCAGTCAGCGTCCATGTGTTCTTATAAAAAACTCAACAAACCCCAGCATCTGGTAGTTCAGCTGTGGGTTTCCACTGTTTATTTTTCTATTCCAGTGCTCTCATCCCTGTGCACTGCCTGTGCCTGGCTCTGTTAAGCATTCCAAATGCTACAGAGCATAATTGAAAGAATAAAAACCCCAGGCTCAGCATCAGGCATGTACAGAAAAAAATGAAACTGCTTAAATCCTTTTTTACATTGAGGAGAACACAGCCAATAGTCCTCCAACACAACACCAGGCAGGGCTGAGGTGAATGCAAGCTAGGAATGTCAAGACTTACCTGAACTGGTGATTGCACACATGAACACCAGGTTCAAACAAGTACAAACCATGAGCAACCCCTTGGATGCCCAGGGAGGAGCAGTTACTCCAGTGAGCTGTCCAGAGGATGGATCCTGTTCATCAGGTTCTCTTAATTTCAAAGAGCTTAGTCCTTTCTCTACTTCTTTCCTCTCTCTTCACCTTCATACTGATAATCTCAATTACAAAACCCAACATAACCATCCTGCCTCTGTTGGTTACTGTCTGCCTACTTAAAAATTCAGTCTCTGACATCACTACATGGATGATGGGACTCTTCATCAGGGACTGTAGCACTAGGACAACGGGCATTGGGTTCAAACAAAAACAGGAAGTTCAGGTTGGATATAAGGAAGAAATTCTTTACTGTGAGGGTGGTGAGGCACTGGAACAGGTTGCCCAAAGAAGTGGTAAATGCTCCATCCTTGGCAGTGTTGAAGGCCAGGCTGGACAGAGCCTTAGGTGACCTGGTCTGGTGTGAAGTGTCCCAGCCCATGGCAGGGGGGTTGGAACTAAGATCCTTTCCAACCCAAACCATTCTATGATTCTGATAAGTCATCAAAGGTAGCTCCATACAGCTAAACAAACAGACTGCTGCACCTTCAGTCTGCTTCTTCCTTTCACTCTCACTTTGAACAGTCCTTATCATGAGGTATCAATAACATAGACTTCATCTCTGACTTGGAACTCTCAGGCCTCACTTCACTTCCAGGGCTTTCTGTAGAATACTCCTAAGGCAATGCCTTCCTGATCTACCCGCAGTGCCACCTCATCCATCCAGCTCCCCGTTACCTTTGTTGCTATCATAGAATCATAGAATAGTTAGGGTTGGAAAGGACCATAAGATCATCCAGTTCCAACACCCTGCCATGGCAAGGGACACCTCACACTAAACCACATCACACAAGGCACTGTCCAACCTGGCCTTGAACACTACCAGGGATGGAGCATTCACAACTTACTTGGGCTACTGCTAATACATCCTCTTATGTCATCTTTATTCATGTAATATTCCCCCGCTCATGCTCATGCAGACTAGTGTAGGAATAAACTAATACACAGGGACAGTAAGGATGAAAAAATGCAAGGTGGGTAAGGCTGTTCTATAAAAAACAAGCCCATGCATGGGAACCCTGAGCTCTATGTGTACTTGGTGAAGATTTCCCTCTTACAACTCTGGCAGAGCTACACTTGTAGGGCTTACCACATGGCACCTAGGTCATTGCTGTACCACCCCTGCAACGCACTACTTTCCCACTATTCCAACTCCATAGCTCAGAGTCAGGAAAGGAGCAGTGGTCAGTGCCTGAAAGGCAGAGTTTAGAGAGAATTCCAAAGTTGAGGCTCCGCTTCTTTATGCTTCAGCTTGGGGAAGCCACATTCTGCACCCAACCAGCAGCACCAGGGCTGTTAACTGCAACCGGTGATAATCGCTGGAGAAACTTATCCAGTGACAATTCATTCTCTGCAATTATTACTCTGTTCCTGTAAAAGTTACCTAAATGCTGTGCTCACAGCTACAACAAGAACATTCCCTTCACTTTCAGAGATGCATGATATTGAAAGCAGATGTACCAAAGTGAGCCTCTCTTTTTTGCAACGTACTGTAACTGTTTTTAAAATGTGACTCTGGTGCAATGCATGTCAAACAGTCAAATTCAAGGTAAAAAGTGTTGCCAAAACCAGAAGACAAATGAAGTTTAAAATCAGTTTTGACAGATTAAATGGAGACTCGTTGAATCCATAAATCAGACGGTCAGTCTCTGGGAAGTCAATAATGAATGTATTTTCTCTCCATATTTATTATCCCAAAGATACCTGGAAAACCAAGCCAACATCAAAAGCAAATTTGTACCTCAGTGTCTAAAATACTTCACCCAAGTGGCAGCGAAAGTATGAGCAAGTTCATCTCCCAATATTTGCTTGTTCTGAAGACAGATGAAAAACTAATATTTGTACATAAACCAGACAGCTTCCCCTGTTCAGAATCATTCTCTAAACTAAACATTTGAGCTTGGTGCATTTTCGATACCATGCAACTCGGCATTCACAAACCAGTGGATATCTGGATCACGGTTTTTAAGGGTTGTTATGGGCAAATCAGTGTCTGTTTCAAATTGCTTTTTTTGGGCGGGGGGAAATTATGTTTCAGAAGGGAAAGAACACGACGAAACAAAACGTCATTCTACCTTCTGTGCAATCTGGTTGGTTACATTGAGTCAATTTCTTCACATGTAAAAGGATGCATGCAAAAAAAATCAAACCAAAACAAAGGAGGCAGAGAAAAATGTTTTCCAGGCTTTGCAACAGAGTCCTTACAGTGTTTATACAAATAGTAAAGTCTGGCTAAAACAAGCATATGACAGCTCTGAGCTGCTTTCAGACATGACTCCTATCTGCCATTTATTCCATGTAGGCAGAACTGGGTGCCCAGGCAGAGCCCCAGTGAAATCCCTGGGGCAATGCATGAATGCAAAGTTTTGCTTGCACACATGCCATTGCTAGATTAGATCTTGTGTGTTGTGCACTCCTTCCATGCTCACTCAACACGCTCCCACTGCAGCTGGACAAAGCTAGATAGAAACTGTCCTGGAAGAATTAGTTACTACAGAATACTTAAACAGAGGCCTAAGAAAACTGTGCACTAAAACACAACTTTCATCTCCTGGCTTTTTTGGGTCTGTGTGCATTACAAATCACATTCCATGATCTGCTGGCATGGATCTTGTTTGGACATCAATGAATTCTCCAAAGAGAACAAGGTCTAGCCAAAATGGATTCCCCAACAGTTGGGCACTTTTAAGACAGGGTGCTGGGCCATCTTGTCTAGATTGGATATTAGGAAAAAATTCCTTCATTGAAAGGGTTGTCAGGCATTGGAACAGGCTGCCCATGGCAATGGTGGAGTCACTGTCCCTGGAGGTACTTAAAAGATGTGTAGCTGTGGAACTTAGTGATGTGGTTTAGTGGTGGGCTTGGCAGTGCCAGGTTAGCTGTTAAGACTTGAGGAGCTTAAAGGTCTTTTCCAACCTAAACGATTCTATGATTCTACTGACTCTGTTTTTGCAGAGAAAGGTTGGAACAGATGATCCTTGAGACCCGTCTGAGATTCTATGATTCTGTGATGATTCAAATTGCAGCACCTGACAGTCAATTCAGCAAGGACTAAAGGAGGAGAAATAGCTGTCACAGCAGCCTCTGAAATCGTCATACCAGGAGGGAGAAGGCTGGATTTGCACATACATCTGTAAAAATGTAAGTGCCAATACAAACATTAGCATTTGGGAATACTGCATAGATTCAGGACACTGTAGAGATTAACACCATTACAATAATCTAGACATATGGTGAAATAAAATTCTCTTCAAACACATTTGATACCAATTCATGAAAATGGTTCTGCCATTTCTCTCAAACAGCTATTGTGAATTTTAGTTCATCTGTGAAACCAAATCAGGAATAATCATTAAATCTCACCAGACCGTCTATGATTTTGTACACAGCACTGAAATAACACAGACAACATTTTCTTTCAGCTGCTTAAGATCGCAGCACCCTCAGAAGTGATATCGTACATTAGTTACTATAACTTGATTTTTATAAACACAATCACATACTGATTTTATATAAGCAGATGTATGCAGCAGCCTGACTGCAGCAACTCTCAGAGGAAAGAAGGGCCATACCAGGATGGGCAGTTCTCACAGGACTGCAGGGTGACATCCTGCCATCACCCTGCCCTGGGCTCAGCTACATCCAGCCACAAAGAGCCTTTCACCAACATCTGGGTCTAAGAAATAGCCATCTACACAAGCAGTATTTGCATCCTCTGCAAAGTAGCCAGTATCTGCTAAATATAGCTCTGCTTTGACCCTGACATAAGACAGTGTTGGTTCTACTCCCAGCATAGGGCACTCAACATCACCCATTACCTCAAATCAGTATGCACCATCACTGGCACTGGTAATTACTGCCAAATTCTCCTAATCCACAGATATTAGCATTTAAATGACAGATACTTGAGTTTCAATCCTATCACACACATCTCTATGTAAGTAAAGTTCATTTGGAATTCAACAAAATGCCATGAGGCTTGTGAAAGTCACTACATAAATCATGTGGAAGGGGGGAAATACACAACACAGAGACAAGCAGAACTTGTTTTCTTTGTAAAACAGCATTTTCCATAGTTTGTGGTACCACATTCCTGTGTTCTTTTGAATACAACATTTGAGTTAAAACTAGGATTTTAGTCAATGTGAGGTTTTCCTTTGCAAATTCTTACCTTAGGAGACAAATTATGTTATTTTCTGGATCACTGAACTGCTGTTCACAAAACCAGCCCTAAACAATATGCTTTGTAAACTAAAAAGCGAGCTCAAAGCAAGCCACTCATGGCAAGATCCCGTACCTTGCCTAAAAGCATTTCAAGTACACTGCAGCACAAGGAAGGCAGCAGGGCCCCATTTCATTAGCATCAAAATTAATTGTTTTGCAACACGGAAACCTCAATACTGTTGGCTTCAGCTATTTTACAGATACAGCAGTCAAAGGCAAAACTGGGAACAAGAAGTGCTCCTTCTATAAACACTGTTGCTTAGAAACCCTATATTTTTAATAACCTAGCACTCTAAATTCAGCTTGGCCTGTCAGTATGGGATTTCAGCACAAGAAACAAAGGTATTTTGAGGCCAATTCTCTAATTTGCACTGTACCATATACAGAGTTGTTCACTGTGATACAATGACATGATCAGTTGGGATAAGGAGACAGGAAACTGAGGACTTGCTCATTATTCAGATTACCACAATGCCTGAAATCTCCAGTCCTAAAGTCAATCTCCTTCTACTAGTGATGTTCAAACAAGAAACAAGACAGACAAGGCTTACACCCAGAGAGCTGAAATGTGTAGAATAGGAGACCAAAAAAGAAGCAAAGGGACAACACATTTGAAAAATATATTCTACATAAAAGTTAAAAGATAAAATCAATAATAAAACAAAAATTAAGTACAGTTATTTGCTTTTGCCAGAAAAAATATGGTGTATTTGCTTAAGTAAGAATAAATATGGTATTTGCTTAAATACATCCTTTGTTCTTAGAAAAAACAAACCACCAGATGTAGCTACTCTCTGCTAAGTGGTACCTGACAGCTTACAGGATGCTGCTGAAGCATACAGTCACATCTGTTCCCAGTATCTTCATTGTGTTTCATTCTCTCCATCCTGCTACGTTGCTTCCTTGCCTGTTGAAGTTTCAAAGTCAGAAAGTTTTCTCTTCTTTAGAGGACCCTGGAAGAGCTGCTTCAGCTCAAGCAGTGAGGGTTGCACTAAGGGAGATGTCATTTTGATAAAATCAAACAGGACTTCTCAGGGACATCTGTGGTCTTTCCAAGCTATGCAAATATCTGGGAATGAGATTTGTATTGGTAATGGATTTTTATAAATGAGGAACACTGGACCAAGTTCCCTCTGAATTGTGAGGCAAGAATGCAAGGCAGAACCAAGGACTACATTCTGAGCTCTCCCAGACTTAATCACCCATGGGTTTATTAGAAATTAATTATGAACAATCATTTAAAATACTTAGGGAACCAAATCCTGCCCTTGCAGCCAAAATCTTCTTTGAAGACTACGAACTCTTTACCTGATCAACAACCGAAACAGACATAAGTATGGATATTGGGATTTTACCCTTGAGTTTTACCTTGACTGTACCTATTTTGATTGCCATTGTTTTCCCTCCAGCTCTTTCACCCATCACAGATCTTTGGTCACATCCCAGCAACATTACTTCATCACCCTGTAATCTCTCTGTGCAGCTGGCCAGCAGGTTGGGCTCGGGTAGAAATATACCATTCGTAGCCCTAAAGGATGCACTGTTCTTGCAAGGATAAGCTCATAACTACCTATAAATGTCCCTTCTCCTCCTCATCCAAAGGGATGGCAAGTCTTGCCGTCTTGCCAGGAAAACATTACGTCTAAAAGCTGACACTTACTTTGACCCTGACCCTCTAAGGCATGTTACATCTTGTTCTTCAGCCATCAACTTTTAACATCTATTGTGTAATTCTGAAACAGTGATGCTTTCAGAAGATACCAAAGGCCACAGTTTTATTGCAATGTGACGCACATTGAAATCAATGATGGGGCCTCAGTTTAAACAGAACAACACACTTGCACATATAGTTTATAGACTTTAGGAGAGGGGCTCTTAACTTGCCATGAGTGAACAGTGTGCCGTGGACATTTCTGAGCATTTCAGTGCTAAAAGTTTCCTAAGGATTCTCCACTAAAGCCTTAGTGTCTATTCAAACAGAACTATGCAACAAAACCTGTTTAATTACACAGCAACAACAGGCATTACCAATATGGGAGGGGTTAAATTCTCTCTATAGGTGTAGTGCTTGAGGTTGCTCTATTGATTCTTTAATAAGGATTCTAGAAGAAAAATTTACAGTCAGTCAAGAAAGTCCTTACACATCATCAGGATATTCTTCCAAGTATGGTTATTGATTTACCTCAATCTCATCTTTTCTCTAAGAATGCACATTGGCTCACAGTGATCACAGGGAGGTTTGTATGAAAACTGCCTTTTACTGAAAGCAAGTAGCAACAATGGACTCATAGATAAATGTAACAAGATGCAACACAAAGAGAGCACATCCTGCCAGAAATTACTGCTTTTCCCTCAGATTTTCATCTTGGTAATAACTGAGTAGATTGGGTAAATCTGAAGATTTATCTATTTCTTTATTAACCTGGCAGCAATGCAGCAGAGACCAAGATTTTCTTAATATAGTCCTTTTTTTTTTCTTTTTAGATACTTTCTGTGGAGAAAAATGATTGCTAATTCCCCAAATATCTTAAAAATCTTCAGAACCACTCATAATTCTTTGCCAAAGCCAACAGAGCCAGAATTTCCATGGATGAATCAGTACTGTTGCCACACTAACTCCTGCTTTGAACTTGACAAGTCTTGCAAGCAAATCAACATTGAACAGTCATGTTTTGATGGGAAATGTCCATGAAAGCCTCAGGCACTGAGAAAGTGCTCCTGACACCCAGCAAGCTGTTGTTTCACTGCAAGAAGTGCCTCCTGGATGCTCCAGGATGGTATTAGTGCTACTAGCTCCTAGGATGCCAAGTGCTCATCTAAATAGCAAACAGAGGCCCTGCTTACACAAAGTAACATGCATGCACAAAGCACATGCATGCACAACTAAGTGCTATTTTTGGAGGTTAGCTTCTTAACAACAGCTACTAACTGCAATGCAGGAAGACTGCACTCTAGAATAAGAAACAAACATGCAACCAAAATGCAAACACCACTTTATGATCACTTTAATTCATGTCAGATTACAGGAGTGAGAAACAACCTCTGTATTGGTGGATTACATGCAACAGAACAGGCAAACCAAGAAGCAACACAGTTTCCAAACCACAGATTCTGTACATGTAACTGATCAGTACAAACTCCAGCTGAGACAGTTCCAGCAAGATGAAATAAACCTTCCAGATTCCTCTAGGTTTTACTGGATTATCTCAATGCAGAACACACTAGGATGGCCAGCTAACAGAAATGACTGATAGAACTATAGGCTTTCAGGGATTCATAGAACTAGGCTTCCACATACTCCATATATTTTACTATTCTTTCAAAAATGACTCTTTATGGTTTGAATCTTTCAGGCCTTCCTCTCAAGCTCAGTATTTCCATCACAGCTGATGTCTTCTAGTGTTGTTTTCTTAGGACACCTTAATTAGGGTAAGGTTTGGGCACTTTTAGGCTTTCCTCCATCAATGCATGATTTATCTTCAAGATCTGTGTTGCCTATGTCCACTTTAAGGCCTGGAAGGTAGGAGGGTCCTCGGATTACAGCAAAGACTGAAGTGCTGGAGCTGCTAACTCACATTTTGGGGTGGTACTCCAAACAAGGCAAGCCCCTGAATTCAGCCTGCACTTTATGTCTTTCTGGTTAAGTAGGAGTAACAGCACTTCTGGATCTCACAGGGATACTTGTAAAGGAGATATATTAAAGGCTAAGAGATACCCAAGTTCTACGGGACCATACAATCACCCTGCATAGAGAAGTTAATGTCAAAGCATTGCTGTCTGGCCACCCCCATTTCAATGCTTTATGTATTTGCTGGCAAGACCTGTTATAAAGTCTCCACAAAAAGTATCTTAAAATACAGCCAGAGAGCACACAGGGGATTGCATGATCTTTGTCAGGAAGAAGTCTGGATAATTCAAACAGGCTCTAGAATTGCAATACATATATATTTTGTGATACTCACTGGAGCTAAGCCTGAACTCTGACTCTCCTAAGCCTCTGCTGTCACTGCCAGACAGGAGAAACCTTCATGATAATTTTTAAAGCAGAAGGAAAGGACCTTTGAAGCATCTCAGGGAATCATCAGTGCAAGTGTGTGTGCGTGTGTGTGTCCAGGTATGCCTCCTCTCACAAATAAACTGATGTAAAGGCAAAAGAAAAGGGAGAAAGTCAGCTCTTTAGAGTACGCTTCTATACCTTTGACAATCTGTCTTCATATCTGGCAAATTAGCTTAGACTGCTCTGCCTTGTGTGCTGCGACGACCATTCCCTACCAGATTATCAGTCAGTAAAAGAATAGGTAGTCAGAGCCGTACCAGAGCACATTTCAGCAAGGTTTTCTGGGGGAAATACATTGGATTTAGTGCTCAGAGGATAGAAAGATTGAGAAGTGCTTTCTGGGAAGTAGGGTTTTGATGGGGGCAAAATAATAGCTCAAGCCAAGGAGCAGCCATACATTGGCCACAGTGAGGTTAGCCCCAAGGCTCTGTCAAAGCCAAGAGCTGGGCCTATGTGAAAGTCAAGCTTCAGACAACAATTTAACACATCTTGTAGTGTCAGAGTTCAGACATTTCTCATTCACCTTAAGTTGTGGCCTAGTCACATTTTCATGGTTGCATCCACATGGAAAAACAATAGGAAGGGACAAAAGGAATGGAAAGAAGAGGAGCCCTGGAGTCCCTGTCACCACTTTCTCCCTCTCTTTCCCCAGCTAGTTCCCTGTTGGGTCATCCCAGCCCTCCCTTCCCATCCCTCACACCCTTATTTACAGGCCCTCAAGGCCTGTCATCACTAGGGAGGCAAACTAGCACATCCACCCCTCCAGCCTGCTTTGGGAATACAGAATGTTTGTAGTCTCCGTGCCCAGCAAAATGACTGCTACTAGCAGATCCTCATAGGAAGGAGGAAAGGCTGCAGGACATGTTATGTTCCATGACTATCCAGAGACTAAGAATATGACCAGGCCACGGCCTCTAATCACAAACCTCCCATCAATCAGTTACTGTTACAGACTCTAACTGAGAAGAAAGCCAAGCACATCAGCCTTCACTCACATAGTCTCTGACCAGGACTCAGACGGAGATCCTCAAACTGTTGACATCATAGAAGGTGGGAAAGGAGCTTTCTCCAGATGTCTCTGCTGGATTGATTTGGTAGTGCTCATGGAACAAAAACAGCTGAGAGAAAATACTTGCTTCGAAAGGAAGACAACCCTCTTTCCCTCTCAGTTCCTCTCCTTCCACTTCATCCAGTTTAAAGGACTGTGTGATTCTGGGATCAACACCGAGTTTCAGGTCCTACATTCTTCTGGAGAAAGACCATAAGGAAATGAACCACTCAAGTCAATAAAGCCCAAACCTATGGGAGACTTGCTATTTTTTTTCTCCTTTTTGAGCTCTCAGGGAAGGAAAAGAGGATGATTTTGCTGAGGGGAATGCTGTGGTTCAGGAGAGAGTAGAAGTTAATATCCCAAATGTTTATTCTACCAGAAATCCTCTAAGGAAGGATATTTCTTCAATGAAGCAGCAAGAGCATTTTTGAAAGTCCAAGGAAAGTAACAGGGAAATACCTACACGTTCTGAAATCAGAGACGGATAAAGATTAAATTGGTTTTCATTTCTCTGTGAACTGGAAAAAAAAAGTTATCCTTGAAGTAAAAGAAAACTGAGAATCTCAGAGAACTAGAATCCTGCCACACAGATAGGTATCTGCCAGGTGGCAAGTTCTAAGTTACTACTTATCAGCCACTTCATACTGTCTTGTACAGGCACTGTTCTTAAGTAAGTGTAACCTAATTTAAGGTAGCTTTCCTTCGGGGGGAAAGGAGAGATAAAGTACCTCTCATTGACAAGGAGGTGCTGCAGGGTAAGAGCGTGCATATGGTTACTCACAACTGAGCAAATGACACACAGTGATTTGTTATTGTCTAGCAGCTTATGTTGATGCCAAAGCCCTGAGGCCCAGTGCCCCCGTGAACACTTCTGCTCCTATCCACAGGCTCCTAAAAAGAGCTGAAACATCAACACAATAGTAATGTGTCTCCTAGCAGTCAGAAACATTCATGCACCTCAGGAGCAATGACTGTACACATGGAAGTATTAGAAACTGAGCAGAGGAATGAACATGAACATATGCATTCTTGGAAAACCTGTACAGTCTAGGAAAAAACCTTGGGAAAGAAATACTGTCTGCCCAGCCACTCTCACACTGTGCTGTCTGAACGGCTGCCTGACCTGTTGAGGATGGTTCTGTTACTACTGCCAGCTGAGCAGAATACAGAGCCCCATGATTGCTGCTGGTGCTTAATTTGTCCTCCTTTTACAGATATGCATGCACAACAGAGTCATATAGAATCACAGAATCACAAAATAGGTAGGGTTGGAAACGACCTTAAGATCATCCAATTCCAACCTCCCTGCCATGGGCAGGGACACCTCACACTAAACCATGACACCCAAGGCTCTGTCCAACTTGGCCTTGAACACCGCCAGTGATGGAGCATTCACAACTTCCCTGGGCAACCCATTCCAGTGCCTCACCACCCTTACAGTAAAGAATTTCTTTAGGGGGGGTTGGAACTGAATGGTCTTAAGGTCCTTTCCAACCCTAATTATTCTATGATTCTATGATTCTGTGATTCTGTGAAATGTGTGAGGGCCTTTCTTTTCCCACAGGACACTGAACTTGGTATCACAGATGCTCTATTAGCCCAGGGAGGAGAGGAAGGAAAGGAGAAAGGATCCACTCATATTTGTTTTCAGATTTCTGGGAAAACCAGATTTGAAACACTCAATTTTAGGACCAACAAGTAATTCAGCTTATACTTTCTTTTTGCATAGTCTCAAGTGACTCCTGAACTCTTCAAGTTATGTGATTTCATTGGAGTTTCCGTTAGATACAGACTGAGGTAAAGGGTCATGTACCATCAATCGGCCAAAACGAAAGCCGTGAATCAAATAAATCAACTGTTTTTAAAGGCAAGGACAGGTTTGCTTACCCAAGTTCAGACAGAAATATAAGCTCTTCACATTCCAGGACAGCCTCTGAGTATTTTCCATTTTCATTTACATACCTTATAAAAACAGCCAACATTTCATGATATATACTCATAGAAGTTAGTCCCTGAGGAGAGATGCAATTTTTGTTTACATGGAAAACCTGTCATAGGCATTAGGGGATATATGAGCATTACTGTTCGCTGTTTGAATTGTGTCCAAAGAGAAAAATTAACTTTGTAATTAAAAAAACCAAATCCTGCCTGAGGCAAGGCGAGGAAAGCAAACAACAGTGGAGTAGATGCTCTGTGCTGGGGAAAGAAGCTCAGTGTTTAGTGTGGCATCTGGCAGAGCCATGATAAGCACAAAAAGGAGCTGCCTATAGAAAATGGCAAAGGAAAAAAACAGTCCAGGGAAAGCAGTAAAACACACAGAGAACAAAATGTGCCATTAAAGTCGGTATGGTTTAAGTGCAGGAGCCCCTTCAAACATTCAAGCTTCACTGAAGAAGTGTCACAGAGACAAAATCAGTCTGGAGCCCAACTCAGTATTGGGCTCCCGTTTCTCCAGATAGTTCAATCACCGGCATAACAGGATGGGGCACTTCACCCTGCACAGTACCAACCATTCACAACACTTACTCATGACGAACATCAAAGTTAGTAACAATTCCTGGTAAATGGTGTCGGTTAAGAACCAACGAGTATGGCCGCTCCATTGGAGCAAGTGCTGCGTAACATAGGATGTGATCTAAAAGATGCAAAACAAAGAACACACTGGACATACAACACAAGCAAATGTCCTGCCCTGCACTTCTGCATTTGTTTTAATGTAAATAAAAACATGTTGAAGGAGTTCTTTATATCAGCAAGAGGCTCCAAATGCATGGTAGCTTCTGGATCAACCTGTAACTTGTGATGCAAACAAATGCAAAAGGTTTTTCCTTCCCATTAGGTACTCTATTCAGTATCATAGAATCACAGAATGGTTTGTGTTGGAAAAGACCTTAAGATCATCCAGTTCCAACCCCCTGCCATGGGCAGAGACGCATCACACTAGACCATGTTGCCCAAGCCTCTGTTCAACCTGGCCTTGAATACCGCCGGGGATGGAGCATTCATCACTTCTCTGGGCACCCTGTTCCAGTGCCTCACCACCCTCACAGTAAAGAACTTCTTCCTTATATCTAACCTGAACTGCCCCTGTATAAGTTTAAACCCATTGCCCCGTGTCCTATTGCTACAGTCCCTGATGAACAGCCCCTCTCCACAATAGTCTCAATATGTCACTCATCATATTCTTGACTTCACTGCAGGTCATAAAATATGTCTCCTTGGAAGACAGGACTGCACCAACCAAAACACTTTCTTAAGCCAACGCGACAGTGTAAGCCCTTGAAATCTGGGAAGCTGTTCCAGCAGTATCTGCTGCTGTACAGAAATGTTTGCTTTCTGCACTGCTTTATGTGGAGCTCCATGCCAGACCCTCTGTAACTCCAAATCCAGAATAAAATACTTTATGTTCCTTGTGTATCTATTGGCAATAATACTTACACAATTTTAATGAATTTGCTGGTAAATCAATAGCTCTGTTTCTGTTCTGCATTACAAGTATTACTGCATGTCAAATAAATCATTGTAATGAAGTTTGATGAGCAAAGGGTTTGATGGTGGTGTTCTCTAATTATAAACATCAGCAGTAAGACTTTTTCAAATCATGAAAGGAAAAGTGCTTTGATGATGGCAAGTAAATTCCCTGATTAAAATTGCTTTCGACATTTCAGGCAATGGAAGTCTTCAAATCTGGCCCTGACCTTTGCTCTTCAAAATACATCTCTTCATTAGTAAATTGCATTATGTTTAATCATCACATAATAAGAAGACACTGAACATCACAAAAGCCCCAGTACCTCGTTGATTTATGTATGCAAATATCAGGGATGCAGTTGCTCAAACCATTTTGAAGGTATCCGACTTCTAAGAAAAGAAAGAGCCATATCAGCCTGATGGAAGTATTTGTTGCCTTCATATGGAAAGAATCAAAGGACTGAAGAAAGAAAGTATCAGCTGGAACAGACACCACATTATCGAGACTATAAAACATGATTTATTTTCAAGTTTCTCCTTGACACAAGCATTATAGATTTAAAACTCCAGCTAACATTGGATCAGGTGCAAGCCTCAACAGAAGTAAAGATCACATTCACCACTTACATGCATTTAATCAGATTCCTCCCATCTGCATAGCAAATGAAACCCTGAATTTTTCGTACATGAAGACAACAACTGACCCAGCTAAACAGCTCTTGCTGTGAACTGTAAGTAATTTAGGTGTCCCCATCAAAGAATAATAGCAAACAAACCTGGACAGTAACATCAGAACAGATGTGCAAATGGACTGCTTGGAAATAGACAGGGTTTAGGCCATTATCCAACAGAACTGGCTATTATCCAGGTTTAGCTCATCATCCAACAGAATTACCCAGAGCTTTTACAGAAGAAATAATTTAATTTTTGTCACTTTGTAACACCCTGATACTTCTGTTTTCTCAGTTATTATTTTTATTTCCTTGGTTCCAACAATAAACTCCAAGTACACAGCAAAGCCATTTTCCCAAACTCACCATAACATGAAACATTCCCACTGCTCCTCCCTCCCTATATTTGCCCGTGCCTCCAGCCTTGCAGAGGGTAATTGTGAAGACTTTGGAAATGGCATAGAAAGGAGCTGTTGTTTCCAACCTTTCTTCAAGACTGATCACCAGATTTCAAGGCTCTGACAAACTGCACATGCTGGAGAAGCGTTAGCACAACCAGCACCTATGCAGGCTCAAAGAATGAGGAGCAGCAAAAACCTAATCCAGAGACCTACATTCAGGAATGTCTTATACTTCACCCTTCTGATCCAGGAAAGGAAATACAGGAACTCAGCCCTCCTCTGACTCTGTGCCTTTCTTACAGGTCCCTCTGGGATTTGGGCAAGGACTGTTCATTGTGTAGGCGCTGTTCATTCTACACAGCAGATGAAACCCAACCGTAGCAAAACCAGAAGACATTTTCAAGCATAAAAGTCAGAACACATCAGCACAGAAGTCTGAGACATTCTCCTCACAGATGAAACATTGGTGACAAACAACCTCACTTCAGGGTGCAGAATATACACCGAACTTGCAGTAGTCAGGACAAGAAAGGACATGATGTGTGATGGGTGTGTGGCATGAATTCCCTATCACTGACTGCAGATATGATTTAAATAACCAAACAGAAAATAGCACTCAAATGGGACCAGGTAGGTGGAGAAAGACAAATGTTCAGGAATCATCTGAGATGCTGGTCCCTCAATGCTTATCCCTGAGATTCTTAAATAAATGGGAGAGAGTTATTGCTGGAGACAAGACTGGCCCTGTGGCTGGATGGAAAGGCATGGCAGGCAGCTCATTCCAAGTGGTGAGGGTAGCAGGTTAGAAGGGATAAACAGATAGGAGTCTGGTGCTTTGGCTGCCAGAGAACATTGGAAATATATTTTTAAATATCTTAAACTTGGCCTTTTTTTTCTCCAGTCAGTAATACCAGCACAATGAGAGACAAACTAAACCAGCTGCCTATACTGCCACATCCAAGGCATTCTGCAGAGATCACGTCAGAGAGTCTGCGCGCCAAATCCAGAGGTGAGTACAAGCAAGTCTGCAGGAAACCCACGGTGGTGTGAATTATGTCACCTCCAAGAGCCATTGGCCTGTATGTCATCTCCATTCAGACTCCCTCCAGCCTGGTGTGTGCTTATCTGTGGCTACTTCACACATCCTCCTGCCCCACCTCTGACTTTGGCTCTCTGCATATATAGGCATGTGAAAGGTGTTCCGGGGAACCCAGACTCTGGGATCTGACAAGAAGCTGAATATTAAGCACATAATGAATCCTAGAGGGGGCAAGAGTGGAATTCTGTGAGCAGCTAACTGTAATGTAAAAGATAGTACAACATAAAGAAGGGAAGGGACTACTTCAATTTACAGCATAGTATGACTGTTGTGTGTACAGATTACAGTAACGTATTGTAAACCATCCTAAAAGCACCTACATTAGAGGGAGGTACTTGTGGCATGTCACCTCGGGGTTAGTCCCAGCTTCTGCCAACTAACAGGGAAAGGGAAATTCTAAAGATTTCCCAAGGTGATTCCCAAGGATATTTTAGTATCTATCCCAGCAGCTGCTGCCTAGTGCAGTTTCCCAGGGAGCAAGCCGGTGACCAGTCTCAGCGTGTGCAGGCCCCAAACCTTTCCATTCACCATCAATTAATCATCAATAGTGCAATTCTAATTGAAACTCATCACAAGCTCTTACGCTCTGCTTCCCACATCCAGAATCATTCTAAGTAGCTCCCAAAAAGTGAGCTAACATTTTCCTTTGAAACCATGAGGCTTTAGAAAGGTTGGTAAAGTTCTACACAGTATAGAAGCATGGTGTGCTTGCTACTTAACAATCCAGTTCTGTGCTGGATCTGTCACCACTACAGTAAAATGTTTAAGTGTATAGTGTGCTTATAATAAATACTTTGCACAAAATTATTCATTCCACAGATGGGCAAAAGGGACTTTAATGCTTACTTTGTTTGCAGAATGCTATATAAACCCTGCTAGTTACAGGCAAGAATATGGAAGTCGTTTTGTTCTATTAAATAAAGGAAACAAAGTTCTCATTTTAAAATTAATTCAATGAAAACTATTAAGTAGCTGGCTGTGAATGCTTTGGGAATTTATATACACACACACACATATACATTTTTACCTGATACTGATTTCCCTCCCCCCTTACCTCTTAAAACAAACACGCTGTTAACCACATCGCTTCCAAAGAGCTCTGCATAGGAAGAGCTTACAACTCAAAACAGCACAGTAACATTCACGGCCCAAATACTGCAGCTCAACACCGTATCTTCCAGCAGGCACAAAGGGAGCACAAGCCAGAGGGTTTTCTCCCAACAGATGCAATTTGATCTCTCCTATAGTCATGCTGGTTTAATACTAATTGCTGAGGAGGAACAGCCACAGCCTTCTTGTCTCTTGGCAATATCAGCATCACTTGGGGAATTAGCCCAGAGCAGATTTTCCGCCAAAGTATGAGATCTGAGAGCTTGCCCGTGCTGGGTGTTTGCCTTGATTTTGGCTCACCTTCACCGGTATCGGGGCAACTGAGCTTTTGTCCTGAGCCGAGAAAGACAAAAGAGCCCCATGCTTTCTGCAGCCTGCTGCTATCTTCTGATACAAACCTAACTAAGCATTTTAACCACTTTTTCTGGGAGGTTTCCAAGAGCAAAGGCACGGTCTACGGAGCTGTACCTTTCTCTTTCTTCTTTTTCTTTTTATCCTCAACTGCTTCTTTGGTTTTAATACTTAACACCAAGCAGGATGTGTGATAACACTCTTCCTGAACATCCCCATAGTGACTGTGTGAGGCCAAAAATGTTGGGTTCTGTATCCAACTCGGATGGAGGTTGAGGGTTTGGGGAGCAGAGAGCTTCAGTTGAAATAAAGCTAATTGTTTATCCAGAGTCACAGAACAAAGCAACAGTCAAAAAAAGAGAAGAAACTAATGTGCATAATTAGGAAATGTCAGTCATGCTTTTAAACACTTTCATAGAACTTGTATGTATCTGTGCCTCTGAGCTTCCAGCAACCTATTTCTTAATCTGTCAGAGCACAAGTCACACATCATAAAAGGCAGTAATAATATGACCAAAGTCAGAAATCTGGGCACCATTCAGAAAGACCCTACTGTGGAGCTCTGCACTCTCTTGAAGGGAGCTTCCCATGTCTCCTCTCAGGGCTGCATACAAACTCCAGAGACAAATTCTGACTTAAATTAAGATGGTTGTATCAGGATGAAATGTGCATGTCTTTGAAAACTATAAGGATAATATATCAAATCTTTTAGCTGGCATGCTTTTTTCTGCAGCTTCACTGCTGATTTACACTATGTAATGATCTGTTTATCCTCTGGATTGTCTGTAGTCCACAATGGTTTAAATTACTCATCTGCTTGCACTTAAGCATTTGGCCTCTATAAAAGACATGATAGGTAAGTGCAATGCAAATGTACTTTCCAATAATCAGTGCCACCCAGGTCAAGATTTCAGTTGGATAAACACAGTACAAGCACACAGATTTATGCCACCTTTAACAGAACCCTTTGGAGAGGATCTGTGCAAATCTCCAATAGGAATGGTAGGTTTTATTCTTGGTTTTATCTACAGGAGGTTATATTATTGCAATCTCCAGTGACATATTTTGAAGCTCAGTCTGCTAAGCCACATTAGTGTCTTTAATGAGAAGCAGCAACATCTCCACACAGTTCCACTAAAAGAAGCAGCGTATACATCCGATTGGCTTGAACTAATGCAGCATTTGGATAATAGTGTAAACTGTATTCAGCTTGTCTGATCTCATCAGATAGCTCACAGGTATTTCATGGGGACATCAACATCTGCAGCTATAAGGTTTACAGTAGGAGATTAAAGCAAAGCTCCCGGTTATTTTGCTCGGTGTTGCTCAGGCACCTTGCCCTTAACACCAGAAACTCCCTCCTGGAGAATCCACATGTCATATATGCATAAGCACACTCATACACAGTACTTTAGCAGAAGTGATCTATACTCTCACTGAAATATAGCTCAGAATCCAAATGAAATTGAACTGAAGAGAAAATGAAGCTTCCCAGCAACAATATACTTAACACAGTCAGAACAAAACCCAAGAATCTGGAAGCTGGACTGGATCATTAAGGCCAGGAGGAATCTTTCTCCATCCATAGGGTAAGCATACCATTCTTGTCAAAGCTAAAATCAGACGTAATTTTTATGTGATGCTCTTTTTTCTGGAATAACCAGACGTATTGCAGGTCAGAGTTAAACTTATGAGAATAATCCAATGTAACATGCTTCTTACTGTGGCAAGCCCGAAAGAAGCCCTGCACCACACAACATATATCAGTAGTTTAACTTCACAAAACAAAACGGCAGCAAGAAGCAAATAAAGGAGAAAGAACAAGAGAACTATTGTTAGGATCATTAAACTATTCAGAGAAAGAAAAAGAAAATGCAAGCATGTTTTCTTAGGAAATAACATTTGGCTTTGTCAGCTAATTCCCTGTTGGCTTTATTGGTCTCCAGTAGAGACTTAGATGAAGAGCATCATGCAGATGAACTCGGTGAGGGCCTGGCATGTGTTTGAGAAATCCAGCAGAAGGAAGGGAGGTAGTTGCTTGAGAGGTGGCTAAGTAACCTAATGTGTGAGGGCACAACAAATGGAACAAGGGGATAATAGGATTAGTGATAGAGACAAATTATCAGGACCAAAGCAAATTATCAACTTTCCTAAAGACAAATCGAGATGCATTGTACCTAAAGCAGAGGAACATTGGAAGCAAACAGCAGGATTCATTCAGGACATGATGTGATCTAATCACTGGGAGGAAATGCTGAAGATTTATCACATCCATCATTTATCCACCAGAAAATAATCACTAAAAAACAAAGGGCTCCAGCACTTCCTGACTACAACAGAACCCAGATTTGCCGAAGTATAATCAGAGACAAAATCTGGAGAGAGTGGACTGCATAAGTGAATAGGAGACAGGCTTGTCAGGTGTGAAAACACTTTATTAGTAGAAGGTCAAATGAGAAAAAGAAGGTAAGTGTCATCACAACTATCATGCGCTAGAGTTGTGCAAGACTGACATAAGAAAATAAAAGTACTGCCTTAGTGTGTATGCTTTGGAAATATCAAGGGGAAAAAAATATGGAAATCTTCAATGCCGTTTTTAGAGCTGCTTTTCAGGGAGGAGCTGCCCTTTAAGTTTGAGTGACTAATGGCAACGAATGTAATCTGTTTTTTATTTGCAGTGCCAGGCTCATTTGGCTTGTATAAAATGCAACTCTTTGTTTGGTAAACAAGCAAATTAAAGTGGTGATCCAGAGAATCTTGGAAACTTCACTTAAATAAAGGAGCCTCTCTCGCAGAGTCATGGCTTAAAACCCGTTGGAAGGTGTGTTTCCAGATGTTTATCATGGGGTTTGCCATCAAGATCAAATAGGTGATCTTTGCTAATATAGTCATGCCATATTGAAAACAGAAGTAGTGAATAAACATCTATGTATTCAAAAAGCAACAGCGGGCTCAGCTTCTTGGTCAAGCCAGAACAGTGCTGCCTAATGTATTATAAATGAGTTAAAATACAGCTACATCATTGGAAGACAGATATCTATACCAATGTTACGATGGGAAGACTAACATGAAAAAATTAAGGAAACAGAGCAAAAGAAAGGAATAATATGCACAGTAAGAAGTGGATAACCCCTCCAAAATCTAAGTTTTTTGATATTTCAGGATGGATAAGCCAAGACATATGCTGAACCCTGGGGAAATATTCCACATGAGAGGTTCCTCCTAGGCAGCGAATGGGTCCACGTCAGCCAGGGCGACACACTGGCATCACAAAACGGACAAGGCAAAACTGCACATCATCAACGTGCTTCAACTGAATTATGCCCATGTATTCACACTGTCAGCCTGCCCATTGTAGAAGTGCAAATATCCCCCAGGATTGTTTGAATCAGTAAGCTTCCCATGTAACACCATTCCTTGTTGATAAAGCTTTCTGTCCTAAAAGCACCTAGAGACCTAAATGCAAGTGCAGCTGTTCATGACAGTAAGAACAAATTGCTTTGTTCCCATCAGATCTCAGCATGCCTGTGCAAAGCAGAAGTTGCAGTAACAAAGCCTGGTAGTTTTCAGTGTGTCCGCAGCTATTGCAAGGAGCTTCCTCACAGGCACTGTATCCAGACCATGGAAAATGAAATATTGAAAATAACACATTGATTCTCATGCTGCAGTTCCTCTAAAGAATAAATTATGCAAAACGTTACCTTCTAGGTCTCTGGGCAGAGCTGTTGTTTAACACCTTGGACTGGATTGCTTTCAGGTACTGACAGAATATGGAAGATGCTACAGAAACCAAAAGCTAAACAATACTGAGACACTCTAAAGACATCACTGGCCAAAATGTTTGTTTTCCCCCTTTCCACAGAACTAAAGAGAGCAGAACCAGGATTCCCTCTGCTGAATTATCAATACAACACTGTGTTGAACTCCAGGCAGTTGAAGGTATTTAAATGCACAGTGTGTGTTTAAAGGAGCTGGGGAAGATCTGACTTTGGCTCAATGACATGCAAGATGAAACAACCCATTTTTAAAGACCAAAGTTAGTTTGAGAAGCTGGCAGTCAGAAAACACATCTTTCTATTTACAGCTGGAATAAGCTGTGAAGCAAGCAGAGACATGATAAATCTAGAAGCCCTTGCTATGATTTTCATAGGCCTACTTTTCACAGCAAGGCTGGAACTGACTCTGATTTATGTGCAAACACCACAAAATCTGACAAATATGAACATTTGAAATATGAAAAATGAGATAAAGTAAAGTAGGTTCTTTCTGAGTTGGGACACCTCTTCCATCTCTAGCAAGTAACACAGCAGAGTACACATGTAAAGCCCTTTTATCTATTATTTCTTGTTGTGAAGTTAAGCTCAAAACAGCCACACTCCAAATTGTTTTGATTTTGTTGGTTTAAACTTGATCCTCCACGTTTGGATGGGGTTTTAATTTGATTATAAGCACTCTTCTCAGAAAGGAATTCAAATGGCTCTCTGCAGCTTCCAATTAGGATGATGAGATTACCTGGAATTTTCTAACACTGCAGTGATACCTTAAAGTGAGGCTGGAGTAGCCCCTTCACCCCAACAGCCCCGGAGGTACTGTGATTTCTAAGAATCTGCATATGCTAATGTTTGCTGTTTGGATGCAAAATCAGCAGCCAAAACACAAATTAGATCTGGTTGTAAACCAACTCCCGATCTGTTTGGGACTGTGCAATGAGATCCCCCAGGAATTCACTGTAATATTTTGGCTGCTCGGCCTGTTGCCTACATACGTGGTCAAAAGCAGACAGTAAGACCAACACCCTACTAATGAGTGAACTGTAAGTACCAGGATAGCTGAAGAAAAACTCTGCCACAAGCTCATGCACTCATCGTTCTTTCTCCTTCTCAGACAAATCATCAGCTGTTAGGGGGAGGGGGGAATTTATACCTTTTTCATCTCCTGGATCTTCCCTAACCCAGCACATTGCCAGCACCATGTTAACGGTTTTTGAATATGCCCCTGAAGAACAAAGATACTGCTTTTGCCAGATCCCAGTATTTACAAGCAAGCCCAAATCTGTGAGAAAATTCAATTGAATGCAGATGGCAGGAAATTCCTCTAAAATGACAGTGGCCAAATTCAAACCACAAGACATGAAAATAACCCAACGTACTAGACATGGAGAACATATCTTATAGATTTTTCCTCATGCAATTCGCAATCTGTGATTGATTACTGGGAAGACAGACTGCAGATTTATTGGACTTCTGTAGAACAAGTATTCCATTTGCAACAATTAAATCTTATGTGGTTGAAAACTAGGTTGGAGGAACCAGTGGATGCCTCTGACACTGAGGAATGCATTTCTAGGTTATCTGTAAGACTGCAGCTTGCTTAGTTTTGCGCTGTGCACTGATTTGTTCAGAGGAATTAACAGGGCTGGCACAAAATTATTGTCATTGTATCAGAAAGATGAACATGAGAATTACTATTTGTACTGCTAACATTTCATGTTTTCAATGACAGAAAACGTCAGCCTTTTTGTGAGTTAACAGCTAACTTCATCCCTTCAGAATAAAAGGTGTTACGTTAATAGTAATGTGCAGATGGAGCCTGGGCAAACTACTGTGGTGCTTCCAACTCAGATAAGGAGAAAGCTGAAGCAGTTTCCATGCCAAAGGGACTGACTACATGCTGGTGGATGGACTAAGCTAAATCCTGCTTCACTGACACATAAAGAATTTATACTTTGCTGTGTGTCTTCTCTAAAACTCAAGTGGTGATCCAAGGACAGAAAGACACAGTCTGATACCAGACAAATCCCAACAAACTGCATCACAGGAAATTTAATAGCCATCTTCTTTCCTTTGGCTCTGCCTCAAATCCAGGTGACCAGGGAATTCTGAAGGGCAGCATTCAGCAGAATGACATTTCTGCTGTCACTTCTGGTTTGGTTTTGTTCTAGCAAATTTTCAGGATTAATATGCTTTGTGTCAATACCCACGTGAACTACGTGCCCTTGCATTCTGGGTATTCTGGTTAGCCAAGAGACAGAAATGTTATCAAGCAGCTAGGGAATACAGGAAGACCTTGTTGAAGAGAGGGTGTGCAGAGTAGATCCTGTACACTAAAATATGATTGCACAGAATATATGTGAATTTATGGATAACTTCTTGCTCGGACACACACAGAGGGCTAAACTGGCCAACACAATCATTTACCTGAAATGATCCATCCAGGCCTATTAGGCTTTCCTGAGCCCCCAGAGTCCAAAACAACATTACTGGTATTCTCCTAAATTGACAGCTTCTCTCTCTTCTTTTTCCATTCTTATGCCTAACCCTCAGTCATTCTCCTGGCACCTCTCAGTTCAAAGTGTTGAAGCAGACAAACTCGAAGTTTGGCCTGAACATGGCAGCTTATGGGGGAACAGGAGTACAATGAGAAACAAACAGTAAATGACTCCCTCTCTCACAGGCTGTAGCAAGGCATCTGGGTACTACCCCATTACGCCCCCTCTCCTGCCTCTCAGGAGTACCCTGCCTGAGACCCCAGAGTCACCAGTGCAGCAGGCTGTGGAGCTCAGGTGTACTGTCCCCATTAGGTACCATTCCTCTCACTAACCCTCGTACAGTTTTTTTCTCACCACCCAGAGGAGTACAGCTCCTTCCCCTCAATTCCTAATGTATCCCTCCTGCTAAGACAAGATAGGGCAGCAGAGACTTCATGCTGGCCCTCGTGGCACGCTATGTCTGCTTTCTGGCTGCAGTGTGCGTTGTGCACACAGCAACAGACAGAAACTTGGCAGTCCCTTTGCTCACTGCACTGACCCACAAAGCCCTCCCCAGCCTCTTCCCCTGCGTATCCATTAGCTTTCATGGGAATTTTACACGCTCATGGAAGGGAAAACAGAAGTCCTTGCTGAAGCCTGCAAAGAATAGTCGCCTAAGAGCATGCAGAAGATACAAACAACCTATTTTCAAATGAAATACCATCTTTTCTCAGTTACTGGGAAACAGGTAGCAAAAGCAGCGGTTTGGACCCCGATCAGGAACTGGCAGCCTCCCCTCCAGGCAGAAAGAGATACACAGCGTGGATAATCCGTTACACAATAACCTGGCGAACTGCTCTAACCAGAGCCGCCCCAATATGTTGTCAGGTACCACATGTAACTTCAGTGCTGGGGCTAGGAATACCTCTTCTTTTCACTTTGTCTCCAGGTCCTTTCTAATACAGCTGTGAGACAAGCCTTCTCTCTCTCTGCCTGTATTCTCCTTCTCCCTGCACTTCCTTCTTCAAAATAATTCTTCAAAGTCTGAGGAGATCTCCATGGAAAGAACAGGGAAGACTCGAAAGCAATTACAACTGAATCATGCAAATACAAACAAGGCCCATTCTGATCTTTCAGTGTATTTATATGGGGTAGGAATAGTACAACTGTATTGCAGTTCTTACCAAATGACACTGGAAAACTCAATATCCAAATTCTAATTTGTGTCAGATCTCAGAAGGATAATCAGTCAAATCACTACATTCCAAAGCTTTAAAATTGCCCTCAAAAAGGCTGCCTGTATAAGAATGTGTTAGTGAATCCCCTGTACTTGGTATGTGAACACTACCAAATCAGAGTGCTGATCTGGAAGTAAAAGTAATGCTATTTTGACTCACTCATTTTCACTGAAGCCAATGAAAACCCTCCCACTGAGCTCCATCAGACCCTTTTAAGGATGACAAAGAAAATCTGGTGAAGGTTAGCAGGAATATGATATGATTAAGATCTGCCTTTACCATCCATGAGAGAACACTGGCTCTGTGCCTGACCCTTTGCTTTAGGTGATACAATTTTTCAAGACTTAAAAAAAGACTGCTAGATCCATTGAATCCCATTGCCTGACCCTGAATTTCTCGCAGTTACCTCTGATCCTGTAAACTCATGCTCTAGCTGAACACAACAGCCAAAAAAAGCATCCAGTCTTAATTTCAGAAGGCCAAGAGCCTTCACTTGCTCCAGTGATTCTTTACATCTCTTATTAAGAATTTATGACCTCTGTTATTTTATTTGTCTGATCGCAGTTTCCAGCCCTCAGTTTTTGCTATGCTTTTCTCTGCTGCATTAAGAATCCTTTAATGTACAGAGTTTTCTTGTCATGGAATCACTTAACCTTTTAGATAAGCTAGAGGGTAATGCCCTGAATTCCAGCAAGGTTTCTTCAAGGACTTTCTCCAATTTACCATTTCCACTGGGAGCAGCATAACACTATGCAACACCTCATGCGCTGCCAATGCTCCCTACAAATGGAGCCTATGGAGTTCAGGCTTCCTAGGCCAAGGTGCCCCTCCTGAGGATCTTGCCTGCCTGCCTTGCTCCCACAGCACTCGCAGGATCCAATACCAAGCTGTGTTAAGCATCAGTTTTTCCCAGTGGGTTCCAACATGTAAGTGCCTGACAACCTACCTGTTGTACTAATCTGCTCTTGTCATTCTTAGGCATGGGATCAACCTTCACCTCATGCAGGAATTTCCATCAGCAGTGGTTTAAAAGCTCAAGCCTTAAGTATTAAAAACTCTTAGCCACTCCATATGCAAAACAACTGGATCCACCTACTTTCTGCTTGCTACTGGCAGCTACCCTGAGTCAGGGCTTAATCCATTTAGTGAATGTTTCAGTAATATCACATAACGTGTGTTGAGGTTTTTTTGGGTTTTGATTGTTGAAGTCTGTTTTTTTATAAGAAAACCTCATCCATTAACCTCATAACCTCATGGAAATCTGACATCACGTTTCTTGGACAAGATGCACTTTTGTTACAACTACACTAAACTGTGTGCCTATTCTTCAGTACTTCAAACCATGATATTGCCAAATATGAAGTCCCACTAACTGGCCCACCACCACCCTATTAGTTCATTTTTTATATTGGTCCAACATCCATTTCATGCTTCCTTTTCACAGCAATGCAATCAGTAAAAGGTTAAGGCATAAGGAGAAGACAGCCATGCTGCTGTGCTGTCTGCTTACTCCACAGCGGAGCCTTCAGCAAATACCTGACTCTAGTGCTGCAACACGTTAGCAGCAGTGTACAACAGCGGTCATGAAAGTCAAAGCTCCTTTGTGCCAGAAAGGGGACAGATACTCACTGATTTTGTGCACACTGATCAAACAGAAAGATAGGTGACATGGGGCTAGGGGCAGGAACAGAAAACAAGTGGAGTGTGTGCCCTGCCCACAGCCAAGTCAGTCAATAGCTGTTCTATATCCAGGAAACATACTGCTGCAGCAGCTGGGGCTGTCAGAACCTATCATGGCTATTAAACACCTCAGGCAAGCTATCCTTTGGTTACTATTAGCATTATTATTTTAACAAGATAAGGAGAGCTCTGAGATTCTCCCATTATCCTTTTATTTCTGCCTCTGAAGTGTTGCTTCACAGTGAGCCTTGGAAGACTCCTTCTCCCATGCTCTGCTCTGTAACAACTTTAACTCCTGCCAGCACTGCAACCGGAGACAGGACTCAGACATCTCACAGCTGTGTGCATCAATAGGATGAACTCACTGCAGACCTCTGGGGTCAGCCTGAGCTTCATTCAGACTTGTGCAGGAGTCAGCAAAGCCAATTGAGTCATATGCAATCTGCTTTCCACAGAGCCATCAGCTTTTGAGGATGAAGCAGTTGCCACTGCTGCAATACCATTTTGTGTCACACTTCTGATCCCCTGTGACTCACCCCCACGTTCTCCCATGCACCCAGTAATCTTATCCCTCCAACTTCTTTTTCCCAGTCTCTCTGTCTCCTGGTCATGCTGAGGGCGGCACAAGACAGCTGTGTGGCAATGGTCATCCAGTCACTCACATCCCACTGCTGAAGCAGAGAAAGCGCCAGGGCAGCTCCTGTCTTCAGAGCAGAGACCAGGAGAAGGACGAGATCATCTCAGCTAGTAAGAGAAATAATAAGAAAGAGGAAAAAAGGCCTGGAAAGTAAAAACCCTTACATTTGGTTTGGAAAAGCAGATTCATTTATCTGGGGAGAAAGAATAGGCACATACTAGGAAGGTGGTTGAAGGGAGGAAGGCAAGTGGACAGCAATGATCCTACAGAATACACAGCTGTTTGTTGTTTAAAAAAGGGAAGAGTAAGTAAATGCAAGGGATGAAATTAAGGACAGAAAGCAGCAAAATACAACCCAATGAGAGAGATTTATGCAGCTACAAAGACATTTCTCCAGAAAATACACTCCTTGGCCATATGGATACATCACCAATAAATCTGCAGCACAGAGCAGCCCCACACTGGCAGGAGGAGCAGCATGTGGCCAAACAACTCTTCAGCCTTTGTTTCTTTCTGTGACAGAAGTTCAGGTAGGGCACATAGTAGAACAATTTTGTATATAAGGCACACCAAGAAGGGCCAAGAAGTCTGTGGACAGTTTCTCAGTGCCTCTGCTTCCCCACTTGGAAACAGTGATAACCTCATGCCACAAGTCTAACGTACTCTTTTAAAAGAACCAGAAAAGCCTGTAATAGAAGATGCTGTAAAAAGTATCGAATGCTGTTGCTAAAATGGGAGAAAATCTATGAAGGAGCAAAGACAAGGAGTAGTACCCAACAGCAGAGGAAAATGGAAGGATAAGGACCTAAAAATCACATGTCAAGCCCTTGTTTGCAGAATTGCCTGAGTAAGCTCTTTAAGGGAAACACACTTACAGTAAGTGATGTCTAACTCGTGTGTGAATCACCCCTCTCCCCGTTCCATACTCATTGCAGAACAAAAAAACATAAAAGATACATACTTTTGTACTGCTCTTTGCACAAATAACTCCCTCGGAGCTGTGCTGGCTGGGCATTCACAACACAAATACTTCCCACTAATGTTGCTCATGGTGACAGCTTCTCCTCCAGCATCTAGCTGGAAGCCCTGTTGGGCAGCTATTCTTACCAGGAAAGGTGAAGGTAAAACCATCCATTCTCTATCCTTGGCATCTCCTACAGTCAATAGTTTCAGTTTTGTGAGGCTTTTTTCTTCTCTTGCCTTGGGCTGCTTCCTGCCCAGGTACTCTCAGCATCCCCACGGATCCTAGTAGCTCTGGGAAACACTCAGCTATTACTGGAACAAGAAGGGTACAAATATGTAATTTGATTTACCGCATAGGCAATACTCAAGTGAAGAGAGATGAAACAATGCCTGTGCCCACAGCGGGTAGGATCTCCAAGATCTCAAGCCTGGAGCCAAAAGACACTTCCACAGCATGAATTACAAATCACTCTTCAGGGAAAACAAAGCATAAGAAACAAAACCCCCACCTTTAACAAGTATTGATGATGCATATCTAGCAGAGGTAAGAAAATTCAAGGGCAATTACAGATCCCTGGAGGGAAGCAGATAAAAGTGAACAGGAAATAACCAGAGGAATTCCAAGTCCCTGTAACTGGGAGCAAGATTTCTACTGTGTGCCATAAGAGGGCCAGTCACTACTGACGATCTCAGATGATTTAGGCCCCATGCTGATGAACTGAAATAGCCAAGTGAGTTTGACCCACCAGAAAAAGTCAGCTGCTTCTGGAAGTGCTGTGGAGGTAAGTTACAGAGCGGGGTTTGCTTTTAGTGACCAGTGAGTCACTTTCCCCGGGGTGATTGGGCAGTGTGGTATGCACAGCCATGTGTTTAGATGACAATGCCTCTCTCTGCCTCACAGATCAACTGGTTGATGGGGCATTTGCTCCAGCAGCTCCTGGACCAGTCTCAAGGTCATGAAAGTTGTGCCTAGTCACACTGCAGTGCTGTGTCAGTGTAATTCAAAAGCTAGACTCTCGCTCGAAGTACTCCTGACGCCATTCTCCTTTTCACAAGTAAACAACAAAGAAGTCATTTCAGTTTCTGTAAACATGTTTTGCTTCATGAGCTGGCCTGCTTGGTGTGCATTACATGCCGTGCTGGCACAGCCTGGGATGTCTTACAGAAATGCTTTCCACTAATACTGGAATCTTGCTACTCGGAGGGAATGCTGGGTTGCACAAGAGAGGCATCAAGAATCCATCCTCCCTTTTCCCCCACAATTTCAGATCCGAAGAATTGAGTTGATGTGAACGGCACATTCCAGTTTTACAAAGCCCTTGGGTGCGAGTCAAAGTTTCAAAAGCACTTCTGTCTTCTCCATTTTTTCAGAGAAGGAGAAGAAAATGTTAACATTTAAATGAAGCAAAATGAGCACTTCCGAGGCTGAAGCAGAGAGCACTAATTTGTTCCACAACAAAGCAGCCACTCCTCGCTCTAACTGAAACTAGAATAAATACAGTGCATGCCAGGAGAGCAATTGAAAGGAGATTTTACACCTAAAACTTGACACAGGTAACGGAGCAGTAGACAATTGGTGTGTGCTGTGGGAACTCAAAAATAAGCAGAGCAGACAAATCCTCTGCTTGGCAAATGCGATGGGGTTTTGCATCCATAAACTGGAATTATGATGCGCTCCACTGAAGTATATTTTCTTTCCCCTCTGGTCTTCTCTGGGGCTGCTTCTTACAACTCCTGCAATGGAACTGGCAGAGAACAGCGTCCCTGATGTGCTTTTGATGAAAACTTCTTGTTAAAATAATTGTTTCATTTTTGCTCTCATTTGTTTATTAATGAATCCTCCAAAGTTTCCGTTGGGGATCTTCCCATCAGACTATTCTGACAAGGATCCCTACTCTTCCTAACAGTGCGTTCAGTACTTACTTCAGATTTCTATGTCTGTTATGAACTGAAAACTGACACGCAGTCAGCACTGCAGCTAGTCTGGGAATCTTCCAAATGATGCCACTTCCCAAGACACATGTAGCATCTAACTCCTTGTCTGTCATCCCTCTCCGAGCTGTCATCCACATGCTTTGTACAGCTTCTTATGAAGTCAGCATGGCTCTCCAAGATGCTGTCTGCAGTAGAATAGTGATCAAGAGGGCATTTGCAAAAAACACAAGTATAGGAACATTGTGTGCTGTGGGAAATGGGGATCCCAGAAAGAAGCTGAATATAAGGTCCAGTGAAAATCAGCAGGATTTGTACTACTCCATTCTAGGGAAAAAAATTGAAAATTAAGCCAGTTTTGACTGAAACTCCCTCTGGAGAGGGGATTTTTCAAGGGTCTGTAGAGACAGGACAAGGGGGAATGGCTTTAAACTGACAGAAGGGAGATTTAGATTAGACATTAAGAAGAAGTTCTTCCCTGTGAGGGTGCTGAGGCACTGGCACAGGGTGCTCAGAGAAGCTGTGGCTGCCCCATCCCTGGCAGTGTTCAAGGCCAGGTTGGATGGGGCTTGGAGCAACCTGCTCTAGTGGAAGGTGTTCCTGACCATGGCTGTGGTTTGGGACTGGATGAGCTTTAAGGCCCCTTTATCAAGATTCTTCATGTCCATAACAACGCTGTATCTGACCTTTTGTGATGGAAAGCACCAGGCTGGCTCCACGCTCTTTTGAAAGCTTATCAAGAACTGTGGCTCAATTCAGTACACCCAAAACTTCACACTCCATTCTGTCCAATTTAGGAGCACCAGAGCCCTGCATGAGATTCAGCAGACACACACACGTGACTCCGGGTCTCAGGTGGCTGAATCAACCTGTGGGAAGTATCTCTGTCTTTTCATTAGCTCCAGAAGAAGCCTACAGATTTGGCCTCTCAGCAGAGATGGTTTTAATTTGAACATGTAAATTTAGCTGGGATGCCACTAGTAAGATGTCGTAGTCCAGAGGGACCTTATGATGTATTCAATTCTTCAGCTGGAACAGATCCCTTACTTATCTCTAGAATCACTCGTTTAGTTTTTTTGGTTGGTTGGGATTTTTTTGTTGGTTTTCTTTAGTTGATCGGTTTTGGGGTTTTAATTTATAAATAAAGGCTGCAGTTTTCAAATGCACATTATGCAACCAGACACCTACAAGCATCTACGTAAAGAATCCTGCTTTCCAAGAAGCTGGCTTTTCATCTAAGTGCATGAATGAAGACAAAGAATGTAGCTTCCCTGCATTTCAGTTTGAACCTGACAGCCCCAGTGTCACTTCTGCCTGCTTAAAGTTGCTCAGATGACTGGGAGAGCAGGCGTCCTGTATGCAGCAGAAAAAGCTTCTGGTGCCTCAGCTGGAGCTACCAGCAGCCTGTGCAGAACTGCAGAGCGGTGCGACTGAGCTCAGCAAGTGAAAAATCCCTCTAGTGGGACGACATCGGAATAGTAAACTGAGCACAAGCCTGGAATTGCTGCTGCCTCCCAGCAACGCGCTCTGCGGTATCCTCATCAAAGGTGCTGCTCTCTGCTTGTGTAGCACAATGTCAGCATCCAGCTCGTTTCCACAGTGCAAATTCTTGCCTTTTCTTATTTCAGTGCTTCACACAGTCTAATGGGAAAGTTTCTCTTGGACACAATGTCAGCTCTTAAACAAAGTGGATTTTGCTTTTTTGTTGAAAGTGTTCTGAGTTCAAAATCTAGGAAACAAAGACCCCTAAAACTCACTACAGAGAACACACAGGAAAGCAAGGTTCTAACTTCTATCACAGGTAATGGCCCTTCTGCTGCTCCCATTGTCCTTATTATTCAAACTCTTACTGCACTTAGCCAAACTCCTATCAGCTTCAACAACAGCAGAAGCAAATCATTAGGTGACTACTATATGTGTATCTTTTAACTGGATGCAAAAGCTTTACAGCCCAGAGCACTTCACATTACTCTGAGATGTCACAGGTATTGTAACTCAGCTCAGCCCCTGGTGTCACCTTTCCAGCAGGCACTATCTTATCTATTATCTTTGCTCTTTAGTCTTAAATGAAGTTAATTCCAGTCAGACTGCAGCTTTTACTCCAAATGCATCTTATTTCTCGCTGAGCGCATTCTTTGGGCCACCAGAGTGCTTCTATGCCAGATGTACAGTTCTGTACACAGTAATGGGCTTCATAAATTTAAACCATTCTGAAGGAGTCTTTCAACTGTCCCTTGAAACAGTGAATGAAAACGCAGCAAAAGAAACATCCGCCCACTGGGCGCATGCCCATACTGTGCTAGAACATCTTACCAAGATCAGCTTGGCACTGAATACAAGAAACAGCTGTAAAATGCTAAAGGAGAAATCCTTGTTTAGAGTGCAATTAGAATGTGCTTTTCTTGCTTAAACAGATTGTGACGTGAAAATAAATATACACAGGAAAGCTCAGATTTACTGCTCGGTTAACTAGACAGGCCTCCTATGGCTTGGATCATGCAGTGACAGCCCCTGCCCTCCCCCTAAGCTCCTCTCTGCTCTCAGCATCAGTCTATAGATGCGTATCACCCTGTCTCAAAATATCATTACTTTCTCTTTTTGTCCTGCATGATGCAGCTCCTTCCTTGCAGTCCAATTCCTTCACTTCCCAACCAGCACCCCACTCTTATTCCCCTCAGGAAAGCCACCGAATTCTCTTGATGCATATTAAGTTATCCAGGCAACAAGGTCTTATGCATGGGACATGAATGACCCCCAACAAAGGCTCTTGAGCATTTATGTACCCCTATAGAAGAATTATTGGCTCTCTTTCACTTGTTCAGAGAAAAGGCACCTCTGCTTCTCTCCACACTGTACCTGCACACTGGACAGTACGTGGACATAAACTCTCACAGTGAGTCTGGTATGTCCAGAGTGTGACAAGCTGACCATTTGCTCTGTAGTACTTTTCTGAGCACATCTGGTGGTCAGGACATCAAAATAGCCGACAGCATTCTAGAAAGCCTCACACAAGCTTCCCTTCTTTCTACCTGGGAAAATGTCCTGGAAAGGAATAGGGAAAAGTGGGAATAAAAGCCCAATCTGGAGAAGCCTGGCAAGTATAGTACCAGGCCTGTTGCCTGTACTGTCGTAGGAATGGGACTTCACCGTCACCAGCACTGCCAAAGGCACTGCTTCCAAGGCAGAAAGGAAAGAGCTGCCCACTTTCTTTCTCTTCACACCATCCATAATGGCAAACATTTTGATAACTAGCCACTGATGTATGTTAGATCTTTACACTTCAACCCATTCAATGTGCATAGCAAACTACTGCCTCATCGCAGCACAAGCATAGTGAAATACACCTACTTGGATTAGTCTTACAAATAACACAGAGATACCAGTACTTCTCAACTTTTAATCTGAGGCCTCCCTCTGTGTTGCTGAGAGGCAATGTTCTCTCCTGCACAGCAGGATTACAGCAGAGCCAAGGGCCCACATCTCCCCACACTGCAGCTTGCTCAGCCACGTCTCAGCATCACCAGCCCAAACTGGTCTGCCTTAATAGGAACTGTATCCTTACTAAACCAGTGAAGAAATTCACAGTCTGATTGCATTCTGCACAGGATGCTCTGTAAGGAGGTTTTGGTCATGATTACTTTCATACTAAAAGTTCAAAAGGAAAAAGAGCAAATAAGAAGGCAGTGCTAATATCAGACTCTCAGATAACTCTTCTGTCCATTCAAATTTCTCAGAAGAGTGTTTTGGAGAGAAGGTGGTCATCACATAAGCAAACCAATCTTGCAGCTGAAGACCACCTCTTTTCTTTGGGCTAATCTTGTCAGAAACCTACTTCTTTCTGAAGGAAAGCCCAGTCATACCTGAACAACAAAGAGCAGCCACAGAGCAGCTTGATAAAGAAAGGTTGAGGCAATTTATGTAAGGATGGAGTATGTGCTGCCATGAGAGCTTCCATGAAAACTGTTGGGTAGCACAGGGCAGAGCTGAACTCCTCTGCTGAGAAATCAGTGGTCACCAGTCTTTAGAGATGATTTTTAGGCCACTTTTAATTCCTTTTTGCCAAGCTCAAAAGCTTTAATACCCCAAGAGATACACATAAAAGGAGTACTTTCAGAGCTCATCCTGATGCTGACATCCACAAATTTCTGCTGCTACCTGCCCTTCACAGCTGCTCAGCACCTTACAAAGGAATCAAGCTCCCCTTCCAGAGGTTTTTTTGTGCGATTTTAAAAGTCTCAATTGATTCTACCTTCTTTCAGCACTTAAGGAAGTTGTGAATATAGTGTTATTTCCAATTATTTAAAACATTTCCTCTCTCTTACTATGCAGTTTCAACCTGAAACAATCTGGTTCCTCACTCAGACTGAAAGGAAATACAAGGATCAGGGTGGATAAGGTATGAATGGAATAAGTACAAAAGCATGCTTAACTTAGTAAAGTACTATATTCAGATGACCCGTTGCTCACCCAAGGCACAATTTTCTCATGTACCCTGCCAGTGCCACAAGCTGCACCCATGATTTTCTAACCTCTGTGGCTGATGAGCAGGCTCCACTTCCATTCAGGAGAAAACCATGACCCCCAAAACCATTCCTTTACCAATAAGATTCATTTTAGGTACTTGAATCTCAGGTGGCACATCACCAGGCTAAAAACTCAATGGAAGAGCACTTGAGGGTAGTGAACAAGCTGAAATATCAAAAAACTCTGTTTAATCTATCAATGACTACCTTTTATCAAGAATACAGCTAATGGTCAAGCCAAAAGGGACACTCTAGAAACAGAGGGAATGTCAGACATAGGTGGTAAAGATGAGCAAAAGCAGAGAATGTAGCTCAGATTAAGAGATTCTGCAGAGATCTGAACTTCATCTCAAAAGCAGAGATAAATAACAGGTGACCAATCTACATTATGAATGGGATGAAGCTCACCATGGAATAGTTGATTCTCACCTCCTCATGTCATAGGAAAAAAAATGTTCAACAAGACTTTATCAGAAAGAAACTATCCCGTAACTACCCTGCTGCAGTATCTCCTTCTCTGAAGCATCCAGGCCTCACTGCTGCCACGGGACTCTGAACTAGACAAACCAATGGTACAAATCGCTTTATAGCAAGGCCTTTGTTTCTGCTCTCAAAAGTTATCACTCCTGCAAGGAAAGTGCTTTTCTTTTTCATTTTCTGAGTTGTTTTAAGAAAGCAGTTGCAAAGCTGAGAGGGGCAGAGAGCAGAGGACTTCTGTCACCTAGGGAACAGACAATATCCTCCCAGGAGCTGGTGTATAATCATAGCTGTATTAACTGGCATCAGCTAACAGTCACCTTACGCAATAAAACAGTCTCAGAGCTGGAAGAGTCCATTAGAGAGCAATTACTCAGAATAACAGGGAAGGTAATAATTTTCCATATCATACCTTCAAACTTTCAGACACATGGCACTGAAACGCGGTACAGCTCGACTGTAAATCAACTGTGCATCACAGGACTATTAAATGCTTTCAAACCATTCAAAAAGTGTTTTCCCACTGCTTGGTACAAATTGAATCAAGATGTATTCACAGCTGTAGGAATATCAGAAGGAATAATAATTTATTCTCTCTCCATTTCAAAATTCATTCCTATTGGTTTATCCAATTTAATAGAATTTTGGGGTCTAATTTCACAGAAAACGGCTAAAATGTAAGAAAGAGAAATGGTTGTTGACGCCTCAAGCAGGCATCTCTAGCCATGAATGCAAGCTTATTGTGCAATTAAAATAAAAACTCAAAAAATATCTTTAAAATAACTTCAAATGCTTTTTAGAAAGCTCATCCTGATGAATTTGCGGCTTGTTTACTATCAAAATCCAGCTGAGATTTAAGATGAAAGCAGTAGAGAAATCAGATGTTAGGACAAATATCTGAACCTAACACAGTGCAAAACCAAGTAAGTACTCATGTTTTTAATGATTCCGCTATTTCCCATTCCATTCTGGCTCCCCTGAAGCAAGATGCCCTTTTAAAATGATCACATTCTACTCTAAAGGTCATGCTATAAAACTCAAGTGTGTGCCTGTACCCGGCAAACTGAGTTCAATCCTGTGACGAGTTTCCTTCAGGACAAGAAATGACAAGTTTCCTTCCCTAACATGTTGTTAAATATTGTGCAATCCAACCAGTAATAATACTGAGGAGCACATAGATTATGGACTGTGCCACTCACTCTCCTGGAAAGCGCAAAGCAGAGGAAGTGCCGAATGAAAACATCATGTGGCAGTTTCTATATAATGAGAATAGGTCTGCTTTCAGTGGGGAGCTCAACTTATGAAACTTCATCATTGGTGGATATTGGGAATGAATGTGTTCAAAAAGTGGTTAGAAAAAATTAGGATATAAAACTGGTCAAGGTCTATAAGGTTCTTCCCTGTGCGGGTGCTGAGGCGATGGCACAGGTCACCCAGAGAAGCTGTGGCTGCTCCATCCCTGGCAGTGTTCAAGGCCAGGCTGGATAGGGCTTGAAGCAACCTGGACTAGTGGAATGTATCCCTGCCTGTGGCAGGGGGCTGGAACTGGATGAGCTTTAAGGTCCCTTCCAACCCAAACCAGTCTGGGATTCTGTGAAACAGAACACCACAGGTACTAATTAAAGAAGTCCCTGGCCACTGTTAGTGGCTGGGAGAAGATACTTAGGAAGTTTGACTACATGCTGACATCCTTCTTCTGCTCTTCCTTCAGCATTTGCTCCCAGCTCCAATAAGATAAGGAGTATTGGACTGCAATTCCAATACTGGTGTCTGTATGTCAGAGAGGACTGAGCAAAATGATCAGTCTCATGGAAAAGATTAGAAGATTGCCCGAGATGTTACCTATACAACTCTGCCCCAAATCACACTAAATCCTTCCCCAACAGATATGTTTCTGAGGTATTCTTAAATACAGTAAAAGGTGATGAATTCACAAGCTCTCTGCCCTTAACCAGGTTGAGATCTCACTTTGATCTACAAAGGCTGATCTAGTTTCATGTGTGGGACAGACACAACTATATCATCACCATGTTGCTAAGAGTTAGGCTTTCTACTGTCTTCCCTCCCCAACTAAATCCATACCTATCTCATACTAAGTAGCTGGTCATTGCCTCCTACACCTAAAAAAAAATGTCACAGTCAAATCTTGTGCCTTCTTATATAAAAATCACCAATTTATTTTAAAATTATTATAATTATTAAAAGTAATTGTGGGCAGCAGTCAGAAAAATGCTCAAATTCATCCTTCAAATCTAGGAGAAATACTGTAGCATGATGGCACTAAATAGCTGCGCTGGTTATAAAGCAAGGCCGTGGGTTTCCAAATCCCCGCCTCATTTTGCACTGTAACAGGGACAGAACAGGCACACAGTCATGTACCAATTCTCACGCCAAGGAAGCGGTAAGTCCTAAACAACACTTACATGTGCCTAAGCCCTCATCTTGAAGTAAAGCATTACTAATCATTCAGTGTTGTGGAAGACTAACAAGAGGATTTGGTTTGCATCAACCTCAAATCAATCTGGGATGTAAACCTCAACTCTCCGCAAGCCTGAAAGCATCTGAACAGTTTTAGGAAAGGCTTATCTTTGCCTTTAGTACTGCAAGGGAAACAAAATCCTGAACCCAGGCTCCAGAGTTTTATTCCTGAGACGTACATCTAGAAGGGAAATTAACAGGATTTCCATAGAGATATCTTTACAGTCTCCTTTTAAACAAAGGCCTACACCCCTATGCTACCTAGATAAACCACCAATATATATTTGAGACCTCTTTATCAGAGAATGATAAAGAAAATGCAAAAGAAAATGATGATTTTAAATTTCCTGCTGGAAAATAATGCTGCCAGGTACAGCTGGGGAAAATGCATGATTTGTTTGCAATCAATAGGGTCTAGTTTCAACTTCAACAAGTCACCATGTGATTGATCACTGTAGGATCATGGGTATTATGTAAGTCATGAGTCTGAGCTTTCAGACAGTAGAAACTATCATCTTATCCTCCCTTATTGTGCATACGCAAGAGGATATCTCACCGGTTAACACTCCTTTCATTCCCCCTGCATTTACGTGTACTGGGGGAGATAACTCAGAACAGAGTATGTAGTTCCTACAGCCTATGTAGTACCATTATTGTCTAATTGAAAATCTACACAGCAGCTCATATCCTCCATTTCCTTCTTCTATATTCCTTGAAATTACCTTGTATCTATGCCATTTCCCCTCAGTGACCATGTAATTCAGTTTGTTACAGAGAGACACATTCATCTCAAGATAAGCTTTACCCAATACAGTTAATAGGATCTAACATACTCTACTTTTTGCATGAAATATATAAAACAAATCCATCTCCCATTACTCTTTCATTACTCATAAGCACATACTTCTACTTGGTTTTAATTATACTTTCGAAATTACATCTCAATCTTTCTTCTTTTCTGGAATCTGCATTTTCAAAAGGTACTTAACATGCAGACTAGATTGTGCCTTTTGATACTAAGTTTTCTACTTGTTACATTGCTTTGATTATTTCTAACATCTGGGATCAGCATGTGCCTTTTCAAATGCATGAAAAAGTTCCTACCAAAGAATAGTCAGTTCCCGGGAAGGATTCTGCAGCTTGCACTATTGATACTATGTACCTCAAGAGAGTCAAAGTGCACTGAAGGCACTCCAAAAGCACATTTCTTCCCAGCTTTTCTCTCATTCCAGGCTCTGAACACTTGAGCAGCCATCCAACAAAGCCTTCTAGCATCAGCTCCTAAATTCCACGAAAAGGCATGTTACATGCTTAAGTATTTTTCTTACAGCCAGCCCCCAGAATCTGCCTGCTCTGAATGAGCAGTGCTGTAAGAGGTCCTGCAATGTTGCTTTTAAGACACATGATTTGCCATCGGTGTAGACGCTTGGGTTTGTGTGAAACCCTGTGGTACGTGACTGAGCAGAGACAGCTTGAGTAGGAAAGCTGATAAACCACGTTTTCTATTAGTTACAGTTGGCAAGATCAGTCCCCTTGACATGCAGTTTGCTGTTTTCTTTCGTTCAGATGCACAGGTCTTCAGTGGTCTCAGCTGCTTCTTCTCCCACAGGGTCAAGAGGCTCTTGGAAAACCATTGTGAATGGATAGGCCTTTTCTGCCAGTGTCTAGATTCCTCTGGCTGGAAAAAAAATCCAACATGGCCTTCCCATTCGAGCCTCCCTGAAGTTTACCTCTCTGTTTCTCCCATTTATTCTACCCTGTTGTCCTGCTTGTCTCAAAAACGGCTTGTGTTTCACTGTTCACAAGGTAACCGACTGTCTAAGGAGGCTTGGTGCAGTCTGGCCACTTCCTCTACTCTGACCACTTTTTTCTCTTCTCCTGCCTCCAAGTTTCAAGATTTACCTTTGCACGAGGAGCAGTCAACAGCAAGACCAGGATCTTTTTAGTGGATTTTCTGCAGCTTGAAATCCCACTTTCATGAAGTTAAAGGGCTTCTTGCTCCTCTCTTAAATGTAACTTTTCTATGCCAGAGGAAAATCCAAAGAGCTACCAGCCCATTGCGTATGTTTTGTTTTTCTGTTGTAAATGATAGGGATTGTTCCTCTCCTTCTACAAACACTGTAATAGCTGTATAAAAGCTTCATTTTTCCAGACAGGTTTATCCAAGTGATAAACAACCTATTATTGTGCAATACCACTGTGTCAGTAGTGACTGAATAAAGCACAAAATTAGACAGTGTAACTTCCAGGTGCCAAAATAAAAATCACTTAAAGCTTTTTTCTCCCAAGTAACAAGTGACAGGACAAGAGGAAATGGCCTCAAGCTGCTCCAGGGGAGGTTTAGATTGGATATTACGAACAATTTCTTCACTGAAAGGGTGCTCAGGCATTGGAACAGGCTGCCCAGGGCAGTGCTGGAGTCACCATCCCTCAAGAGTTCAAAAACCATGTAGATGAGGCCCTCAGTGACATGGTTTAGTGGGACGTGGCGGAGCTGGAGTAACAGTTGGACTTGATGATTTTAAAGGTCTTTTCCAACCTGGTTAATTCTATGATTGCTGGGAAAAAAAGAAAAAGAAGTGAGGGAAAAAACCCCGAAACAACCTACCAAACGTTCAGCAATATGCGCTTCAGTGTTTGCTGTCTAAAGCTGTGAACTGACATTATCTGCAGCAGAATCCAACTAGAGCTCATCACAGAGCCACAAAATAGTTCAGGTTGAAAAGGACCTTAAGATCACCTAGTTCCAACTCCCCTGTAATTCCTTTATCTGACTGCATGCTCAGCTCCCTGATTTGAGGATTTTTAATAGTCCTGATTCTCCAGGTAGTCACAGCATATGTGGTTTCTCCTGTTGTAGCTTGCATCCCAAACCTGAACTTCTGACGAACTGCACAGATGAAGCTGTTATGCCATCCGTGTTTTCCAAGTGGGAGAAAAAGCAGTCTTAAAATCCATCTGAGATCACTGCAGAGCAGCTGATACCATTCAAAAGACCACAAACGTGTGGGTGAAATGCTAAATTTTCAATGCTTTCTAAAGAAAAAAGAAAACAGGAAGATCCTTATGAAAACACTAAGTGGGAGATATTATCTTGCCTGACAAAAGCTCGCACTGCAAGACCACGAAACTGAAGAAACTGAAAATATACCCTTCAGCAAAGAATAGAGTTGAAATCAATCTTAGCTGCCTTGTTTACAAATGGAATCTCATCCTCAGATTTCAAAGTAGCTAAAATGACTCAAGACAAATTCACAAATCCAGTTACTCAACATGAGATAATGGAAATGATGGCTCTAAAACTCATGAGGGAAGCTTCTGAGAAAATTTCTGGAAAGTGCTGTACAATTATGAATGATGAAACAATGGATTTCTCCAAAAGACATCTAGTGGTTTTATGTCTGCACTATGTGGATGACAACATGAGCATTCATACAGAGTCCACTAGATTCTGCAATCCATTCTATACTTGTGGTGAAATCACATCAATAAGTAGAATGCTGAGCGCAGATCTGAGGGACAGCCAGTGGTGTGGATAATGCTACAGCAGCGCTGCTAAAATGGCAAGCTTTGCATCAGCCTGACTGCAAAAGGAAGAAGTAGAACTCATTACTACTCGCTACTTAGGATGCTCCTTTATCTGTACAGACACTCCTGAAAATGTTTAAGTTCTTTGGAAATACTCAGAAGAGATGAAGCATATTAACAAGGATATGTTGCACACACCACCTAGTATCCATGTCCTCTGTCTCGCAAGAGGAATAGCTTCACATTCTGAGAACTTCTTTGCACATACGAAACTTGGGAGGATGTAAAGGGTACAGTGAAAGATCTTGAATTAATAGCGCAGATGGGAAAGATTTAATTCAGACTTTGGTACTGAATTAAGTACCAAAGAGGCTAGAGATTCAAAGATTGCAGAGAATCCTAGACATGGTAAACAAGCAGTCTTTTCACAGCCCTGCAAGGCCTGGGTACATTAACAGAAAAGGCCACTTTCTTACACAAAGACATTAATTTCCTTCAGTCATCCAATTGGGATAAAAGTTACAATTTGTTTGTATCCAATGGCTTTTCACCAAAGATTACTGGAGCACTTGAATGCAGTTACAAAAAATTTGAAGGGAGTTGTGTAAGTGTGTCTGTGTTGAAGTAATTGTTTTTACAGCATCCAGTATTCAATCAATTTAAATGCACCAGCTTAGAAAATGATTCAAGATCTTTAAACTCACATAACAACTCCAAACATAACAGAAATGCAAAAACAAAACAGGCTTCAAGTGGCTGATTCTGATTTCAGCTGTAATTGCCCCATTACTCAGCCTCTTCTGTTGCAAGCCAACTGGAAGCTCACAGTAAAGTCCTTGTAGTTAGTTCAGAAGTATCTCAGCTAGCTCAGCCAAGGCTGGTTTCCAGAACAGCACAACTGATAAAGATAATGATGATGTTACCAGCCATTGCTGCTATAAGCAAGTGCAATTTCAACATTCTCTATCATATAAAAACTAGAGCTTCAATCCAGGATGAAACAATTATTACTTCAGTGTTGTGTGGTTTTAGAAATGAGAGCAGAACTGATGATTTATGACTTACAGATATTTTGGGAGAACTCGTATCAAGAAATGGTGGGCAAATACGGGTGACTAGAACTTTATGGGCCTGCATATAATTTCTTTGATTCACATTTTAAAAACAGCCTTCTGCCCTCTTCTCACAGAGCAATGCTGAGTTGGCCCTATGAGCAGTTGCTTCATCTTGCCCTCCAGCTTTCCAAAATAACCTATTCCAAACATGTATCTGTAAGATAAGGCTCTTCTTCGTCCAGAGGCCTCATACACTCAAAACGATCTCCTGGCCCAAACAGCTACTTCTTCAGAGAAAAAGTTGCCTTTCCTCTGAAAACCTATCAGGGGCACGGCAGGAGCCTTGTCTCATCCTAGGGCTTAACATGAAGAAGCCCTGGGTTTCTTATGCCTTCCCTTCTTCCAATAATGGCTTCAAGTATCTTCTTCACCTTCCTCTATTTATCCCCTGAAAAAGTGGGACAGGAAAAGTGGCCTCACTAAATTAACAAGCTCTCAAACTACTGTCTTGAGCTATAAAGGGCTAGTCCCCCCCTCACAGAGACAGACAGTTTTCCCTTTCAAACTCTGCATTTTCTTAGGTTATAATTACAATCCCTTTTTTAAATGAATTAAAGGCCCCAAAACCTCACCTGTGGCTACACTTGTTTTAAAGCTAAAGCATTTAAAGTTCACACATCCTGTGAAAGGGACATTTTCTCAACTCTTTTCAAAGCTGCAGTTATTAACAGCCTAAATTTTGCATTGACGTGCTCAACTTGGTCTATAGACAGTGTGTTGCTACTTTTAGAGCGACATTGACTACTCAAAGGCTGGTATCAGAACATCTTTCAAGGGATTTTTGTTTGAAAATAGTGGCCTTGAGTCCCTGCTTCCCTGCTCAGTCTGCACCAGAGGAAACCTTGAGGAAAGGCCAGACTTCTAGAAATAAGAGCATCCATTACCTACACAGTATTTCTCTCCCTGTAGGACATCCTGCTAGACTGATGCCTTGACTCTGTTTGCCAAATAGTAAATACTTAAGATATATAATGCTTGATCCCTCTGCATCCCCTAGGAGCTACTTCAACATTAACAACGTAAGGAACTGATTTGTGCTCCCTCCTCCATTTCAGTACAGAAAACAACAAATAAGAAAAATCCTCATAAATATTTTGTCAGGAACCTTTGGCTTTATCACCAGCGCATATATTCCTGTGATTTGCAAGTCTTCTTTCCTTATTAGAAGTCTGACTTCATAGTTCAGCACAGTTTGATCCAGAGATAGCTGGCATCTTTACAGTGTTCAGATAAGTAATGTTTTCATGCAGTGTGACAGTAGTTACTGTACATACAGCAAAGTAATTCAGTCTCCTGATTTATTACAAATGCTATCAACACAAAATTCACAGTAAGACTTTCATTATATTATGTTTTCTGTATAAACATCTCCATGGGTTTTGCCGATCCATTTTACATCCAAAAACACGTAACAGCAGGGATGCATAAAATATAAATATGTCCGAGTCTGTATTTTGACTATTTCCAAGAAATATGCTTTCAGCAATTAAAATGATGAATAGAATAGGAAAGGAAGCTACTTCATTGTTTAAATCCAACATTTCATGCTCAAATGATTTCACAGGATCTCTCTCTTCTTCAAATTGTCCTTCCATCTACCTGGACTTCCCCCTTCCCCCAACCCCAAAGGAAATGAGCTACAGACAGTTTAGGGGGAGATAAGATTTATGTGTCTTAAACACTATAAAGACTTATTATATATTGCAGACAAAAGTTAGACAGTTCCTGCCAAAACCTCAGTCTATACATCCCAAGCTACAGATTGAGTTGGTGCCATAACCTGCAGTTTGGAATGTGTTTAAATCAAGCATTACCCAAGGTACAGATCAGGTGCTTTCAACCACCCAAAAATGTCAGTACTGAGTGTAACCCTGCTGACACTGCTGGCTTTACAGAATTACAGCACAATGGAAACCTTTTGTATCGTCTAGTTTGTGATGCCTGAACCAACTGTAATATCCAACACTGGGGCTTCTTGGAGAGCTGGAACCACTTCTCTGGTAAAAGGCATCTTCAAGAAGTTTCAGTCTGAGTTCTTCTCACACAGGTGAGATTCAAAGCTGGGCTTTCAAAGGACAAAACTGGGGCCACACTCAAAATGTGTCACTATGTTCACACACCTGCTCATGTGTTAGACGTAGATGAAAACAGAATGCCTGGGGATATAGCAGTCTAGTTAGGGTATTACAGCAGCAAACTGGCTTCAGTCCTGCTCTCACACTTGGCCTTCAAGATTCAGCCACCAATGACACAATGCTTTTGCTTTAATTGTGAAGAACTTTACAGAGCATTTGGGTTAGATTTTCAAATATCACTCGTATGGATGGCCAGACATGAGACATTCATTAACTGAAGTGTCAAACAAGAGCAGATGAAAGCACTATCACTAAGTATCTTTCCTCCAATTCCCAATTCTTTCAGCAGCTATAAGTATACAGTAGCACTCTTGTCCATCAGGAAGAGTATGTGGGCCAGACTGATCCTGCTGGCTGAAAATCAAGATAACTCACATTGAGATTAAAACAAACAAAAAAAAGTAGTAAATTGACTCTATTCTAGAATCTTACAGACATTTGTTGGCAAAAAAATATATGTACATAAAAGGCAGATTCTGAGTTTGCATCTGAAAAAAGATCTTGTAAATGTTTGCTTTGTAAAACATCTATTTCTTCTGCTCCCACCCTTAAATCTCCTGTATGTCAGCAGTCATTTATTTATTTGCAAGGTGTTTTAAATACAGATAGCAGGTCATATGCATCACTGTGGCTGCTGATGCAACATCCTTCTAGAAAAGCAGGGCCTCCATAATCCCCATGGTCCCTACCTTTAGTAAGTAGTCCTAGTACACATTAAAGTCTCATTCCTTCTTAACTGGGCTTGTATATTTGAAGGCTGCGTGGAGACCTCATAGCAGCCTTCCAGTTTCTGAAGGGGGCCTATAAGGATGCTGGGGATGGACTCCTCATTAGGGACTCTAGTGATAGGACAAGGGGTAATGGGTTCAAACTTAAACAGGGGAAGTTTAGATTGGATATGAGGAAGAAGTTCTTTACTGTGAGGGTGGTGAGGTACTGGAATGGGTTGCCCAGGGAAGTTGTGAATGCTCCATCGCTGGAGGTGTTCAAGGCCAAGCTAGAGAGAGTCTTGGTTGACATGGTTTAGTGGGAGGTGTCCCAGCCCCTGGCAGGGGGGTTGGAACTGGATGATCTTAAGGTCCTTTCCAACCCTAACTATTCTATGATTCTATGACTCTATATCTACTTTCTTATGCATCTGAATAAAATACAAAGATGACAGCTAGGAATTCCTGTAGTTACCAAGAAGTCCAACGAAATACCACTTTCCATGTCTTTCCTCCTTTGTGATATTACCATGCCTTCTATGGGCCAAAACTTTATTTAATTCTACCAAGAGGTAGGAGGGAGAACAAACATTCAGTGGGTCTAACCGGGAGACTTCTTTATGCTTCAGAAACAAGGACTGAGGTGATGATCTTCAGTAAAAGTCCATCAGTGGATCAGACAGGTCCTCCTTGTGGTAGGGCTATAAAGCACACTCCAGCACTGTATAATTTGTTTACACAGCAGGTCTGGTTTAAGATTGTCAGCTTAGTTTTTTTAATACCTCCATCCAATCTTCATGAATGGTCACTGTTGTGCTACTCACTCAGATCTCCAGAAACAGGAGTCGCAACGAGAGATCTTATTACTCATTGAGGAAAACAAAACAAAACTCCTCTGTAGTGGAAGTATCCATCAGCTGTCCGATCTCATGAGCTCCACAGGCGTCTGCCAGCGTGATCTTAAATGGCTGCCTTCCAAACGTGTAATTTGGTCTAGACCCCAGCACCCAACTCTTTTTGCGCAAACTAGATCCACAGCAACCGGCAAACTGTCACAACTGCATGGTGCACAGTATGTGTGTGTCCAGCAATGCGTGTCCAGCAATGCATGTCCAACCCACTTGTAGATAAACAGCTCTCCTATCACTGCCTTGTTGAGGCTTAGGTCCAATGACAAAACATTCTGCTAATGAAAACAAACCATGACACTCAATCCTATCTTCCCACTGGCTGAGAGTGAAATACTGCCCTGCAAAGTAGTTCTTGCCACCTTTTTAATAAGGACAAAATGATACCAAAAGCTAATCCTTGGCTTGAATGAAATTCACTAATCCGTTTGTTGTGTCACTTGTGTTTAGAGAGGAGGCTTGTCTTTATTAGGCTGTAATGTTGAATCAGATACTCACAGGAAACAGCTTCTTTATCTATTCCAACCCCCAAAATCAGCATAAACACAGACGTAATTCTCTCGTACTGTCAAAGGTTATAGGGCTTATCCTCAGAAACAGCTATTACATGGTTACAGAACATTTTCTACTTTTAAATGCATGTAAGATGGCAGCAAGGGCAGTGACTTGCATTCATCCTCATTCTGTCAGGCCAATTACAGCTCTACTCCCTACTCTCATCAAAACAAAACCTTTCAAGAAGCAGAGCAAACATGGCCTCTGGGAGCTCCCTCCCAGGCTTCAAGCTTCACGAAGAACCTTGGCCCTGGCTGCTCTTGGGCTACTGCAACTTAGCTGAAGTTACTTCTGCAAATGCAAGTCAATACTGACCCAATCAGAGGCCTTAATTATTCAAGCTCCCAACTCCCACTGAACACAACAGCTAATATTAAGTCAGACTTCAAGGCAAGTAGCATCTTCAGTTTTCCCTAGAAACATGAATGAACCTGCATAGAGTTCAGGGTAGTAACCTGGTAGCTATGACTTCCTGTCTTTTACAGGCGATGAGCTGAAAAAGACTTCAGCAAATCAGCCCAGGGCAGGTTGCAGGACTGTATTCAGGATAACACTCTTCCTCAAGTTCACAGTCCTCTCTAGCCGCCTCTGCTTGCGTTACGCCTCAGAATGCTTTATGAACTATCCAGGAGGGTATCTGAAGATGAAGGATGAGAGGAATTTGTTCGTAAGGAAGCACACTGTCATCCAAACTTGTGCAATAGTGGAACGGTATTGCTGGGACCAGGGTAGGGACAGGAGCAGCTGCTCCGAATATTCACATAATCAAGATGTCCAAATGAAAACCTGTGGTTGTAATGGTTGCCATTTCTGCTTGCTAATTTTCCCCCTGTTGCTACATACATAACTCAGCCTGCCTGACATGCATATGTACATGACAGTTTTGTACTTGCCAGAACACTTACAAATCTTTCTATGGTCAAAGGATCTCCAGGCCCCTATTGAGATGCTGTACTCTTTGTTTAGATAACATACACAAGGCTTAAAGGCAGTTCCTCCCAAAGGAATTTAAAAAAGAAGTGCGTGAGTGAGGGAAAGAGGAGAACTGAGGCACAGAGTTCAGGTAGTGTGTTCACAGTTGTACAGCAAGCCTGGAGAGAGCTGGGAATTAAAGCCAGACGCCCTCATGCCCAGCTCAGTGCATTAACCACTAGACCCTCTTTACTCCCACTTTCAGTTGCACAGCAAATTGAAGCTCTGAGCTAAACACTTGGAACCGAGCATCAGTACTGATGGATCGCTTAATTTCCTGATACCTCAAATCATCACTACACACATCATGGCCTCTTTCTCCAAAATGTATACAATATATACTCTTATTTTCACAAAGCCACAAGTAATTGTTGCTTCATCTGTTAAGAGTATTTTGGCCGAAAAGAGGTTTTTTTGTTTTGTTTTTGTTTGGAAATCCTGCCAAGAAACCCTCTTTGGTGGACAGTAACACATTTAGAGACTTGTTACATTATAAGTTAAAAGGAAAACTTGATTAAAAATTAAATTCAACAGAATGGAGTTGGCTAAAGAATCAGAGCATCAAAGAATGGGAATCTTTCCCAGTAAGGCCGAAGTTACTGCCCAGAGCCCATGCAAACAATAGAAGTATTCATCAGTAGTAGTGCACCTTCCCCGCTGTACGTTTGCAGGAGCATAGGAAAGCAGAGCTGGCGCTCGTATCAGCATGCTAACCCTATCTTAATAAAAAATACAGTCTAGAGTCAGTGACAATGTCCACAATATAGTTCATATTTCAGCCATGCTTCACAAGATCAGACAGACGTTTTGTGCTTCCTGAACACCTTCAGGAGTTAGGTCACAGGGCTTCCAAAAGAAGCTCTTTTGAAGAACTTAAGTGAACCCCTGAGATTTACATCTATCCATGTATATACATACAGAAATATCTAGTGTAAATTTTCAAGGCTTTCAGGAGACCTGTGTACGTACAGTGGGCTGCCAACATGAGCCAGAGCCCACAATCCCCAACTCTAAGAGACAGTAAATAGCCCTGTTTCACTGCTGCAACAGCAGAGAGCAGCTTATCATGATTGACCCACTGACCTGGGGATCTACAGGTCACTGAAACCTCTTGAGATGGTTTTCTCTCTTGTTGCTATCTTTTGCTGTAATAGAATCACAGAATCATAGAATAGTTAGGGTTGAAAAGGACCTTCCGATCATCTAGTTCCAACCCCCGAATGATTTTCATTTGAGTACATACAAGATACTCTTTGATTGGAAGATTCCCTAGGTTTAAAATGGAGTCCAAGTCAGCTGCGAGTACTATCAGCAGTTACCAGCATTGAGCTGCAACAGCTCCACCATCTCAGTAATCTAGCCAGCTTCTTTCAGATTGTGGTTTAACCACAGTTGCTAAAAATACCTCTCAATGGGAGTCAATTTAACAGTGAAAGGGAAGACAGACAACTATCATTTTCTGAATTTACAAGAAGGCATAACACTTCTGTGGATACTCCTGCAGGTGCGTTAACTATGGGTTGGAAAGTCATTTGCTTCTCAGTCATCAGAACTAAGTCCACCTCAGAAACAAAGCTGATCTTGAAGAGGGATCAGTTGATGAAATACTATGACCCCTTTCTATCTGGTGACCTCTGTGAAAGGACCCAATTCCCTGCATCATACAAAGTCAGTGTTGCTGTCAGGAGCCAAAGCAAAGGATCAAGGACTGAAATATTCATGGGAAGAAATCTGCTTTCCTGCTTCTGTGAGGGAAAGCAAATGCTCTGAGCCTACACAAAAATGGAATGTATTACTGTATTGATCTGTCAGACCTTCCATGTGAATACATGGAAAACTGAACTGCTCTACTGCCATTGCCACACTGCTTTGTGAATTACAGACATGTCTCAGCTCTGCTTATCTGTCCATGTGGTCACATCACCACAGCTTAACAGCTGAGCCATTCAGTCTGTTCATGGAGTAAGCATTTGTAGCCTGGAGCAGGTGTGAGATCATTCCTCTCAAATATTTTTTCCGTGGTGAGCCAAGCTAAGTTACATTGTCTGCCCTTTCCCACAGGCCAAGAGCACAGTAGGGGACAGTCATCACACTGTAGCTGGCACATGCAAATTTCTGTTTTGCAAAACTGAGCACTTAGAAAAGCAGAAGATTTTCATTGTCCTCTGTCCCTGCAACAAAAACCCCCCAACCTGTCTAAAAACCAAACTTGTACATTAAACAGGGATGTCTCTGGCCAAATAAAGGCACAATTTTAACGTGCGCTGAAAAAATTGAACAATGTAAGTGACCAAAAAACTTTATACAGAAATTCCAAGCCAACAGAAAGAAAACAAAAACCGAACAGAATAAGCTGCTCCCAACGGCTCAATTCAATGCAAACTGTGGGTATAGGGTGTGTATTCAGTGAGATACGAGGACTAGTTCTAAGTGAAAGAAAATGCAGCTCTTAGACATGTAACACCTGAACAGCCACTGCTCTAGTTCCAGCTCTCCGTCCTTTCTCCCTTATTTTTCCCCTCCACACCAAGCTGAGTTTAGAGCAACCAAACTATTTTCTCAGGCCTGACTGCACGCTGCAAGCCCTGGTGCGGCAGCATGGGCATTGTGACTTTCATAAAACGAGAAGCAGCTAACGGTTAGCAATAAAAAATAATATTTTTTTCTTCAAGCAATTAAATTGTAATACAGGGCTCTCTAATTCCTTCCTGTCTGGTCCCATGGGCCTAAGAATAAGGCGACCTGAGAAATAAATAATGTGTTGCTGTTACACTGTTTCAACCAATCTTAAAGCCTCTACAGGAGAAATATTGTCTCCCTCATTAATTCTGAAATCTCTTTTATGGTTTCATGTATCAAGTTACCTCTTTGCTAACCTTTTATTTATATGCTCCTTTACTGCATTATGTTTCCAATTCAGCATTGTTTTAATGAGTAATTTGGCTTTGCTAGGTCAATGACACATCACAGATAAATCCATGTTTAGCCCAGCAAGCTCTCCAAAATAAGCAGACACACAACTGAAAGGACCTGCAAGATTTTGCAGCCACACCTTAATGTTGGCTTGTTTTTATTTATTCCCTTCCAAATGTAAATAACTTCCCGGCTCACTTTAACCAAGTACTAACAGCAGACAAGAAAGGGACTATGTTAGAAGGAAGAGAGGGTTCGGTAAGCATTTAGACATGCGTCTTAAAGTGTCAGAGAAATCAGACCCTGAATAACCCATGTGGAATGAAAGGAAAATCTCCTAAACCTGCAGCCTTAAAATAAACGAGGACTTACAATCTGCTATTAGGGAGGCTTTAGGGGGGCTGGTCAAAATCAGTCTTCCAGCGCTGCATGAATAGATGGAGCTCTCTTCTAACAGTTTTTATGCAATCTGGATGGTAGTTGCATGCAGGTATCAGAAGGTTCTATAAGCAAAACAAGCAGCTTCTCAAGTCTAAAAAGTAATCTGTAAGCATTTATAAGATTGCACTTCTATGAAAGAACCAGATAATGTACAGAGAACAAACGGGAAACCTCAAAACACGCTGTGGAAATGCAACTATGCCATTAAGAAGTCTTTCACAGGGATTTCTGGCTAGAGAAGGAATGTGTACCTTGAGGTGAAATTGAAGTGGGACTAAAAGGGTAAGAAGGGAAAAATCTGCAAAGTGTCTGCTGGACTAAAAGGAGATGAGAAACCCTCAAATTCAATCAAGTGTTTCAGGGGCTGGGGGAGAGGTTAGAGTTGTGAGAAACTAACCCCAGGTTGAACCCAAAGATACTGCAGGTGAGGGTGGGAGGGGTTCTACTTCCACCACATGGCTTCTTCAGGGCTCTTCCACCAGCCACTGTGATCTGAGCCTTGGACTTGCAGCTATCTGTTCTAGGCAGGAGGCATACTTAGTGTCACTTACTGTCCTCCCCAGGGACAGACTTCTCAAGGAGAAATGTCTCTCTCATGCCAGGTTGCAGGTCTCCTGTATAATGTAACCCTGACATTGTTAGAGAACCTGCCTCATGAAGATGCATAGAATCTGACAATACAGAAAGTCAACTATAAGAAAGAGTTAATTCCCAAATACTGTAAAAAGTTCATTACAATTCTAAATGGGATGAGAAAAAGGGGGTTTGTTTCCATTTCTTTTTTCAACCTGAAGTACATGAAAATCACAGTTATGAAAGCATAAACTGCGCTGAGAAGAGAGTCTGTCTTCCCATTTCAGAGGAACTGCATTAGGATACAGATCCTAAGGCACCAACTTAATGAAAAAATGAGGGTTCTCAGTGTTGGCAGCCATTTAAAGTACGTGCCTGAACTGAGAGTGTGTTAACCAGCTTAGCTTTGCTTCAGAGAACTCTTCCATCTGGTAAGACTCCCTAGTACTGTACAATGACACACGTGACCCCACACCCACACACACCACTAGCATCTTCAGTGATGAGCTGTGCCCTGGAAAAACTAATTGTAGCTCCAAGCTCTGCATTTTATGAGCTTTGAGTAATTCTTAGCATTCAAAAACCTCATTCCAAAGGGGAAGAATAACAAAGTTTTTAAAAAAAAAAGGAAGGATGGGTAGTGGTTGGCATGAAAAGAAATGGGCACCAGAAGCTTCTTTCTCCCTGCACATAGTTTTGGTTGCACTTACATGCTGCTGCATTCAATAGTTTCATCATTCCACATTAAGTGAAATTCTACTCTTCTAAAAAGTGGAACTCTAAGGATTTCTGGGTTACAGTATTTGCTTACATGCAATGCTCTAGGGCCATGTACTGTCCCCTCAGTCACTAAGCACTTTAAGAAAGCAAGTATCACTAGCCTCATTCTGCAAGCACCAAGCCCAAGGCATGAAGAAGCTGCCTGGCTCATTTAAGACTGTAATGATGAACCTAGGCAGAGTCAGGCCCCAAACGCAGACCTGATATGCAGCCACATTACTGGACTCCAGCCCTGTAACCAGAGAAAGATGTCATTCAGTTCATAATAAACTTTACTGGACTTAGGAGGCAAAGTCTATCACCTTGTTGGCAAAAGGCTAAATAAAGGATTCAATCTTTTCAACACTGCCTGTGAGGCATTCCCAGGGATGTCCCTGAGAGAGGCAGCAATGCTGTCAACTGGCTGCAGCTCTCACACACTCAGTCAAGCCACATATGTGCAAACAATTTAGCCTTTATCCACCTCAAGGATCCCAATCAGATGCACCTAAAGCACTTCACAAACAGGTCTGTAACTCCAAGCTCACTAATAACACACTTGTGCAAGTAGACCTTTGAATTCAAGAAGACTACTCAAGTACATAAGGACAACATACTGGAGTACAAGTTTGATCTTTCCAAAATTGGAATAACTGATTTCCACAATATTTTCTAAAATTAAGAGTAGCACTGGAAATTATTAAGTGTAAGGACATTTCATACCCATTGAATTATGTCTCCATTTACACAGCATCAAATTCATCAACTTGTTTTCACTTAAATTTTGAAAGAGAACAATATTCACTTTTTGTCTTCCTTCTCCCTCTGCTTCTCTGTGTCAAGAGTTTGCTTATGAATGTAGGGAAGAGACAAAGAATACAATGAAGCAGAATTATTTGCTGCTGCTTTTCAAAGTTGTTACTGCTGTGGTAACACGCAGGACACTTCAGTATCTCTGATTCACATAAATAGTTATTTATATTGTATAATATATATATTTAGTGTATGTTAATATATAAACATATGCACTACAGTACATACTGAACTATTTAGATAAAATATTGGTCAGAAAAGACAATGCCTTAAACCACACACAGCAGAAGAGAATTGTTTCTGTTGAATTGTTCTGTTTCACTGAGTGCTTATTCCACTCCATGAAACTATTTTTCCTGTTGCTCTTCTCAGCTGGGCTGATACTGCTATCACTGTCAGCACCAAAACTGTATCTACAAAATGCTCTATAAAAGCCTGAGTTCTAATATCACGGTTTAATCTGCCTTAACCTGACTGACTTAATGAGGAACAATTGTATAAGTGGGCAAATGATTTATCTTGGGACTGTGAGGCAGATAATTTTGGTTAATTTTTTCCAGATGGCTTCAAAATCTGAAAATTAGCCAAACCCTTTACCTACCTACTGAAAGAGCTTGGATGCCTTCCCTGCTGATTCATAAAAAGAACATGTTGTATATACTCTATATAGCATGATACTCTCCATTCTTGGCCACCAGCGCAGGGATATAATTAATCAGTTTCGTTCCATTTATATTAGAAATGCAGATTAAACACAAACTTCTTACACGTTTTGGGTGTGATATTCTTCCCTTCTTCTCTTTGATCCAGTAAGCTCTAATGGCAGGAAATGAGGTAGTGCTGCTCCCAGCAGCACAGAGAGCTAGGATAATACTAGTGCCTTATGTGTATGTACATGTGTATGTACCCGTGGGTGAATATATCTCTCTCTAGCATAGTGCTTTGAAAGCTTGGATAATAAGGACTTGAATATGGCTGCTTACCATCTAGAACACACCACAAAATACAGTGCTTGTGTTAGATATGGATTAGTGATACCTAGTGCACAGTTATCCTGTGGCGACAGCACATCCTGTGACTGTCTCTGCCTACATAGCAGCTGGCTTCCCTTGGAGTTGTCCTCTCTTTACAAGGGCCCAAAACCACAGCGAATAGGTCATCCTCGCTTCCCACGCACCTTTCAGGAAGATCCTGAAGTATGAAATGGCCATTACATGCATCTTCTAAAGGCCTCTTGCCCAGCCCATTTAGCTTCCTTCAGCAATGCCCCAGCACCATCAGTCTGCATCCTCCACAGCAAGGAGACGCAGAAGCTCAAGCCAGCGGTAAACAAAAACAAAAGTACGAAATGCAAAGAAAAAGCAACAGGAACAACTTAAAGAGGTGTAACTGCTCTGGCAAAGCATGGCAGGACAGAGCAAAGGAAATCACGAAGCTGGGAGCGCCAGCAAGAACCTTTTCTGTAAGAAGCCACATTGAGAGGAAAGACTTAACTGCAGAGCTTCCTCCCTGGCAGCCTGGTACCAAGTTTGACTCCAAAGGCAATTCTTTTATGAGACAGGAAATCATTAATAGCTCAACTAGTTTTCCTGGTGAAGCAATATTGGTTGGAGCTGAAGGAACTCAGATTTCCTTCGACTTACACAGACTCAGAAAAATCTAAGTCAAGAGGAGGATTTCTGGATCCAGTTCCTGTCCTTTTGCTACCACGACTACATACAGCTCCAACTGAATTCTGCTGACAGAAGAAGTCAAGTTTAGCAAACAAGACAGAGCTTAAACATCAAAGAGAGGGCTGTGAAAGTCAGCTAAGCATTAGGATAGAGAGAACACAATCTCTGTTCTTGGTGGTGTTTAAGAACAGACTTCACAAAGATCTATCAGAAATAGTGTGGGAGCATTGATGCTGGCTGGGAAAAGGAGGATGACAGTCATCTGTTGAGTGCTGGCGACCATCACCAGCCCTTTTCACTGGTGGCTGAAGTGCTATTTTCCCAGGAGAACCTGACAACCCGGCTGTGAAGGCAGGGATGTGATTGCCCTCACAAAGCTTAGCAGTACCATTACCAGTACAAGCCAAAACACGATAAATACTCTTCTACCTGCCCTTCACAATCAGCATTCAGTTTCCCATTTGAAGACAGCATGTTTCTAAAAGCAGTACATTTTTTCACTTTACGTAGGACTGAAGGACCTAGCTGCATTATCAATACCAGCCATTTTCTCCCCCTCTCTTTTTTCCTGCTTTGCACATTGCGCATGTCTGCTCAGTATCCATTCCCAACAAAATCATTCCCCTTCTTTTCAGTCCTATTGCACTTTTTTAAGTCACTGATATATTATTCAAGCCATCTTTGAAGCCTTTTAAATCCTGCTAAATCCTTTAGGAGAAAAAACATTAATATAACAACATTATATTGCTTTCAGTGCTATTTCCCATTCCCTTGTTTCTGTTCTCTAACATCTGCTGTTTTGGCTTACGCCATATGGTGGGGGAAGGAGGGCTGAAATCTCTGCAGGGAAACATCTGCATTATGAGGATTTTCACTTTCTAAGAGAAGAGTCTCAGGTAGGTAGGCGTGTTCTAGTGAGCAACCTGGGGGGAAAGAGGGAATTTCCACTGGATTTGTTGGAAAGCAGGGACGTAATTTAACTAATAGATTTTCAAACACAACTTGCTCTGATGATACTAGGTACAAAGTCTTGCTTCAATTCAATTAAATTAGATCACACAACACTTCATAAAACATCGCTATTTCTTATATAGCTTTCTCATTTTGCAAGTATTTTTAGTTATCTATCCAAAGAATCCAAACAAAAGCAAATCACAAATGTTCCTATAATTTGCATTCCTTTCCTGTAGAAGATACTGAAGTATTTTATTCATTAAAATACCTGAAACCCATAATTCTAACACTTTTTTGCTATATGCCACCCAGAAAAGACATTGCTTTTAGATGAAAAGTAAATAGCTATTAATTTGGCACAAGTTTTTCAGTTATGATGAAGGTACAGGAAGGAGGTGAATATTGCACAACAACATGTCATTTTACTTTGCTGTAATTAAAACCATACTTAAAATTCTCTTATATCTCTAGTGAATGGTGCTTCTAAAAGTCTAATGAGATTTGAGATTAAAATGCCGTATAAACCAATTTATGAACTCAAGCCTATCTTCTCATGCAGCAATTTGTCTGTTCTAGAGAAGATGCAACTTTGAGGAAGATCCAGGTTAGCACAAATTCAAGCTCAGAAGGCTAAAACTCAGAATTGAAAATGCTGCACCAAGCTAGAGTGTGTCCTTACATATATACGTGTAGCTGCAACCACTTGAAATATTCCAGGTTTGCACCCGTGTAACTAAAGGCAGAATGCAGGTATCTGCTTTCCCTTTAGACTTCATATTCAGTTAAGACAAGAAAACCAATTCAATCTGGTCCCACTTCTTCTGTTTACTAAAATCCTTTAATTGCTCTCTACAGGAAATACTCAGAGGATGCCCTTATGCTGACACACAAAGTATTACACAGGATAATTCCCTACTAACCTGTTACTAAGAGTTCTTTGCAAAGCCCCAGATATCAAGGTAGGAACAAGCAGCTCCATCTGACTGTTGCCGATTTACCTCATTTGCACCCATACAAGCAGAATTTAGAGCATGTTTACAGAGCAGTTTTTAGCAGCGTCAAAGGCTGTTTGCACTGATCTGCTGACTAGCAATCCTAAAGCATATAGAACGCATGTAGGACCAACAGTAAAAGCAGTAGGCCATAAAAGGTCACAAGTTCTTAAGCAGAACTGAATAAATTCACTTGAAAGACCAGAAAAACGAGGTGGCCGGTGGCTCACAAAGGGAGAAAACCAAAACTCAAACTTTCCAAAGAGCAAAAGCTTATTAATCTTTTTCTGTTCAGCTTCTAAAGTTTTATAACCACATCTCTCACCTACAAATACTCAGTCTAAGACCAACATGTCTTGTTCCGTGTAAACTCCCCAATCAATGCTGCCTCCTTTTCTATTAACCCACCCTTTAAAATACATTCTTTTATCAGGTTTTAATGTCTAACATGATTTAATCAAGAACACATGCCTCATAAATATCATCTGTCATGTTCCATTAGTTTCATGTGGAAAAGTACAAGTCAATAAACAAAGGTTGTGCCATAAATCTGCCTTGAACACATTATACCTCAAATAAGAAAATAAAAACATGTGTGTCCTTTGACCTGGATATTCTTAAAATGGAACTTCAGGTATTGTCTTATGCCTTTAAAACTGTCTAAAGCATTCACAGTTAATTGCGTACCTAAGCAATTTCAATTTACATAATGTTGATATGGAGACGGTGATTAAATAAGCACTATGCCTTTAAGGCACCTGTTAAATAACATCACTGCCTCTAGGTTAAAACTGATATCCCGGCCTGCACAATGAAAACCAGGTCTCTCCACCATGCAACTCTGCTGTAAAAATCCCTCATAACTCAGAGAAGCCATTGGGTTCACTTATTAAAAGAGAGAGGGGAAGAAAGGGAAAAGAAGGGATAGAGAGAAAGCACCTTCTCTTGTGTGCTGCGTGGAAATGCGGTTGCAGTAAATACCAGCAAGTCCTAACAGTATACACAGGATCGCTGTGAGCTCCCCTCAACCCCTCCACTTTGTCACTTGTGGGCACCAGTTTGTCACCAGTTCTCTGATCGTTCAAATATACAAATAACTGGAATTTTGGTACTTACACCAATGATCAAATCTGATGCTTTGGTCACCTGAGAAGTTTTAGTTAAGGAAATTCCCAGTCTTTCCAGTGCTGCAGGACATGGTCAGTGCTTTCAACCTCTCCTGCTCTTTACAACAGCAGTTTGTGGCTTTTGGTATTTTCCACTAATGATCTCAGCTTGTCATAGGCTGTTGGGGGGCACTTTGTGGTTTGTGGGTGGTGTGGGACAGACGCTCCCTGGACTGAACATCGATTACTTACAATAGCAACAAACTGGATTTGATTATCCGTGTGGTCCTTCCCAGTACCTCACTCCTACCAAGCCAGTGGGCTTTGGATCAGTCACCCCCCTGCCCAGCATCCTGCTCTTCCCCCAACCCTTCAGTCACTGACTAATTGGCCTGTGATATGCACAGACACAGATGGCCTGGATGCCCTAACCTGCTCACCATTCACGTCTCAGAAGGAAACAGGTCAACATATTGCCTTTCCCTACCCAACTCTGCAGCTGAGGTATTTGCTCCTATGGGGAACAGCTGAAGTTAACGTTGAATAGTTTTATGCAAGTCCCCACACAGATTTTCCTAGATTTCTGGAGTGAAATGGGATCTGCATATTTACAATCTGAGTAATTTACTGGTTCCTCTGCCTCCTGTAATTTGGAATTACAGGATAATACTATGAGTCAGGAACTGGTAAGGTACAGCACTCATACAGTTATCAAGCTCTGACATTCACTTACCCAAATCTCTACCAATCGTGTCTTCTTAAATCATAGAATCACAGAATGGTTTGGGACAGAAGGGACTTTAAAACTCATCTAGTTCCACCCCCTGCCATGGGCAAGGACACCTTCCACTGACAAAGTTCATCATCTTGTTGTAGGAATGTCCACTGCTTTTGTTCCAACTCTAATAGTGTCCAAAGAATGTCACAGTGCCTTATGACACCCTACCGTGCTTACCTGTGGGGGGGCAGCAAGCAGACCTCTGCTGCTGCCCTCCTAGCACCATCAGCCTGAGGTTGTGCCTGGGATAGACACCTGCTTATGGGGTTCCTCTGGGTTCCCAGTCACACCTACCTGATACCAGGCAGGTCAGTCCCAGTGCAGGTCAGCCGAAGCTGTGACTGGATGTTGTGCGGATGGGAAGAAAACACAGGAGGAAGAAAATGACACCAGATGCAGGCAGAGTCATCAAGCAAGCAAATCTCACATTCAGCCAGTGGTGCTGATGTGGGTGGTGCCTCACAAAAAACCATAAAAGCATTCCAGCACCACAAAATCGTTGCAGTATTGCTGAGCATCACTACTGATTTTACCTGATAAACAAAATAGGTTATTTATAGACAGCACCACTGTCATGAGTCTCTGCAAGGAAGGGACTGACAAGGGGGATTCCTGTTACCACAGGAACTTCCTCACTCTCACACTACCCAGTTGGCAGTACTACCAGACCTGTAGGCCCACATTAAAACTGTGAATTGTAAAGTACCACAAGACTAAGACAGCACCCAGTAGGATGAGCATCATCACAGCACCCAGCAGAGTAACCCTCCCAGCACTGATGCAGCCCTGTGCAAGTCAAAGTTCAGAGAACCAGCCCAAATGGCTGGGCAGTGACTCAGACGTCCGGAGTGTCTCACAGGACACGCTGGGAGTACACAAAGTATTTTATTTTATATGTTAAGTGAGAGGACACTTCATGTTCTCAGCGCCAGAGACAGAATCAGTGTACGGTATGCAGTTCCCAAGTGCTTACTCCGAGGCTGAACATCTAACCTGGCTGAACACCAGGGCCCTTTGCTGGCAGAGGAACAAGTCCCTTCCAAAACCCTGCACTAATTACAGTTGCTCTCAGAGCGCTTATAAACATCAGGTTCCACTTCTCAGCTCTTGTGTTTCCTTTTCTTTCAATAGCAACATTCTTAACAGAAAGCTAGTTTTCTAGGTCAGAGGACTCCTCACATCAGTACAGATTGATAGGAAAGTCATAATACTTGTAATTCCCGAGATCTTTTATCTTGCACATCTCAGACAGACTCCAATGGTATCACCTGGCAAGGAGCCAGAGGAGTTCTGCTACTAAGCCATCATGATAAGATCAGCAGCGAGTGGAGGAAATGGCAACAAAAATCTCCCACCTTTCCCTGGATTTTAATCCAAACAAATGAGTATGTCACTTCAGTTTCCCCCTCAGCAAAGTTTCAGTGACGGAAGGTCAGCCCCAATCTCCCTCAGTCACACTCCATCAGTAAAAGAGCCACTCTCCCACCCCGCTGCTTATCTACAAGGCCTCAACTCCTTGGCGGAAGCATAGATTATCCCATGGCAATCATCTGCATCACGCGATACTGGAACTCACAATGGGACAAATTCAAAATTAATACTATTGTACCAGTCACAGAAGATGCCATAAAAGGAGACTCACAGAAAGCATGAACTATGTAACAGTCAGTGCCAGAAGACTAAGCGCCAGATCCAGAGAGGTATTTAGGCACTGAATTTTCACTGATGTCAATGGGAATTAGGTGCCTAAATTACCTCTGGATCAGACCTTTAGTAGAGCAGGCTTCAAGGCTTGATTTTTCAGTAGTTCTATGGTTACTACAAATTCATCAGCACCTCCTCTGAGGAGCAAGTCCTTCAAAGGAATGCCTAGGAGACTCATCACATGCGTCTTGAAAATAACCATCCAGTTCTCAAAGGAAACAGACTGGACCTGCCTAGTACATGTAAAAAACCCCACTTTTTATGACCTTGTTCAGGTGTCACAGCTTGGCTTCCTAGGAGCCATTTAACTCTGTGAATCTGTAAGGCAGGATCCTGTCTCTATTACCAGGCTTATGGAGTGGGAATATGCCAGGAGGCATCTGATGACTACTGCATTGTGGAATACCTGCCACACATTAGCTGCTCATTGAAACTTAAAGGTTGTTTTCAGTTAACACAGACACCACTGAATTTCACTGGCTTTTAAAATGAAACAAAACAAAATAACCAAACGAAAAAGACAAAACCAAACCAAACAAGAAACCTGTCCACAGTAATATAAACCAAGAACCTGACAGAGTTCTACAACACATCATCTATAAAGAAATTGAATTGCACATGCCCTCAGTGGACAGCAAAGGGCAATCCCTTGCCCCATTCAGAAATATAAATCAAAGATACCACCCAAAGGAAAGGGGAAGGAAAAAAAGGCCCTTGTGATGACAGTTCAGATTGAAATTAATTTGCCCACTTGCAGAAATTCTGAAAGTGTTTGCTCTGGATTTTCATCCCCACCACACGGCAGCTGCTTTTTTCCAAAGCACACACTCCCACTGTTGTGGGCTGGTGGAGCAAGACAGCCAGCATTGGAAACAGACATGTCCCGCGGTGGCATGACAAGCAATGGGCACAAGCGGCCACACCGCAGGGTGTGCAGAGCTGTAAGTACATACACAGACACAGACTTGTGTCTGGCCCAGGGACTGACAGAGGGGGAAGGTGTCACAAATATAAATCTCAGGCCAGGGAGCCAAAGAACTCAAGTGAGTTTTAGTCACGTGGGTATCTCTGAGTTTCCCTTGGCTGCCACGATCAACTGTGGCCCGAAGTTGTAAAACCTGCCCACAGCTGCTCTGCTCACCCCCAACCTGATGTTTCACACTGTGACTTTATGCAGGCTTGTTTGGGTCTAACAAGGTCCTTATTTTTCTACAATGCAGGAAATAAGGAAACCAGCCATCAATTATTAGAAGCGCAGCAGATCTGAGCCGCGTGGCTGTAAAACAGATTTTTCTTTAATGAAACTGAGCTGGCATTTGCCAGAAATAACAAGTGCCCAGGACCAAAATGTAAATCAAAACTAAAGGAGAGTTTTCAAAACTTTGAATCATTGGTAGCAACAGACAAGCTCAGAAGGAGGTTGGTATGATTTTGGAATGTCTTAAAAATGTGTGACTAATATGACTTCTAAAGACATTATTTGTGAGTTAGTATTTCAGTCTCCCCACAGAAAGAAAACATCATGACCAGAGAGGGCCGCAATGTTTGCTGTAATAACTACTATGTTAGTATGTCACTATTGCTATGCTAGGAAGGAGGCTGAGAGCCTTTGTTTTCATTTGAGAAAGCAAAGAAAGGGAAGACGTTAATGTTGAAAATCATCAGTGCTTGGTAAGAGAAGATCACAGCTGTTAACCTTTCCTGATGCGTCCAGGTTTTAAACCCATCGCTTGGTTTTAGCTGGTCTCAGCCCAGGTCCTAGGCAATGGGAGGTTCCATCACAACATCTCTGAATAGAGACTAGTCTAGACAAGGAGAAGTGGTGCTGTTTGCTGAAGACAGAGACATAACAAGAGAAAAGAAAGGGTGGATTTGGAGCAAACATTAGTTGCTAGTGATTGCCTTACCATAATTACTGTCAAACTGTGTGACTGTAGTGTGGTAATACTCTTCCTTCTCCAGCCTGCCCCTACCCTTTGTCATGAAATCCAGAATGAGGCCCTAAACTTCACTTCAGTATGGATGCTAGGCCCAAGGATTGCAATGCAGAGGGCAAATGAAGGAAGAGAAGCACCAGGTCTGGCAGCAGGACATGGCCTAGAATCCCAACTTTTACAGATTGCAAGTGGAAGCCATTGGAATGGTCCAGCTTGTTCATATAGTGATTCTACCCCTGAATGAAATTGTCCGTGGTTGAAAAGAATAATTTCTTTCAAAAGAATGTCTAAACTCAGCTCAGCAACTCCTGGTACCAGAGGATTTATCACATCCTTTGCTAAGCTATGCCAGGGTTTAATTAATCGCTTGCAGCCAAGGATAAGTGTCATCCTTCTTCTTTGATCTGTCTCAATTTCCAGCTATGAGATGACATTCGGCATTTATCTGCACCCAAGAGAACCCTCAAGTATCACCTATCTTCTCCTCTGGTGCACCTCCAGAACAGATCATATTGCTTCTCATCTTCCCTTAGTCCATGAGTGCAATATATGGGTTTAGCATCTTTCGGTTCTTCTCCAAATCCTTTGAGTTTTCAAAGTTGTTTAAGAAAATTTGAGCATCAATCTACCTTCCTGCAACTAGAGTGATGCTTAACAGAAAGAGAAGATCATGTTATTAAAAACTATCGGGAAGAATCACATCACCTTGCACTCCATTAGAAATTTATATTCTCACACTAACTGAATATGAATGACATCTGATCCTTTTTAGTATCACTACTTTCCAGGACATGCAGCCTCCCATTTATAAAAACAGTTGATATCCTCTATGCCCAGGTACATGTGTTGAACTGTATGAAAATATTCATCGCCCAGTTCCTGATCATTGCTTAAGAAATCCATGTCACATGCCAGTCGCTTCCTAATTTTTACTTATCACTCCCTTTATCTGAAGCCACAGACAAACTTTACTGGCAGTGGGTTTCTATTTTCTGCTAGGATTTCAGTAGAAACTATTAGACAACACGGGGAGCAAACTCAGACTTTCAGAGTTGTATACAAAACACTGTCACAGTACAAAATATAGTTGTATGATGAGTATCTCAATTCCTAAAGATAGACCAGCTTTTACTCCATTCAAAAGGCAACATTATTGTTTTCTATACCACTATTTTCCTGCAATCAGCACTGCATGTGACAATCCAAAATGTATTGCAGAAGCTTAAGTCCAGTCTACCAACACATCTACCTCTGCCAGCCTCAACCTCAGGCTTGTTATAAAACAAGAACAAGCTTGGTGAGCTCTTTTAAGAAGGAAAACAGCTTCCTTCAGCTGCTCTGTTAACACAGATTTCTGCCATAATACATCCCCGATTCTAAATAGTCTAAACTCCACCCGGACCATCAGGATGTAGATATGACCAACAACTAAAGGCCAGTACTGCTGGAGGACTTCAGCATGGTCAGTTAATCTTCATATTTGGAAAACAAGATGCATTGCGAATGAATAATAGTTCAATGTGAGCCTAATTCAGTATCAATAAGGCTATTTCCTTCTTCAGAACAATGGTTGGCATTTTCTATCCCCAACAGGCAATCATTTGTTAGCAATGGCATGTCCCCAGAACGCCACAGAACATTTCACAACTGCTTTGCACATAAAAATCAATCATTTTCCATGCCCAGTTGTCCCACCACTGGCTCTCCCAACAGTTTCTCTTAGAGCCCTTCACTCAGTCTGGGTTTTACTGTGTGCCTTCTCAGTGTTTTCTTGATACACAAATGAGTGACTAGAAACACCAACATTAGACAAGAAGGGATCTGAACTTTGTTCACTAAGTCAGAGGGGATAGAAGCCTGGAGTATTACAGTTTGAGAGAACTCTTGTAACTTTATAGTGCCTAAGCAGTTGAGTGAAGGAATTAAAAATGTCACAGGAAAGACAGTTGGGCCCAAAGAGTTATATCTCACAGTAGGATTTCCACCCCTTACTGTATTAAAAACCTCCAGTAATAAACAACTCACAGCCTGCTTGGGCATCATATGTCAAAAGCTAAGTATACTCCTAGTTAATATATTTCCTAGTGTTGAGCTCACACAACCCCTGTGGAAGAATAAACTGATGCAGAGGAGACAAAAGGTACCAAGTATCAGGTGCGTTCCAGAACGTACTGAATATCAACAGAGAAAACCTACAGCCACACTCACTTCAGAAAGTGCAATAGGAGATTTCCTTCCACACCAACAGAGCAAGACTGGTGCCTCTGAAGAATGAGTGCACATGCACCATGTACACACATTGTAACTCCGATCTATATATCAGTGGATAAGTTTAGAAGGTCCTTCTCATATCTAGCTCATATTATAAATCTGGGTTGCTCATCAGACTAGCAAAGGCTGTAGTCAGGAGGCTTCACACTGGAGGCAGTATCCAATTTTCCAGACTGTATTCTCTAGTGGTAGTTAGTATCATAATTCTTTTTTACCTAAGTGCTAGTTGGTTACAAGGCTATTTTTCACCAGGCTTCCTCTCAAGCCTCCTATTATCTAGGCTCTGAAACCCTCCCTGTCACTTCAGAGTGCTTGCTGCCAAAACATCTACCCCATGACTAAAACATCTTTATCACCTCTGATATTTACTGTTCTTGATTTTCAAGTCTCCCAGCAACTTCTCCAGCAGCTAATAAAACCTCTATGGTTGGTATTAACGCTAACCCTTAGCAAGGAAAGTTCCCTAAGCAGGTTAGTCCCATTTTGAGACTCTAACCTGGGTACCAGTGAAGCAGCAAGCTTCTGCAAAACAGCAGTGTCATCTCTCAAATCTGGCAAATAAACTGTCCATGTAGGTGATACCATCATACATTCAGGCTCAAAACACTACTGATGATTAGTCATTCCACTCATTTGCTTTCCCCTTCTAGATTTTTGGTCCCCTTTGTATTGGCTTTCTATGACTAATCTTTCAAAATATACAGACTTGTAAAAGTATTTGTGGAAGTGGCAAACTTACAAGCAAATAGGCATAGAAGTGAATTTTGACAAAGCAGTCAGACTATTCATGCCAGTAATCTCTGCCCAACAGCTTCCGACAGGATGCAGTAAGAGAAAGGAGATCTCATATAAATAATGTTTCAAATGAAATCCAGCCAAATCACCCTGACAGTTTTTAAGTATTTACACATTCAACAGACCCAAAAGCTATTTACACCAGTTGCCATACTTCCACATATTCAGCCCACAATTCAAATAAGTTACAAACCTTTCCATATATTTAAAAATAAGCCAAGAGCAAAGCTGCACAAAGTAGAAGACAAGAGGCCAAGAGCATAGTAAGAATAAGTTATTGAGGCTTAAGGGCAGGGAAAAAGCAAGTGGGCTCTAGGGGTAAACATCCCCTTAAATTTCCTGCATACCCATTGAAACCAGGGAGATGCTGAAATGCTTGTGGATCTTTGTTTTGAAAAGAGAACCATTCACACACATAGTTTGTAGCTTATCCCCACAAAAATACAAGTCAGTGAGCCTTACCAAATAGCTCAGGAACTCAAAAAAAAAGAATATAAGCCAATTTGTGGTAAGCTGGCAAAAGGAAAAATAAGAAGCAAAACTGTTTAGATGAAAAGCGTGAGACATCTTTTTCTTTTGCCAAGTGAACTGAGTCCATACTTACAGGACAAACTTCCAGGGCTCAAGTCTGCCTCCTTTTTATGCACTCTTGGTTTTAAAATGGCGCACTTCAGGTTTACACCAGAGCTAGGGATGATGGAATGAAGCCAGCTGAGTTTCAGTTGAACATAAACCAGCTCTGATGACTTCAAGGAAACTGAACCTTACAACAATCAGATATCCAGAAAAGAGGAATTTAGTATTGCTTTTTCTTCTTCAAGTCCTGGGAGACAGTCTCAGCTGCAAAATCTGTTTTGCTGAGATCTTCGGAACCTTGCAGTAGCTACCTGCACATCAAGCCCAGGCAGCATGCATTCCATCAGATGATTTCTGCTTCAAGAACAGCCATAAGAGACTTCCATCTGCTGGAAGTCAAGGGCAACCCTGAAGTTGCTTCCTCCAGCAAACCAGCAAGGAAGATTTGCCTCCCAACAGGTACATATTATTGGTTCCTTCCAACACAGTTCCCTTAAAGTAGCCTCCTTTCTCTCACCTCGGCCTGTCAAGCACTAAAATAAATGGGAGAATTTGTTCCTCAGCAACAATTCTGCAACTAGCAGCGTAAACCAGATGCCAAGCAGTAAGAAGCCAGACTAAAATGTTCCATTAAAAACCTTACTCTCCCAAAGATAACAAATATGTATTTTGCACTTTTCACCACTCACACTCAAGGGGACTTACCAACAAGGCCAAGCACCACGTATTTCACGTAGCAGAGAGAAATACGGTCCACGCACACACTGTGCAGAGGGGGTGCAGGCATGCTCAAGCAAGTGCCATCCTACGCGGATACAGCCACATGTTGCAGTGCAGCATCCTGCTCCACCACCAGATCAGATCCCAAACAGAGCGCAGCCACATCACCCAAACACTGCACCTGAACTAACAAACTCTGGCCCTCGGCATAGAAAATTAAGCTGGCGCTGATGCTGTGCTGAAACAACTGTACTGCTTCTGGCTCCAGAACTGACTTATCTTTCTCTACACCTTACTCCATTCCACTCTTGCAGCAGAAATATCATGAATAGTACACAGACTTGCCCCAAGATGATACATGCACTACAGCCTAGAATAGGGTTCAAGCACCCTAGCTCTTTTCATCCAAAACATTTACGTACTTTGCCACATTAGCTGCTGACAAATCCTTCACCATTTTTGCCTGTTTCATGTACAATGGCAGATCACACCAGCTTTAGACCCATGCACCGCATTGAACAGGAAGAAAAACTAAAGGAAAACGTACTGTTCCGACTGAACTTGGCATCCGAGCTATTAGGCTGCTTCAGCTTGCACACTTCTCACTCCAGGACAGAGTTTAACACTTGGATCTTCTTCTCTGTGCCTCAAAAGCATGGATGGGATTTTCAAAACCATTCAGTACTGGCCTCTTCCTGAAGTCAATGCGACAACTCCCTGCAATTTCAGCAGGAGCAGCAGGGAAAAGCAAGAGTTATGAAATCTCATGTTAAATCCTTTCTGGGATTTTCCCAGAAAATACTGGGTAATAAAACAGAAATTTCCTCTTTTATCTGTTCTCACTTTAACTCTCTCTTCTCTGTCCAGCACAGGCGGCGGCTCGGAGGTAGGCAAGGCTTACTTGCATAAGGAACAGTAAGCAAGAGCTGGTTTAGAGTGAAATAAGTCCTTCTAAATGCAAACTGCTGCTTTCCTCAAGCACCCTTCCTATCCTGTTTAGCCTTCTCTCTCAAGTGTCTGCCCCGACAGAGATGTTCCATCAAAGAGCACAACACAGCCTTCGTAAGAGAGTGATCATTTGCTCTAAGAGAAGGATTCGGGTTAAATCAAAGCCAGCTGCTTTAGAGAGGGGCGGGCAGCTAAAAAGAAGTTAAACAAAATGATAATAAAAAATGCAGTCTAGAACCTACATATGTAGGAAATCTACTATTGTGTTTCAGATAAATAACTCAAAGGTATTTAAGCCTTACGCACAGAAAACAATTTTATTGCCTTTTTTTTAAGTCATCCTCTTGCATTGTTGTTCTGCCCTAATAACTCTGAAATGTGCTACTCATCTCTCCCAGTTAAATATCCTGTTTCACAAGCCCACTCCTAGATATCTGAAACTGCACAGCATTTCTATCTAGCTCTAGGCATCTAGCATTCCAAAGAATTAATATTTAAACTTATTATAAAGGAATGGGGATTACGTTAAGCATGTAGCATTTAGCAAAACATTCATACTAATAAACTGGTGTGTTGCTTGTTTGAAGCACATTTATCAGTCTTTAAAAAAATAAAAATAAAAGATTATGCTCCAAAACTGACACATGTATCTATTCTCCTTTTAATACAACCAGGACTTAGATAGGATTAGAGAGTGGAAGCTATCAAATTTCAGTTTTTACCATACACTTAAAACTACATTATCTTTCTTTGCCCAGGGGATTGTTGACTTCACTATTTAAGTGACTTAACCACAGCAAATTGTAAAAAAGCACTGAATCACAACACATATTTGAAATAGCCCCAGACCATCTATCTCCTCTTGGGAAGTGCTTCGTGTTAACATTTTAACATATTATGGCTCTTACAGCTCTTGATTATAGACAAATTAATAAAAAACCTAATCAGTTACAAGACATCACTAACTCCTTTTTTCTTCTTATATTAGCCTTTGATTTACACCTCAGATACGCTTTCCCAAGCTAACACATATAATTTATTTACAGCATTGGAAGGCAAAATACATCATCTACTGTTATACAACTTTCTACTAGGTATTAAAATACCAGGTCCCTGGAGACACACTTCATATAGTTCAGCAAGTTCCAAAATAAACCAAACCACCAGCCCCTTAAGCACTTAAAACAACAATGGACATCTGTATTAAAAAGCTAGTTTGGCAGTATTTGATGATGTCGCCTTAGTGTCATTTACCCCTCTGGCTAAATATGCAAACAAACACATAAGAATGTGTTTGCATTCTAAAACAACTGACAACTCTAACTCTCACAAAGTCCTCTTATCACACCCGTAAATGTCAGAATTAAATGCAGTTTCAGATGGTTTGCATTCATTTAACCCTTAGAATAAATTCGATCAGGTAGATTCAATTACAGTGCTCTTGATGCAAAACAATCACACATACATTCAGACATAATGACAGAAAAGTCAGACATAATTATTAGATTTAAAGCAAAACAATTGCTCAAGGAAAAAAAAAAAAAAGATAGCACTTAAGCACTTTGTGACTATTTGACTGAGATCGACCTTGTAATTCCTAAATGCTCAAAACCTCAAAAAAACCTAACACAAAGAATTTGGATCTATTTCTTATTGCAGCTCTGGTAATGTGTCATCTGTTTTTGAAGTAGTCCCCTTTCTACAAATAATCTTAATCATTAACAATCATTTAATACATCCAAAGTAATGACAGTAGTTTAAAAGGAAAACAAAAAACAGTCCTTGTTCCAGGTTACTGGTGAAGCGCAGAGATTGTGAGAACAGAAAGTTCCAGGTTCCAACCGAGATTTCACATACTGGGTGCCAGAAATGTAATAGGAGGGGAAGGGAAAAAAGGGAATTCTTTGCCTCTATTCTTCAAAGCCTGTGCAGAAAGGCAGTACTGCAGTAGTCTGAACTGATACTTATCTGAACGGAAGAACCGGCCCTTGCTTTTTTACATGGCCCATTTAAACGCAATAAAAAGGCATGAGTGGTTTTAACTGGTCATTCTGGCTATGTCATTGTAACGCTCCCTGCTCTCAGGAGAGGGTAACAGCTGTGGCATATTCAGAAACACATACTTTTGCTATTGTTTGCACATTTGTAGGGCAAGATTACGCTGTACCACAGTTAGAGAGCACTGCCCTTGCTTTGGAACCCTGTATTCCTTGAGTCACATCAGTATGCTGGGAAACAAAGTTTGGTGGCTGAGGAAAAAAGGCAAAGAGAAAACAACAAACTATTAAAAGCAGTTTCATGCACTGTGAAATGATTACTAGATTGCATGTCTTGCTCAAGCCTGTTGTCATATAATCATAGAAACCTGGAGTGCAAAATGGAGCAGTTTACATCTATATTCCCTCTCCCATTACCCTGCCACCGACATCTTCAACAGCTCCAAAATCACTAAACAGCTGAGGTTCATGTTTCTAGAATAATGGCAACCATGGTACTGAATATGGAAATTACATTCACAGTACTACAAATTTCTCTCCATAGTCTATACGTTACTCCACTTCCTAGCTTACAGATGGATTTAATACAAGCTTGTTGTTTGTTCTACAAGCCTTTCCCTGTACATAGGATAAAGAACTTTCGGTAATATTAGAACTGAAATACTGACCCAGCTAAAGTTAGTGGACAAGATTCCTTCTGATATTGTTAGAGTAAAATGTTGTCCCTCCTATTCAACATGCGAAGAACCTTTGCTCACTGGAAATAAACAAAACCAAAACCAACACTTTGTTGCAATGATGAAGTACCATCTCCCAAAAGACACTCACTTTACATGTAACAGTTTTACTAAATGAATCTTGAAGCACTTCCAGAATATATTGTCAAATCTACTCAAAATCCTCAGCATACATTTAACAGCTTCTGTGTATACAGGGTTGAACTCTGACACATGAATAATCATTTAGACATAGTTGAATACATAATTTGGAATATACTAAGTCAAAACTATTTGGAGTTGATGAGAATATTGTCAGGAACACATTAATGCACATACTTCAGCACTTGCAAGATTCAGACTTTTTCTTATTATAAGAAGAAAGGAAAAGATATTTTTCTTCTCATCCCATTTTGCAGAGAATATGATAATTTCCATTTTCATACCACGTGTTAATGGTTTTTCTGCTTTTACAAGTACTGAATGCCTTTATATGACAGGTCAATCATTAAATCTTCTGGTTTCTATTTACTAAATATTCTGTAGTACCAATGCCTAAAAAACAAAGAATTTCATTATTATGTACAATGCAAGCTTTTTTAAATTAAATCCATGAAAGAGTCGTCTTCAACTCCATGACTCTGATTTTGCAACACAAATCATTAGAAGAACTTCCTTCAGCAGTAACTCAAAGTTATTTTCCTATTCAAGACAAACAAGCATTTTAGCCAGTTTAAGGGAGGAGAGGACAGTTACAATTTATCCCAAATGACTTTATGCACACATTTGGCAACCTGCAGTTTCTTCTCCTTTCTCCTCTTACAAAAAGGAAAAAAAAAAAAGAAAATTAGGAAACATTAATAATAAAAAAACAGACCATGAAATAAGGAGTTCTATAACTGCAAGTTCTATTCAAATAAAGCTTTAAATTCCTTTTTGTAGCAGAGTTCAAATGCAGCAAGCAAGAGAACTACAGTGGAAAGAAGAACAATTTATTACTACAGCTCTATATAAAATTGAGACAGTTTAGAGTTTAGTGAGCCCATTCCCTGTCCCCTTATCAGCCCATATAATACTTATCAGCTCTAGGCAGTCCCATTTGCTCCAGTGGGATAACTCAGGTGAACACAGACAAGGTATTTGAAAGAAAATGGCAGAATCAGGCCCAAGACCAGTCGATACACCTAATAAGTCATATAACCAAAACATATGCTTTTGTTTAAGATCCCAACAGTATAAGCTGTTACTTTTGCAAGGACTATCCTGCTAACCAAGGGAACAGTCAAAGGGGTTTGAAATGGCAAGATTTAACCCTCCTTCTGAACAGCAGAAGAGAATTAATGCATTTCAATAGATGGGTTGTACAATTCCTGAAAGCAGCTACAGCTAAAATGTTAAAAAACAAAGCCAACCCACTTTCTCCTTGTCCGAATACAAAATACTCTCAACAGGGAAATATCCAACTCCTGCAAACCGAACAGCTTATTGTTTTGCTCACTGTAAGTTAATATCTGAAGTGGTTACTGCAAAGGTCTAGGCCATTTGGATGATTTCCCAGTGGCACAACTACCAGGATAAATCTCGTCATTTCTACTGAGTCATGAATTAGGTACACGAACGAAACTGGAAAAGAATGAAAAGGAGAAGTGGTTCCTGGTAACAGCCATAATCAGCGGCATAAAAAAACTGAGATACTTGACATCTTTATAGATTACTCTTTTGTCACCACTAAAGCTTACTTTCCCCAAAGTTTCTTTCCCATTGATATTAATTATTTTACTTTCAAAATGGTAATACTGTAGCATGAAATTCAACAAAACAGAACCAAAACCACAAAACCCCAGTAAAATATTGTAAAATGGACTCCATACCTTAAGGTACAGTTAGTCTCTGCCGAGCAGACCACAAATGCCTCTAAGAAGCACCGCCTGTGTGCAAACACTCTGCCTTGTAAGTAGTACAGGGAAATCAATGATCAAGAAAAGCATGGTGTGTATCACAGCCAATCATACCAGGAGGGGGAGGCTGGGTAAAAACTGGGTGTTTATTTTAAACAGCTCCCAAACAGAACAAAACATGATTCCAAAATGCTGATATTTTTGGTAAACAACCAGCAGCTCCATCCTGCAAAGTTTAAACCCAAATGATCTGATTTCCAGAAGTAATCTTCACCATCGCTCCTCAATTATTGTTTGGCTGTTCATGTAAAATGACTTGCTCAGGCACAGAAGCATTTTGCAGGATCATAACTTAAAACACTGTGAAGGAGTGGAGTAATACCACAGAGACACTACAACAGCAGGATGCTTTCTCTCCATTGTGACGACTTCAAAGCTGCCCTTTTTATTAGTAGAGTAGTGTATAATTTTGATTCATTCTTTTTTGAAAACATAAATAAATAAAAAAATAAGTAAAGCCGTGTTTAGAAAAAAGAGAGTATCTTTTACAGGCAACTATAAAAATTGGGTTGCTCTTGTTAAAGAGCGTCCTTTACCCTCCGTACTTGCAGCTTTCAACTATGGATAAACCAAAACCAGGAGGCACATTCAGTAATCTAACCCAGACTGTGGAGGGAATTACTGGGTACACGGTACTCTGGGGCTGGAGAGCAGGAGACGCACAGCGCGATGATCTGAAATCAAGCTGTCATCAGTTTCCTTCCCAAAACCTTTTACTGGGTAAATCTGAATATTTCCCTCATTCCCATTTCTTAGCTCTCTTGTTGTATTGCACCCACATACAGCCATCCCTGGTCCTTTTGTTTATCTTCCTGGGAGAACCAGGGTTGTTGGGAGATGGTTTACACCACTCCTTGAAAGATTAAGTGGCTCTCCCGATTGCTACTAGATTCACAGAGCTCTGATTTTACAGTTAGATCACAGTGAGTACATGAGTGACTTCTGTTATTTCTGACTCAGAAGCACAGAGTGCTAAGCAGGGGTTGGTAGCTCACTGTATTAAGTGGGCGAATTCCAAAATGCCTGAGTGGACATTAAGGCACTTGTTGACACCATACAGGTCAGAAGAAGCAGCACAGCCCACATATTTTAAATCAGACTCTAGCCCAAAATTTTACTTTCCCAAACTTCTCCTGAAAATACCTTCACAGGAAGAAAAAAATAAAAAAAAAAGAAAAAAAAACCCAAACCAAACAAACAAAAAATAAAAACAAACAACAACAACCAAAAAAAAAAAAAAAAAAGCCAGAAATGAAACAAAAAAAACCCACCTAAAAAAAACATGTGCTGCCGTCTTTGGAAAAATCCATCATTATCCATCAAATCACCACACTCAGTAAATGAACCCTTATCCTGCCCATGGACACCTCCTACTTACTCCCATGACTCAAGTCACCCATATACTGAAGCAACCACGAGGTAACACCCTGGACAGAAAACACAGTAGCAAAACTTAAAACACCTTTTTTTTTCCCCCCAGTGGTGAAAAGGGGAAATTGATCAGCCAGAAAAGATGAATTAGCAACCTTCTCTCATGCTCACCTACATCTACTATGAAAGCTCCAAGCTGATGGAAATTACACTTTTCTTCTTTCCCTACACCCCTGCCTCAGCAGTAGTCACCAGAGTAACACCTACGAAAAGAGAACCAAGTAGCTCAAAGGGAAAAAGAAAAATAAAGAAAAAAGGAAAGTGCTTCTGGGTGAGATTAAAAGCTGGTATGACCCCTAGTCAAGTGGCAGCAACCTCACTCACAGGACCACAAGTGACTTGAGTATCTCACGAGTCCCTTCTACAGGCAGCACCCACAGCAACACAGCAGTACTAGAGCTGGTAGCTGTCACTTCGTACCTTGTGAATCCTCCTTCTCCCCTCTCCAAACCTGGTTCTGTGTAACAGACCTTCATTTCATTGCTGCCAAACATTAACAGCCTTTTCTTTTCTTTTTAATCAGGAGAGGAGAATTGCAGTATTAACAAACAGAAAAATAAAAAAGGTAATTTATAACCTGCTGCTCCACTCTGTATTCACTGGCGATGAACAAACACATCCTGTGGTTTGCATGACAGAGCTAGCACAGATTGAGGTGTTCATTAACATAACGTCAGGGCAATGAAAGGTGCCATCACCCTCGGGAACGAGCTCACAAAGGAAAGTGTTACCAGTCCAAGGGCACACAGCTTACTTCTGTTTTTCAGGAGAATAGACAGAAAGGGATGCAATGAAAAAAATCATAGTGGGAACTGCTTTACAAGAAGAAGATAATAGCATGTAGAGCTCTAAAATAGAGAATGGAAAAAGACTGAGAGGACAAAAAGAGAATTACCTTTTTAACATTGCAGAAAATATTGCTTTAATACTAATAAACAGGTGCACGCTCAGCTTTGCAAGCGGCTTTGTAGCATAAAGGAATGCTTCAATTCCCACTGATCCCATCCAGTGGTACCTTGGAGGGATTATTTCAAAACTAAGTTTTGATTCACAAATTCCAGCTCAGTTAACAAGTTCTAGCTTAAAAGGGTAACTAACAGATTTCAGTGGGCAATTCCTAACCTAACTTCAGCTTTAATAATGGATGGATGAAAAGTGGGCATTTGTTGAATTTGACCTTACGGCAACGCCTTTCAGGCTACCAGGAACCCCAAGCCTGAGGATTCACTGCATGAATCCAGCATTTGTAACACTTCCTTGAAATACAAACTATAAATCCAAGCAAGCGTGGTGAAACTGCTGAATAAGAACGAGGCATTTATTGTCAGTCTGGCATGCTCGCAAACAAACACCCCACACGCACGCTGTGGCGCAGGACAGACTAACCCAGTGTTCAGCACCATCCTCCCAACAACCACCTCCGAGAGCAGACCAAACCGAGCTGCAGTCGCTTAGGGCACCTAAAGGAGATGCTGGGCTTGGGATTCCTTAAGGAATATTGAGAAACACTCTGCTTCCCATGAGCAAAAACCACCCCGGTTTTGCACAGAAAGGGGGGGAAAAGTTTTAAAGCTTAAAGTTAGAAAAGATTCTGAAAACCAAAAGGAGAGGGGAAGCTTGATACACGTTTTGTTTGGCTGGTGGTGGCAGGGCTCACATCGTGCGTTTTTAAACTCACCCTTCACGCTTTGATGTTTCTGCTGCTGGAAATAGTCTTTAGAGCCTCTAGCACATCGCAGCTCCTGCGCCCTGGGCAGGATGGGGATCCTCTCGAATATGCTGGCTCTTTTAGGGATGAAATCTAGCAGAGGCGCTGACATCTCAGGGGGGCTCTGCTGAGGCTCCGTGCCGTCACCGCCGTTGCTGACCGTTATTTTAAAGGACATCTGAGGATTCAACACAGCTTTACCAGCGCTGGGACGAGTCCCCCGCGGCAGTTCCTTCACAGGCGCTCTGGGGCATTTATCGGTCACCTCGAAGCGGGCGCTGCTTCTTTGACCCGCGGCGAGCTCACAGTGCATGTCCGCGCCCGGCTGCTGACAGGGCCCTCGCCGCTCCCCTGCATCGACCGCACAACACGGGGTGTCAGCCCCGCTGCCCGCCGCCTCAGCCTCGCTGCCCGCCACCTCAGCCGCCCGCCGCCTCAGCCCCGCTGCCCGCCACCTCAGCCGCCCGCCGCCTCAGCCCCGCTGCCCGCCACCTCAGCCGCCCGCCGCCTCAGCCCCGCTGCCCGCCACCTCAGCCGCCCGCCGCCTCAGTCCCGCTGCCCGCCGCCTCAGCCGCCCGCCGCCTCAGCCTCGCGCCGCCAACGGCCGTTAACCGCCGCCCGTGTGGCGGGAGGCAGCCCCGCTCGCTCCCCTCACGCACACCGGCCCCGGAGGAGGGGAAGGAGGGGGGACAGAAACGCGGGGCTCAGACCTCGCCTGTGAGGGACGGGGAGGCTGGCGCCGCGCCTCGGCTTTCCTCCCTCTCTAGGCAACACCGCAGGGCTTTTCGCAACCGCTCCCCGCAAGGCGAGACCGGCCGGGAGGGAAAGGGGCGGGAGGGAGGGATTGTGGAGGACACAGGGCGTCGAGGCCGGTGCCTTTCAGCCGAGGCATCCAAACAGCGGCCACCCAGGCAACGGCGGACGCGGCGGCAGCGCACGCAACGCCGCGGGGCGGGTTTGGCAGCGCCCGGCGCTCCCCGCAGCCCGCCGGGTCACCGGCCGCGAGGGAGAGCCCGGCCGGGCTGTGACAGCCGCGCCGCAGCGCTCCTACCTGGGAGGGGCCGCCCGGTGGGACGCGCTGCCCGCCGGCTCCTGCCGCCGCCGCGCCGGGCTCATGGGCTCAGCCCCGCTCCCCCGCCGCAGGGCCGGCTGCCAGAGTGAAAGCGGCCCGGGCCATTACCCTGGCGCGGCGGCGGGGCCAGCCCTCCGCTCGGACCAGTCGGGGCGGGCAGGGGGAGGGCTGTGCCGCCGGGGCCGCCCCCTCGGGGCTTTGACAGCGGAGCGGCGGGGAATGAGGTCCACTTCCCCGCCAGCCCCTCACGGCCTCGGCCCGCCAGGGAAGGGGAGAGGGCCCGGGACCCCGCGCTTGCCGCACCTCCCTGCGCCCCGTGAGAGACTCCGCGCCTTCCCGCTGCCCGCCCGGCGGTGAGAGGGCCTTGCGCTTGCCCACTTGGTGCCCCAACGGTCCGTGTTTCTCCTCGCACTGCCCCGCTGACAAAGGCCTGGGGCCCCCCTTCCACTTTCCCACGAGGCTCGAGGGTCCCCCATGCTTGCACACCAGACACGCAACAGGCAGGAACCGCGGGACACCCGCAAACCTCCCAGCCACCAAACAGCCAGCAGCACCCTATAAACAGCGTCTGTGCAAAAGCCTCAGTGACTGCAGTGTGCCCCAAAGGAGCAGCGGGAGAGAGCAAAAGCCTTGCCAACAGCCTGGGCCCAGGAAGCAGGAGATGTGACAGAGGTGGGAACAACCTGGCCAAGACATCTCGATGACACAGCCTCAGGTACATTCAGTGCTTCTGTTTATATGGTGGCCATTCATCATTCCCTTCCTGTCCTACAGGTGCCTGGAGCTGGCCCACTCCGGTAGAAACAATTAGGCTAGCCCCGAGCAAGCAGCACAGAGCAGTGACATTTGCGCTGGCTCCTCACAGGCCAGCTCGGGTCTGGAAGCAATCTAGCTGGGTTTATTAGCTTGGGCCTCGTTCCAAGCAAATGCAGGCTGAGCTATGGTGTGCAGCTTTGCATCAGCGAGCTTTACCAGCCCAGTCTTTGCTGGCTCAGAGATGCCTGCACCCTGCTGCCCTGCACACTGCTGTCGGCACAGGTGCAGCACAGCAGGTCTATAACACAGGGCAGCTCCAAGATAGGAGTGACTTGGTGTCATCCCTGATTTACACGGGCATGAATCAGACAGAGATCTGGTTGGAAATCATGACCATTCACATCAGACCTAAGGGAGAGGCTTGGGAGATTTAGCATGAGGAGGAGGGACAGCTACTGATCTGGCGTCTTGCTGCACTCCTCCTGAGGAGCATTCCACAGCTAGATGACAGCGATCTTCATCTTCTGGCAGCGCAGATGCTGCACAGAGTGCCTCACTCATATTTTATCCAACCCCTTAATAGCGTATGCCACCCTGCAGAGTAAAGGAATGGTTCAAGACAGGAGTGCCTGACTTTTTCTTGGCAAATGCTACAAACGTTGTGGATTTGGTGGGAGGGAGACAACTGCACATAAAATATATGAGATCTCAAGGTGGAACAAGCAGTTCTGGGAGCAGCAGTACTTAGGAAGCCTCATTTGCAGCGCCTCTTCTCCTCCCTGCCCAGCACAGATGCCCTGACATCCACTAAAGAAGCTTGCCAGCTTTTCCCCTCAAGAAGGGCAGTAGTGGGGTCTTTTTCTTCTGTAAGACCACATCTTAAATTGTCAGAAGTTAATAACTCTCTGTCAAACGTGGTTAAAAACTGGTAAATGTCCTCAGAATATTATTAGGAGCAAGATGCGACAAAAAGGGAGAAATTCCCACATTATAGGAAACAAAACCAAATATCAACTACCTGGCACAAACAGTGGATTTTAACGGCGATGTCCTGGGGATTTTAAAAGCAAATACAAATTGTCAGTGTACATTATCCCTCTGCATGGCTGTTCTCTACAGCCACACACCACCTCTCAGTGCTCTGCTGGCTTACACCCATTCCCCAGTCCTATCCATCTGCAGGGCCATCAGGACTGAGCCACTCTCTCTTTGATTTGGAAATGCTGAAGGCACCTGGCAGTGTTACCAGAAACAGTAATTATTGAAGACACAAATACACTGTGGTAACGCTCTAAACCCCAGTGACGTGAAGAGGCAGTCAAATTTCCTGAGGGAGCTATTACTCCAGAACGCGGTGTAACCAGGGTAATCCCACTCCTTCCAGTGCAGGAAAGAAGTAGGGTTTAGCTGAACAGGGGCTCAGCTTATGCAAATTATTACAGCTATGCTGATACACACTGCCTGAACCCTGAAACTAGAAGGGGTTTCCTAGAAAACAGGTAGTTTTCGAACTTCCTCGGGGGAATTGTGATACGGAATCTTCCCACAGCAAGCAGGGAAAGGACGCCTTCAGCTCTTGGCTGCTCTGACCTCATTAGCCCACGTCATTCCCCATTCCATACCTCGGGACACGCATGCCGCGCTCTGACCCGCTGTTTGTTTCTTTTTCTCACTGCGATCCAGAGCATTCTGCAAAATACCGGCAGGTGCCGCCACTCGCACAGCAATAGCGCAGGGCTGAGCTGCTCTGCAGGCAGAGGGGCACAGTGCCTACCCCGTGCTCTGGGCACCCTCTGAGCAGCAGTTAAAACAACCTAGGAAGGCTTCAGGCTAAAGCACATCGCAGCTCCAAGCTTCAACAGCGCTTAGGGTTAAGGCCCTTCACAGTAGGATGAATTTCTACATGGCAGGTCATCTTGCAGAGATGTAGAGCCTGCATAGCTCAAGCTGCAGGTACCCACATTCCTTCTTCTCTCCCACCACTATTTCCTCTGTTGTGAGTCTTCGCAGCTGCCCTGTCTTTGCTAGCACTATCCAGCTAGGGATGCTTATCCCTGGGTCTGAGCAAGAGAAGCAGGCAGTGGACGGAAATCCTCCTCCAAACCTGGCTGTGCTCTCTGAACAGAGACTTGACACCCCTAGAGCTGTTCCAAAGCAACAACTTGGCTCCTCCGTCAAGTCCACAGACATGGGAGGGCCAAATGCCCCTTGAATCACTGTACTAATGAAAAGAGTTCTGCAGTTCCCTTCTTTGCTGAATCAAAAGATGTTTCATGTGTTTCAGTTCTGGAACAAAGGCCAAGCAAGTGCAGTCATGGCTAAGACCGTTTTATGCCCTGGATCACCATAACTTTGCTGTGTGCACACACTGTACAGCAAATACTGATTCACCCAATGTTGTCACTACATCCATGAACTAGATGGGTGTCTCCCCTTCTGTCCTTGTGAAAACCAGTCATTGGCCTCTCTCCCCATGACAGCAATACTTTTCTTTAGTAGAATATGTGCAGGGAGGAGATTTCTCCGTACTAGCCTTCTGTTCAACATTCCCAGTTGCCAAGGGCTGCAATCATGGGTCACAGTATGATCCACAGCTAGCCCAGCTGCCTCTTCCTTCTGTTAGTGAAATCCCCATTACCAAAGCAGACCTTCCAGTTGTGGCAGACAGGCCATCTTCAGTCCCTGAAACTAGTTCCTGGGTGTTGCTTTATTTCAAGTCAGATATGAAAAGCAAGGGTGCAATTTGGGATAAAAAGTCCCAGGAAGAATGCAACTGCTTGTCTGAATATTCTCTCACTAGGTCAAGTGGGTAGGACACAGGTGATAAGTAACCAGAGACTTGCCCATATGCCCATTCACTCCTAGTTGGTGACCGAAGAAAGAGAAAACAGACAGTAGTCTACTGCTAGCTCAGGTTGGGACAAAATCATACCTCAGAGCAACTAAGAAAAAGCCAGGACATAGACAATTGCTGGTGCAATGGTGCTGGTTATGTTGATTGGTGTCCTTGGAGCCAGACACTGCTGAAACACCAGCAAGATCCTTGGCCTCGTGGATCTGGGTATTGCTGGTGGTAGGATAAGGCAGTGACACCGAAACCAGCTCCTGAACCATGTCAGCCACAGGAACTAGGCAGTCCTGTACCACCGCAGCACAGTTACACAGAGCAGTGAGGAGAAAACCACAGTTTAAACAAGTTTGATACTTCAGAGTTTCCCTGCTGATACCAGCTAAGATCATGTCATTGCCACAGCAGTGGTTTTCTCAGGATCTACAGGTACTTTTGCAGACACGAAGCCTCTTTGCTCCAGAAAGCATGAACCCCTGTGGTCACTGCTGCACAAGCAGAGGCACAACTGTCCTGGCTTCAGAGGATGCTGAATACAAGAGGACAATGAGAGATCATCTCTAACAGGTAAGGGGAAACAGTGGGGGAAAGGACATTATGTGAAGGGGACCCCAGTTTGCCAAATCCAGTCTTCAAGGTGTGCTCTTTACCTTTGTCAGGAGCAGACAGTTGTAACTGGCCTCCACATTATGGCTGTTCACAAACCGGATCTTCGAGAAACTCGTGGAAGCTGAAAACTCCAATTCCCCAAGCAGTTCTGTGGGAGGAGAGGAATGAAGCAGAACGGACACAGGTAAGGTGAGCTGGGTAGAGCAAACAAGCAGAGCTGAAGAATTAATCTCTAGCTCACATACTGAAATCTCTGGTTCTATCCCAGCAGGCAACAAAACTGAATTTCAAAAGGACACAACTGAAATTGTGAGGCCTTTGTGTAACTGCTGCAGTGTAGACAGAGGTGGGAGGTGTTACCATAATCATTCTGTTAATAAAGGACAAAACAAGCTCTCTGGTAGGAGAAATAACAAACTTTGTTATAAATAACCTGGCTGCAAACGAGCTGTTGATTCACACACAGCAGTTTATTCACAAAGGCATGCCAAGTCCAGGCTTGTTTTTGCTTTAATTTACTGCACCACAGATAGTAAAAAAGAAACAACCAAACAAAAACCAAGCCAAAGGGATTGTCTCTGTAAGTATGCCCATTTCTTGGAGATTGCACATATCCCTTTAAGGCAGCACAAAGCCCTACTTTATAGTGGTTTCAATGAAGTCCTGAATTAAGACAGCAGGGTCAAACTGACCACACATTATCTAGCGATGTACTCAACCATTGCCTCATAACTTATAGATTCGTTTATGGCTCTTGTAGTTAGAAAAGAGAAAAGCCTCACATAACTGTGGCTTATCTTTCAAAACCAAATCTCTTTTCAATAGCTAGCATATTTGGGGAAATCATACAGTAATCTTGAATCCACCTTTGTCTTGCAGACACTGCAGGAAGTGACCAGCATCTCCAAAAGCCACTGTAACACTACACATCTCTCCCTCCCTCCTGCCTCTCCAGGCACAGAGAACTGCCAATTAAGCAGAGGAAAAAAACCTGTAAAGAAGGGTTTGACCAGCCTCCATTCAGGATGGGGTTATTTACACCTGCAGTTACCTTCCTCAGCCATTCATCTGTATTATTTGTCTGCATCAGTCCATAAATAGATGCATCTCTCCCACCATGCATACACAATGCAGGTAGGAAAATAAACGTCAGTAACAAACAAACAAAAAAACCCAAAGACAGCCCAACTTAAGGATGGTCAGTGTGTAAACCCCCATCCTCAGCATTGGGACATGCCAGGAATAGAATTGCTGGGGCAACCTTGATTCATGCCTACTATAAACGAGTTATAGTTCTTGCATTATAGCACAGCCTCCAGTTATTTTGCCTGGGGTTCCATATATTCAAGGCACTGAAGACAGTGATAGCTGAATGAGCAGCCAGTCACTCTTCTGTTTCTTCTTTATTGGCATAGTGTCTGGACCACACAATGAATATATTTACTGCACAGCAGCCAAGCCCTGTGCAGAATACAGAATTATTCGTTTATTCCATGGTATTTCTTTGCTGTCTGTCCCTGCAGCAGCCTACTGATTTGCAAACAAATATGCTGTTATCATCATTGCAGGTAAGGGATGGTGGAGTTAGACTAAACCCCATTTCACAACAGATGCCCAGAAGCCAAAAGCTTCAGTTTGAGTGCAAAACTTGTGACAAAGACTCACTCCAGGTTATTTAGCATTACCTGTCATTGTATGATATGGAGCCCATTTCCAGCTACACCAGTTAAACTCAACCCTTGGCATCTCAAATGGAGCATGCAGAAACTGGGAGACTAGCAAAGAGTGGCCACCCATGAAGAGCTGAAGTGCTGCGCAGGATCCCTGTGATAAAGGCAAGGACAAACCCATTTCTCCCTAGCAAGGTTCAACTTACACTAACTGTGAGACTGGGCTTTCTCTTCCTACAGCACTCGTGGTGGGTGCCGATAAAGCCTTCCCGACCTGACTGCCAGGCTCTGAAAAGGCAACAGCCGCCTCTATCTTTGAGCCGCAGCCGTCTGCTCAGCCCAAAACGTCGTATCACCACCGACAGCAAGTACACAACCTGGCGCTTCCCCAAACCTGCTTTGAGCAGTGACCTCTGCTGGTAAACAGGCAGGAAACCCAGCCGTTTACAAAGCTGCTGCCCCAACTGCCTGGTCCTAAAAGCTTGCCCAGAAGGTAGTCAGCCAGCCTAGCTCTTGATCTGACACATCTACCATTAAGCCCACAACTGAAGCACGCTGAGCGAAAGCAGAGAAGGACACTTATGCATAACCTGTAACAATCTTAACCTCACAGAAGGCTCCCAGTTCCTTCAAAATTCACTCCAGGGCTCTCACCGTACCTTTACAGACAAGATGCAGTTAAATACAACTGCATGCCCCAGCGCTGTGCTTCAGTAGTCAGATTCACAAGTTGTGCGTCAAGAAGGGAAAGCAAAGCCTGTATTTGTGTGTTTTGGGCAGGGGAGGGAGAGGAGCTCAGTATACACTCAGCACTTGGTTCCTTTGATCACTGCATGAGTACTACATGTGCTGCTTAGGCCACAGTTCTCTCTGAAATTCTTCCTACTTCAGGATCCGGCTCTTTAGGGGGAATCAAAGAAAAAAAGAAAAGAGGGAACTTACATGCCATTGCCACCTATTAGAAGAGTCAGCTAGTGTACCAAGGGGGAACTATTCCCCCTTGAATTTGTGTTTTGATCTCATGACAGACTCCAAAAACACCATCTTCATCTACCTCCTGCCTATCTCTGCTGCAGCCCCAAGATTTTTGCAAGGGCAGAAAGATGAGGTCTTCTCCAATTTATTTTGTGTCTTCTGAAATCAGTGCGGTGGAGGTTCTGCTCTCAGGCTGCTTTCGCAGGCACAAGCGGGCTGCACAGTTTGTTTATACTACAGCTTTGTCCAAAGCTGATATGCCAGATGCAAATCTCTACCATGAGTCTGCAACATTCTGATGTGAGAACATCCGCATACAACGCAAGAGCCTGGCAAACCACATTCCAGGTATGTCCACAGCACCCGAATACATTTAATCCACATAGCAAATATGTTAAAACACTACTGGCGATGGAAAACATTAAGACTAGAGGGGAGGAAGGTGTGTGGGTAGTGGGGAGGGTCCTTAGCTTGCAGTATCTGTGATGATTCCACTCAGACCTTCATCTTCTTATTGCATCTTTGTAGAAAGGTGGCGATGGGAGTGCTGGGAGTTCAGTTGCAATGAACAAGGAAAGCCCTACAGCTACAAAATGCCTGCCTGAATGTGCTCCAAAAGCACTGCAACCTGCCACCATGCATCCTCTGTGAAAAGGGGTCAGCACTGCACATGGCAAGAAGCACCTCCACAGCTGAGGGTGCCCGTGGGGCCACCTCATGTGGATTCATGTACACCCAACCCACCGAAAACACCAGGCCCTCCCCCCAAGATCCCACACATGGCTGGTTGCAGTAGCTGGGAGGGAAGCGCATGGGCCACAGACGGCACAACTTGCCTGTGACTGAGCAGGTACCAGCAAATTCATCAGCAAGAGAACAGTACTTCCTCAGTTGCAGCTGGATGCATCTGCAGGGGCACTTGCTTTGCCCTTGGGGCCATACGTGTATCTCAGTAGGTGGGAAGATGGCTGCTGGAGGCCTTACAACACCAAGCACAGCACACACAGTACAGCCTCTGTTCAAAGCAAGCAACAACAGGATCGAAACCACTTCATTTCAAGGGCACATTTAGGCCCTGAGCTGCCACTGGCAGCGAGACAATTCTCCAAGTGGCAAAGTGCTCCTGTTGAGGGAGCAAGTCCAGTCCAGCTCCCTCAGATACAGCAGTGAGCAATAGCTTCAAGGACAAGGGCCACTTCATTTGTCCACCCTCAGTCTGATTTTCAAACCTGTATTGCTTAAGAGCTAAAGCCTCTCTTTCATTACTCCTCTGTAACACAGAACCAGGCCTGAGCCATCAACTGCATACCTCATCACAGCAGCAGTGGAAATAATCTCAGATACCCTTAACTCCAGCTAACCTGCACGGAGAAGCAGATGGTTCTCAAGGTTACCAGAATGCTACCAGTTCCACTTGTGCACACTGTAGGCAATCCAGCAAGAGGATGCAGCTCAGCTTTGAGATGGTTAAACAGATGAGAAATAATATCAAGGCTTGAGGGAACTGCAGGTACAACGAAGCCAACTGTAGAAAGAGGTTATTTTTATCCCTTTATACTCAGAATGCAGAAATGAACTTGAGGGACTCTTCTCATATCTCAGAGGTTTCACAGACTGATTATTTTTATGTTAAGACAGAAGTATATAAAAGGTCTTGAAATACCAGTGTGGTTTGCCAGAGGATTATAATTATTCCCAAAGCCAAAACTAGAATAAGATGTTACCCCTGTTTGAGTTGTGTGAGCCAGTCGCTGTCTTCAAAGGGCACCCAGCATACACTTTGTATTCTTGTACACTTAGATTCAGGAGCATGAGATGTTGTTAAAGACACCCTTTTAAGTAAAACCTTAAAAAAAAAGAGGTCTACAGCTCTTCAAGAATTGGGGCTTTTAAAGAAACCACAAAGCAATCAGCTTTTGAAAGCTCTGCTGTCATACACAGAGAATGCCATGAATCACTCGCACATTAGCAGCTGTCATGTGCAAATCTCAGCTGCAACACAAGGACAGACCTCAAGCACTCTGGCATCAAAAAGAAGTCTGCATTTTAAGCCTGCTGCTGACAGCAGTAACACTGGTAATTACAAGTCACAGCTTATAGTGGTGGGAGTGTTGCAGAAAATACCAGAGCAATGAAAATACAGTTTGGCACCTGTTTAAATGCATGAAAAACGTATTTGAAACTTTCTGGGTCAGCAGGTACACCTCAGGTATGAGCTAAAGCACTGTGTTAGCTCCAGGTGCACACTGCAATACCTGCAAATCAGCAAATTAAATTAATCAATGAGCCAGGCAGGCGAGAGGCTTTGATTACATTAGTCAAAGCCCTGGGAGAAATTCAGTCCTTAAAAGACTGTGCTTAGACCTTTAAATACAATGGAAGGCTGTCCCTCACCTTACAGTGCTTGCTGTAAGCCATCTCAGTGCAAAAGGAACAAGGCAGTTCTAATTTCCGCTATCGTATCCAACAGTATCTGCATTACAAGATGACATGTCTCTGTACTGAGGAAAGCAATACACAGGTCTCACTATAGAATTATGACTACACAGGCACTCACTGTCAGCTGATGTTTCATCACACCAACATAATTGACACTATAGCCATTTTGGGTCTTCTATCACAAAAACTTCCCAAAAAAGAGCACTAACAGAACTGGGAGAATGATCCAAATTTTCTTTCCTCTTAAAGCTTCATTTAGCTCACTCTTATCTCAAGGACATTAAGTAAGGTACTGCAGCTACATCCAAGCTCTTCATACTCCATACATGTTTTCTAGTGTAGATATCACAATAACTGGAGTCAGTTTAAAAACAGAGTAGTTCATTTGCAAACAATTTGGGCAGGTTTACTTCCAGATAAAAAGCTTAAAAAGTGCTTTGAAAGAGACGTTTTTCCACCAGAAGTTAATGTATATTGTTCTGAATTAAAAAAACTGGTACACTGCAAACATCCTTCCTATCCCCCTTTACAAAAAGGTGTTGATCTGAACTTTAATTCACAGGAACGTTATTTGGAGTTTTACTAAATGCAGTAATGTTTCCTGTATAGAATCATAAAATACGGTTGGAAAGGACCTTAAGATCATCTAGTTCCAACCCCCCTGCCAGGGGCAGGGACACCTCACACTAAACCATGCCACCCAAGGCTCCCTCCAACCTGGCCTTGAACACTGCCAGCAACGGAGCATTCACAACTTCCCTGGGCAACCCATTCCAGTGCCTCACCACCCTTACAGGAAAGAATTTCTTCCTCATATCTAGTCTACATTTCCCCTGTTTAAGTTTGAACCCGTTACCCCTTGTCCTATCACTACAGTCCCTCATGAAGAGTCCCTCCCCAGCATCCCTATAGGCCCCCTTCAGATACTGGAAGGCTGCTATGAGGTCTCCACGCAGCCTTCTCTTCTCCAGGCTGAACAGCCCCAACTTTCTCAGCCTATCTCCATACGGGAGGTGCTCCAGTCCCCTGATCATCCTCATGGCCTTCTCTGGACTTGTTCCAACAGTTCCATGTCCTTCTTATGTTGAGGACACCAGAACTGCACACAATACTCCAAGTGAGGTCTCACAAGAGCAGAGGAGAGGGGCAGGATCACCTCCCTCCACCTGCTGGTCACACTCCTTTTGATGCAGCCCAGGATACGGTTGGCTTTCTGGGCTGCGAGCACACACTGCCAGCTCATGTTCATTTTCTCATTGACCAACACCCTCAAGTCCTTCTCTGCAGGGCTGCTCTGAATCTCTTCTCTGCCCAACCTGTAGCTGTGCCTGGGATTGCTCCGACCCAGGTGGAGGACCTTGCACTTGGCATGGTTAAACTTCATCAGGTTGGCATCAGCCCACCTCGCAAGTGTGTCAAGGTCCCTCTGGATGTTTCAGTGTAGATCAGAACTTAGTTTCCTAGGTCACCTTAAAGATAAACTCCAAGCTGGTAGCTTTTCAAGCCGTATTTGTGTCTTAACAACGCCTTTCTGCGCACCCATTTTACTCTGAAGGGAATATTTCCATCTTACAGAAAAGTGGCATGTTATATTCCTGGGCACATCTGTTTCCTACTCTTAAAGAACACACTTCATCTGCACTAAAAGTGTTACCAACTAAATTTATGGAACACTTAGGCCCACTAAGTATCTCTGTAAATATCTACTCAGCCCTTTAGCAGGAAAGGGTAGGGAAAGAATACATCATGAAAACCAGTGAAGGACCTGAGTGGCAAAGTAACATGGATAATCCCCAATGTCACAGCCTTACGTAGAATAAGAACTGACACGTTCTCATTTGTAACAGATATTAAAGGAAGACAAGATGGATTTTAAAAGAAGTTTTATTACACAAAATACGATTCAAACCTGGGAGAGCTCTCCTCCAGTTGTAAGAGTTTTGTCCAACCACTTCTACTTCCATACATTTTCCCAAAATGCCAGGATAACAAGGCTCATTAGTCCCAGTTCCTCCTTACCCAGAGCGCTGGAAAAAAACCCCAATGTAGCAGCATCAAAATCTTATTCTTTGTATTCCAGGAATTGCTGAAGCCTTTTCTTATGTTCTGTAGACACCTGCACTGCACTAAAACAAACAAATGCAGCAGATAAGATTTTACATTCAATGCAATACACCACAAAAATAAAGCCTCATGCCAAATTTGAGTACACAGTGAAATCAACAGTTACACTGAAGCTACGTTCTAGAAAACCCAGCTGTATGAGAAGCCTACATTCCAAGACAGAAAGAGTACATTAACCCTTAAAACTGTCAATTCTCAACAGCTTCCACTACTTCTACTATTCTTTAGTCCCAAGAAACCTAGCCTATTTCCTTACCTTTAAACACACACAAGCAATTGTTCAACCTGCACAAATGATTTAGGTAAGAAAGAATCTCTTCAAATGTTCTCTCTGTATATCAGCACTTGCAAACTGAGTGACATTTCGCCCCTACAGGGATGCAGGGATTTTTGTCCCACATATTCAGAGGCCAAATATGAAAGTCTGCCTGCTGCAGCAGCAGCTGAGCAAGAGCCATCAGATCAGACAACTAAGCAGCAAGGGAATTCGATTATTTGGACTCTTCACAGGGTTCTCTCCCTACAGAATAAGCAATTGTCACAAGTAGCTTTGCTTTCTTTTCAACAGCAAAGATTTAGTAAATAAGTGGCATTTGAGGACAGAAGAGTCCATGAAAAGCCACTAATAAAAATTGCCCAGTAATCCATGGATAATAAGTTTCTAAAGGGGACCTAATACCGACACAAGAATTTAAGGTTCCACAAATAAGAAACCCAAACAAACCTAAAATACCATGTTAGAATAATGAGCAGAGGGGAGTTTTGCCCGACTTCCCTTTTCACAGGTCACATTAATTAAAACTAAATTTAGTAAGCAAGCAACCATGAAAGAGTTCTTACTTCAAGTGCTCTCCAAAGACAGCAGTTATCCGGTACAGGGCTGTTTTCAGAGATGCTCTAAGTGCAAACCGTAGAGTTTTATAGGAGGTATCCACCAGACTTCCTGACACCCTGGGGGGCTTGCTAGAAACATGAGGCAGTTTGAAGTGTCTGTCTACAACCTGATTGAGAGACATAGATGAACTTGTTTCATCTGTTCAATTATATCATAATGTAACTAGCAACGTGTTTATGTCAAGCAAAGCAAAAAGAAAGTGCAAGTTCAGAAATACCACCAAGGCACACGGAAATGGATTGGAGACTGAGCTTGACCTTGCATTTCCTGGCCATCAACATGAGCATTGAACCAAGCTCTGTGAAATAAGATTCTCTGCAGCACAAATACAATTCTGTCCTGTATTATTACTCGCTACTTTCACAAACAAGGTTACTGGCTTTTTCTTCTTCCCCCTGGTTCTTGGAAAAGATGTCTTACATTGAAGAACATTAATAACCTCTAAATTCTTTCCAAGAATCTTCATTAAGGCGGTGTAAAATGATTATGTCAATAGGAAACACGTAGCCTTGGAAACAAATCTGGATTTCTTTTTTTAAATACACATTACACACACATCAGTAATCTGAGAGTAATGTCCTAGTATTAGTAGAGGCACACCACACAGATCTTATCTCCTGTGATTTGCAATGTCTCCAGGCTGCACCAGGAACTGCGTACAGCAAATTGAAGATTAAATCCTAACTCTGCATTGAACATAGTATCATAATTGCTGCACCCCTGAAATAAACTCTGAGCACACAGCTCAGTTAAATGTAAGAAGTGAAACATTCCATTAAAAACATGCTTTCTAGTTCTGCATTTTTAAAAACTTCCAAGGTTTTTATGCCGCTGATTCACAATGCTCAGAATGGCAACCAGCTGTGCGGTTTAGATTAACGGCAGAAGTTAGTGGTAACAACCTGAAGGTTACAACTGGTCAGCAAGGTAAAAATACAAAAGGAACTCGACTCCTTTTCTCCTAAACTCATTCTGCAGTAAGGAAAAGGTAACAGGTTTTACCTCCTGAAGAGTCAGTAAGGTATTCAGGATAGCTGGCAGTGTAGTTTGAACAACTCCAAACTGGTCCTCAGTAAAGGAAGCTGCTACCAAATGAGACAGACCTTTAAAAAAAGAAGTTTGGTGTCATTACTGAATCCTCAACTTCTGAAGCATTGACAAAGATCACAGCTTTGCCTGCAGACTCCATCAGTGTGGTGGAACTCTTCAGGACTGGCTGCGGCCAGACAGCAGTTGCATCAGCTTTGGCTTGCTTCAGGACTAAACCAGTTACTGGTTTAAGAGGTTGATAAGGCAAGAGGGATTATATACGAAATACATTTTAAAAAGCATTGGCTCCCTCTTTCCACTGCTCTGATCAGAGCTGTACGTGACATCAACTAAGAGACAGGACCTATTTCACAATTCTTCTAGCCACAGACAAACATTTCCAGATCACTTCACTTTCTTTGTTCAGCTTGTAGGAGGAGAAGTCTGTATCACTTTGAGGGAACCCTTGATTTAGCTTTAAATCCCTTCTCATATTAAAAAAATGCCCTGAGTTAGAACACCAATGCTATCTTCTGCTTTTTCTCCCAACTTGTATGTGTGATTCCCATCTCCTGACTCCCTATGTCCTAACTCATCACCTTCAGTCTGACACAGCACAGCATATCTGCCCATAAAACATGTAACATAGGAAAAAGATCAACTTTTGCACAGTCAAATATAACAAGAGAGTCTATCAATACCAGCATTTGCTCTGGACTTGGAAACAAACAGGAAAATCCCATAGTGCTACCACATACTGTCACTGTTCTTTTAATTCTCTGCAGACCATCTTTTCAGTTTCTTTAAGTTACTGCTACCCAAGTGCCTCCCTCCCTCAACTCTCCGTGACTGACAAAGAACTCAGAGCCATTGGTCAGAAAAGCTGTTGTAAAAGACATCATAAAGCTGTTGCTATAAGAAATATGCAAAAGTGATGCATGGGTTCACACGGGAGAGAAGCAACAAGTTTAGGAATCTCTACCAAACATCTACAGAATATAAACTAAGATCTCACATGGGATCTCATAACTAACAAGTGAATTAGAGCTTTATTCCTGTCAGTACCTGAACTGCAGATGGGTTCTTGTCAAGGAGGTTCAAACATTTTTCTTCCATTACATTTTAAAGCACAGAGCCCCCAAAACCTGGAATCGGAGCCCTTTAGTTTTTGTAGTTCCATGAGTCAACAGAGTGGATCCCCTGGGAATGGGAACAGCTTACCTTCCAAAGCCCAGATGTGCATTTGAGCGTCAGAGAAGACAGCTTGGATGGAGGCTTCTGGGTGCTGAGAGGAAATCAAAGCATTCTGAATGCACTTGAAAAATAGTATCACCAAAATTGCAGGTTTCAATTAAGGTATTACACATTTGATAGGGTCACGTCCCTCCCCTCAGAAAAGGCCTGCAAAGCTGACACCTTTCAGGGAATTCCCAAAGAAATCGGATCTTTTAAGAAACTAAAATGACTTTTGGACAGGACTTTCCACAAAGGAAAACCATAAAGAATTTATTTGGTACATTGACCCAACAAAAACCAGGTAGCTGAACTTTAAACTTAACCAGAAACCATGTCACTTTACAATTAGTTGTGGTCTAGTATTACATGATGCCTTAAGTAAAAAAGCAGTTTATCAGATGAGTTGAAACGTCTCTTTTACGCAGATAAAAAATCCCGCTACAAAACTCACACAAAGCAGAAAACCTTAGATTCAAAGGTTTTAGAACTGTCACTGTATGCAAAAGGTATGTAGTGCCACAGCAGAACCCATATGCGAGGATGACCATGGCAGGGGGGGTTGGTACGGGATGATCTTAAGGTCCTTTCCAACCCTAATTATTCTACGATTCTATGATTACCTTGCTGAAGAAATACATTATCAGCACTCGTTTTGACAAGAAGGTTTTTATCTGAAAAGAAACAAAAGATTAAAAACATCCTCTGTATTTATCTAAGGTATGTACAACCGGCCCTACCATCTTCGCACAGTGTAAAGGGACTGGGGAGTCAGGGGAAGTAACTGGAGAAGGAAGAGAACACCTAAGCTGCACTGGCTGTAACCTATCTGTACAGCAATTTTACTTTACCTGCTCTTGCTTGTTCTGAAGCCATGTGTAAATAAATCTTGGCTGTACTGCCTCATGGCCACCTTTTGCAGCAGAGAGCTCCGGGAAGGATTCGTGGTGGGAACCATTCATGTGCAGATCTACAGAGGAAATACAATATCTTCAGAAAAACTGGCTGCTGTCACTTTAATCCTCAACATACGGATCTCTATTGACACAGCTACTAACTGCTGACTACGCGGATAGAAACAGCGCTGTGAAAAAGCATCTACCTGTAGCTGACGTCCACAGCTTTGGGCCTCTCCTCATAACATGAGGACTTTGGGCTGATCCATGCCAAGGAGACTTTACGTCCAGAGTTCCCATCTTGCCGTTTAAAGCAGGTGAGCTGAAAGGTGAACCAACATCAGACCCCGGCGATGCTTTTAAAGATATTAGGGATGATTTAACCATTGAAGACATGGAAGCTCTGGGAATGATATTTGATCTCTGTAACTGGAAAGACATGCCTTCTGTCGCAACAGCTCCTGACAACAAAGAACACACTGCATGAAGACAAACAGGCTGGTGCAGATGAAATAAGAGATGGGTTTGCTATTGATTACTATTTCAACAACTTCTCTGTCATCAGAGCCTTTATTAAAGAACATTGTTACCACTGTGATCTTGCAAACAAGTACACATCAACATGAATATGAAGCATTTTAAAAGTTCATCAGTATAAGAACAGCAGGTGATGAAAAAGATTCTTATGGCTCTATTTATTTTTCTACTTTTGCGAGCCATCATTACTACACCCTGATACATATCTATATCCTAAATGAAAGCACACTGTATCTATCAAGTGTGCCTTTAGGATTAAGAATGGCAATCTTTTCTTATTCTGCTCGGCTTGTAAGAAAAGGCAGATCACCGCAAAATCCAAGGAACAGCAGCATTAGGAGAAATTCACCTCTGACACAACAACAGTCCCCTGCTGTTCCCAGCGCACCAGTATCCTAGGCACTAACTGCTAAGGGATTCAATTAGCTGTACCCCGCGTGCCAACACTGCTCTGCTGCCAGGAATGATGCCCAAGTCTGGCATGTAAAGCACCTGGAATGCTTGCAGGCTCCAAGAATCAGGCTGGCTTTTCTTATACTACAGTGGTATCAGTGAGTCACACAAACATATGCTCATCTGTTGGAGTGCTGATCTGCTGGAGGGTAGGAAGGCTCCACAGAGGGATCTGGACAGGCTGGATCAATGGGCAAAGGTCAACTGCATGAGACTTAACAAGGCTCAGTGCTGGGTCCTGCACTTGGGCCACAATCACACCATGCAAGGCTACAGGCTGGGGAAAGAGGGGCAAGCTTTTGCTGCGTGGCAGAAAAGTGAGCCCAGGTGGCCAAGAAGGCCAATGGCATTAGAAACAGTGTGGCCAGGAGGGCCAGGGCAGTGATTATCCCCCCTGTACTCAGCACTGGTGAGGCTGCACTTCAAATCCCGTGTTCAGTTCTGGGCCCCTCACTACAAGACACATTGAGGTGCTGGAGCGGGGCCAGAGAAGGGCAATGGAGCTGGTGCAGGGCCTGGAGCACAGTGTGATGGGGAAGGGCTGAGGGAAATGCGTCTGTTTAACCTGGAGATAAGGAGGCTCAGGGGAGTCTTTATTGCTCTCTACAACTACCTGAAAGGAAGATGGAGCAATGGGGGGGCCATCTCTTCTCCCAGTTAAGAAGTGATAGGACAAGAGGGAATGGCCTCAAGCTGTGCCAGGGGAGGTTTAGACTGGAGATTAGGAACAATTTCTTCCCTGGAAGGGTTGTCAAGCATTGAACAGGCTGCCTGGGGAAGTGCAGTCAACCTCCCTGGAGGTATTTAAAAGACATGTAGATGTGGCACTTTATGGCATGGTTTAGTGGTGGACTTGGCAGTGCTGGATTAGCAGTTGGACTTGATTATCTTAAAGGGTTTTTTTTTTTGACCTAATCAATTCTATGATTCGATATTCAAAGTCCCTACATCAAAACAAAGACTAATTTTACCATCTTAAACTAATCATAAGAGCAGCTATGCAAATTACAGAGCATTTCTTGGCAAGACTTAACTCCTCCCTGTACTAGGTTACCATACCAGGAATAATTAGACTTTCTTAATTCATACAAGCGTGGAAAAAACACGGTACTGAAAATAACACCATGCAAAGTAAGCAGAGTAAAGAAGATCTTTCCAAGTTTTCCAGTTATTTTAGATTATTTCAACAAGAGTACCTTAAACCCAACTGGGGGAAGAGACTCTGTTTGCATTTATTTGCAGAAAACCCCACGCCTTATTTTCCCCATACAACTTAATTGAGACTAATGTGCCTACGTAATCCATTGATACTTTCCTGCTTTATGAACTGTTATGAGTGTTTCCTCACATACCTGGAGTCTGCAGAGGTATTTTCAGCTCTCCTGCTGGCTGCTTTGCTCTCCCATTTGCTGCTGCAGCTTCCTGCTGTGTGATCAGCCTCTGGGTCAGATCACTCAGAAGATTCAAACACTCTCTTGATATCGCAGCCCAGTTGTGCGGATGCCCACCTAGCACCATGCACACAAAAAGGAAACGCAGCAGGAGTGTTTAACCCACATGCTCATCCTTGTAACTGTTCTGACAGTGCCTGTGCGCTCTCAGCATAAGCTTCAAAGTTATAGTACCAGTCCATTTCTAAGAACACACAGGGCATTTTCACTGCGATAGTTTATTTATACTGAGGGGAAGATGAAATCGTGGAAAGATTCCATCCTTCTGCCAATGGATAACTCCAAAAAGACTTTAGTGAAACTTGCTAAGCAAGCAGGAAACTGGCAGTTCTGCCCGTCGGCTTTAAAATCACCAAACAACTAAAATGAACCAAGTAGTATCAATGGTGATGGTAAACAGTTCTGAAGTAGTACAAACACTAGAATCCCTGATAGGGTGTAACAAAAAGTTCCTGAAGGCTTCCAAGCAGTTTTCATTGACCTTCTCTTTGTATATCTTTGTATATAGCAAGAGGCTGACTGAAATTACAACCGTTGTTTGCTTTCACAGCTTTAGTGGTGACTCACTATTTGTGCTTGATTTTACTTCTTATCTCAATGTTACACTTCCATATGCATCTGTTAGATTATTCAGTTTGGACTATGGGACTGGTGGTGTCAATATCCTAAGACCTGTGCTTCCTCATGGCTGTCATTTAGATCAAACAACAAGAAGCAGAGTTGGTTGAGTTTCGGAGATGAAACAAAATGAATTTAGATTATTAAGCATCCTTTTGGAAAAGGCACCGTAGGGATGAGGCCTCCTGGCTTATGTGGCATGCCTCACAGTGTTAATAACTTGTAAAAGCATTTGACTAACTCCTTTGCAAAAAAGGATCATCAAGAAATAGTTTTGCAATTACCTGGCTGACTAAGGCTAAAGACTTCTTGTCGTCGAACAGGGGAATACTGGGAAAGTAACATCAAGTCTTGTAAGGCTAAAAACTACAAAGGAAGGAAAATGGTTTAGTGCATGCAAAGCCCAATGCATTTCCTTACAAAACCAGAAGGCAGTTATCCATACAATAGCAATCCCTAACAAAGAGTGAGTTCACACAGGCTAAAATCAGCCACGTAACAGAAAAAGAAAGGAGGCAAATGACTGCACACATCCCCCCAGAACCACTCTGGATGGAGCGGCTGAGTTAGCCAGAGCTTCAGATAACTTGACCGATACGTTGTCCCTCTGGAGTTAAAGAAGATCTAATGCTGTTTTTTATCTTAACAGCTAGCAACTCAGACAGAACCTAAGACACAGAAAGGTCCAAGGAAAGAACTGATCTTGCAAGCTAGAGCCCACTACACAGTGTGCTGTATGTACCAGACCTAACACTGCTTTTCCATGTGATGAAGTAATTAATGTGGCAAACCAAAAATAATCAGATAACTCACACTGTGTAAAACCCAATTATAAACTAGACACTTTAGTAACTGCTGAGATTATAAATGAGACTTCCTCTCCCTTTAACGGCGCTACGCTTGACTCTTCCCCACCCACCCTTTGAGAATGCAGCAAAGCCTAAAGAAGGATTCAAACGGATTGCAGCCTCATGTATCTCCAGTCTTAGAGATCTGCAAAATCAGTAAATGTGGATTTTGCATGTGCAGAAAAATATTCTCATCTTTATTTACATTACACTTCTTGAGGTCTCCAACTTCTAAGTGCTCGAATCTGTAAATCCCATCAATGATTACCACAGTCAGACCAAAATTACTCTTCCTTACTCACAGGTTTTAAGTAGCTTTCAATATTTTCTTTTTAAAGAAAGAAACCCAAATTCCAGCATAAATACAGAAATATCTTTCAAACGTCATGAGAGAACACCCATGTAAGAGCTCAAATGTAAGTAGCAGGGGCAAAGTGTTAAGACCCTACAGAGGTTTGGCAGAACACCTGCTTATCTGACAAGCTGAAAGAGTTTAAAAAAGCCTGAATGTCACTAACCTGTTTGGTTTACATCAGTACACACTAATACAGTTCTTATGCAGACAGATCTTGCCTGTAACTACATTAGTCCGTCCTTAGCTGAAAGGAACAGTGCGGTGAATACCAGCAGATGGCACTACTAAACCGATTTTCACCACTGAGCATCACTTCCTTCTGTCCTGAGGCAGCTTTTTAAAGAACTAGCTCCTCAGTTAAAAGAACTGGTACCTGGAAGATCTGATCGCACACTTCCAGAAACAACCTCTCAGCACACACCTCGCTGGGAAGATGGTGGGAATTCAATTACCTTTATAATGAGGGGAGGATTGCTGTTTAAGATTTTAGGCAGGCACTGGTCTGTCTCCTCAGCAAAAGTTGGCTGGACAGGAAAATGGTGTGTCTAAATAGAAACATTACAAGTTGTGTTATACGGAACAAAACAGAAGAAAGCCTTATGACAGACCATACCCAAGCTGTTACTTGTCAGATGATGAACTACAAAAGCACATAAAAGCTCCAACTGACTATAAACTAGCCTGAAATTTCTAGGATAAAAACCAAAAGGACTTTACTCCTCATGTTTAAAATCGAGAAATCTTAGGAAAAAAACAAAGAAACAAACAGGTATCTTCAAATTCCTTCCATGTACACAAATAACTTAGAGTTAGGGCATCATATCAATATGAAAGGAAATTCCTCTAACTGACTTAGAGCTTGTTAGAGCAGGGGTTACTGAGCCTGGAGAAGAGAAGGCTCTGGAGAGGCCTTTGAGCAGCTTCCAGTGCCTAAAGGGGCCTACAGCAAGCTGGAGAGGGACTTTTTACAAGGGTCTGTAGGGACAGGAGAAAGGGAATGGCTTTAACCTGCCAGGGGGGAGATTTAGATGAGCTCTTAGGCAGAACTTCTGCACTGTGAGGGTGCTGAGGCGCTGGCACAGGATGCCCAGAGAAGCTGTGGCTGCCCCATCCCTGGCAGTGTTCAAGGCCAGGCTGGACAGGGCTTGGAGCAAGCTGCTCTAGTGGAAGGTGTCCCTGCCCATGGCAGGGGTTGGAACTGGGTGAGCTTTAAGGCCCCTTCTAATCCAAACCATCCTAAGGTTTCCCAGGAAAAAACAGTGACACCATACTCAGGAACAAGACTGAAATCAAAGCAGCACTGTCTATCTTTAACAGTGTAACCACTCTGGTGAAGTATTAAAGGTTCTTTCACCAAATAATAAAAGGAATTAAATTTTTTTGCACTCTTTCACTGATAAACTGAGGATTTTTTTATTATTTTTTATTCTGTGTTTCAATGGAATTTCTGTTCTGGTAGCTACAGCATTTACAATGTAAATAGCAGTGCTTACATTGTATCAAACAGTGCATCTATTTAATACTCTTTAACATGGATCAATTTGGGCAGTCTAGGGGTCAGTTTTGTGTCACTGCACTCATTACACATAGCCCCGCTTTTTTCTCCTCTGTTTCCAACCTGTGAAGTTGAAATTTAAGGTAGCAATTGCTTTCAAAGCGTTAATAAAGTGATGCCATGGGGACTAAGTTTGCACGTATTTACAAACACCTTAGGTTTTTTAGCTCATCCAAAAAATCATCATGTGGATAGAGCACTCTTTTGTTCAATAGTCAAAAGGGCAAGACCTATTTTATACCTTCACAGCCGGATGCTTCTTTTGTCTTTCAGTTTTATAAGCAATACAATAATTACCAGACACTGACACGCAGCGTTCACCGGTGTTTCAACTACTGCCCTTTGAAACAGGATGTTCACACCTCAGAGCTGGTTTTGGAGCCGTCTACTGATTCTGACACATCATTACACCAGTTATGCTCGACCCGTTGTTAATCTTTGCTCCACGCAGTCACAACAACTAGGCCTTTTTAATTAAAGCTAACATTCCAACGAGCACTGTGCGCCATTTCATTCCGTAAGAGTGCTTTGCACCAATATATTGATCTCAGATTTACACTTCACTTTATCTTCCTACTAATCTGTAGTCCAGGAATGTTTAAAAATGAAAATCAAGTCCGGTGAACTCTTTTTTCCCCTCTGTATTCTTATAAAGAAATACCTGGATTTGTCAAAAAAGATCAAACCTTCTCCAACTCTTTGTTGGCAAGATTTATTTCCCACCCCCCCTCTTCAATCACAGTCACACATTTATTCCAATACCATTCATTATATATTTAAATGGTCTTTTTTTAGCCATATTAATTTGTAACTTTATGACTGAATGAAAAAGCACAAGTGTCTTAATTCCCCGGATTGCTTGAAGACTGTTTCAATACCACAGCCTGAATCAGATCACACATCTCTGCTTTGGAGAACTGTGTGCTTTGATGGTTTGCTTAAATTTAAGATTTCCAGAGCTTAGCTCCCAGAAAACAGATATAAATTTCTTCTCTTTCCTATTGTAAAACTGGATTCAGAGCTATGCAGTTTCTGGATATTATCTTCCCATGTAACCTGCAGCTGTGTCACACTCAAATAAAACATCACTGCATGGATACATATGCAGAGACCAAGCTAGTGAGCTCTGCCCGACGCATATGGGCCTGACACTGGCTCATTTGTCTTGACACCAGAAGAGGACAGAATAGGGTGCAGACTCCATGAAGCACAAAGTGGTTCTTTGCTTGGGTGGCCTCAACAGCATCTGCACTGATTTAGCAGCGAACACAAACAGGAGAAGGGGAACATGGAAACAGAAGTAGAGGAGTAAGAAGAGAAGGTGGCAATAACAAAGCATTAATTTTGTAAGCAGCAGGCTTGTCTTGCTATAAGGAGAGAAAGGGAAAGCCAATACCCAGATCTCTAGCAACTGTTACCAGCTATTATCTGTACTGCATGCTTTGAAAATTCAAGAATTCATAATAATAATAATAATTAAAGTAAAACTCCTGAAAAGAAAGCATTATCTGAGGAACACTGATGTAACACCTTGAGCACAGTCACTAAGTACTCACCTCCGTAGCATAGATTTTGAAGAGTAACCATGCAGTGTACCAGGTAATCAGAAGAAACACGCCACATAACCAGGCATGGTAAAACAAGGAGATATCCAATAAGCCAGTCAGAGTGTCAAGAGGATGTAATTTACTGCAGATAAAACAAGCAAGGAGATAAGTTATTTCTATTATGGAAAATGTCTGTATTTAGCTGTTACAGCAGCAACAATTGAAAGAATAGAAATTACATTACTTTTTTGGCAACAACAGTTTCTTAAAGATGTTTGAGATACTGAAAAAGAACGGGTAACTGTGATGACATGCAGGTAGGAAAATATTATGAAATTCAGGAAAAGAAATATTAAATAACAATTACGGTTTTAGTCAACTTGGGTACTAAGACTCTGGCTTCCCTATTTTAAAACAAATAACACACATATATGCAATTTGGACAAACAAGCCTTTCTAATACTTCAGAGACTTAGATATGCAGGAGAGAGGATTTCTTAATGCCAGGTTGGGCAACATGGTCTAGGGTGAGGCATTCCTGCCCATGGGAGGGGGGTTGGAACTGAATGATCTTAAGGTCCTTTCCAACCCAAACCATTCTATGACTCTGTGATGATTCTATGGTTCCTACAAACGGCTGTTGGTTCCTTTTGGATTAATTTCAGAAGTACCTAATGCTCCCGACATCCTCTGGGGGGAGAAAAGGAACCGAGTTCTGATACACACAGAACCAGCTGCTGAGCTGGGCTTCTTCAAAGGGAGCCATGAGCAATGCTCCCCCCCAGGTTTTCAGCACAATGTACTACCTACCTGTCTATATGAAGATCCATTGTGGTACTTATCCATACCTTTGGGATGTAACCTAGGGGATCAAAGAGAAGTACTGAAACAAATATGACACTGCAAAACATACACAAAAGGCCACAGAGAAGACAAAAGCATGCATGGATACAGACAAGAAACTGGTCTTGTAACACTTGTGTACCAGGAAACAATCTGCCGCTGGGAATTTTTTGGTTAGGGTGTTTCCTAAGAAACAGAAATAAGAGAATGAAAAGAAGGCCTTAGGCCAGCAACTTCACACTGAGAGATGCAGACCTTATCTTTTATTGCTGGCTTCTCAGCACTGAATTACTTGGGTTTCCTCACCAACAAAAGAAGGTTAATAGCAATTTAATACTAATTCTCACTACAGCTCAGACAGCAGCAAAGTGCTTTTAAAGACTTCATGGAAACCGATATACAATCGCCATACTCCTAATTTATCCCCTAATATAAATAAAGTGGAAATAATTCCAGCATATTTTGACATCATTCAGGAGGATAATTACAGCCATTAAAGAGTCCTGATTTTTAGGAAGTCCTGTGCAATGCTCTTCACCAGCACAGATTGGTTTTTACTGTAGTTTCAAAGACCAAACTTCATTGTCATAGGGGAGGCAGCCTTTGTCTCCCCAGCTTCCTCCAAACAATAAAAATGGCTCTTGGGAATAAAGCCAAACTGCTAATTTTTCCTTTCAAAATAGTGAAATATAGTAACATTACAAATAGTGAGGCCATGCCCACTGCTGGTACGTCAGGTTCAGCTATGTAACGCTACATTTCCAATACCAGGCCATGGAAGGAACAGTCCAAAGCATGGAGATGTTTATCCATGTTAAAAAATTATCTGGGAATATTTATAGCAAAACCAGAACATAAATTACAGGCCAAAACTTGGGGGTTTTGAATTGCACTGTGCTTTCAGAGTTCTAATCTTGTTATAACACATCAGGACTGGTATGTAAACAGCAGCCCAAGCATCACGTTTTAAAATGCACGCTTGGCAATCACCAGCTCATCACTATTTGGTAGCTTCTCTTATATGAAAGTTATTTCACAGCTGCCTGCAACAAGATTTCCTGCCCAGATCACCAGAGACAGCAGTTTAGCTTTGGTACCGTGACAGACTTCACGTCATAAAACCCACTCTCTTTAGAATAACATCATCTTATTATAATGTTAATCAGGTAGACAATCAATTCTTATAGATGGTGTTAATCTCTTTGAAGAAGAGACAATTTTCACATGCTAAACAAGCTTCAGTGAGGCTGCAAGAATTGCCGTCATACAAACACTGCTGTACAAACCCCATTACTTTCCTTCTCTTTTAGAGAGGTGTGAGATCTCTATTTGTTTAAACAAGTCAATGTGCCTTCAGCAAGTTACCAGGAAGGCTGCAACAACAGTGTAACAGGCCTGATGGATTAAATATAAAGGTATGCAAAATAGAGAAGAGAATTGCAGGAACACTTACCAAAAAAGTAATATGTGGCACAGAAGTTTCTAACAAAATACAGTGATTCCACACAACTGTGTTTAATGAGGAGGGGCAAAGATCTTCTGAAACGCAAGTACTTGTATTGCTAAAAAACCAAACACAAAATAATTTAGTGTTCTGCATTCATGACAAGTTACTGAAATGAGTAAAAAAAAGCACAAGGTACTTGAAAACCTGAAGTCCAGATGAATTTAACAGAGTAGTTTAACAGAATTCCAAGTGTTATACCTACTATTTCTTCTCCCAATCTCTCTGCCATTTTATCATCGCCACTGCTTCTCATCCCTTTTCCTACCTGTTGCAGTATGAAAATGAACGACAGGGCAAACTGACTCTCTACACAGGTGAGCAAACTAGAAGGATGCTGTCTAACACAGATTAAACATGCCTTTTTGTTGATTTTATTAGATTTCATTTAGATTAGACATGATCCATTAAAATATAGGGAAAATTCAGACAAGGATGAGTTCGAAAGTCAGTAATCCTCCAGGCACGAAAACCACTGACACCATTCAAATTCTATGCCTTTCCAAATGACTAAAGCAACCCACCTGACACTACACAGAAATAAAACCAAAGTGATTTAATTTTATTTTATTTGGTCAAGTTACAATAAAAAGAAATATATTTCAATGGTAGAATTTTTAAAACTACTATAGTTACAGCATTGCCAAAACGGTGCTTGCTTTGCTGATAACCCGAATGATCATGACTGGAATGCTTTCCACTAACACAGCCAACCTGGTTTAAAGACACCCTTTGTCAAAATGGCTGGACTTTGTGAACCTGGGAATCGTGCAAAGCTATTGGCTGCTGGGAGGCAATAAAGAAATATCTTTAGGATGATGTTTCAGAAGCCGTTCCTCCCCATTTTGCATTGGTGCAGATTTCTGTAGAACTGCCATAGCCTTCTCCAAAGGGATTCATAGAATTTCAGTTTCCATAGCGCTACACACATGACCAAGCTCTGGATGTTGAGCTTTAAGCAAGATTTAATGTGCTATTTAGACTTTAAGTGAGCTGCTACACAGTTACAACTGCCAGTATCATTTATGGTTTTTTACTCGCAAGGTTTTCAGCTTTTAGGTGAATTGTGGTCAATTCCAGTAGTTAATATTCAGTTTGTGTATAGTGTCTCTTTCCTGTAGCTCACTTTCTGCAGTGGACAACCTCAGCCAGCTTTCAACATGCATCGGAGGGATGCAAACTTCATGTGCTCAGCACTGCAGATTTCTGTGTTCATTTGAAAAGAGTTGAGCAAAAAGGAGGAAGATGAACACTATCAGCATTTAAAGCTGAGTGTACTCTTCCCCTTCTAGTGGAAGCATGCCAACAGACAGCTGCTACTGCCATACTCAGAACATAAATAATCGAGGCTTTTTGGTCAGTGTTTTACATAGACATCTTTCTGCAAAGGCACTTAAATATCTTACCTGTATGATTGGAAACGGCAAATAATTCATGTTGTTAATAAGATACAAAAGGCTGTAACTGTATCCCATGAAAGCTCCAGCAAGTAGAAAAAAGAGGTGATACTCATTTAAGCACACCTGAGGAGCAGCATCATCTAGGCTAAAAGAGAAGACTTAGAATTAATTCCAAGGCTACAAAACAGAACAAACACACACAAGTCATTCCAGCCTTAGGAAATCTCAGTAAGTTTTTCCTAAAGGAGGAATTTCACCACCTAATTTATGCATGCAGATACTTCCAATATTCCTAAAGTCCAGAGGACCAAGTCTTAAGTTCAAGCAACTTGTCATCATTCAACTTTCCATTAAGAAACCTGGCAATTAAGTTTTTCCAGCCCAGTTATTTCTCTGTGCATTGTAACATATACATAGGAGGGTATTTTCTATCCTTTATAAAAAGGATATCAACATATAATTGCTTATTTTTGATAGTACTCAGATTTCAGGGTTTTGTTTGGAAGAAGCCATCAGTAAATACATTTTACAACAGAAGTTCTTTATATATCTTTTTAATACACACACACAATTACCTTTCTGAAGGCGTGCAGGGCACAGCAAGAAACTGGAACTTCCCTTTTGTCATCACTGCAGCACACCAAGCAACCAACATTCCCATGATAGCATGAACAACAGAATGGATAACTTGCTGAGGGTGAATAATTTTTCCTATCAGTGCTATTCGAGAGCATGGTATTGATGGCACAACTGTGGATAGAAGCCAAAACTGAATTTTCAGTTGTTACTAATAAAAGCCTTCATTAAAAGCCAAGAAAAACACTATTATCGCCAAGGAACTTTCCACAGTTGGAATCAGTCTAAATGATAAAGAAACCAACGAAGCAGCTCAGCTAAAAGGGTCTCAGCCATGAGTTAAGCAGGAATCTGGGATGATTTACTTAAAAATAAGCTTTGTATATTGTCTGTATTAATTTAAAAGGAAATTTACCAATGTTAAGTCCATCAAATATACCTACAAATCTCTTTAAATGGTTATCCTGTTTCATTTGGGTATCCCAGACAGCTCAGCAATTTACACAACCCACCTGCAGAAAACTCAGCGTTGAAGACGCTTACTATCAGAATCACCACAGACATAAGGAGGATACAAAAGATGATGTAGGAAGTATATAAATCATTGAAAGAATCTAAAATACAAAAAAAGAAAGTCATTATTGTTTGTAAGATTGCAGTAACACAACAGTGACACAATGACCAACAGAAAAGAACACTTACGCAGTCAGCAATAGTCCAGTACGCGCATAAAGGGGAGTGATGTTTAATAGACTATAATCTCCTAACAGAACTGCCCAGCTGCAACGCATTTCTACATAAAAGCATACTGAAATTTCACAGAAACTATTTTACACCCTCATAACTGTTTTTGTCATAACTGAGCACTCCAAATTTTGAGTAAAAAAAGAAAATCTTTTAAAGTTTCTTAAACTACAGCTCAAATCACACAGCCTCCCTTAATAAAACCTGCAACCATACAGTGACACTCGAAAGGGAAGAAGTTCCTTGCACAGCAAATACCTTCTCATTGTTTCTTGTGGGCTTTCGTTATTTTTAAAGGAGAACAGAAATTAAGTCTCTCTGAGCAGTTAAATGGTCACAGGTACCAAGTTTCCATCTAAAGAAGCCAAGGGAGGGGATTCTCCCCCTCTACTCTGCTCTCCTGAGACCCCTCCCCTGCAGTCCTGTGTCCAGCTCTGGGGCAACAACAAACACAAGAGGGATGTGGAGCTGCTCGAGTGAGTCCAGAGGAGGCCATGGAGATGCTGTGAGGGCTGCAGCAGCTCTGCTCTGGAGCCAGGCTGAGAGAGCTGGGCTGGGTCAGCCTGGAGAAGAGAAGGCTCCTTAAGGGGAGACCTGGGAGCAGCTCCGGTGCCTAAAGGTGCCTATAAAAAGCTGGGGAAGGACTTGTTACAAGGGCATGCAGTGACAGGACAAAGGGGAATAGCTTTAAACTGAGTTGAGATTAGGGAGGGGAGACTAAAATTAGCCATTACATTAGGTACTAGATATTACCAGTGAGAAGTTCTTCCCTGTGAGGGTGCTGAGGCGCTGGCACAGGGTGCCCAGAGAAGCTGCGGCTGCCCCATCCCTGGCAGTGTTCAAGGCCAGGTTGAACACAGGGGCTTGGAGCACCCTGCTCTAGTGGAAGGTGTCCCTGCCCATGGCAGGGATTGGAACTGGGTGAGCTTTAAGGTCCCTTCCAACCCCTCCATTTCCCGCGCACACCCTCACCACGCACAGCGGCTGTGTCGGGAATTCCACCTGTGATTTGGGAAGTCCCATTTCAAACGCCAAAGACCAATCAGAAACGCACAAAGCGGGAACGTTACCCACCCCACAGCCGGCTCCCCCCTCCGCGAGCCCGAGCCCAGAGCCCCCGCCGGGGAGGAAGACCCGCAAGCGCAGCGGGGCGCCGAGCACCTACTCGAGATCCAGCGCACCGGGTGGAACGGGTCTAGGCCGCTGAGCACGACGAAGGCCGCGGTGCACACGGGCAGCAGCAGCACGGACCAGGCGACGGCGGCCGCCACCCTCCAGCCCAGCACCTGCGGGAAGGGCAGCGTGAGGGGCCGCGGGGACCGGGGTCCGCAGCCGCAGGGCCCGCACTCACCTGCCGGAGGAGCGCTCGCTGCCCGCCCGCTCCCGCTCCCGGCTCCATGGCCGCCGCCCGCCTCCGTTCAAAGCCTCCGCCGTTCAACGGCCACCCCCGCCGCGGCACGCCACTGCCACCTCAGGCAGGGAGCAGCCAATGGGAGGCGAGCACACCCGCTTTCCCCGCCCCCTGGGCGGGAGGGACAGCGCGGCTGGCCAATGAGGACACAGGTCCCGGCGGGCGGAGCCGGGGGCGCGCATGGAGGCTTAGGGGGGGCTCGGTCATAGCCGGGCACGGAGCGCGGAGGAGCACCGGGAATTCCTCACACAAAAGGAGCCCCAAATCACCGTCAGACGCTTTATTCAGAGGTGCCGGAGCGCAGGGAGGGTTTAAAGGACAAAGCGGCGTAAAGGATTAGCAACGGTTCACTCTCCACAGAACCCGTGTCCAGCCCTGCTCACAGCCACGGGACATCCGTCCTCTCACCCTTCCTGTTGCGCTTCCCATGGGCTTCAGTGTAAAAACAACCTGAAGTTGCTGTACGGATGGAGGAATGGGTGTTGTGACCTGGAAGAGACAAAGAACTGCATGAACACAGCTGCCCCAGGCACCAGAGGACACTAGAAGGCACCTATTTCTATCTAAATACTGAAATTCATAGTGAATCTTCAATAGAAACGGGTTTCGCAGGAGGAAAGCTACAACTGATGTGCACGATTAGGCTGAGACACAGCTGGTTGTTTTCTATGACCACTTTTGCTTGGCATAGTTAACAGGGTCTATTTTCTTTCACTGTTTAATCCAATAGAGCTTCTAGCCAGTAAATACTCCTATTTCCACATACACACGCACGTGGCTGATGTACTTGCAGCAGCCTGGCCTCTGCGTGCATGTCCATCAGCCTTTTCCTGGGCCTGTTCCACATCGCAGCTCTCCAACAGAATCCAAGTGTCACCTCCTGCTGGCAGCACTCTCAGCTACCAGGAAGCAAAACCTCAAACCATCCCACACCAGGAATGCGATCCACAGGGATGGCTCTGCTCAGAGATACACAGATCTCCCCAAACACAGACCTGCTGCTCTGAAACACGTCACAGACACTGAGGGAGAGAAAAGATCCAATTCACTTTTAACATTAAAGGAAAGAAAAATAGGAGTAGAATAGTTTATTGCTTTACTTGTGCAGTACAAACACGCTGGGGCTTTTATATGGGATTAAGGGGGGGAAAAAAACCAAACAACGTCTTTGAAAGGACCTATGGGACTGATTATTTGATGTGTGTTTCTTCGCCAAGAGTAAACCTAAAAGAAAAGAAAGATAACATGTCTTTGTTCCGCAGTCTTTTACAGCTTTATGGCTCGACTTAAAACTTATAACTGCAAAAAAGTTCATAAATGGTATTTTTATACATTTTTGGCAACATTGGGCTGTTAAACCCTTTTCCACTCAACCACAGTAATGGGGAGAAGATTCAAGACGGCTGTAATGATTACAGAGCAAAGTTTAGGTTGGGTTCTTACCTTATTTACAGGCTCTTTGTTACTACTGTTGTTCCATTGTGAGCAGGGACGATAGGTGCAGGGAAATCCAGTTCAGGGGCATCAAAAAAATATGCCTGTGTTATACAGAGGGCAAAAAGACTGTTTAGGGGGAAACAAACAGTTTTGCCTCATCCCAGCCCTTCCCTTTCTATACCCACTTTCACAAGGTACAAACACAGCACTGAAATGGCAAGTTTGGATCTTTTCCGGGTTTAGCAGATTAGAAATGGTCAACTGAAGTGGTGCTCTGAACCGTATGTTAAAATATAACGATTAGCAGCAAAGACCCTTGAGAAAGACCTGTACTGGAAAGGACTGACTGCAAATATTTGACTGTCTGCTGTTTTAACCAATGAGGCTTCAGGCAGCCTCCTGCAACAGGAGGCCCACTGAATGCCAGACTGGTTTGGGCTGGAAGGCACATTAAAGCTCATCCAGTTCCAACCCCTGCCACAGGCAGGGACGCCTTCCACTAGAGCAGGTTGCTCCAAGCCCCATCCAACCTTGCCTTGAACACTGCCAGGGATGGGGCAGCCACAGCTTCTCTGGGCAACCTGTGCCAGTGCCTCAGCGCCCTCGAGGGAAGAACTTCCTTATATCTGCTCTAAAAGCCATTCCCCCTTGTCCTGTCACTACCTGCCCTTGTAAAAAGTCAGCTGCTACCTGCTAACACTACAGCTGTGTTTTGCCTTTGCCTCCCTGCACATTGAGCTGCAGGGAACCAAATCTATCTACTCTGGAAGCTGGGGTGGAACTGAACTGAATCCTGGATGATGCCATTCCACCTACTGCAATGAAGAAACAACAAATAATTCGAGTACTCATCGTTATGTGTTTCAATAGCATTAGGGTCTTCTGTTTTCATAATGCTGATACTTTACCAAGTTCTAGCAGGTTTATATTTTCATATAAAAAACTCTAAGCACACACTTTATACTGAGCATTTAATCATTTTAAAGCACTAAGCACAGTATTCACTGGAATAAACTGCAACTGGATACTGTAAAGATTAATGCTTCGCTGATACTATGCCAAGTTCCACGTAAATTTAAGACTGTTCTGCAAGTGGTTCTGTGGGAGTTGGACTCCATCCTTATCGGTCCCTTCCAACTCAATATATGCTAGGATGCTATAATTCATTATGGACTTTGTTACTGCCACTGTCAAAGTCTGACTGGCATAAATTCTTCCTTATTTATAATAAATGGGACTTTTACTTTGGAGTTTTTTCAGAAGTTCTACTTCTTTCTTTATTCAGAAAGATTTTCCAGCAAGCAGCCAACTCCTTCCCTGCACCGTAACGTGGCAGCAGCCCCCGGAAATACCAGGTTGGAGGAAAGGGAAGGCAGTGCCATACCAAACAGCCGACAGCCAGCAGGGCATGAAGCAGAACAACGGTCCCGATGGTAGCCAGCGCGATCCTGCGGTTGTCATCTCGGACAGCAGGCCAGAAGGTCATCACCAAAACAGAGCCAGAGAGGCACAGGGAGAATATCATCAGCACCCAGCGCACCACTTTTTCTGGAATGATCCACAAAATCTGTAAAAGGGAGGAAAATTGTTGTTAGGAAATGGGGATTCATATATTTGATGCATCATTCTGTGACTTTTAAGCACTTCCAGCCAATTTGTGCACAAGTTAACTTATGCCTTATCCGACTGTTACTTGATGAAAACAAAACCGTAGTGATGAGCTCCTGGACATGACAGGAGCATGTCGCCTGAGTTATGGCACTCCCTCCAGGACCTGCTCCTTGCCAGAGTGGTCCAGGATGGTCCCTGCCAGGGAAACTTGCCCTTGGAGTCATCAGCATTGCCATCTTGCACAATGACTGTAACTGAAGTTGGCTCAGGTTGCCTGCCAGGCTCACCAACAGCACCCTTGCTTGGATGCGCTGCCTCCAGGAAAATGACCTGTCCTGGGCTTTTCCAGGACCCCCAAGACATCTTTACACTAAACAAGCTTCCATAAGCTTTATCATAGACAAACAAAAGGAGCAAATGATTTGCCCAGACCCCAAGATTTTGATTAATATGAATAATACGATAAGAAATAGCAAACATTCTAAACCAGGATCTCTTTGCAGGGCAGGTAACAGAGATGCACTCCTCAGGCCATACGTACCGCTGTGGGAATATAAACGAAGAGGGAGTAGCCGTACACACACACTATCTCCAGGAACGAGTAGGAGACAATGTTCATGACTTTACTGTTCCTCCACATCAGGAACCCCCAGAGAGCAAGGGGAACGAGCCAAGCATATGCATAAATGGCTGTTGCTGCTATGGACACTGGAAATACAACAAAGAGTTTAATGTTTGACTTGGAACACCAGCCACAATCAAAGCATTTAGCCTGAAACTAGAAAGCGACTTTTGAAGTTACTTTCAAAACACATAGTTTGAATTATTAAAAAACTGAGGGCTTTGTGTTTACATCCATTTACACCTACTACTTTGCCAGCTCTTCAAGTTAGTTTTAAAGTAAAGGCTCGGAAAGTATTCACTTGACATTGTCAGGTTTTTTACTACACCCCGTGCCCAAAATGCTATGGGGCTCAGTGTGAAAGGAAGAACCACAGAGAAAAGAAACTCAGTTAGAAATAAGAATTCAGCTACTAATAGCTACTGAAAAAATGAGACTGGAATGCAGGCATGCTGCAAAATGCAAAGAGAACAGAGACACGAGCGTTAAAACTGAACTGATTCAAGCAACCAGATTCCCAAGAGGCAGCGCTCTTCCAAGCATGCTGTGGATTTTGGAAACAACCAGAAGCCACGTGCTTCTGCAGGGACAGCAGCTTCCTTCACACTATGAAGGCACTACAGACAACTGCCTCCTCCCTGTGAGCTCCCCAGGACACGTATCTGTTGAGGAATTCCTGCTTATTTTTGAGTGTGCCAGAAGGTGGTAACTTCCAGCCCTTGATAGGTAATATGGGTAGTGCTTAATTTAGTCATTTTCTGTCCGAGACCTGCAGGTTCCTTGGAGAAAGACACCTACAAAAGCACCACAGTGGGGACTGTTGGGCTTTCACTCTGTACAAGGGGGCATTCGCTAAGGCTAGAAAAGTAACTGCCCGAATTACTCCTGCTTGCTCTACTAAAACCCTGCAGCTACTTCATGCTCTGGAGGACTGGTGCTCTGCCAGTTACAGCCCACTGAAAGGGCTCGTCGCACATCTCTCAAGATTTACAAAGAGCAATCGATCACAAGACGGCTAAACCAGAGCTGTGACCCGGTTTTATATTACTTCATTAGCCCATTACAAAAAAACCCCACAACCAATCAATCAAACAAAACCCACACTAAATAATCAAACCCACAAAACTCAGGACTGCATCGAGTACTTACAAACCTTTTCTGAACTGGGGCACGTAGTGGTACGTTGGTTTGCCCAGATGGATGAAGAAGTTTGAGAGATTGCCACTGACGGCAATGGTAAAGACGAGCGTGGCACATATCCAAAAGGGACCTTAAAGGAAACCGACAAGTTCAATAACTCCTCTGCCCTCTCTCTTTTTTTTAAGGTTAGCAAGTAAAAAGAAATACAAACTCGCATCATTTATCACAAAACATGAATTCTCACCCCTCGTACATACCATAAAGGTCGGGATTGCTGCGGATATATAGCCTTACAAAGTTCTTCCCTGGTACTGGGAAAACTGAACCCTTGATTCTGTCCAGGACCTGTGGAAACAGATTGGCCTGAGTGAAAATGCAAACAGGAAGAAAAACCTCAGTGTCTGGATAAAGCACAGCTCAGGCAACAGCTCCCCTCTGGAGTGTATTCACCTGGTACGTGTCCACATCGAAGAACGTCTGGTAGTACTCAAACGTCCAGAAAGGGGCACTTTTCTTCTGTCCTGCAAGCAGCTGCGTTGTGGGAAAGGCAACACAGGAAATTAGACAAGCATGCAATTTGTATATTTATGTATTTTTATATTTGTAATTTATATATTTGAATATATGTTCATTTAAACAATAGCAGCCTTCCAGTATCTAAAGGGGGCCTATAGGGATGCTGGGGAGGGACTCTTCATGAGGGACTTTAATGACAGGACAAGGGGTAACAGGTTCAAACTTAAACAAGGGAAGTTTAGATTGGATATGAGGAAGAAATTCTTTACTGTAAGGGTGGTGAGGCACTGGAATGGGTTGCCCAAGGAAGCTGTGAATGCTCCATCACTGGCGGTGTTCAAGGCCGGGTTGGACAGAGCCTTGGGTGGCATGGTTTAGTGGGAGGTGTTCCTGCCCATGGCAGGGGGGTTGGAACTGGATGATCTTAAGGTCCTTTCCAACCCTAACTATTCTATGATTCTATGATTTCTGTACCCAGATAAAAACCAAACTTAACAGGGTGGCACTTACTATGAATTATTTAACATTTTCCCTTTCCCACTCTACTGTCTGTTAGCAGCAGCTGGACTCGCATCTCCCTGCAAGGACAGCAGCTTGGGGCTCCAAAGAGCAGCCTGATACCACCTTTTGCCACATCATAACACACACTTTCATCAGCATCACAAGTTCCCTCACTGCTGCCAATGGCTGCCTCAGCTGAACCCTTCTAACAAGCCCTGGCTGTTTCAACAAGTTTTCTGCTCTGCTGCCAGAGTCACCAAGCCCACAGCAAAACCAACAGGACTAAGTGTACTGCTGGGCCTTCATAGAACATAGAACCCCAGAATGGTTTGGGTTGGAAGAGACCTTACAGCTCATCCACTTCCAGCCCCTGCCACAGGCAGGGACACCTTCCACTAGAGGAGGCTGCTCCAAGTTCCTGTGTCCAACCTGGCCTTGAACACTGCCAAGGATGGAGCAGCCACAGCTTCTCTGGGCACCCTGTCCCAGTATCTCACAGCAAAGAATTTCTTCCTTAGATCTAACCTAAATCTACTCTCTTTCAGTTTAAGGCCATTCCACCTTGTCCTATCACTTATTTTCAGCTGCTGCTGTGCTCATCTCCTGGCATATCAGCTCAACTTAAATCACCACCACTTCAGTACTACCTCCTGGCCTGCAAACAACATCAGCTGGAGAGCAAACACACATTTGCTTCTGCCAATTCTCCTATCGAGAAAGTAACCTGCGAGGGAGAAGCAGCAGAGTTTTAAGTCACGCAGCACGACCCCCTGGTGCCCTCTAGAAACCTCTCAGTGCTGTCAGCACGACCTGCAGATGTGCCAATGGAGGCGCTGCAGGCGTAAGAGCATCACCTCTGTTTTATCGGAGTCGTCAGTCCCCAGTAACTCATCATCCTCTTCCCTCCTGGGCTCCTGCAGGCGGCCGTGCTGATTCTTGGGCATTTCTGGCTCATCGATGCTTATTGTGGTGGCATCAGGATTTGCTGCAAGCAAATTAGCTGCATCGTCAAATTCTGCAAATAAGTATATTACGAGACAGGCAATGACCGAGCTACCAACGCTTCCGTTCTCATGGCTCAAGAAACTACATTAAGACCGCTATATGGCCCAAGAAGGGAACCACCAATAGCTGAAGCTTGTCAAATACAAGCTGTGTCTTAAAGCCCAAACTGACACGAATCAAGCTGAGCATTTGCTCGGTTAATAAAGCATGAGGGAGTCCTTCCTGCTAATCCGCACCACGATAAACCAAAGCCTCTCCTTCCTGAGGCCAGCCCCGATCCGAGAGCCTGCATGTCTCTGCAACGGCAAAGGGAAGGCGCCTCTCTAAAGATACTACAGAAACGGTTCACTTTAATCCTCTCCCAAAAGCACTTATTTCAGACCTACATTTACTTACCAAAAAGGACACGGCTCGGGAACCACGGCCCGTACCAAACTGCAGAGCACTCTGTTTCCAGCTTCTGCTCCCCACCACAACGGGCGCTGGCCAACCCCGGTCACCGTTTCCAGCTCCCCACTCCTCTCAGGACCCGGAGGGACTCCCGACACCCCCCCGCCAAACGCATCTTGTACCCGGAGAACGCTCAGAAACGCTTCCCCACCTCTAAACGCCCTTCGGCCGCGTCCCGACAGCCGCGCTCGCCCCTTTACCTTGGAACTTGAGATCATCCACAGCCGCCATTCACCCGCCGGTTGCAGCCGCGGGATCCCCGCGGCCTCGACCCTCCGCAACGACGGAGCGGCAGCGCACACGGACCCACACGGACCCCCACACGGACCCCACACCGTCAGAGCCGCCCCTCCGGGCCCGTCTTAAAAGGGCAACGGGCGCTGCGCAGCGGCAGCCAATCAGCAGCCGCGCCGCTCCCCGCTCCTGCCCCGCCCCTCCGGCTCCAAGGCAACACGCCGGCGGCGCTGGCTGCGCCGACCAATCAGAGGCCACGCAGCGCCACCTCTGCTGGACGGGCCCGCCCCCTTAAAGGGCCCGCGGAAGGCTCCGGGGCTGTCTGAGCCCGGAGCGGGCGGCGGCTGCTGTAGTGTGTGCGCTTCTGTATGTATGTATTGTGTATATATATGTATTTACATGTTTTATTATAGCTGTATAGCACGTATTTTGGTAAGTGACGGGTTTATAATTACACATATTCATGCAGTTATAGAATCAGCCAGGTTGGAAAAGACCTTTAAGATCAATCGGGGGTAACTGTTGCCCCAGTGCTGCCACGGCCGCCGCTAGACCGTGTCCCAAAGCGCCACGTGTACGAGCCTTTCAATACCTGCAGGGACGGTGACCCCAGCGCTGCCCTGGGCAGCCTGTTCCAGTGCCTGAGCACCCCTTGGGGAAGGAATTGTTCCTAACATCCAGTCTAAGCCTCCCCTGGCACACCTGGAGGCTGTTTCCTCTTGGAGGAAATGTGCCTTGGGAAGAGCCCCCTCCTGGCTCCGTCCTCCTGTCAGGCAGTTGTAGGGAGCGATCAGGTCCCCCCTGAGCATTCCCTTCTCCAGACTGAGCCCCCAGGTCCCTCAGCCGTTCCTCATCACACTGTGCTCCAGGCTCTTCACATCACTGCTGGTGGGATCGGCCCCTCAGGCACTGCTGGCGTAATTCTTTAGTCCATGGTTCAGGGAAAACATAGAATCACAGAATGGTTTGGGTTGGAAAGGACCTTAAGATCATCCAGTTCCAACCCCCATGCCAGGGGCAGGGACACCTCCCACTAAACCATGTCACCCAAGGCTCTGTCCAACCCGGCCTTGAACACTGCCAGCGATGGAGCATTCACAACTTCCCTGGGCAAACCATTCCAGTGCCTCACCACCCTCACAGTAAAGAACTTCTTCCTCATATCCAATCTAAACTTCCGCTGTTTAAGTCTGAACCCATTACCCCTTGTCCTCTCACTCCAGTCCCTAATGAAGAGTCCCTCCCCAGCATCCCTATAGGCCCCCTTCAGATACTGGAAGGCCGCTTTCAGCCTTGTTGAAACATCCTTGATGTTTGAAGGAAAACATCCTGATTCAGCTCCTCCCATTAGTAAAATACACAGTGTATCTGTGAATCAGCCTTACAACCATGCAGGTGGCACTGAAACTACCGTCACTGTCATTAAATCCTTTGGTGTAGATGGGGAGAGCGCTGCTGACAGGCTCCTCACACAGACACTGAACTCCAGGGAGAGGTGACAGTGTGCAAGGCACAGCAGAAATGTGGCCAAACACGTGAACGCTTTTCACCCCGCTCACCCTCTACCTTTGTCCCTGCCATTGCCCTGTGTTGCTGTCAGAAGCTGTCAGAGCTCCTCCAGCACAATGCTCAGCATCAGGGTATTCCTCCAAAAACTCCTGATTCTTCTGCACGTTACTCTGTGTGTTGTTGTTGGCAAAACCGCGATGGTTCTGTTCCCCAATGCCATGAAAAGATACATCCTGAAACTGGGTGCAAAGAGCAGGATGAACGAGAATCCAAAGTTCAGCTACGAAAACTGGGGCCCGACGTTTTTCAGCTTCAAGTATCTGCTCTTTGTGCTGAAGGTGAAGTGGAAGAGGCTGGAGGATGAAGCCTACGAGGGACACCCTGCTCCCAACACGCCGGTGGTGACACTCGATGGGGAAGTTCGTCACCTCCTTGATTTCATGCAAGGTCAGTAAATCAGCTGTGCAGATGGGTTTGGCTTTGCCAAGGTGGTAACTGAGGAGATAATGCTGATCATAGACTCATAGAATCAATCAGGTTGGAAAAGACCTTTAAGACCATCAAGTCCAACCGTTACCCCAGCACTGCCAAGGCCACCACTAACCCATGTCACTGAGGGCCTCATCTACACGGTGTGTGAACACTTCCAGGGATGGTGACTCCATCATTGCCCTGGGCAACCTTTGGGGAAGGAATTGTTCCTCATCTCCATCTAAACCTCCCCTATCACACCTTGAGGCTGTTTCCTCTTGTCCTATCCTTTGTTCCTTGGGAGCAGAGCCCAGCCCCCTCCTGGCTCCATCCTCCTGTCAGGCAGCTCTAGGGAGCAATAAGATCCCCCCTGAGCCTTCTCTTCTCCAGACTGAACCCCCCCAGTTCCCTCAGCCATCCCCCATCACACTTGCGCTCCAGGCCCTGCACCAGCTCCGTTGCCCTTCTCCGAACCTGCTCCAGCAACTGAAGAGGGAACAGAGACAGGCAGCAGCATGAGAGTGTGCAGTGATTCCCAAGCATTGGCTGCCATTCCCTGAACAGAAAGCCCCACACCAGCTCCCTTGGCCTAAACCCGAGAAAGCACACGGTGGGGCTTTTTTTCCCAGATCCAACATGGCTAGAAATAAAGCAGAAGAAAAAGGAGCTGCTTTGTACTTTGTCCACTGCCTTCCACCGAGACCTCTGTAGAATGTGGAATTAATCATTAAGCTGCAGTTCTGATCCCCATGGGAGGCATTACATCCTTCTCCAATGCTGCTTTTCTTATTATATATATATATATATTTATGCAGAAGAGAGGATGCACATTTGGAGAAGATACACAATATCTCCAGGACGGTACCTGCTTTATCAGATCCTTTAGGGCATAGATCCATGTGAGCAGCAGTTTTTGAAGTTAAGCCCAGCCAGAAGGAAGATCTTGAACAAAATTCAGATAATTCAGATAATTCAGCATAACCATAGACTAAAAGAGGTGCTTTATCATCCTGCAAGTCCTCTTAAATTGAGGCCTTGCAAACAGATGCTCATGCCTGTAGGCACATCTGTGTTAATTTGTAAGCAACTGCACAAACCCTTTTGCTAGTGGCTTGTGTAACATCAGTTTAATAAACAGTAAGATACAAACCAAGCTCTGTTTGGACAGGGCATTGCAGAAATACACCAAAAGCACTGAAGCCTGTGATGCATGACTTTAAAATCTGCAGCTTCCACTCTGCTCAGCTACAAGTGAAAACAAATCAAGACATGCCCAAGAGGTTCGTTAAAAGGGATTAGGACTCTGTGTGTCCATCCTTGAACCACTGTGCTTTGGAAAACCTCACAGATGATCATGTTTAGGATTTCTGAAGTCCTAAGGATCTTTGGAAGCTGCAATATGCTACATGCTGTATATCCATTTTAGATCAGTTCCCTATCCTGAAACGTTGGTCATTTGAGAGCCGGATCTGATGCGGAGGATACAGGAGAAGCTGTGTGACTGCGCAGTGCCTCCTGCCTTTAGTGGTCTCTACAAAGGAATGGGTCCCCCTCAGATAAGCTCATTGCTGGATCCAGCACAAGTCAGAGCCAAACTAGGGAAAAGAAAGCATCTTTCCTCCTCTTTTGCACAGATGCAGATGTCCTGCTGCCAATTTTAATGTCCCAGGAAGAGAGTTATGGGCTAGAGTGACATAAATGACTTTCCTACTGTTGCCCAGGAAACTCCATGGCAGAGGCTGAATTCAGTGTGTGTATTTAATTCTGTCCCTTCTCCCTCCACTGATTTAACCACAATTGTCCCATTTTTTTCCAGACAACCGGCCTTTAATCCTGAATTTTGGAAGTTGCACCTGACCTTCATTTATGTTAAAATTTCATGAGTTCAACAAGCTCATCCAAGATTTCGGCACAACAGCAGACTTCCTCATCATCTACATTGAAGAAGCTCATGCCATAGGTACAGTACAAACACCACAGTAACACCCACCAAAACTTCAGACATGGAGCAGTCCCTTTAGGAAGAGAACTATCTTGGCAAAGGAGGGAACTGCAACCAGGAAAGAAATCTTCCTCAAATCTGGTTTGTGTCCCTAAGGCTACATAAAGATTTTACTCACACATCTCACTTTACACTGAGGTACTGCTGCCGGAGACACCCAACCCTGTGAAGGTGAAGCACATAGCTGTATCTTTACAAACCTTCCTCTCAGTGTTAGCAGAGCTCCTTTTGGAAGGAAAAAACAAAGTGTTTCAGAGAACAAAGGTTAAGTGTAAAATGCCAGTGTGCTATGTGTTTGGGGTTTTAAATGATTCATTTTTAACACGTCTCAAGAACAGACTCTAATTTGAAAAATGTAGCCAACTATATACACTTTCATCCATGCTGAATTCCATGTAACACATTGGCACTGATTATATCCCAGGGTTAAGGTGGTTTTCTAAACCAACATTTACAGTTTTCAAGTTTTCTGACAATACATCACCTTTTGTAGTTGACAAACAGAGAGTACCTCAGTCACAGAATCCCAGACTGGTTTGGGTTGGAAGGGACCTTAAAGCTCATCCAGTTCCACGCCCCTGCCACACAGGGAGGGACACCTTCCACTAGACCAGTTTGCTCAAAACCTGTTACTACTTTCTACTTCCCTAGGAACAGTTGCATGCAAACGTGTGTTTGTGTTATTCCTGGAAAACGAAGATGAGCCCTGGCTGAAATGCTTCACTTCTCACAGAGATGAAGTTTAGGTTTATAGGCTTAATGAGTAGAACGAAGCAGAATGAATAGTGCTGCTGTTGTGGCTGTGCTAAATGAACAGGCGCCAGCCAACAGCACTACTTACCATTTTAAAATCCCCTCTGTGCCCAACACTTTGACAAACCTTATCCAAATAAGATACATATCCTCCACCTGATATCTTTCAATCACAGTGTATCTCCACCCTTAACATCTATTCCAAATGTTCCTTGCTAACTCCCTTTCTCATTTGTTTTAGACGGATGGGCTTTTAAAAACAATGTCATTATTAAAAATCACAGAAGCCTTGAAGATCGGAAAATGGCAGCCCAATTTCTTCAGAAAAACGATCCTTTATGTCCAGTGGTTTTAGACACTATGGAAAACCCGAGCAGTGCAAAATATGCTGCGTTGCCAGAACGACTGTATCTACTTCAAGGAGGAAAAGTTGTCTACAAGGTAAAAAATATCAACAATAATAATGAGCATAATATATTGAGATATTTAAATTTCGGAATAATTTGGGAATGTTCTACATCGAACTGAATTTCATTCTGTTTGAGAGAGAAAGAAACCAGAGTTCACTGTAACTGTGAAAAGGACTTGCAGCAAAACCAGCCTGGGTTTTACAATGTACATACTTGATGTACACCTCAGTCTTGCTCAAATATTTATCTTCTGGCTCATTAGGAAACACGGGTACACCAAAGTTCAGATGCAGTAACGCTCTCCAGCTCCAGGATCCACATCCTGACCCTGTCACAGTTACACACAGGGTGTAACCTGTGCATACCCTCTCTACCACGCAACGGCTGCCGCGCAAAGGAAGCCCAAGCACACCTACCTGCAGTCCTGTTGTAACTGCTGCATGCTAAAGGCCTTGTGCTCTGTCTACTTTAGTGTCACTGTATAATTTCATTGTCTTTGCAGGGAGGAGCGGGACCTTGGAATTATCACCCCCAGGAAATACGTGCCATCCTGGAAAAAATGAAATCAGAAATGGAAGGGACTTCAGAGTAAAGACTGCCTGGATAAGAAAGCTCAATGAGTAAGGTTTCATAGGCATAAGGGGAAAAAAAGAATTTAAAACCACCAAGAGACAAGAAGAAAAAGAACTCTGTGTGTGCATCCAAAGAGCATCTGTGAAGTGGTTCATTACGTGTTTGTCCAGAGGTTTTCAAGTCTCATTGCTACAACCCGCACTACTGCACTGTAGCATCTTAACTATGCTTACACCACATGCGGTAATGAATAGTAGTTGGGTCCACTGAGCTGGCAGGACTTGATACCAGCATTTACATTTGTAAAGAACATCATGCAGGATAAACTTGAGGGGTGGTGCCATCTCCGAAAGTCAACTGGCATGTGAAAGAACTGATGTCACAGGCTGAGGATACTCCTGTATGGACAGAACTCTCCTAAACATTCACTTTCACAGACTTCAGAAGGCTTCTGAACCAAGACAATCTCTATCAACATTTGTTTCTATTAATATTTGTTGTGACAGTCACAGCTTAAAGCAGGGACGGCTGTGACCCGATTGTAGAAAATATTTATAGGAACAAGGGATTGATCTGCAACTATTAAAAACCTATCACAGCACTTCATGTGGCTTCAGATTATTGCCCTCCTCACTCTGTCCCTCTTCCCCTCTGGGTTATTTCCAAACATTAGCAGATGTTTCTATTATATTTATCCTATTAACCTTTGAGTTCGGGAAAGTTACCAATTTAAGAACTTCTGAAGGATTTGACAGTAGAAAGCAATACTTCCCATGTAAGTATTTCACGCCTTATTTTTTCCTATTTAACTCAAAGTGCAAAGGAAACATTTTCCAGGAAATCAGGTTTTAACTCATGTATTAAGAAAGTCTGATATAAATATACTAATTTAAATGGACCCAGTTATATTGGAAGGCCACGAGAATGATAAGGGGCTGGAGCACCGCCTGAATGAAGACTGGCTGAAAGAGTTGGGGCTGTTCAGCCTGGAGAAGAGAAGGCTGCGTGGAGACCTCATAGCAGCCTTCCAGTATCTGAAGGGGGCCTATAGGGATGCTGGGGAGGGACTCTTCATTAGGGACTGGAGTGAGAGGACAAGGGGTAATGGGTTCAGACTTAAACAGCGAAGTTTAGATTGGATATGAGGAAGAAGTTCTTTACTGTGAGGGTGGCAAGGCACTGGAATGGGTTGCCCAGGGAAGTTGTGAATGCTCCATCGCTGGCAGTGTTCAAGGCCAGGTTGGACAGAGCCTTGGGTGACATGGTTTAGTGGGAGGTGTCCCTGCCCCTGGCATGGGGGTTGGAACTGGATGATCTTAAGGTCCTTTCTAACCCGAACTATTCTATGATTCTGTAAGTGTTCTAGGGTAACAGGCTGGGGTATAAAACTCAAAAGCTGTTACTACAGTTAACAAGGATACTTCATTGTGGTTGGACCCAATGATCTTAAAAGACTTTTCAACCCAAATGATTCTATTCTATTCCACACATTAAACCGGTGGGCAATACAAACTACACCCGTACCTTCAAAAAACACTTTAATACAGGGTTTTAATTACAAATATTCTCTGCACTACAGATATCAAAATATAACTTTTGTATGTAACAAAAATGGAAGTACAAATTTAAGCCAGACTTAAGTGTTTTCTGCTGTGCCCTCTGCTATCACCCGGTGCACTGATACAAAGTGATCGAAGGCAGATTTGATGATGAAACGCAAGTAAGTGGCTTGAAATTCAGGAAGCTGTAGAAGGAAAAAAGATGTTACTGCATTCTCTGTAGTAACAGAACTATCAAACAACACTTGCAGAAGTTTGTTACCCCAAAGGATCTAGATATTTCTCTCTGTTTTTGAATCACACATAAATCAAGCTCTTTTAATACATGCAGCCAGCTTCAGTTTCTTGAGATGACAGGAATTCAAAAATAGTCCCATTCCTCCCAAATCCTGAAGCCTCAAAGGCAACAATTGAAGGAGGAAGAACTGCCACGCTCCTGCAAAGAGCTCTTTCACATGATTACAAGCAGTAGGCAGATGCAATTTCATACCATAATCTACAAAGGAGCAGTCAGGAAGCGCAATTTCATACCATGATCTACAAATTCCTGTCTCAAACATCAATTTAGCAATAACTGTAAATAAAGGCATGTTTTGATTTCTCCCCAGCTAGTCTAGACATCCCATTTCAGGAACCACGATGGACATAGGCTGTAAATACTTACTGGAAATTCTTCCTTTTGAAGCTGTCCTTCTGTGTGTTCCAAATCTAGAAAAGATATTTTAAAGCAGATAATGAAGAACAGTGTGCAATGCTGGACTTCAGAGTTCAAGAGAGTTTAAGGACCATGAACTACGTATAGAAATTGCTCCCTGGTTTCATTTTTACAAGGTGATTTAAGAGAAAAACTACTTTTCGCAGTATCCCAGTGTATATATATCCCACTCCTTACACTGCTATATAAAATGTCACCCAAGGGACATTAAAAAAACCCAACAAACCAAACAACGCAGGAAATGGCACTCTATTATGCTCTGTAAGTCTGGTTTTAATTTTTGGAACATAAAAGCGAGTGCACAAGCAGAGCTTTTAGCCCTCATACAGCATTTTACACCTCCAAACTGCTACAGCAATATTCACAAACTTCACTTAAATGTGATCATTACGTTAATGTCTAATAAAATAATCATCAAGCTGACTTGACTACTCAACAGGTAGACATGGGGTTAAAATGAGCCAGTGAAACAGATCAACGTTATTCCCATAGGATCAACACTATTCCCACAGGATCCCCACTGCGTCAGATTCAGAATCTTACCTTTTTCAATGCACTCTTCAAAACCTACTGGGTCTTCAGATAAGCTTCTTTCAATCCTTAAGGTCCGCACTAAAACATATATACGTTTAAAATATCAACACAAATTCTGATTCTTTACTGATAATGCCATTTATTCCATCACTTTTCATCTACAAGGCACTTTAAAAGCAGTAACTAATCCATTCTTCCACTAACTTATGGGGCAGGACTAAACCACAACCACCATCCCCATGTTCCAAGCTGGATAAACAACACGTTTTCATGTCTTCTGTGTAGCCTTTGCTCATGGTCAAACTCTCATCTCCATGCTCTGACCTTGTAACAGTCCTTTCTGTCTTAGGCCTCACATTTTTCTTCATATTATTTTAAAAAGGAAGACTAAAAGAGTTGTGTCCTATGAAATTATAGAAAACGGTATATAAGAATAAATCATTGAATATTGTAGCCCTATCCATTAAATTAGAACAGCCATCACTGGGCAACAGAACAGCTACATGCTCAATACAAGTGTTGTAAGAACAAAGTGAAGGTAGGATAGGTTTTCCATCCTTGTTTTTTTTACTTATGGAAACCTATGGATGTGAAGGACAATTGCTTTGTGAAGCTAAATCTTTACGATCCTGTTAAAAGTGGCTACTTCTAGAACGCGACACTGTACTTACGCTACTGTGGGGATTCACACATAGGCACAGATTCTAACATGATACATATGTTACTGCAATACATAAAGCCTTACCCAAATAACTCTGGATCGCGACTTTGCTGATTTTTACACATTTAGGAAAACCAACAATGAATTCCTGCGGGAACATGCCTGTCGTGGTCCAAAACGTTTCTGAACTGCTGTGGAGAGAACAGGACAAAACCCTCACCCGCAGCTTTCCATTTAGAACCACCTTCAAAGCAATGAACCGCACAGGAAACAAAAACCCATTTGAATTTGGGGCACTTTAAGCAATCCCCTATATGACAACGCGGCAGCTCTGCGGAGGCGTTAACACTCCCACGGTCAGGCTCTGTACCCGAGCGGTACCACAGAAGGGCTCACAAACGGTGGGGGGTTATGTGGTAACCGGGCGGGCAGCGCTACCGGCAGCCCCGGGGACGGACCCCTCAGGGGAGCGCCCGCTTCCCGCCGGGTCCCGCGCCCCCTCACGGCCCCCTCAGCGCCCCGCGCCGCCCTCACCCGTCCACGACGCTCTCGGCCGGGTGCTGCTCGTCGCTGGACGTGGCCAGGACCAGGGCAGCCCCCGCCGAGCTCAGGCACCAGTCGGTGGCCCTCATCCCCGCGCGGGGCAGCCGCTACCAGGCAACGGCGGGAGCCTCGCACGGGGCTCCGGGAGGAGCGCGGGCGGTCGGGGAGCGGGGAGCTCGGTCCCGCACAAGGGACCGGAGCACCGCACGGAGCCCCGCTCCCCTCACCCGCCGCTCCCGGCATGCCCCGCGCCGCCCCGGCCCCAGCCCGATCGCTGTCCCCGCCCCCGGCGCGGCTCCGCCCGCAGCCCGCGGGCTCTGCGGGATGGGCGGCGGGAGCGCGGAGCCGCGGCCCGGCTGACGGCGCGTCGGGGCGGCCCCTCCCGGGGCAGGTAGGTGGGGGCCGGGACGGGGGTCTCCGGCGGGGAGCGGGGCGCCGGGCGCTCGCCTCACTGCCGCGCGGTCCGGGGCGGGGCGGGGACCCTTCCCCTTGCGCCTCTCTGGGCTGCGCCCGGTGGACGCGCGCTCGCCCCGATCCCTTCACAGACACCCCCCCCCCGGGCAGGACCCGACCCCCCTCCTGTCCCCTCAGGGGTGGACCCTATCCCCTCGCCGCCCGCCTCGGGCAGGGCCCGATCCCTTCAGCGCCCCTTTCCCCCTCAGGCAGGGCCCGACCTCCTCCCGCCCCGCAGGACCGGAGCCCCCAGCCCCTCGGGGTAGGAGCTGACAGGATCCCGTCCCTCTCCGGCCCCCTCCGTGGCAGGGACTACGCCATCCTGCTCCCGCCAGGACCCCTGCTCACAAACCCCTCGGTAGCTGGTGGGGAAGGGGCAGCGGGAGCCTGCCCAGCTCCCGGGGAGCGATGTTCTCCAGTGGGCTCCATTGCCCTGCTGCAGTCAGCCATTTGCCCTCTCCCTTCCTCCCCTCTGCCTGCAGCAGAGCCAGGTCAAGCTCTGGAGGCTGCTTCCCCAGAGCCCCTCCGTGCCTATGTAGGGCTGGGATCTTCTGATGAGCACGGAGCACAGAGCAGCAGGGCCCTGCCACAGCAAATGTCCTTCACCTCTCTGGGTTCAGCTCCCCTTTGACTGGTGATATGGTTTAATGGCAGACGGGGCACACCCCTGTGCCACACAGCCTGCCCTTCCTCGCACTGCAGGGTTATGTGACTGTGCACGGGGCAGTGAGGAGAGCTGCCAGGGTTTGGGTCTTTCCTCTTGTGGCTGTTCTTTACCTACCTACGGTTTGTTTCTGCAGAGCTGGTCGAGGGGAATGTCTTACTGTCTCCACTCAGAAAGCCATTTGGATACTGGGCCCATCTATGTGCGTGAAAATGGGAAGCTGCATGTGGTAAATCAGGGTGCAGGCGGCGTACAGCATGTCACTTCCAAAACAAGACCTTTTAGGCTGTTTTCCAGAGGATTTTCAGTGGAGCTGTGTATGAACAGGGAGGACGATAGGGCACGGAGGCAGAGGACCGATCATTTCATCTTCACGTACACTAAGGAGGGGAACCTCCGCTACTCGGCCAAGTCTCTCTTCAGCTTAGTGCTGGGTTACATTTCTGACAATGTTGATCACATTGACTCGTTGATTGGTTTCCCAGAGCAGATTGCTGAAAAGCTCTTTTCAGCCGCAGAAGCAAGACAAAAGTTCACAGAACCCGTAACGGGACTGAGAGCTCTGCAGAAGTTCACTGAAGCCTATGGCAATTTGGTGCTGTGTTCGTTATGCCTGAGGAACAGGTAAGTGTCTTCAGTAACAAATGTTGCCGTCTGCTACTGCTTTTTCCTAGCCCACTTAAAGTTTACCTTGAATTATTTTATCCAAAATAATAATAATTAAAAAAATAATCTCTTGAGCTGTGATCACCCAATTTTAATGAAATGACCTGAGCCTTATCTGACTCTTCTGCTTGCTTCCTTTTTGTCCCATTCCCTTCCTTCAAGTGCAGCTGCTAAGGTACAAATCATAATACAGGTAACAGACTATGTTCATGTTAACTAACAGGGGGTTTCATGTGCAGGATTAAAACTGCAGCTGGTTTTTAACCATACTATTTTCCATAGCAGTCTGTGTGTTTCATGCCTTCTCAGGTATTTCATGAATGTTTTTGTAATTGCTGTTTATAAGCATTTCAACACATTTAGCTGACTGTGCAGATAAAATACACCCTTGCAAAGGAGGTTTATTTACTGTTTACCGTCCTGTTTCTTTTTGGGGGCTCAGAAGAAGATACAGTCTTGTAGGTAAGTTACAGGCTTTGAAGTCATGCAGGGTTTACCTTACTTTATTATGGCTCCTATGCCTATGTTGAACATGCTTTAACGAGGGTCTGATTAGAGTCCAGCACCAGTTTTCCCACCTTCTCAATACTCACATTGTCTTTCACTAGAAGAGAGTCTTACCAAGCTGGAAACTGCATCATGTTTTTGAAGCCTTGCTCCTACTGAAGTCTTTCCCAGTAATATAACCAGGCTATCTTCCATCTCTGCACTTGAAAGAGGGCTGGTTTATTCAGTTTAAAATCAAAGTACAGGCGTATTCATCTGAAGTGCCAGGGGTGCTCTGAGCGCAGCAGGAATGTTTGAACAGAGGTCAATTATCCTTTGTTTCATCCTTTAAATCTCTTCCCTTTTAATCTCTAGTACAGATACTTTTCATGGGCTTAATTCAGAACTGAAGTTACTTCTGGCATCTTTTGCTATTACAGAAAGCTGAGTTAAGAATTGAGTCTTTGAAATCCAGCAAGTAAGGTATCAAGGCAATTTTCTGATGAATCTTGTTTCTAAAAGAGCCCACTCTTCTCTTCACAACCCCCCTGAGCCAATAGTATCTCTCAAGAATTGGCTCATGCTCTGACTATATGTACTGCCTTCTGCATTGCTGAATTGCCTAGCAAAGGGAATTGGTGGGGTAGTTTCATAGGTATACTTGCAGTGGGAAGATATTAAAGTCCCTTTATTTGCGTGGCCAAAGAGGTGTTCCTTAAAGAATCAAATTAGTAAGGACCCCTCATTTCAGCAGTGAAGATGCATGGCATATCTTGCCATGATGATATAAGGTAAACTCAGGAGAGATTAGTGAATTTGGGGCTTGTCTTGTCACGGGGACAATAAGAGGTAAATGCAGGGGAGATTAGTGAGGTAGTGACTGCTACGTGCTTCTAACTGCGTACTCATGCATGCCATTCTTTAGTGGTTTGTTCCATCTCTAAACCTCCTACTGAATAGTCCCAGCACAGATGTTTGCATGGCTGCAGAGTGAATCAGATCAGGGAGCCAACACGGCTAAAAAAATAACCCACTGAGTAACTACTGCCTGGGGTGTAATCACAACTCTAACTGGAGTCCTGCCAGCGTCCTGTAGGACTTTCTATCTCTAGTGAAGTATCTTATTTATGCATATAAAAAGCAAGATTTTACCATTTCACAAGCTATGCTGCTACATTTGAAGTAGATTTTAAACCTGGATGAACGTGGGTTTGTTTACACACTTTCTAAATACTGAGGAAGAGCACTTTGTGAAGTTGATTTACGGTAAATTAGACTATAGATTTTGCATGGTTCTAAAATAATACAACAGTAATCTGTAAAGAAGTCCCTAATGGTGGTGTTTGCAAATTGAAGTCTTAATTGATAGGCCAATATTTTGAATCAAAGGAAAACAATGACATTTGTTCAAGGGGAAGATTGGGAATTCAGATGTGTTGTGTGCAAGCTGTGCATAAGCAGGTAGGACAGCAGGGTAATTTCTGTCACTTTCCACACAGGTACTCAGAAGAAATGACTGCATTATGCTTATGACACTTGAGGGTATAGGTGCCTTCTTATGCACCTGAACGCTGATAGCTTTGGGTTTTTTCCCCTCTCTGCAGATACCTGGTTATCTCTGAAAAGCTAGAAGAAATTAAGTCTTTCCGTGAGCTGACATGTTTGGATCTCTCCTGTTGTAAACTTGGAGATGAACATGAGCTGCTGGAACACCTCACCAAAGAGGCTCTGTCTAGGTACCGACTTCTTGACACATCTAAAAATTACACTGTCTTTTCCTGTCACTGAGCAGTTCAAAGAATCAGGCTGTGGCTTTAAAGGGAAGTTTCACAGGCAGCAGTGTACGAGTTTGAAGATTCTGGTTCATAAAGCCTGTTCCTGAGGTAACCAAACTACAGAATTTGTTGTGCAGAAAGCCCATACTGAACTGTAAAAGGTCCTACAAATGTGCAAGGTCATTTATTGTTTCATAGTTTTAAATCAACTTTTTATCATTTCCATTGGCCAGGTAAAAGCTCCATTTAAGCATTTGGAGCAGTTTAACACTTCTATTTCGTTTTCTTAAGTGGGAGCTTTATCAGCCACGGTTTTACCCAGACCATGTTCTGGATGAAGATTTCTACAGGCAGGAGGTTCAATATTTAGTTAATAGATTGAAAAGTAGACAATTATGGAAATCAATAGGCAGGATGGCTGCTAATTAGGGGATATTATATTACCATAAGATCTTGGTGCATTTTGCATTAAGATTTTGCCTTGAAGTTCTCTGGAGAACATTTTAGTGTTGTTTTTCCCAATTTTTGTTCGTCTGTATCATAATGCCTTACTGCTTACGTAAAAATCACTGCTGTATCTCTTCCCAAATCTGTCTCCCATTTTGCCAAGCATTTTTCTATTTGTAGTTTTGAGTGGATTTGAGGTTGGCAGCCTTGGTTTAAAGAATTTGAGTGTATAAAGAACCTTATTGTTTCCTTTCGCAAATGCTTGTGTGCTAGGATCAGTTTGTCCCTGAGCTCTGGGAATAGCTGGTCATGTAAGTGTTTCTATTGAGCTAGCAGAGGCAATATGAAGGTATTTATTAGTCCTACTAACTCAGGCTTCTTTCTTTCTACTTTTTACCAACATTATCAAAGAAGACTGAAGGGTTGGCACAGAGTTTTAGGACATTTTGCAGAACTGTCTAATCTAATGACTAAAAACCATCTGTTTGTATCTCTCCTCCCAGTGTAAAACAGCTTCTCCTGAAAGACAACTCTTTATCAGATGCAGGCCTTCGCAGGATGACAGCACCAGTCCGAGTGTTGAAAAAGGGACTTGAGAACCTTTTGGTATTAGACTTGTCTTGTAAGTACTGCATGGTTTAATATTAGAAGCAACGTATGTCCTTTCTGAAACTCAATTTAATTCCTTCATATTGAAGGAATACAATTAAGTTGATGATTCCAAGTACTGAACCTGAATTTCACCAACAGCTTTCCAGAAAGCGTAGGTCATACCTGTAGTCTCAGTCACTTGCTACTTACATAAATACTGTTAGTAGTTTGAGAACTGGGATTGTAAATACTTGTGTTTTGATCATTAGAGGGAAAAAGTCAGTTTTGACTCACTTTCAAAACATGAAGTATACTACCAAAAAAAAGGCCAAACCCTACCTTGTTCCAATATTACAAATAGTTTCTTGGTATTCTGATCATCTTTCTCCACATCTTGCAACTTAGTTCACTTCACTTGACCTTTCTTTACAGGTAACCCTAAAATCACAGATGTGGGAATTGGATACCTTCTTTCTTTCAAGAAATTGAATTGTTTGGACATTTCTGGGACAGGTCTCAAGGTAAAAAAGCATCTTAAGTTTACCGGACAGGTGTAATCCAATGTTCTCCTCCTCTGACCACTTTATTTCCCTTTTCACTAGGATGTTAATGCTGTCATTAAGCGGCTCCAAATGCAGATAGGCCTGGTCCACTCAGAAGTGCCTCTGAAAGAATTTGATCATAGCAACTGCAAAACAGAGGGATGGGCAGAACAGGTATGGGGGTTTAAGTCTGTTTTACTCTCTAGAAATCATCCTTATGGAGCATTAAATCCCTGAACAGGAAAGAATAAGAAATACAGTTGCTTCCAGTAATATTTCTGTACATTTTACAAGCAGCTTTTTAACTTTGTGTTATTTCAGACTGTGTTGCAGTGGGAGCAGGCAGCTATGGAGGCCATCAAGCCACAGGACAACTTGAGATCCAGAACAGCAACTCTGCGCTTCTGTACGTAACTGCATAGAGACCACAAAGTTCATTTGTTTTCTTTTTTACAAGAAACATTTCAATACTTCCCTTTTCTTTAATTTGAAGAGTATCTGAGGTGGAACGTTTCAGCCCCTTGTGTAACTGCATTACAATGTGCTTGAGTTCTTTCGTTTGTTAGGCTGCTGGCTATTGAAGTACAGCAAACTCTTAAAGTACAGCGTGGTAACGTCATAACTGAGTTTTCTCCTTAAAATTCAAAGTCCAAAATGTAAATATTATTTTCCCCCTATGCACATTCCAGCAAAGCGGTCAGCATTCCAGGCTGGTTTGGCCAAAACCATTTGTGACATAAGTATGCATTTTACAGCATCGCTCTGCTGTTCCCCCAAATGTAAACTTAATATTCTCTTTTTTTCCTGCAGATGGCAAGACACACAGAATAGAGGAAGTAGTCAAATGCAAGCTGGTGGAGGCAGAAACAAAAGCATCTGGAAACTTGCAGTTTTATAAGGAGAAAGTTCCAAATTGCCATTTACCTTTGAAAAAGGAGGTTGTGGGCAGCCACGAATTAAAGAACAACAAAAAAAGAGCTTTGGCTGAACAAGAGAGAGAAAGGACTTCGAAACAGAAGCATCTGTGCCTCACTGTGGAGGACTGGGATTTGTTAAATACCTACTGAGTCAGAAAGAAGTGGGTCTTTTGTTTGTTGTTTTCTTGCTGATGACAGAATTTAGACACATTGACAGGGAGAAACAAAGGAGACCAGTATTGTTAACTCTGGCTGCTGGGATGTGCTTGCGGGTTAACCTATGCTTGGGGAGGGGTAGAGTCGAGGAGGAGGTTGATGATACTACTGTATATTTTCAATACATAATAATTTTTTCAAATAAAGTGTTTTGTTGTCATCCTTAACTCATTCTTCTGACAGGTTATTATTCACAAAACAGCTGGTCCTATCCCTCCTCCTCTCTTGCTTCCCAAGGGGCAGAAGACTGATCACTGTGGCTCATCTGAAATGAAGCTGCACTGTGCTCCTCAAGTATCCTGGGACATCAATAGTGCTGGTAGAACATAAACCCCAGCCTGTAGTGCTGGTAGAGCTCTGACAAACGGAAGAAGCAAAGAGGATAAGCACAGGCCCCAGGGGAGGGAGACAGAGAGACAGTAACCCCTCCAGAAAGCCAAAGTAGAACAGAAATCCCCAGGCTCTCATTTTAGCCCAGGAAATGAAAATTGAAACTGGGTTATTATAGAGATTAGATTGCAGTTGGAGTATAGTTTCCCTTATAAGTGAATTCACTGCATTTGAGAGCATTCTGTGGTTTAAAAACCATTCTCAGTGCCTGCAATATACCAACTGTGCTCTCCTACCAAAAAACATTCAGGGAATATTTATAATTCAAATATGAATTGTACGTGTTTGCTGTAAAAAACATGAGACATTCAAGGGCAGGAGTACAGCTGCAATGATTCAGGTGTGTTTAGCATCCTGTCGTTAGTGACAGGACAAGGGGAAATGGCTTTTAGCTGAAAGAGGGGAGATTTAGATTAGCTACTAAGGATTTCTTCCCTGTGAGGGTGCTGAGGCGCTGGCACAGGGTGCCCAGAGAAGCTGTGGCTGCCCCATCCCTGGCAGTGTTTAAGGCCAGGTTGGATGGGGCTTGGAGCAACCTGCTCTAGCGGAAGGTGTCCCTGCCCATGGCAGGGGCTTGGAACTGGGTGAGCTTTAAGGTCTGTTGTGGTTTAAGCCTCTATAACTCACACAGTTTTGCTCTCTCACTCCCCCCTCTTTCTTCCCCCCGCTCCTGGAGGGATTGGAAGGAGAAGCGAAAGAATGCAACTCCCACAGGTTAAGAACAGTTTAGTAACTAAGGTATAACACAAATCACTACTACCACCAATAATAATAATGACAAGAGAAATACAAGGGAAAAGAATACAATCGCTCACCACCTAAACCAAGCCTGACCACACAGTGTACCCCCACCCTTCCGGGTCTCTGCTCTCTGCTTTCCATCCTGGGCATGACGTGCTGTGGCATGGAATACCTCTTTGGTCAGTTTGGGTCAGGTGTCCTGTCTCTGCTTCCTCCCGGCTGCCCCTCCTCCCTAGCAGAGCATGAGGCTCAGAAAGTCCTTGGTCAGACCAAAACATTACCAAGCAAGAACTGAAAACACTGGTGTTATCAGTGCTGTTCCCAGGCCCAAAATCAAAAACACAGCACTGCACCAGCTACCAAGAAGGAGAAAAATGACTGCTGCTGCTGAACCCATGACAAGGTCCCTTCCAACACAAACCAGCCTGGGATCCTATGATCAGCAAATTCCTGCTCTGTTTCTATCGAAACTGGCTGAGGTGCACAATGCCCATGAGTTGGGGAGAGCAACCTCATTCTGCTTTAAGGCCTGTAAGGCCCAGAATTTACTACAGTTCTCCCCTATTAGTACTTATTTAGAGGATATCTTCCTTTTCCACCGCTGTTCACTGTAATTCAGCAACAAGTAAAGCAACACATCCTTGGGAACCATGAAGAGGCCAAGAAAAGGGTCTTCCTCTCAAAAATGCATAAAGAACTAACCCCCTTTCTCTCTTTGCTCTTTTACTGCTAAACTCTCCTCAATGAAAAGGACTACACACAAACTAAACACTCAGACTTGCATTCCAGCCCTACATTTTTTCCCCAGAAACAAGTCTATTAATAGCTTCCACTGACAACTGCATCAGCTCTCTGCAGACAAATAATGGCATTAGTAGTGACTTAGCAAAACAGCCTCTCAACAAGGAAGAAGATGAGTGTGGCCCTCAAGCACAACCCTCCTCCTGCAGCTGGTTTGTGGTCCCACAGCCCCCACGGATTGCTTTTGCTAGCCCCTCCACCACTGTGGAGACCTGCTAATCAGACCATGGAGGGATGCACGTCTCGCAGTCGTAGTCTCCATTTCACATCAAGAAAAGCAGCTGGGAGCAGATGCCTTGAGCTGGAAAAGGGGCACATTGCGATTTGGCATGAACAGTCGGCCCAGTTCACAGGCTTGTTAGTGAAATAATACAGAACATCCTTCCTTTTCAGAAGAGGTGTTCTAGAGCACTGTGTTTCTTCTGTTCTTCACCCCAGTACAATTATTCCTTTCCTTAGGCTTCTTGCTGACCAGCAGCCTTCCTCTTTTAAACACACCACTGTATAAATTTGATTCTAAGAAGACTTAGACACATTTACTGGTGCCTCAACCAACTAATCCCTGTGCATCGCTCTCTGTAAGGCACTCAGCCCCTGCTGACCAGGAACAAGGCAGTAAGTAAGAAAACTACAGGAGGGGACTCACCCTGAAACAGATAGGCTCAATCTACCAAACTCCCTGCTGCATCCCTGGCTGTTTCCAGGCTGGCTTCTGCACCTTGCTGCCCATAGACTGCTGCTGCTTCCCATGTCTCTCTCAGTCTCTTCACAGGCATAAATGCAGAGCAGGATGAGTCCCTGCTTCCTCTCTCCTAACCTGAGACCATTAATCACAGCCCTGGCCTCACAGGAGCGCTCCCTGTGAAGTGATACAGGGATGTCAGCCTGGGAGCAACCCTGGGGCTCTACCCTGCAGGTACCAGCTCTCTGACACCGGTAAAACTTTACTGGCTATCTTAGCTGCAGAGATCACATTCCTGACCCTTTTCCTTTGGGTTCAGCTCAGTTACGAAGCTGAAAGATAGCAGAAAGGGAGGTGACTCTTTGGTTTCCTCCTTGCAGCCTGGGATATCCTCCATGGGCCCTAAGCTTGCCTCTGTTTCCATACCTTCCTGCTGAAGGACAGAGAAGGTGGCACAATAACCTCTGCCTTAAGCCAGGCATTTGCCTTCTGTATCATGTCTCACAATAAAGTAAGAATTCCCAGACCCCAACATCATCCCCATCCAGCCAAGGCAAGCCACCACTTGGCCTCTGCCGTGGTGAAGCTCAGCATAGCAAGCACAATGCTTACATGTTGCATGCCCCAACCCTTTCCTTTTCACCCTCAGGAACATCTTAGAACTTGGCAATGATGGACAAATGTTGGACCGGGAGAACACAGAAGTTGCCATATGGATCAGCCTAACCAGCATCCTCTTCCCAGCCACAGCAAGCATTGGAGGATCCAGAAAGCCATATCTATCCCAGCATCTTTGATACAAAGCATAGGGCGTTTTTACCAGTCACACTGGCTGGGCCCTATGCTACACAAGCATGAAGCATCATAGTCCACCTGCCCCCACCACTGCAGGGAACTTGTTGCACATCCTCCCACTTCAAAGCCAAGGAGCAGCAAACTGTGCCTGAACTCAATCTGAATCAGAGAGCAGCTCTTCTTCCTCAGAAAGAGTGGTTGAACCAGCAGCTCTGTCCCCGAGTTCCCCCTCCTTGAGCTTCTCTTTGGGTTATTAAATGTGGCTTTAAGGATTTCCCATAGTACCATTTCCATAATGCAGAGTTTTGCCATCTCATTCCAGGTGAAGAATGAGTCAGAACACTGTAAAGCTATTTTTAAAAGGTCTCTTATCTACAGCTGTATGCCAGCGACAAATCAGAACATTCACCATTGATACCAGTCACGGGGACATGCAGAGCTGCAGGTCACAGGACAGAGGGGATTGCTTTTAGAGATCCATGACCTGGGATGGTGGTGGGAAAAAGCCCCCTTGGTGCTTGTTTGGGGCCTAGAAAAGTAAGTGCACCCACTGTAAATGTGGGGGGTTCTCAGAGATGATGTTTTAGACACAGATGACATTTTCAAAGGAGCAGAGAAAGACTTTTCTTACGTTTCAGTGGCACATCCACATCTATATCCTTGAAGGTTTGGCTGCCTGATCCTGCTTTGCTGGCACAGGAACCAAACAAGCCACGCACACATCCCGGTGTCATCCCGCTCTGCCCCGGGAGCAGCACTTGGTTTTCTCCTGCTCTCTTCTCCAAGGCTGTGACTCTTCCCCCTCCTTTCTTTGCCAACTCCAGTGCAAATGCATCCCAGCCCAGGCTGTTCTCACCCTGCTAAGCTGCCGCTCCAAAACACCACAGCCCCGAGAAGTGCCTTTTACACGCGCGCTGGCTCCTGCCCTGGCTTGCAGGGACAGCTATACCGGGACACAGTGATTTATCCCCACAAACCCTGAAACCTCTCCAGTTTTCCTTGCCATGACACTCGCATTGGCCTTCACAGTTTGGGAAGAGCACAGGAGGTGTGCTCTGCAGCAGCTCCCCACGGTGCCATCCCCAGCACAGCGTTCCCAAGGAAGCATTCTGGGAGCACCAATGCAGATCCTTCAGCGCTGCTGCTGAAACCATCTGCAGACGTGCTTTGAACGCAAGCACAAGCTGCTCCTGCCTGTGAGGATCAGAAGTGTTGAAGACGTGTCAGAGGGAAGTGCTAACCCAAGGACTAGAAAGGCTCACCTCACTCAGCTTCTGCTCCTTAAGGTAGTCCTCAGTGTACCTTCATCTGGCTGCCTGCAAAGCACCAGCATGTCCATACAGGAGAAGCTCCTTGCTCTGGGTTGTCCAGACATAGCATCTGCGTTGGCAGAGCTGGTGAACAGTCTCCAGAGCTGGCACACAACCCATCGAGTCAATGCCGCAAGACAGCGCTGTGCCCACGAGGAAAGGACTCACCCTCATACGACAGGAGGCCCTTGAGGGTATCCCACAGCCAGCGTCTAGCCTGCAGCATGGGCTGCCATAGCATTTCATCCCTGTAAAGTGTCATTGCGCTGCTGCTGGGGGTTTGCTTGATTGGAGCTTCCCAAGCGGGTGCAGAGCAGGAGAACACCAAGGTGTCAAGGTGACAATGCAGTCAGTTCACGGCGTGCAGACATACTCATCAGACCAGTCCAGGCAGTGCTGGATGCCATCCCGACACAGCCTCCGGGGGATGCAGGAGCAGTACTCGTAGAGCACAGGGCTGCAGCTCCACCAATCCGACCTGCACAGGGGGCAGGCAGCTGCTGGGAGGGATGGAAAACAGGGAACAGAAGTGCTTCTGCTGCACTGACCCCTTCCCTCCCTCCTTACACTGGTAGCCACCCTTCCACCCCTGCAGCTACTGAAGAGCCACTGGTGGTAGCACTGCTACTGTGAACCCACCAAAGAGGACACTTGCTTGATGCTACTGTGGGAGACAGCCACGGAGCGTGACAATACAACACAACCTGTAGCAATACAACCCCCATGGCAGATGTGCCAGCCTGGGAGGAACAGCTAGCTGTGACTGATCTCTGTTTAGCAAGCTGCTCTCGAGGAAGCTGCTGATAGCTCAAAACCATGGGGGTGACGTAGGAACAAACCTGCTGCTCATTTTACCAAGGGAAGGATCTAGGTTGCTGGCTTTGAAGCTGCTGAGGCACGCTCAGTCCCCCCAGCTCACAGATGCACCCATCTCCTGAGCAACAACCAAAGGCCAATTTGAATGGTCACTGCTGCCTACAGATACTCATCGTGTTGAGCTGCTCCATGCTCAGGAAGCCACGGGGGAGGAGTGACTTTTGGGACTGGGAACAAAGCATGGAGCCTTTCCCCTCTTGACTGCCGTCAGGCCTTGACACAGAGCCCTTGGCAGCTGATGGGATGGAGCCCTCATAGTTCATACATCCTATCCTGACTATTTTGTGCTTTAGCAATGGATGCCAGCCTCCAGGTGTTTCCAGCAGCACCAGTGAGCGCCCCACATGTACAACCCATCTCAATCCATCAGCGGAAGAGACCTTTTTCCCAACAGAAGCCAGAAGAGAGACTTACAGCTCCCCATCTCATCCGAGCAGTCTCCACAGTCGTTCATCCCATTACACCTCTTGTCAGCATAGACCCAGTACTTGGGGTTACTGCAGCGGAAAACCAGGTATCCCGGCAGGCTGTGGGGCAAGTCACCTGCAAGGGACACACGGGACACGGATGCGCTGGCTAACATTGGGATGGCAGGTACCAAAGGCTGCTGACATGATGAGATAGTCAGTCCTTCCCTTGTGTGGTGTCCGTGCTTGTGAGGTGGGCTGATGCCAACCTGATGAAGTTTAACCATGCCAAGTGCAAGGTCCTCCACCTGGGTCGGAGCAATCCCAGGCACAGCTACAGGTTGGGCAGAGAAGAGATTCAGAGCAGCCCTGCAGAGAAGGACTTGGGGGTGTCGGTCAATGAGAAAATGAACATCAGCCAGCTGCAGTGTGCGCTCGCAGCCCAGAAAGCCAACCGTATCCTGGGCTGCATCAAAAGGAGTGTGACCAGCAGGTGGAGGGAGGTGATCCTGCCCCTCTACTCTGCTCTTGTGAGACCTCACTTGGAGTATTGTGTGCAGTTCTGGTGTCCTCAACATAAAAAGGACATGGAACTGTTGGAACAAGTCCAGAGGAGGCCACGAGGATGATGAGGGGACTGGAGCACCTCCTGTATGAAGATAGGCTGAGAAAGTTGGGGCTGTTCAGCCTGGAGAAGAGAAGGCTGCGTGGAGACCTCATAGCAGCCTTCCAGTATCTGAAGGGGGCCTATAGGGATGCTGGGGAGGGACTCTTCATGAGGAACTGTAGTGAGAGGACATGGGGCAACGGGTTCAAACTTAAAGAGGGGAAGTGTAGGTTGGATATAAGGAAGAGGTTCTTTACTGTAAGGGTGGTGAGGCACTGGAATGGGTTGGCCAGGGAAGTTGTGAATGCTCCATCACTGGCGGTGTTCAAGGCCAGGTTGGAGAGAGCCTTGGGTGGCATGGTTTAGTGGGAGGTGTCCCTGCCCATGGCAGGGGGATTGGAACTGAATGATCTTAAGGTCCTTTCCAACCCTATTCTATGATTCTATGAATGACACCACAGATGGGAAAACTGTGGTTGGGGAGGGAAAGGGATACTGTGGCTGAGCTGGAAGCACAGCCTGGGTGCCTCAGGCTTCTGCTTTAGTGATTTTTTCCAGGGTAACTGGACAATAAATGAACCCTGCAGGCAAGCAGCTTAACCAATGGGGGAGAACTGCACCATGGGCTAACGGAATCAAAAAGGGAAGATCAGAGGAGCTTGGAGTGCAATTCCTGGCATTCCCGCTAGGATTTGGGCAGTGCCACCTCTCAGCATCTGCCCTGCAAAGGATCTACCAGGTTTATCTGCTCACATACGCAACCAGAAGCATGGAGCAGGATTAGAGGGACAGCGGCTGCTGTGCCTCACAACAGGAACACCAGCACAGGGATACAGTCACAGCAAAGCCACTCACCACAGAGCTTCTCCTGCTCATCCTCCCCATTCCTGCAGCTGCTGGCTCTGTCACAGACCTGGCTGGCAGGGATGCAGGTAGCTCTGTCGTCACACAGGAAGCCTGTCCGGTTGTCAGATGCTGCACAGAAGTGGGTCACTGAAGGGAAAGGAAGAACTACTTTATTTTCCATCATTTTCATGGTGTGATCAAGGAGGAAAAAAGGGGGATATCTAAAATTCGTTTGTTGTTCTGGAAGTCACCAGGAGCCAGGATTAATCTGTGGTTGGATCATGGCAGAGTCTGAAAACAGCACCAGTCATCCGAAGTGCCCCCCAGAGTTCCCAGAGCCCTATGGAGCAGGACAAAGGGCTGGTGGTGACGCAGGCTGTGCAATGCCGGCACAGCCCCCCACCACCCTGCTGGTCCTTGTCCTTCCTCCAGGCCTGCACTGGAAAGCATCGCTTCACGTGCGGTGATGGACACAAAGGCTCTTTCCATGCAACATCATTTTCTGCCTCTCTTAACACATAAATAGCAGCTCTTATGTTACCAACCTGGTGCCCGTGGCCGGAGCCCCAGCGCCACTGCTAAGCCCACGGTGGCAGCGAGGATGAGCAGTGCCACAGCAGAGATGCAGACACACCTCTGTGTGCAGCCTGTGCGGATGCTGCATGGCCGGCAGCAGCCTGTTGGGAGGCAAGAGCAAGAGGTGAGGGGCTGGGGCTGGGTCCAACAGGGTCACTGGGAATAGCACAAAGCCATAAGGGTGGTGTTTCGGGGCTCTGGCAGTGGCTGCTGGGGCTTAGGGGCTGATAGCTGAGTTCTGATAGCCAGAGTGCAGCATGAAACACCTCCTCATCAGCGATTTTGATGCTTGCAGCGTGGAAGAGCCTGTGCCGCTGTTACCGAGCACTGGAACCAAACAGCACCAACGCTGCTGTAGGAGCTCACCCTCCCAAAGGGGCACGAAACGCAGCGACCTTCCAGGAGCTCCAGCTTGCACAAAGTCACGTACATAAATCAAACCAAATCCGGAAGCTAAAGGCCAAACCCAGAGCCATTACAACACAACAGCAGCACACGCAACAGCAACGCCAGCCGAGCTGCCTTCGCGGTCTCTAAGCCAACACTGTGCTTTCCTGCATTCCATTGTATTTCCAGACCAGAAAGGAAAAGCTCACGCGGCCACCTGAGAGACACGGGTCATTGAAGGCAACCTGGCACATAAAACTGGGGTTTGGCAAATCTGAACTCCAAGAGCTTCAATTGGGAAGTTAGAATTTGCCCGAGCTGTGCTTTGCCTTCACCGAGCTGTTGTGCAAACGCCAGCGAAGGTACAGCCTTTGCTCAACCACAGAAGGATCCTGCCTGCAGTAACCACCATCTCCGTCATGCTTGAGCAGGAAATCAAACACAGAACATTTCAGCTCAGAAGAGAAGTGGTGAATTACAGCGTGGGTGCCTACGGGACAACACCTTTGAGCAGAAAGCGCAACAGCTGCAAAGAGATGCGAGTATAATACAGTGGCAGTGATGAAGTGTTGCTGCAACCCAATCTACAGGTTTGCTATCGATCCTGTTTGATTTCACCTTCCCCTCCTTAACGCAGACAAAGTTCACTGAAGTTTGGCTATTAGAACACATAGAAAGCCCATGGCAAGATCATGCTGAACCTGTGATAGACAAGGGTTACTTCTCATGTTGCTATACCGTACAAGTGCCAAATCCAGGCCGAAAGACAATATCAGTCTTTTAGCCTGGATGTTTCACTGCACAGAAAGAGGGCAAAAATCAGCCTCAACAGACCCCAAATGCTGGTTGTATTTTACATTACATAGGTAGTTCCAATGGATTTATAACTGAATAATAACCACGTTAAGCTCTGCGTTTTGTTCATTACCTTTTTCTCCAGAGAAGGATTTTGTTGAACCCGAAGTACCTACGTCACCATTTCTCTAGAAGGAAAGGGGCAAAAGACTGTTACCACGCAAGGAATGCAATTCTAGCTCTCATACCACCTTACCCAGGAATATTTAATGTATTCCTTCTTTTACGTACAAGTGAAATGCCTTGGGGGAAAGTCAAAAATGGCCCTGATTTAGTTCAGAAATTGATCAATCAGATCCCCTTTAAATCTCGGTTTCCCATTTGGAAAACAAACACTAGTGCCCGCTCCAGCACCTTGTATCTATACTTTCCTTCTGTATCAGATTAAGTAGAAACAACTCCCAGAAAGCAGCAGTAAAGAGGTCAGGCAAACAGCACTATCAAGAACACAAGCACTTTAGGAAACAGCTGCACCCAAGATCTTTCCCAAAGGGAAGGACTGTACCTGAGGGTGAGTTTTGTTCATGCTTCCCAGAGCTACAGCCCTCTCAGGAGCTTGCAGGAGCGCAGAGTTTCCTGTACCTCAACGTGAGCGGTGTTACCAGGATACAAACCCAACAGAGGCAGGAAAGCAAAGAGCGTGCAGGAGGATGGGGAAGGCTGTGCGGAGCCCGAGCTCCAGCTCTGGTTGGAAGTGGTGCTTTTGGTTTGCTTCTCATTCCTGCTGTGGATCCATTCTGGTTTCACAAGAGGGCATTAGGCAAAACATAAAGGACACGGATTTTGGATGCCGAGAATCCCACTGCTGTTCCTCACACCAGTTTGGAAGATGAGGGCTCACTCCTTACTCGTAAGGCTGGCGCCGGTCAGAGAAAATCCCCCTTTCACAATGAAAGCCTGAGAGAAGAGCATCTGAACATAGAATGGTTAGGGTTGGAAAGAACCTTAAGATTATCCAGTTCCAACCCCCATCTTTAGCAAGTCTCCTTTCCCCCCCCCCTCTTTCCCAAGACAATGCAGACCTTGAAGCAGCATCAGCCCATACTCACACAAGATGATGAGTCCGCAGCAGAGCTGCGCGGGATTCAACCATCTGGAACAGCCTCCCTGCCTGGGCAATGAGCACAGGCATTAATAAATCCTCCAGGGATCCTCTCTTTTACTTGCATACGTGAATTTCCAGGCCTGCAGTGAGTCTTGGCTGCTCAGACCATAGACAACATGAACTTAAAAATAGACTGCAGCCTTCTAAACTGGCTGCAGGGCTCAGCACAGCACACACAGTGCAGTTCCGCAGCTTCAAGGATAAGATGATGTGAGCAGGCAGCTCTGTCAAGGGGGTAGGAGGGGGAGAAAGCACTGGCATCAAGGGTTTGAGGAGCTCGTGTTGTTCTTGCTTGCAGAAGGGTCCACAGGTCTCAAGTGCCTCCCAGTTGTTGCCACCTAAAAGATCACAATTACTCCTCAAGCACTAGCAAAACCAGCTTACCAGGGCTTCATAGAGAAGCTGGCAGCTATATTGCATGCAAGCTGGCCTTGAGACAGCTGCCTCAAATTGAAACAAAGGACCAAATAATGCATGACATGGAGGAACACTCACAGCTACTTCCCTCTCCATCCCCACACAAACTCATTCTCAATTTCATTGGGTCAATACAAGCTTCTTGACAAGGGCACCTGCCAACCCTGCACTCACCTATTCGGATTAATAGTCTTTTAGGAGCTCCTCCTTCAGCACGGCAACACCAAGTTCTCCAAAGCCGAAGCTTCTCACACGAATACATCACTAAAACTCTCCCATTTCCAGGGTAATTTGGAGTGAGACCACCAAACACCAAGTAGCAAACAGTCTGCAGGTATGGACACTTGCTACAACACGGAAGAAGGGACAGAGGAAGGGTTAAAACCTGTGCACCTTAAATTCTACATCTCCTTAAAGAGGACGTTTTTGGTTCTAATCTTGATACAGAAGGCCTATTTTGAGCCTTCATACAGCTTATTAAGTGATGGCGAGTCTGCTAAGAGTTCCATTTAAAAGCCAGGCCAGGCGAATGCCCATGTCTGCCATTTATCACCACCTATTTTCTATACCAAGATTATCAAGCTCAGCTGTAGCCAGTCAGGCAGCTGGGTTTTAGAGCAGTTACCCCACATCAAAGACAGCTTATAGTTCAGAACAGTGAGGCCACGAGAATGAGGTAACGAATGCAAACCCTTCTGAAATCAAAGCAGTAATAGAAATCTTTGCCAAAGACCAGGGAAGCTGAAGAGGAGACACAGATCAAGCTACCCAGTATGACAGGAGACTACCACTAATTCTAGGCACCTAAAGAAAGCCCCAATCCTCCCCCACGTACCATGGCTGCTTCTGCCTGCAACGCATTGCACACACTTGAGAGGGCTGCCTCGTTTGTGTCAAGACGATTCCATTTCACATCTGATACAATTCAATTGCACACATGCCTAAAGAGAATATGAAATGCTTCCCTCCTGCAACCTCAATAATTTAAAGCCCTTCATTTAAAGAGTGGTCTTGAGCAGAGATCAAACCCCAATTGCAGCAAATGAAGATGTCAGGGAGTCATTTAACAACAAATGAGTGGGACAGGCTGGTTTGCAAAGTCAAATGCCAAGACAGCTTCAATTGTCCACTTAGGTTAGAAATCTTAGGAAACAGCTCAATCACTGCAGCCTCGCTGGTATCTGATTTCACTGCGGGAAGATGACAAGAGCTTACACGTACAACACCAAACGAATTCTTCAGGCTCTGGCTGGCTCTCAAAACAGAAGTGCCAAGTGACAGATTGCCACAGGCACAGTTTCCTGTGACCTAACAGCGTCACAGAATCACTGGCTTCAGCGCACAGATCACTTGGCTGAAATGTCATTCAACAGAGAACAAAAGGCAAAACACGGAAAACTTGCGTTTTCTCCCTTGGTGGTAGCCAAATGGAAGCAGAAGTTGTTGAAGTCAAAGCTAGGAGTGTAAGCAATGAAGTCAAACCTTTTGGAAGAGAAAGCTTTGTGAAATCAAGTCATCAACACAAGCGAGGCTGTAACTGCACACATTTGAAACAGGCAAATAGCCATGTTTTCGTGAAGCTGTAATACTCCCTCTGCAACTACGTGTAGTGGTAAAGGAAAACATTTATGCAGGCTTGAAAACACGTCTATGATAGCTCCTCAGTTAGAAAAACTGGGATTGACAAAGTCTCTTCTGGAAAGGCAATCCCAAACAACACAGCGCTAAGGAGACAGGCAATAACTGCTGAAAGCAAGCCCATATTTACACAGGAATTGCCGCACATCCGTGGCACACATCACATCTGACGCTGCTCAAAGCGGAACACTGGCATGTTGCACCAAACCAGGGCCCTGCACTGAGCTTTCACTACTTGAGCAGAAATAGACGTCTTGGCTGAATCGCTGCTGCAGAGAGAGGGATTTCCCACCCCTGCTATCATGCAAGGGAGCAGTGGTCCAAAACCACCACCAGTCACGCTCACAGCCTTTGCAATAATGCCGTGGTACACACAAAGGTACCGGTCAGTGGCTGCTGGCACCCACATTTCTGGGCCACAACACTGTCCCACTGAAGTACTCAGCATGAAGAGATACCACTCATTTAAGACTTCAAATTGCAACGTCTGCCCGTTGATAGAAGCCTCCTTAAAACAAGCATCACCCAGTGCTCTCTAACTCAGTGACAGAAAAAACAGAGAGTGCTTCTAAGGGTTTCCAGCAGCACAGTGCAGGCCACTAAAGCACATTCCTGCTTAATGGCCCTGCAAAGCTCCATCCTCTGTAGTTACACAACCACCAGCCCAATTAGGAATGGCTATTGAACCAGTTTTAACAGTGAGGGAACACACCACTGCATCCTCCAGAATCACAGAATCATACAATCATAGAATGGTTTGGGTTGGAAAGGACCTTAAGACCATACAGTTCCAACCCCCATGTCATGGGCAGGGACACCTCACCCTAGACCATGTCACCCAAGGCTCTGTCCAACCTGGCCTTGAACACTGCCAGGGATGGAGCATTCACTGCTTCTCTGGGCAATCTCTTCCAGTCCCTCACCACCCTCACAGTAAAGAACTTCCTCCTTATATCTAACCTGAACTGCCCCTGTTTAAGTTTGAACCCATTTCCCCTTCAGTTCTCACCAGAATTCAAAACATGAAGATGTACTGCTTGAAGGTTTTTAAACCTCCAAGGGAGTTCTGTATAATCAGCGAAATATGATGAGTTAGAAACCATGCATTCTAGCCAGCTTTCAAATACTTAGAGACCTCAAAATACTTCACATGCCCTCCCCAAATTGCTCGTACTTCAGGAACCAGCACACAGCAATCTCCTCAAAGCAGAGAGCCACAAAAACTGCGTTAGAAATACAAGGGACGTTGTTAGCAGCTGTGTTGGTGAGTCATAGAGCAAAATCAGGTCACACTGCCATGAGAGGAACACTACAGACACGCTTTCACACTGAATATGTGCAGTCAATAATTCACGGTAGCAAAAAGCTATAGAGTCAACATCTTCTATACAGTCAATTTTATTTGTCTGTTCTCATTTCTCAGGAATCAACTTGCTTCTGGAAATGAAGTTACAAGACTGGAGTAGTTAACCAAGAGCAGAAGGAAGGACTTCTTCAGAAAACACAGGTGCTAACTTTACAAGCAGTTTAAGACTTAAAGGCTAAAGTCTGACAAAGGGATTGACCATGGTACGTTCTCTGGGTGTGAAGGGATAGGTCCATAGGTTTTAACAGAGTTCCATCTTCCACAAACCGAGTTCTAGCCCGCAGCACCTCACAAATGTTTCCGTCTTGGATATTGCCAGACTGTAGGGAAACAAATATATATATTTCTATTTTTGGAGCCAGGGCTGTCTGTGCATGAACATGAACAAGAACAAAAATTCAGCAGATAGTTTTATAGTATTTTCTTTTAACTACAACAGAAAGTGCAACACTAAAAAGGCATCTCCTGCCTATTTAAAATGTCCTATGCCTTTACAAAGCTAACGCTGAATGTACACATTACACCCTAGAACACGCAAACAAGTTGGAAAGCGTCATGGCAGAAGTATGGAAAGCATGCTTACAGGTTCTGTAAGCAAAAAGACACGCAGCAAACACCAGTGAAAAGTGACTATGTCTGGAAACAAACAAATCCAAGATGTCTGAATCTTGACTACTAGCTGAGAACAAAATCCCAGGACATGTGTTGATTCTGTAACCTTATTTGCATTTAAAGACTGGCTGCTAAGCGTCTTATCTGAAGAACCACCACAAACAATCAGGAGTTGCTAGCTCTGTTAGAATTAGTCTATTAGATCCAAAGGAGGCTTATTTAAATTGCTGATTGAGCCAGGTTGACTTTTGTAGGAAGAGGTCCTGCTTCTTCGTGTTCCTCAGGCTTGCATCTAACCACAACGAGTGCAGAGGATGGGTATCTGCTCAGTTTTTGTTCATTCATGTATTCCAGGTCTCCATAGATGCTCAGCTTCTGGAAGAGTGAAACAATTTACTTTCAGACAAAGTCTCTCCACACTGGGAATAAAATGCAATTCATTATGCAGCTTCATTCCTGGTTCTGATGGCTGCAGCCCTTCAATACAAGTGAACCCAGGCTTTCTTTGCCATCTGAAATTCAGGGCTGGCACAAGATCTGCATCCAAAAGAAAGTATTAAATCTGCGAGAACAGCAGATACAGTGCCTGCATAACACCAATAACATGCTGCCACTTCTGTTCTCACTACTGATCCTCCTGGATTAAACCCATACTGCCTTCCACCTACACCATCCGACCCTCAGTATAGCTTCATTCCCAGAGAAATCAAAAGCAGCCTCCATTTGTTAAGAGTTATCTGAAGGTTGTCGAGAGGAGAATGCTACAAACCAAAAGACATCTGTGCTGTCTGAGTAAGGCTCCAAGCCCCCATCAGCCTCGGGAAGGAGCAAGAATTGCTCAGCTATAACATCATCATTTAAATAACACACAAAGAAACACTCAACCTCTTTCTAGTTGAACCTCCCCAGATATTTCTTAGTCTCTAGCCAGGAACATAAAAGTAATATAATTCATAAGATAAAAACTATTCTAAGTTATAAAACAGCAGTACCTCGGATGGAACATACTGCTCTACAGCTGTAGCTACAGTTGCACAACAAATCCAGAGCAGCACCAACACTGACAGGACGAGCGTAGTGGTTAAAATCCAACTGGAATTTCTGAAATGGAAAGAACGTTACTAGATTTCATATACCGAATGCAAGACAACGGAGCCTCTCACAAGTTTGGCTCAATTTTGACTGCATTTCCTGCTGATTCATTAGCCTCTAGCTCTTCCAGCTACACAGCCACTTCAGGCCCCTGGGTACTCTAATGCCTATTTAGTATCTGACTTGAAAGACTTGCTGGATTCTTTTTATTTGGCCCACTTAGTTTTAAACCCAGATTTTTCTGCTACGTATTTGGCATGCAATTCACTGAGCCTTCATGTGTGAACTTTGAAGGAGAAAGTAATCAGAGTAAAGGAAAGAAGAATCAACATACTGATCTTCAGTAAAGCTTTAATAAAGATATACTGGGTATTTTCAGCCTGGAAATGAGACATAACAGTGGCTTTCCTATCAAACAAGCCCAAAGCAAAACACGAGTGCTTTGCTCTGAAACATATCCAGAGCTAAAGAACAGGCAAAACACAGTATCGATTAAACAGTTCACAGAACACACCCAAAAACCAGCATAGGAAATATAATGTTCGCTTGAACTGGAAAGGAGAATCAAAGCTGGCAGAATAGCCTGCAAACATCATGGGGCCAGCATGGAAAAGTAGCAGCAACAGACACATAATTCTAACTGCTCTGCATCCTGCACCCAATAGAGTTGTAGGACTTGGAGCTCTTGCGACAGTGCACAACAGGAAAGGCCATTATCCTCCGTACTAGGTACAGACATTCTAGAATATACCTACATAGAGAGACACTTGAAAAAGCTGTCGTTTGCTCTCTCTTCAAAAAGCCCTCTGTACGTCTGTGAGCTTCCGGGACGTAGGTCTGCTGAAACACAGCAGCAGAAACAGCAGTCAGGAAAGCAGCAAGAGAGGAGACCCAAACACCACACAGTTTGTATATACATAGGGCATAAAGGGAAGCTTTAAAAATGGCCCTAGCATGCATGTTTCTATTTCCAGCAGAGCCTGCTTTCTACCACAGGCTTTGCTAAGTGTACATAGTACAGTCTGCACGGCAAAGAATTCTTCTATTTCAGCTTTCTAAAAAGTTAGCTTTCACGGGCCACCTGCAACTACTTTCCTGTTATTCTGCATGCAGGGAACATTTGCATTTGCTCTTCCGAAGCACAAAGAACAACTTACGAGCTGTTTTACTCAGCGGCAAGGATCCTCTTGTATCTCCAGTTTCCTGGTCAAGCTGTGGAACATACTGTACTTCTGGCTTTGACTAAAACAAAACCGGGAGTTAGGAGAAGATCCTGCTAGCAAGCTCCCACGGAGCTTGGTAATTTACAGAACTAATACTGAAGTTAACCTTGAGACATGCACCATTCACTTAAGTTTGATCCCCTTCCCCCAGCTCTAAAGGCAGCGAAATACTAGCAGAAACTAAACACTTCTGATAGCGCTCTATAATCTTTTGTGTGCCTGGAAGGAGCAGAGTGAAACATTTAGCAGCTAGGACACCTTAATCTCAATGAAAAAGGCAAGCACCTGGAATATGACAATTTTGCCATCATCCGCTTGAAGGTAGAAAGTCCATGAGGATGTTATGAAGCTCTGAGCTGAATCCATCATGTCACTCCAGAATGATCTCACCAGCGTCAGTGGAAAGAGGAGATGAATTCTTGGCATCAGGGACATTAACTGCAAGCACAACATTCACTGGTTTTCCATTTGGTTTCATATGAAAAGGACAGCAATGCTGTTCTTGCTCACCCATTACCCCCTCTATCTAGATTGCAGTCCTTAGGAACGTTTATTTTCCATTTGAAGAAAATTTAAAGAGAGAAGACACACACTGAACAGAAAACAAGTAGGTGGTATTTGAAAAACATGTCATCTACTTACTTGCTCTTGCCTTAATTCAGCAAATGGCAATTGGTTCTGGCATCCAAGATGGCAAGCATATTGTTCATCAGATTGGGAGTATGCTTCAGTACAGGCTGCAAGGAAGAATTTCCCCAAATGAGAAGATAAATTCTGCATTTTAGTTAAGAAAACATTTTCAGTATAAGTTGGATCAGAAACAAAGCAGCAGTTGAAAGATTGACAATCCCATTTGCAGGGAAAGATGTGGCAATCACTCCAAGGGTAGCATTTGCTCTGAGGTCTAATGGAGGTTTAGGAATCAGAGCTTTGACAGGTGAGCTGGTTCAAATCTGCATGCAGTCACAGCAACTGATCAGAAACATTACCCTGGCCAAACTCAGGGATGCAGGTTTTCACTGATCCTTTCACTGCCCCTATTTCTTTCCCTCTACATAGCACGTAAAACAGGATTTTTTACCTCGGAGAACAGAGATGGAATCCTAAAAAGAATAGAGGGACCGTCAGTCCATTAAATCCCTTTGAAGCAACAGCAGTAGTCATGGTATCAGAGGAGCATTTTCCTGCTAGTGTGAGAAGTACAGAAACTGCACTGGAAGTACTATAGAGTCATTTTTTAATGAAGAATTAAGTCAACTCTCTGTTTTACAGACAGCTTCTACTAGTTGTGCACTAGAGATCACAGTTGTGCACTAGAGATCAGAAAGACCACGAAGAAATCAGGCAGACAGTACACGGGTACAGCTCCTTCCTAAAACTAAAGCTTAAGCAGACAATGTTGCAGTTGTACCTGAACTAAAGAATCAAACCATGCAGCAATACAGAGGACAGCAGCACTCCCCATTTTCTGCTGGAACAAACAGTCCATTATAAGGACTAAAAAGCTGGCAGGAAGCACAGCATCAGCCACTAAACATCTGAGTGTTCAGCTCCTAGCACCTGAACAGTGATTCCGTGGTGAAAGTGCTACCAAACTAGTGTTTGTAGGCATATAGAAGCATCAGAAGACAGAATTGAGCAGATCAGCCAAGATATATCTTGCCAAGTACAGAATATTTAGTCAGGGCACCAACCAGCAGATTACAGAACATAAGCCAGCAAAAGACAACAGCTTCAGGAAGGAGAGTTAAACCAGGAAGTAAGCAACTGTTCAATTACCTCTACATCACCCTTTTTTATGGCACTCTTTCATTTGTGGTTTGACAACCAGACTGACATGATGTATCGCAGCTATATATGGTGTATGATAGACTAAAGCATTAGCCCATTTCTAGAGTATTTAATCCAGTTTTGTAGCACATTAGCATCTCCGCATGTCAGGCTTTCTCCTTCCCTACCTTCTATCAGCTCTCTTGTTTTCATGAGCTACTGACAGGACTCCTTTTGAGTCCTGGCTTAGTGCTTAATTGTATTGGAAATGTTGACAGAGAGCTCCTACCTTTCCTGCTTTGGGTGGTTATGTCCCACTTTATCTCTGAATAAAACTGTGAATCAGCTGCCTGGATGAAAGTTTTACACAATTCCAAACCCAATATTAATATGGGCTATAGGAAACATATTTAATTCTCACTATGAAATTTTTGCTCTAACACAGATAATCTGAGAGAATTAGTCACTAGTATCTACAATGTATTTCAAACAAAACACATACCTTGCTCCCAAGAGTTTAGCTGTAGGTAAGGCTCAGGATGTAGCCTAGACCACCCATTACAATGCAAACAGCACATCAAGATCTGTGTTCTGAACAATTCATCTGCACAGAAGTCTGCCAGGCACGGTAAACGGGACTGATTGTAACTTGGAACTATTAAAGCGCTCATTTGGCTGGATTTTTCCCCCCAACCAGTTTGTATGACAAATTGTCTATAGTAAAATGAAGCATTGCTAATTTATTTACAGAGACTGATGATACTTAAGATCTCGTCAGGAAAACAGCAACACTAAGGCTCAGGTAAGGAGAAACTTGCAGAGAACTGAAAACTCTTCCTAAGAGTTGTTTGGTTTTTTCACATCCCATACATAAGGTTTCAGAAGTTGTTAAACAAAACCAGAAAGCAACTGAAGTAATCCCACCAACATAACAACACCTTTTCCTGCTCCTCCCTCCGTTACGTGTCCACATTATGGGATGCTGAAGGAGGGCTGAAGTCTTACCTGAGTCACATTCCAGTTTGGTTCGATTTAAATCCATGCCATCGTCCACAAATTGACAAATGGAAAACAGCCTGCAGCCTCGCTGGCACGCGTACAGCTCCTCTTCCTGGGGAGGCACAAGAACAGGTTTGTATCCCTCCATTCAAGAATAAATTGTCAGAAAGCAAAGCATTCTTCCGGTTAAGTGCTATAAAAAGCCACGCACCAGAACACCATCCTCCTTCCTTCCACTGGGCCGAGAAGCCAGCTAAACACAAGACTCCAGATGATCTGAAATAAAACCCCAGCTACAGCTCTTGAACACTACCATACACATTGGTTTATTTCAGAGCTCTTCATTCTGTGGTGGGGCAAACCTGGAATAGCGAATTCTGGTTTTTAATTCCAGCCCTACAACTCACAAGCAAAGCTGCGCTCCATTTTTAGATGGTTTAAATATCAGAGCTACTGCTGTAAAAGCTTTACTGATGTTTAACCCTACAAAGGTTAGATAACTTCCATGTCAGAACTTAAACACTAGAACCTAATGGGAGAGGGCAAAAAAAGGGCTAATTTTGGCAGTGCATTACAATGCATCTACCTAACTCTAATCAGAACTACAACAGAACTGCCAAAATAAGAGATAACTCTGATGACTATCCCGGTTCCCTGGTTCACGGCTTACTTGCCAAACCAGTTCCACAAACACACATTTATTATATTGAACTGAATGGGAAAAGTGCTTCCTCACTGCAGCTATTAAAATTATGCCAATCTAGAAAGCCTACACCCACCATTTCTTCTGTCCACAATACCAAAGGGAGGAATGCGCACTTTCCACAGAGTGCTCTCCACATTGCAGAACTAAACACAGCCTCCACTATGTGATTGCTCCTACTTATGATCACATCCTGTCGTGTATCAGACCCATTAAAACCACTAACAACCACTCAAATGACTGCAGCCATTTGCTGTACAGGTGGAAAACGGGCTCTGAATCAAGTTAACAAAACCCAAACATACCACACCTCGCAGTATAACCCATTGCAAAGGAACTGGCCATTGTTTGTCTCTGAGAGCACAAGTTCACGTGCTTTGAAACACAAAGGTAGAAAACTGTGTATGTAAATTAAAACTTAACTCTAACACCACTGACAAGGTGGCTGAGGTAGTTATGCTGTTGCAGAAAACATGGTTTGTTTCCAACCCTAACCATTCTATGACATCCAGGCAGAATTAGCTTTAGCAGGCAGATTTCTACAACAATGTTCCCCAGAAGCCTGTCTTATTTTCCAATGACAACTAAACCAAATTCCTTCAGTTCAGCTGGCAGCTTTGTGACCAACAGAAGAAACACTACATGTAAAGGAGATGAGCGCCTTATTCACCAGCTCCAGCAAAACGCAGCAAAGAACTGAACCATACAATGAGCAAAATCACAGAAGTATCTGCCTGCCTCGAACAAGCCCTGTAACAGAAACAAGAGCATTGCACCAAACCATGGAAATACATTATGGTAATACTTAGTCCTAATTCCTCAGGTTTAGGTTGTTTTCTCCTCAATACCATCACATGTAGGCAGCGTATGTGCATATGCCATAAGTACAGATACAAGTTTACTTGTATTCCAGACAACTCCCTGTTACCCCTCTCTGTCAGGATACTGATACCAGCTACAGAGTCGCAAAGCCCAATTTAAGTTCCACATGGACGCAGACAAAGTCCTATTACCTTACATTGTGACCAATCTGCCTGCTGCCCTTGGGTGAAATCTCAAAGGTGGGGTGAGAGCTCCCATCGTGTAGAGCTGAACCCGCCACATAGCCACAGCTGATAATGAAGTACATTGCCACGAAGGAACCAGGAAAGACGACATTTTCAGTCCTAGATTTCCTACGCTCAAGCCAGCAATTCAAAGCTGTGTAACACCTGAACCAACAGCAAACTCTGGAGTATGAAATCACATTCCCATTAGACACTGTTTCAGTATTTTATCACGAAATGAAAAGAAATCCATGCAAGCAAACCAAAACACAGGTTGTAGGCTCTGACAAGCTACTTGCTTACCATCATTTACGCTCCATTCAAGTGTCACACAGGTCCCCTGCCTCAGGCTCCCTGGCCTGTCATGAGCACAGCGCTGTTTTAGCCCCCCAACACACGGGCACGGCCTAAGTTAAATTACAGCTGCCTCTTTAAGAACAGGAGGAAAAAAGCAGCAAAGCCCACAAAACTGCCCAGCAGTAACAAAGCCATGCTTTTAGAGCTGAAATTCTTCTACAAGCTGCAGCCTAGCCATCTATTTTCAAAATGAAGTATCTCTCTTTATAGAAGCCACTGCATTCCCTACTTTGTGGGGACAAGAATCTACACACGAGACACACCAGGGAAGAACAGCAGCAGGTTACTAACTGCACCCGAGCACTGCAACCATGAGCTTCGTTCATGGAACACTAGAATGGTTTGGGTTGGAAGGGACCTTAAGGCTCACCCAGTTCCAACCCCTGCCACAGGGACACCTTCCACCACAGCAGGTTGCTCCAAGCCCCTGTGTCCAACCCGGCCTTGAACAGTGCCAGGGATGGAGCAGCCACAGCTTCTCTGGGCACCCTGTGTTTATTTACAGACGCCTCACCACTGCTCGCGAAAGGCAGAGGCCTCGGAAAGGGCTCCTGCGGAGGAAGCCCAGGTACGTCCCGTCACTGCGGGGCACAACAGGGAAGAGACACGAGATGGAGCTGCCGGGGGTGCGCGGCACAGAACGAGCCGAGGACCCGCAGCGCCAGGGAGCGAGAAGGGAAGCGCCCCCCCCCCCCCGGCCGTACCTTGGGGTAGGTGTGCAGGGAGTAGGTCAGCTGGCAGGCGCGGTGACACGACGCCGTGTTGCCCAGCACGGAGCCAAAAGCCTCGGACGAGGCTGCGGGCAGCGGCGCTGCCTCCGGAGCGCTGCCGCGGGCGCCCAGCAGCAGCGCCAGGGCGAGAGGCAGGCACAGCAGTGCACCCCACCGCGCCGCCATCTTCCTCCGCCCGCAGGCGCGCACTGACGGGGCGGGCGGCTCCCGCCGGGCTCCCCCCCCGCTCCCCGCCTCCACGGGGCACGCCGGGAGTTGTAGTCCGCTCCGCGGCGCAGCCCCGGCTGCCCCATAGGGGCTCCCCGCCGGAGGGAACTACACCGCGGAGCGGCGGCTTTCCGGGAGCGGCATGGACCGGTTCGTGGTGCGCACAGCCCGCGGCCCCGAGAGCCCCCGCCGGGCCGGGCCGGCCCCCCGCGCCTACCGGCAGGCCACCCTCGAGTCCCTCAAGGCAGGTCACCGGCACCGGGTGGTGGTGGGGAAGCGGGACGGGCAGCACGGCCCGCCGCGGCCTGGCGGGCCTGAGGGGAGCTGTTCGCCCCGCGGCACCGGGTGCTGCAACGGGGCCCGCAGCCGGGGAGCCGCTGAGGCATTGCGCTGTCCCCGCGAGGGCGGTGGGAGCACCGCCGAGGAGCCGGAGGCACCGCGGGCAGGGGAGGGGTGTCTGCATGGCGCGGCGGCGGGAGGAGCGTTTGGTTCCGCACGGGTCCGGTTCACGGAGAGCTTTGTGGTGGTGGGAGCGTCCTCACGGGGAGCAGGGAAGTGAAGGCCGGAAGCGCTGTGCTGCATTGGAAGGGGTTTCCCAGCCTGAGATGGGTTATGTAGTGGCTCCCGTAGCCAAGGGCGCTGAGGCGCTGGCACAGGGTGCCCAGAGAAGCTGTGGCTGCCCCATCCCTGGCAGTGTGCAAGGCCAGGTTGGACAGGGCTTGGAGCAACCTGCTCCAGTGGAAGGTGTCCCTGCCCACGGCAGGGATTGGAACTGGGTGAGCTTTAAGGTCCCTTCCAGCCCAGACCACTCGGGGGTTCTATGATTCCTCCGTGATCGGTGTGCTGTAGGGTCAGGGTGGGCACACAGTTCAAGTACAGCTTCAATACTGCCGGCTGGCTCACAGCTCTCCCCTTTGAGGAGGGCCCTTCAGTGGGTTGCGTGGTGGAACTGCGCAAGACCTGCGTAAGAGCTGGGCCATCTCTTTGCAGAAGCACAATAGGAAAGCACTTGTTGCACCAAAGAGCTTATTAATGTAAGGCACAAAGCCAAAGAATGGTGCACAGAACACTCGGCTGATTCCACTGCTGAATCTTTGTAAGATGACTCACATCTGAAATACAGGACTCTCACTGTCCCTGGCCGCAGAATCACACAATGGTTTGCATTGGAAGGGACCTTTAAGATCTGTTCCGTCAAGGTCTGTGGCAGGAGCAGGGTGAAGAGCACTGCAAATGACCAGTGTACTTGGGTTTGTGTTCCTGTTCCTTAATGCTTTGTTTCTCTCCCTGCTGGCCTTCTTTTAAATTCACAGCCAATCGGAGCAGGATTCAGATCCTGACAGGCTACTGAAGATAATTAGCTGCCTCCTTCTTAATCCTTTTTTTCTATTAAGAGACACTTATACAATGGTCTCCTTAAATTCAAAACACATCTAGCAGGCATTTGCTGTTACGTGCACTAAGTTTGGCAGACTAAGGTGAAGCATCTCACTTTGCTCCCTAGTTACTTCACTCTTCATTTGCAGTACGCTGCTAATCTCAAGCAAGTACCCATCATTCCAGGCCATCATGTATTCTGTACTCTGGTTCATGCCGTAATCAATAATTCATGTGTTGATAACAGCCTCATTAGCTGAGATGAAGCCAGTGCCTTTATTTATAAGAAGAAGATTCCACTTTCCTAATGGCTTTTCTGTTTTCCAGAGAGTTGTGGTCGTGGAAGACATAAAACGATGGAAATCTATGCTTGAGCTTCCTGGGCAACCAAAAGAGAATCTGATTGAAGCTTTGGAAGAGCTGAAGAAGAAAATACCTTCCAAAGAAGTGTTACTTTCAACAAAAATAGGTACATTTTGCCTGATATAGACTGTGAATATTAGGCTGTCTTGTGTCTGCTTGGCTTGTCAGTACAGAATAGCCTAGCTTGCAAGCTTCTTCAGAAATGAGTGTAGCTGCCAATAGGAAATTGTTGATATCCAGCCTGCAGTTCTCAGAGCTTGTACTGGAAAAGGCAGCTGTCCTCAAATTCCCCCCTGCTTCTTACCAAATACTGCATCATCCCTCCTGTGGTCAGATGTTTGAAGAGCTCTTCTTGGGCACCTGCTTGTCTTGTTCCTTTTCCTGCTACCCAAGTGCTCTCTTGCCATCCGAGTTGTGGCTCATCTGTTTGACCTGCCTGAATCCTCTGAACATGGAAGGAATTCTCCTCATGTTGGCCCAGAACTGCTTACTGCATCCACCCTGAGAAATCCCCAGCAGGTGGGCAGCTCCGTGCAAATGACACAGCCCCATGCCTGGCCCTTTTTCATGGGAGTTGGGGGAGGGAGAATGTGAAACCACATGGTCGCTGGCTTTCCTGCCTTGTGGAGAGCATCCTGGTGTGAGAGACAGTCGTGCTGGCCTTTGTTTGCCATTAGAGCAGCTGGATTTCTATTCAGAGAGCCTCCCTTGCCTAAGAAAAGCAGATACGATCTGCCTCTTTCCCCATGCTTCTGAATTGTCATTTCATTTGCTGTACTCAGCGTATCCAGGCTTTTCCCGAGATTTTTCCCGGTGCTTGCCTGCATGCGACAGGGCTCAAGAGCCACCGAAGCCTAACAGTGACATCTCCTGGCCAACAGCGCTAGTGGTCAGAGAGAAGTACCCCGCTGAAAGGTCCCTTTTGTTTCCTAACAGGAATGCCTCTTTCGCACTGGCAGGCGCTGTCGATTGGAAAGATTCTGCTTGGAGTCTCCGTGGTGTTTGCGTATTAAAATTGTTTCCTTTAAGGGTGTTTCAGTGTAAAACCAGCATTCTTTGTCGGCCAGTCTTACCACCTTTCATCAGATAATAGCATCTGTGGAGAAAATTAACATAGCCCTGTATTACATAAGTGATGCTCCACAGCTTGGTGACTTGCAAGGTAATTTTCACAAGTACAGGTCAATTTCTTGCTAGTTGCTTGAGCAAAAATCACTGCAGAAGTCAAAGAGTGAGGACTTCAGGTTTAATTCCTAATAATTCTGCACTTGTATTTGTGTCAATGCGCTGGTTGTTTTGCCGACACGGCTTGAATTGAAAACGTGCGTGGCTGCTTTAGCACGATACGATTTGACTGGTGTCCTTTCTGCTTTGCCCGCCTCCCAGACCTGAAGGAGCTGTTGCTGTTTTCCAGGTCACACAGTGAGTAAGATGCGTAGACATTCAGATCACGAGGTGGCCGGCCTTGCCAAAGAGATTTACACAGAGTGGAGAACTTTCATCAAAGACCATTCAAACAAGCCCTCAATAGAGGTCAGGAGCGATCCCAAGACTGAGGCTTTCAGAAAGAACGCACGGAAGCTGCTTTGTGAAGCCCTGGATCTAGAGGTAATGAATGTTCAGATCTGTTTGTCTTTGGCTCAATGAGTTATTTCTTGTAGGAACAAGTTAAACAAACCTTTTTCAGCCATAGTTACTGTAAAGCTGACCCTGCCTGCAGAGTGAGGACAAGACCAGATGATCTGTTCCTATCTCCAGTGATTTGCTGCATGTCCCTATTTATAAGTAGCTTTATTTTCAAGGTAGATAATTTGGGGGGGGTTGCTAACCAAGTAAACATGCCAATTGTAAGTGAGGTGTATTTGCTCTCATTTACACAACCAGTCAGCAGAATAGTTGTGTACTGCTGCAGTTTGGCTGTACGAGAGGAGGAAGTTAATAGAACATAAAGTTTTTCCTACTGCTTAACTGCTGTGAAACCAACACTATGATCTTTTGGGTGTTTCATATTTAAGTAATTAAACATTTGTAAATTTGAATCTATTGCAAAAACAAAGAGGCAAGGTTGACAGTATATAAAGTGATGATAGATACCAGATCCCTCAGGTATCTTTAAGTAAATGAGCAGGGCTTTGCTGTAAGGCTTAATGACTAGTTTGCTTGGTCTATGAAATGCCATAATGATTATCCTTTTTAATTTATTCATTAATTATATTTTAAATGGCAAGTCAAGTGATAAGCACTCAAGAGTTTCAAAGCTGTGCGTTTGCTAGCTGTGAAAACAATCTCTCCAACTTCCAGTCCATCAGGACTGAGGCAGCACGAAAGGATGGTTGGCTGTAGGAATGCCTCAGAAAGGTGGGAGCTCACCTTTGCCAGGCCACTGCAAGCTTAGTTCTTGGAAAACACATCTATGCATTGTGATAATGCTGGTGGTAAAGTCTTGAACTATCGGAACATAAAGGCTACGGTACCACCCTAAAATCAGAAGTATTCGATAAAACAGAATTGCCTCTGATCAGGACTTACCTGAAAGCATGGCAAGGAAAAATGCCCTTCCAGCTTGCAGCTCCCACCAAAGGTGCAAAGGGAGCTTGCAGCAGCAGATAGACAATATATATAGGAAGGGGGAGCCACAGAGGTGCAGCAAATGAGGAGCAGGAACACCTGAGAGGGTGACAAAAAAGGACAAGGGAAGGTGGGGCTGAGTGGATCCAAGGGGCTTCTCGTGCTGCCCGGCAGAGAGGGGCAGTTTAGTCATGAGTAGCAAAACCAGAGTGGGCAAAGGACTTGGAGGACTACTACTTGGCACGCTGGAATTCCTCCTGCATGCAAAGCATGGGAGATTCTCCATCACAAAAGGCTGAAGTGAAATTAAAACTACTTCTTGATGGGTGGGGGATTTTTTTCTGAGCTGTGCTAAATTACAGGTTTTGGCACATGTTGAAGCAATAACTGCATAATTAACATTCAGCTAATCCCTTTCTGCATTGTTAATTACACCTCCTTCTACACACAGAGAGCCCACATTTCCCTTTATAGCACCAGGCAGAGTTGCCAAGTGTTTGGCATGTCTTAGAGTTGCTGTTGGAATCAAGTTTAAAATAGTATCCAAGGTACCTTATATCAGCAAGATCAAAAGCGAGCTTTGTGGAGACAGTGGAACCTAGCTTGTAATTGCAGTTGAGCTTGATACCCAAAGCTAGTTGCAGATTAGCTTCCTGTTGAGATGGCAAAGTACTGCCACCCAGCTGGAGATGTGGATATGTTCCCTGCCACTGACCACATTGCCTTGTTCCTTAATTGCTAGGGTGGAATTAAATTGCTCTTCCTGTTACGTTTGTGATGAGAAGTAGACTTCCTTGAATCTAAACTGATTAATGAAGAAACACTGCAAAGCACCAAACTCCCCATTTCAATCAGTTGGTCTCCTTGTTACATGTAAAGATCTAATTTTATACTTTGCTGTTTCCAGATTGATCACCCACTGGCTGAAAATATTGAGCGAGAAGCTTTTCACCTCTCTTCCCGTCTCATTAGCGCACCGTATCGCAGGATGGTGCGAGCTCTTGTCTTCTCATTAAAGCACAAACCTGAAACCCAAGCAGAAGTCAAGGCTGGCACACTCACTGTCCCTGCCTTCGTGAAGACCCATAAAAAATGAGGTGTTGTGCTTGATCCTGAGTGAGAATTTCATGTGCCTACGTCTCTGTTGTGGAACTAGGATCTCTTTCTGTCGCGAGGGGAGTGCAGACAGTGCTGACAGTGTGACTCACAACCTGTTCATGTTCACATGAACAGGGCTGCTGAAGACAGGAACTACTAATGATGAAAGTGGTGCTGTAAGTCTGACTGGGGCTTGTTGCAAGGAAAGTTTGTTCTATTCTCCTGTGTATGTCCCTGCTACAAAACCATTCTTGCTGACTCAACTGTTTCTCACTTCCACCTGTTTGTCATACCTCAGTTTAGCTCCATCCCTCATGTGGACCTGCAGGTATAATCAGCTGACTATAACATAAAGGAGCAGCTCTATGCTGTGCTGGTAGGAAATACTGGGAATTCAGGGTAATTGGTCCATGGGAAAGGTTCCTAGTGGATAACTGCAAACCCCAGTTAACCCTAGGTCAGCCACATCTGCTGTAGCTGGGCCCTGCCAGTGGCAAGAGCTAGCTGTTTTGCCAAGCTGGGTGATTTCCCTTTGCTACATTCCGGAGTTGAATGCAAAATGGGGTTTAGTAACTTGCTATCCATTATTGCCTAGGCTCAGTCATCCTGTGATTGTGGGCAGTTTTAAATCCCTGGAATGAAATCAACATGCCCTGGAGTATAGGTGCTATCTAAGGTGTCTGCTGTTTAACAAGCAGCTCACTCAGACTTCCATACCTCACTAATGATTTAAATGTGGTGCTTGTTCTTACTGTAATGTGGAAAAAGAAACTTGAAATGAATTTTCTATGTAAAATTAGGTTATAAAAACGACATTCCTTTGAAAGGCTTTTTTCCCCCCAAAGCAGCATGGTTCAGAGCGATTGGGTGAATAAATGTAAGCAACAAACTATTGTTTAAATTTCTTCTAGTTATTAAAACCTGGAACTCTTGCCTCTCATACTTGCTCTGACTTCTTTAGTGCCACAAGTGATCTTGTTCTCCATAAGCTATTATTAAGGCTGTGACAGGCATGGTGTTTCTCTGCTGTTAGGTAATAAAGTGCTCTCTGTTCTCTGTGTGTGTATGCACCCAAGGGACTGGTCACAAACATTTATCTCGGTTATCAGGGTAGACAGAACAGAGTATGGGAATGAGTGAAGCCTGCCTATTCACCATCATAAGAACTGAAGTCTTAATATGCTATAAGGTTGTGGTTGGCACTCATGTCAGAAGAGTCACTTAAGGGTGAATAACATAGTGGGAAAACTATGAATTAGTCTTTATTCAGACCTTCACCCTAATGCATGACTGACTTATATGTGGACCTGCTAAATAGTTACTTCTTCTGTGGCCACTAGAAGCTAAAGAAACACCTAAAACTCACCTGAGGTCTTGAACTCCATGAATTGAATTAGACAATTGCAGGTTCTCTTAAAACCATCTAAACCCTGTTGTGTTTGCTTGGGCCAGTGCCAGGAAGACCATTTTGTCCAGTACGTATTGTAAAGGTATGTTCAAAGAGCTGGCTTCTCTGAACACAGCAATGCTCTGGTGTGCAGACGTTTCATCTGAGGAAAGTTAAGTGTGTTGGAGACAGTATGAGAGAGAAACTGGCAGATACATGGGAGGTGACTACATGAATAATACGTCAATAAAGACTTAACAGTTGGTGACCAGGCTGTAGCAAGAGATGTGAAACCTTCAATTTACTTCTTACAAGTAATCAGCTCCATTTCCTACTTAAATAACTTCAAACTGCAGAGCTGTAATTGAGTTCATGTATCCTGGACTGTCACGGCAGGGGTTTGGGATCAATGAACAACCTAGCTTTTGCTTCCAGAGCTGCAACACCCAGACCTGCTGCATTTGTTTTCAGCCTTCTGCTCCTGGTGCTGGGCTGAGTTTTCTCTATTTAGGTAAAGTGTGAGAAGCAAAACTCCTCAAAATGAGGAACTTTGGTTCCAACAAAAGCCAGGCCAGAGAAGTTACCCAGACAGATACAGTCAGAGAACTTTGGCTTATCAGAACACACATCCAGTTCACGCTGTACTGTATGCTGGTTTGCAGGACAGCTCTAGGGATCACCCAAGTTGTGCCCAATGCAAGTAACAACTGAGGACAACTGCTGCCTGGAAGGGAACTGCTTTATAGCACTGGCAGGTGTACTCAGAAAACAGCAACTCAGTGAGATCCACTTTTGGTTTATAGTTCAGCCCTGGGAACCAACTGAGAGGGAAAGGGATGTGATGATTCTTTCCCCTCTTATTAGTAAGCAGTCCTGCAGAGGGGATGCCATTCATGACACAACACTGTGATACCTAAAAGCAAAGCAACATCAACAGGGACCTGCCATGGTGCAGAGCACCCCTGTGTTGTTCGTGGTGGGTAGAGGAATGGGAAGCATTCACACCAGCCTTGTCCTCAAGGTGTGCTTAGAAAGAAAGCAAAACTACAGCCTGACCTCATCTCCTCCTTTGTGCCTCAAGCCCAAGGAGATACCAGCCTGGCTGAGATCCCTCCGTTCATCCTGGGGTAGGCCTGGGACAGCCAGTGCCTCCCCAAGGCCAGAGGCACTGTGGAACAACTTCGAGCTGCATGTGAGCTCTCCTGCCCCACACAATCCACAAGCTCAGTCTGTCCTAGGCCATCAGGCTCTGCTTGGGGATACAAGCAAAGCTCTGCCAGGCCCCTCTCTTCCAGGTGACTTTTCCATGTTCTCCTTGTCCCTCACACCTTCCTTTTCCAAGCAGCCTTCAGGGAAGAGAGATTTATTTACTCTATCTTGGATACCTTCAGCTCTTCAGGGCATGCACCGCAGGGATGTTTCTTACTTCATTGTCAACACATGCCAAATATTTTTTGTTTGGGAAATAACTTCTTGCAACAAGGAGAAAATTCTCCTACAAAGTTTCTCTAATGGCTAATATTTTTGCCCAACTTGTTTTCAAAGGGATCTGACAGAGCTCTGGGTCCAGCTCTTCTATCTTGATGTTAAAGCTGGCAGTAACATTTGGGCTGAAGGTTCAGACTCAGCTTTGCATAAAACTGACTGGAGGAACTGGAAAAGGTGCCTGAGGGTTGGACTCACAGGACAGGAGGAATGCAGAGAACAAGAGAATGCTTTAAGGACAAAACCAGACAGGAAGGTTGGGAAGGAAGACAGAAACAGAGACAAGAAAGCAATAGGCCCAAAAGTGCTTCATTCCCCTGAAGGGTGATGCTCTATATGAAACAGGATACTCAATACCTGGCAGTAATCAAGTTTTCAATTACTCTATAAAGACCAGATACTCCCCTTGGAGCAATCTCACCTGCACAACTGCATGTATTTATGCCTTAGGTTACCTACTGAATCACTTCACTACTCATCAGCTCTTCCTTCCTGGGCGATGCAGCCAGTGGGGAGACTGGAGCTGTGCAACTCATGGATGCAGCAGGATGTATCCATGCTGTATGGCTGGTTCCCAGCGCTGTGATCCATTCACTAGCTGTAGACCTCTGGAAATCCCTTGAAATAGAGGGTCTGGAAGGGCACGGGCACCTGAACCCTACAAAGTGTATCACTCCCAAGGCTGTCCTGGCTCTGAAACATCTGATCTACCACAGTTTGCCCGTGGCAAACCCACCCACAGGGGTCCTGCTCTTTCCCCTCTGGTTTCCCTTGGTTGCTGCTGTGCAGACCAGCCACGGGGTACTGGTAAGACACGTTACAAAGGCAGGGACTCTCCATAAGCTCCTGCCTTCATGCTGGGGAAACCCTTTCAGATTAAAAGGGAAGATGAAAGGGCTGAGCAGTGGCTCCCTTGTGATGGGTTTCTCTGGCATGGAGCCTTTGAAATAGCTGATTCCCTTCCTACAGAGGAAACATGAAACAAAGGAGGCACCCGATATGGGGAAAGGAACAAAGAAAGAACCTTTTTCTACCACACTAAGCACACAGATTTCTTCCAATGACAGAGTACATAAAGCTGACAGACCTATGGAGGCCTACTGCACCCAGCAAGGAGATGGAGGTACCCTCACCTGCTCCCCCTGCCCATCCTTAGGGCTCAGGGTAGCACCAGGAAGGATGGAGCAGGAATTCACCCGTGCCAGAGCTGACTTCTGCCCCTGGCTTCTGAAAGGCAAGGTTGCGGCAGCACCAGGCACCAGCTCGCTCCGCTCCCCATCAGCGGCCACGGCTCAGGAGAGCTTTGTCCTGCTGCAAATTACTTGGGCAAAAGAAGACGGGAGCAGACAAGGCCCTCCCTGTCCTTTGGAAACAGGAGCGCGCAGCGGCTCACCCGCTCTCAGCTTTTAAGAGGCTCTTCAAAGGTTTCTGCACAAAGAACCCAAACTTTCAGATCTCATTTGCTTCCCTGGCAGCTCTGTAATAGGAAGGGTTTGCTGGGCTGGCCTCGGATTAAGAGATGTTAAGGCAAGGAGCAGCCACAGATGGCTTTTGGAGCCCTGATCATCTGAAGGAGGCTCCAGGAGCTTCCCTCCCAGGGTATGTTAGCACAGCACGGGGGCAGGAGCATGGGATGGAGCAGCAACTGGGGGCTGGAGCAGAGGAGGGACCGAAGGAAGCAGAAAAGAAGAGGTAAAGGGAAGGAAAGAGCCACAGCCAGCAAACCCTCGCTCCGGGGCACAGCACCAGAAGCACTGAGTCTCCCTCCCTCCTTTCCATGGCTGCAGTGCTTGTAAAGCATTGAAATGCAGGTGGATGAACCGGCATCTCCCAGGAGGGGAAACTGAGGCACAAAGGGGCTCTGACATGCCAAGGGATGCAAAAAGGGGAAGCCCGTGCCAGGGTTATGCTGCAGTTGACAATCCTCTAATTCTCCTGCTGGCAGTCCACTAAACAACATCCATGGTCTCTGTCAATTAGACTAGATTATGGGATGATCCTTGCTAATTATATATTATTACCCAGCAAGCAGTTATCTCCCTATAAAGGGTGCTCCTACAGTGGGCAAACGCTGCTCCTCCAGCACAGCCAGCCCCAGTGGCAAAGAAGAAAAAGCCAAAACCATTCCTGCTGTGGCCAATATTTTGCCTAAGCTGGAATTTGCACATTGCAAACACCGTATTCCTGTCCCAGACACGGAGAAGGAGGAAGAGGAGGGCTGTGACCTGCAGAGCCAGCCAGGGAAGGGCGGCAGGGTCAAATCCACAACCCCCAAACCTGCTGCATGACCATGAGCTCGAAATCCAGCTCTAAACTCTCCCATCCGTCATGGAGCAAATGCCCTGTTCAGTCCCCATAGGCCAAAACCCCCCATGAGCAGGGGATGACCTCACTGTCCCCAGGGCTGTGACAACCAGGAAGCAGGGATTAAAATAAGCTGGGAAAACAGCTCCTGGTAAACACCATTTGTAATTGTCCATATGCTTGATCCATTATGTTTCCCAAGATAGCAGGGAAGTTGCCATCTCCTCCTCAACAGTGCCACCACGGCCTGGGGCTCCATCAGGTACCTGGAGCGCGGAGGCAGGGATGCCCCTGTGTCAGGCTGGAATTGCCACCCAAGCAGGCAGGGCTAGCCACTTCCCTGTGGAGCAGGGCTTTGGTTTGCTTGTGGCTGAAGCCAAAGGGGTTGGAGGGTTCTGTTTCCCTTATCACTCGTCTGCACCAAGGGACTTTAGTCCCACGGTGGTGAACACGGAGGACATTGGTGAGTCTATCCCTGTGCTAGGAGGGAAGAGGAGGAGCAGGCGTCTGAAGCCAGTGGTACCCAATGATATGGGATGGGTCAGGAGCCTTCCCCCAGCACAAAGCCCTGTCCTTGGTCCACCACCAGTGGCTCAGGGGAAGGTGCTGAGCAGCCCCTGGCTGCCTGCAGTTGATCCTGTGGTTTTGTTTCCTGGAATCACAGGATGGTTTGGGTTGGAATGGACCTGAAGAACATCCAGTTCCAACCCACTGCCATGGGCAGGGACACCTCACCCAAGGCTCTGTCCAACCCCATCAGACCCCCCTGGCCAAGGCACCTACCCGGGACTGGCAGTACCCACTGGGCATCACCCTCTCCTCCTTCCAGCTGTGGTACCAGGGGTGCACCTCCTGGTATAACACTGGCCAACTGTCCATGCCAAGGTCCTGCTGAGCCATGACCCGCTCAGTGGCAAAGGTGTTGGGAGCCTTCAGGCTTTAAACACCAACCCCCTGAGAAAACCACCCCAGGAGCAGCAAACCTGATCCTGCTGCAAGCCCACAACCCGTCCTTGCCTCCGCCCCAGGGCCAGTTGCTATTGCATTAACTGTAAAGGCCTATTTGAGGAGAGGATGCAGGTCTGAACTGGGAGAATGGATTCAGGGAGCCCAGCCAACCTCAGACCTCATTCCTGGCATTCCTGGGGGAAGGAAAAGAATCAGGTAAAGAGCTAAAGCAGGATTGGAGTGGGACTTCCCAGCAAGGTGGTTCCCAGCATGGGATTTGGGCAGGCTGGGCAGCATCCCACATGGGAACAAGGAGCTCGCAAGCAGCTCCCATCAGCTGCTCCCCAGGTCTTCTTTTGGAGCCGGGGAGGTTCAGGGTGGACGGAGGAACCCGGGGCATGCTCCTGGCCATGGGGGGTATCTGGGAGGAAGGATGAAACCCCAGACTGTTCACCCAAGCAGCAGGGTTCGCGCTCACAGAGGGCGTGCGATGCTGCAGGCCACCGGCACTGCTCAGGGATGCAGGGCTCGGCTCCCTGGGTGTCACAAGCTGCCGGTTCTCTGCACCTCAGGCCCAGACTGGGAGATCCGAGTATAAGGACTGAAAATACACAAACACCCTCAGAGCAGAGGAACGGGGGGGAGAGGGAAGAAACCCCTGGAAGAGAGCTGTGAGAACCATTTAAGTGCATCTCCCCTCCTCTTTCTCAGCACAAGCCTGACACAGGGGAGAGGAGCAGCTCCTGCATCTACAACGTGAGGCCAGACAGCACCTATGGCTTGATGGTTTGCTGCAAGAGGCTCCCCTGCCCACCCCTGGCATCACCACAGAGAACTTCACTGTGCATTACATAGGGCAAACCACCAAAGGGTAGTGGCTTGGTAAGGGGTGAGCACCCAGCCTGCGCTCGGGAAGCTGCTCCTTACTGCAGCCACCAAGGTAACGCACTGCCCATTGTACCTTCAGTCCGGAGAAAGGCACGAGTCAGCAGAACCCCCCTGGGCCCCTCGGGGCACATCAATCTCAAGCGAGCAGAGCGTGCAATGCTCCTGCTTACAAAAGCATCAGGACATCCTTTGTTTAGTCCCAGCGTGGAAACCTGGGGGCTATAAAGCATTCCTGGAAGGAGAGGGGCCCGAGCTACCTGTCACAGCTGAAACACTGCCCTGGGAAGAGGAAGGCCGTCAGATGGATGGGGTTCTAGACCTTGCAGGAGCAGGAGCAGACCCTGGGGGGACTCCAAAACAGCCACCAAGGTGTCCCCCAGAGCTCACCCTGCTGCAGCGCTGCTCAGCCTCCTGCGCTCATCACAAAGCATGGAGCCAGGGGACTGGAAAACAACAATGCCAGCTCAGGCAACCCAGCACACTGCTGCACCCCATCTGCATCCCTGCCTGCCCGCCTGCCCACAGCTTTGGGGCATCGGAGACACTCAGAGCACGACCGGATTCAGCTGCGTTGAGCCTGCGCCCTCAGCAGAGCCCTGCACCCTAATGGCCATCGCAGCACGATGCACCTGCGGCTGCACCTTAATGCGCTCGCTGCGGGTGCAATGGGACTCCCCAAGGCTGGCAGCCCCTCGTGTTGTGGATCGTGACACCACGGCTCACTGGGAGCCACAGTGGGATGCTCCATCCTGCTCAGCATCCCAGGACTGCCCTGTGCCTCTGGGCAGGGGGAGCAGGGTCTTGTGCCAGCAGCGGTGCCCATTGGGGCACTTCAACCATCGTACTTGCCCAGTGCAGTGGCACATTAGCACATCCCACAGTGTGACACATAGGAAAACCTTCCTGGTGAGCAGAGAAAACACGGAGAGCATGGCTGGGATTTTTAGGATGTTTTAGCCCAGCTTCTCTTCAGTAGGAGTGATTCCCCAGGGAGGAAAAGGAATAAACCCGTGCATCTCCTGGGGGCTTTTCCAGTCCTGTTTTCTATGATCTGTGATTCTCACCAACAGTTCCTCACCAGAGCCGCATGAAGACATTTGCAGGGACACGAGGGAGGCTCTGCCTCCCGCACAGCAGCACAGCCTTTGTCTGCTCCGCAGAGACGCCACCGCACATCCGTAAGCAAAGCCAGGAAATGGGGTGGCTGCATTCAGCCCGGCAATCAAATCATCAGGCTCTAAATAAATAATCACAGGAGTACCAGGAATGCTGCCTATGCCCGCGGCTCTGCCTGCCTGCTCGGGAAGCGCTGGGCAAGGCTAAGGAGGGAAACTGAGGCCCGACACATGGGTACCATGGTGGAGGGAAGGAGCGCTGGTGATGGGTTCCTGATCCCTGCGTGCAGCTCATCTGAGTGGCTTTTACATGAGAAAAAGGGTTTGTTCCGCAGAATGACCAGGGCAGTGCTGGACTTTGTACCCACTCACAGGGATCTCCTCCCATCCCCACTGTCCTGATGCAACCTCCCATGCTGGGGTCTTCACCCGCACGGATGAGGATGGATGTTCTTGCTAAAGGAGAGCTGCTGCGGGTGCCACTCTGGTCCATAGCCAGGCTCAGCAGCAGCACATGGCAGGGAAGCCCTCCCGGCCACCCAAATGTCCCTTGATCCATTTCTGGGGAGCTTTGGTTGCCTGGAGGAGATCAGACGAACACAGATGTCTTATTAAGATTGATTTCCAAGGCCAGAGCAGCTCCGGCCCCTGGTTATGTTTGTCCTTCCTCCTGGCCCTTTTCCATTAGCTCTCCCTGCAGCTCCTGCTCATTTTGCATCACATCGCTTACAGCAGTGACAAACAAGCTGGTGCCTCCCTGATCCCCGCTCCATGCCGGGTGTCCCTGTCACGCTGTGCACAGAGCCCCATTGATGGCGAAAGGTCACCCGAGGCCAGGAGGCTGATGGCTACAAGGAGCTCTTGTGCTGGGTGCGATGGGGACAGGGGTGGGATGAGCCATGGCAGTGCTGGCAGCTCTTTCTGCGCGCTGCGTGGGATGCTGGGGCTGTCACTCGCTGGGATCAAGTCTCAGCCTGCAGCATCGCACTCCTGTGCTGTTTGTAGCCCCTGGGAAAGGGGATACCCCAACATGGTGATGGGAGAGAGTTGGGAAAGCTCTTGGGTGACTTGGGAAGCAGGGAGTGCAGAGGCAAGCAGGATAAACCAGCTGGGAACACGTTTGGGCTGAAATCCAGGGGGGATTTTCACCAGCAGTGCAGGGACATGGGGAGGCTTTGCATGGCACATCGTGTGCCATTCAACCATTGCTGGTTTGGATGGAAACCAATCCTGCATTAACTGGGGAAAGGTGGAGCTCCCATGTCCCAGCCACCAAGGCAGGAGCACAGTCAGGGCCTCAGATGTTATCTCTGGCCCTGTGATGTCCCCTTTGCTCCATGCTGCTTGCACGGCACTCTTTGGGGTCCTCAAGCTCAGGGGCATTGAGCATCTGGAAGCACAGAGGACTCCTGGCCAGTGCTGGTGGTAACATCTCCAGGTTTCTTGCAGAAGCAGCTTCCCAGGATGTCGGACTGGGAACAGAAAGGGAGATCCCTGTGTATCCGGGACAAGGTGGTTTAACAGGGGATGTCAGCGAGCAGAGTCCTGCAGGGCAGGGACAGCCTGGATGCCACAAGCTGACGGAGAAATGAGAGGCTCAGACACATCAGAGCATGACTGGAGGCTGAGGAGGGCTGGTGCTGGGTGAGCATGGGAGGCTTTCCTTGCTCCGAGGGGGAAGACTGGCTGGAATGACTCACTGCAGCCACAGATGCAGCTGTGGAGGCATCCAGGAACAAGCCAGGAGAGGGCTTTTGTAAGCCTTCAAGCTGCATTACTCACCCAAGCATGAACCCCTGGGATGATGCTCTGTGGGGCTGCTGATGCTGGGGAGCCCCTTAGTTCAGTGGAGCAGAGCTGCTCCCATTGCACCACTCCTGTATCCACACCTGGAGATGCTCGGGTGGCCTCAAACAGGAGCCAGAGCTGGAAGCCCTCCAGGGGTGAGCACAGCAGCGGCCCCCTTTGCTGCTGGGCTCTGGGTCCAGGTCCAACTCCTTACTTGAGTGCAGCACCAACAAGAACCCAGAAAAGCCTTTTCCCCTGTAAATCACACGGTGTTGAGGCTCCAAGCAGAGAGGAGGTGCCCATCCTGCAGGCGAGGGGCTGGATGCTGCGGGCTCCCACCAGCACAAGTGGCCTCAGCATCCACCTGTTTCAGCAGAATCCGGGCTGCTGAGGAGGTGTAATTTGTGCCTTTAATTCCTTCAGGTGTCCAGGCTTGTAGCTATTGTCTCAAGCTGACAGTTATATACCTAGCAAGCAAGCGGAAGCAAGGCTCTGCAGGCAGCCCCGGGGTCTGGCCTGGTTTCCCCTCTACGTACAACACACGCTCTCAAAACGTTGCCTTAATGGAACTTAACGGGACTGGCAAATCTTCACATGGAAATGTCATGTTTGCTCCTGTGTTGCACCAACAAACACCAAGTCAATGCGGGCTCCAACAACAAAAGCTCCTCATTAAGAGGCATGCGTGGATTTGTGTCTTCTTCCCTCCCCAGACACCCTTTTTAGGCATCCATGGAATGGTGCCAACCAGGATCGTCATCTTGAGCACCATCCTTTCTCTTTACTGCTGCTTCCTCTAATGCCCTGATGTACAGAGCTGTCCCAGCAGGTGTGGGATGCAGGACATCAGTCAGGAAAGCCTTTCACCTCCAGGACTGACCTGGATCCAGCAGCAAGAGGGGTTTGCTGGGTGATGCTTTACAGGAATAGCTGGTACTCTCCTTAGGATGGATCCACATTCAGAGGCAGCACTATCAAAGAAGCAGCTCCTGGATTACCCACTGCCCCCAAGCTCAGGTTTTCACCCTTGAACGACCACATTTGGACATTTTAAGATCTCTCCCTGCACCACAGTGTGTTTCATCCAGGTTACGCCTGGCTCTCAGGGCTGCATTCACCCTGCTTGTGCAGCAAGAGTTCACATTGGCTTTGTCCTACGCTGGCTCTGACCCGTGCCAGGACAAGCACAGGCTGCTCACCCCCTGTGATGCTGAAAGGGAATTCCCTTTGTGTTGGGGTAGGGGTTATTTGGCCATCACTCGGTAGCATCCGTGCTCCTGGGGAGGAACCCAAGTGTTCTGGAGGTGCAGTGACCACAGGACTCCTGTTTTCATGCTCTTGGCTGCCGGGCTCACCCTCTGCAGGGACCAAGGGCAGAGGTTTGATGTTGCTGAGGTCCCAGGGGAGCCAGCCCCTTGTGCCAAGGCTGTCTTTACAAGGCTACCAAAACCTCCATGCTCCAGTGCCTCCCCAGCTCTCCTTCGGACTCCAGGAGTGATGCTGGCACAGAGGTCACAGGGGTGGATGCCTGGATGCGCCGGAAAGGAGGAAAACACAGAGCAGAAGAGAGATCCTTCTCCTTCCCTCCAGCTGCTGAAGTGCTCAGGAGAGTCCTGAGAGCAAGGAGCATGTTAGATGTCATCTGAAGATCAGAAAAGGAGCCGCAGGGCATGGTGAATGCACCTCATCACATCACGCAGACATCCAGAAACACAGCCTGGGAGCACCTCCATGGGCTGCATCTGTATGTGCCTAGTGAAGATACCTACAACACAGCTCCACGGTACCCCCTGAACATGGGCGGGAGCATGGGCAATGTTTGTTGGGAATACCACTGTATTTGGGGATGGTTTGGACCTTCGAGAACTCGGCTAGAAATAACTGACAGGATGACTTGCAGCCATCAGCAAACAACGCTACTTTCCCGAAAGCAGCAGCAGCACCAGAGGGAAAATGAACTGAAGCAGGTGCAGGAAGAGTTAGGAAGTGCAAGAATTGCATTCCCGAGCCAAATGGACAGATTGAGACAGAGGAAAACAAATCGGGAAGTGAAGCGGCTGCCTATTGCCTGGATTATTCAGGCGCCGTGGGGAGGTGGAGGTTGGGTTCGGGCTCATTCGGAGCCTGGGAGCTGTGTCTCTGTTTGAGCATCTGTGGTAGTGCTCAGCCTGGGGTGAGGATGCATTTTGGGGCGCCTTTCCGCCCTGTGCAGGGCTGGGAATGCCCTGCAGATGTGTGGAGCAGCATCCTACAGCAGCACCAGCCCCACCACCGCGATGACCATGAGGAGCCCGGCCAGGATGCAGATGCTGATGAAGACGATGTCACTGGTGTCCTGGCTCTTGACTTCACGGATGTCCATCGCCTCCTCCTCCCGCTGCTGGGCATCCAGCAGGTTTTCTGCCTGGCTGAGCCTGGATGGGTCGGAGCCGGTGATGAGGGTGACCGAGGCTTCCTTCCTCTTGGGCTCACACTGCACCTCGTACTGGTGGATGTCCTCCTGGTCACCCGCTGAAAAGTCGATGTAGAGGGTGCTGATGATGACGGATGTGTTGTTGCGTTTCTGCAACACAAGGGTCATGTCTCATCAGCTCATTCCCACAGGGAGTTGACTGGGTTGGCCACAGATCAGACCAGTATCAACCGGGAAGATGGGAGGGAATGCCCCTCCGCAGCCGGTGCGACCGACACAGGGCTAACCATCTACTCAGCTTGCCTGAAAGGAAGGTTTGCCAATCGCTCACCTGGGATTCAGCGCCGCACGTGTCGAACCTGGTGTGTATTTTGAAGTTCCTGCCAACCACCTGGGCTGCACAGGACGGGGTCCCCAAGTAAATCCTGTTCCGCTCCAGCTGGGCCAGAAACTGCACTGGGATCTGGATGTGGAAATCCGTGCGGGTGCAGCTGACGTTCATGGGCACAACTGTTGGGATGCAAAACAAGGTACATGGGAAGGTCCAGCAGCTTTCAAAGCTCACTGTCCTCATCACACACAAAGCAGGCGATCAACAGAACCAGGAGAGGCGGGGACATTGGCCTCGTGAGTTTGCCATGCACCTCAGTCACTGGCATTGCATGTAGGATTCACATAGTGAGCTTACAGGGATGCTGGGGAGGGACTCTTCATTAGGGACTGTAGCGATAGGACAAGGGGGAATGGGTTAAAACTGAAACAGGGGAAGTCCATGTTAGACATAAGGAGGAAGTTCTTCACTGTGAGGGTGGTGAGGCACTGGAACAGGCTCCCAAAGAAGCTGAAAATGCCCCATCCCTGGCAGTGTGCAAGGCCAGCTTGGACAGAGCCTTGGGTGACATGGTTTGGTGGGAGGTGCTCCTGCCCACGGCAGAGGGGTTGGAACTGGATGAGCTTAAGGCTCTTTCCAACCCAAACCACTGTGTGGGCATCCTCCCAGGGGATGGCACAGCCCAGGTCCTGTCCCTCATCAACCCTCCACTGCCCCCAGGATGTTGTTATTGACAGGGAGCTGGAGAACAGTGAAGAGTGAGCTGCTGTAGAGCTGCCCTTGATGCTGAGATGAAGAGCAAGGCAGTGGGGAGCCCAGCCCCTCTCCATCACGCTCCCTCTGGCCCCTCTGGATGCAGAAAGCGTCCATGCTGGGAAAGAAGCAGGGAGGAAAAATGCTCCCCTCTTTAAAGTGAATCCTTGCTCAGCTTGAACCATCCACTTGGCCAGTATGAATTATTGAATTATTCCAGCTCCCTCTGAATAAGGGATAAATAAGACACAATAAAATCAATACAGAATAAATAGTGTCACTTTGCTTCACTTAGTGCATTATAAAACCATTAGAAGATTTACCAAATAACTAAAGTGCATTAGATCAAGAGGAGGAGAAAATGGATCCTCTCTCCCGGCATGAAGGCTTTCATTCAGATGGCCATAAATCACGCATGCCCAGCCCAAGCCATGCCCTTCTGTGGGCCCAAAGGGAAAACATCTGCGTAGCTGCAGAGCTGTGGATGTGGAGGCTGAAAGGAAAAGACCGACACGGCTGAAGGGCTGCGGATGTGGATACAGAAGTTGAGGTGCTCCCCTGCCACCAAGGGCAAAGGGAGAAAAGCAAGAGCCTTGGGAAGTTGGGAGAAGTCACATCCTCTCTGTAATGGGGCTCCCCCTGCTCTTCAGCATCCCATCTACCTGCAAGATCCTCCATTGGGAATGAGGTTTCTCCATGACCAGACTCAGTGAGGCCAAGATTCCTATCCCTGCATGCTGCTGTAAACCGGTAAGAAACAAGCAGGACATGGGCAGTGACTGACCTGCTGTACTAAATCCCTGTCAAGATGTCTGGTACAACCTCCCTTCCTCCAGAGCCTCGGGACAAAACTCCATCCCACCTCTTACTCCTGGAGACACACACTCCCAAATCCCTTCTGCTACACTGGAAATGAAGACCATTTTGGTGCTGAGGGATAAAAGCTCATGGCCAGCAGCCCCCAGCTCCTGTGCCACTGGTCCAGCAGCCCTGCTGCGGCTCCAGCCCGCCGGTGAGGCTGCTCCTGTCTGAATCATCCCTGACTCACAGGTCAGCTCAGCCGTAATCATCTTCAGACACAACAAACACCATGAACTGCCTGGCTTCTGAGGGGCAGAGGTTGGCACATACACGAGGAAGGTCGCACACCGCTCCTCTCCCCGGCTGCAGATGGGATACAGGGCATGCTGGAGGCAGGGAATGCCGGGCAGGCCTGGCTGTGTGGATTTGGGAGTGCCGAATCCCAGGGATCCTGCCCCTGTGATGGTGCCTATGTCTGCCTGCTCAGCCATGTGCCAGCAGGGCTGGAGCATCCTGGGGAGCAGGGATCAGGGTGGTGATGCTGGAGCTGGTCACCTCCCCATAGGCTCCCCCTGGGTTTTGTCTGCTTCAAGCCCTCAGGGAGCAGCAGGAGCATGGCAGCGACACATACACAGGGAGAAGAAGCTGGAAAGCACCTCCTGAATACTAAACATGACGTGCAGCATGTGCGAGACACACTCTGCAAGAGCTGGAGCTCACCCACCGCCTCTTCTCCACCCCATTCCTAAAGAGCTGCGTGCTCTGCTCCTGCAGACGGGTGCCTTCACTGCTCGGTCCTCATAGAAATTACATAGTCTGGGGCATATCCCAATGGAAGCAAAGCATCGGGAGCACCCAGGTCAGGCCTTACCTCCCACATAGGTGATGGAGAAGCCCCTCCTGGCTGTGTTGCGGTCGGTGTGGAGCACCAGCAGCACCCGGTTGCTGGGAGAGGTGACCGGGGCCGGGCTCTCCTGCCCGCACCATTGCCCCAGCAGGGACCCGTTCTCAGCACCCCCATCAAAGGCAGCCACATGGTCATAGTCACAGCCACCCGTCAGGCTGCTCCGGCCCTCCAGGTCCATGTCCAGGAAGAAGATCCTGACCCGGTAGCCTGGGGGAAGCTGGATGCTCCACTGGCATTTGAGGTTGTTGGGGTAGAAGTTGGGGTACCGAGGGCTGGAGAAGTTCCCTTTGATGGCGGTGAACACCTCCTGGCACTCGCCTGCTTAGGAAGAATGGGGAAAGGAAAACAGGAAAGCAAACCTGAAGCCCCCGGGTGTGGATGAGCTGGCAGATGAACAGTCACTTCTTTTGCTGCTAAAGGATGCTCTGCCCTTTACCTCACTGCTCCCTTGCGTTTGGCTGAGGGAAACCTACTAGTTAGACAGGATGGCAATGCCCAAGGTGGCCGAAGTCCTACAAGAGCACATGGTGAAACCCCATATCCCCAGGGAATGGCATGAACAAGGGGAAGGGTGGCTCTTGCTCAAGAGAAACACAACGTGGGGCCTGGGACAGCCACAACAGCGCCCTTTGCATCATATGGTGGTTTACGCTTCACACCATCTTCTCATGAGCTCTCCCCAGTGGGCTCCCCTTTACTGTCATCTCTTGCTGCCATGGGAGGTAAGAGCATCACCACCACCACCACTACACCAGGGACCCATCCCCACGTCCTTCCCACTGCCCCACCACCCCGAGCCCCCCACACCTGAGTAGAAATGGGCCTTGAAGCCTCTGCCCCCGATGTTGTAGTCCGACTTGAAGAGGATGAGGAGGTGCGGGGTGGAGGACACGGTGCGGGGTGGGCGGGCGCTGCCGCAGTAGCGTCCCAGGCGGGGGGCAGAAGCAGTGGGGCCATCAAATACAGCCACATAGTCAAAGCCACAGCCCTGGCCCCCCTCCACCTGGAAGTCCACGAACACCAGGGTGAGGGGTGCTCCACCATCGGGTGCCCCGATGCTCCAGCGGCACTCGGCATCATTGGGGTAGCTCTCGGGGTAGCGAGGGCTGGTGATCTCCCCCGACAGCCCCGTCAGCTGCCCACCGCAGGCATCTGTGGGGAGACACAGACGATGAGGATGATGGGGAGGACCATTCAGAGAGATGGACCATCCAGGACCATGGATGCTCTGCTACCTCCATCCCTTCCCTATACCTTTCCTGTAGGCAGCAGAGAAGCCGCGCTTGGCCACGTGGCGGTCGGAGCGGAAGACAACAGCCATAACATGCCATGCGGAGGAGAAGGGTGGCGGGGGGCTGTGGCCACAGAAGGTGCCCAGGAGGTTGCCCCGGTCCCGGGCAGCCCCATTGTAGACCTGGAGGTAGTCGTAGGCACAGGTAGTGTGGTACTCGAGCTCGAAGTGGCTGAAGGAGAGCAGGACGGAGGAGCCCTCGGCCACCACGATCAGCCACGTGCACTCCGTCTCGTAGGGGTACAGTCCCGGGAAGTTGGGGCTGGAGAAACTGCCAGAGGGTGCCGAAAGCACCCCCCCACATTTGATGCCTGGAGGACACAGAGGTGGATGGGATGTCCCCTTCCCAGGGGAAGACTGGAAGAGCAGAGATGGGGTGCACAGCACTGGCTCCATCCCAGCATCAGCACCCTGCAGACCTCTGTCGGGCTCAGCCACCCCTTCTCCTTTCGCCCATGTGTCCCACCGTCACCTTTCATCCCTCCATGTAACCATGCCCTTGAGCTTGTCCTGCCAACAACAGCACAGCATCCCCCCTATTTATTGCTGGGAAAAAGAAAGTAGGGAGTGAACTTCAAAGCGAGTTTTAAAGGGTGCCCCCATCTGCCCTCCCCTCCAGCTTTGTGCCTCCCACTGATGATGCTCCCCCTGTATCACGGCAGTGCCGATGAATTCAAGCAGGGAGGAATAGGGGTGAAGGACTCGATGCGCTCAGCAATGAGTTATGCATGTAGGGATCGATTTAATAATGAAATCTTTATCCTGAAACATGGTTATTATAAAATAAGGCGGGGAGGGGGAAGGCTGCCACCTGCCCCTGGGTCTGATCAGGGTTGAGGTGAAGAGGCTGCTATCGCGGGCACATACATCATGTCTGCGAGGGATGCAGACCCTGTGAGGCCTTCAGGAGACACGTGCAGGTTCCCAAGCAAGGCTGGGCGCTCGCTGCCATCAATCTGGGCCAAGTATATGGCGAATCAATAGTGAGGCAGCGCGCATTGCTTTTCATCACGCCCGCTGCGCAGTGACCTGCCAGCGAGGGGGGCCTGCGGATGCCTGGGATGCAGCACAACAGCAAACGGGTAAAGGGGTGTTTCCATAAGCAGCAAAGCTGGCCAGGTCTAGAACCATCCCGCTAATTACTGGGGATAGGCAATAAAGTCATATGGGGCTCGCACTAAAGGAATAAGGTTACTGAAATAACCCTGCCCTGCATCCCAGGGGTGGTTTATCCAGGTAAAGTGAGAGGTTTATTGCATGCACAGCAACATACACATACATACATACACCCATATACATATACCTGTGTCATAGCGGCATGTAGTGAAAGGAGAGGGGAGAATGGCTTTAAGCTGAGAGAGGGGAGACTGAAGTGAGCTCTTAGGCAGAAGCTCTTCCCTGTGAGGGTGCTGAGGCGCTGGCACAGGGTGCCCAGAGAAGCTGTGGCTGCCCCATCCCTGGCAGTGTTCAAGGCCAGGTTGGACACAGGGGCTTGGAGCAAGATGCTCCAGTGGAAGGTGTCCCTGCCTGTGGCAGGGGTTGGAACTGGGTGAGCTTTAAGCTCCCCTCCAATCCAAACCATTCTGTGATTCTATATTTATATAGGCATGTGCAACCCCAGAAGCTAAAGAAACCCTTCAGCAAAGCACCTGTACACCACAGAAGGACATCCCCTACCTGCAATCCTCAGTAAAACAAGTGTGAAGCAGCAGAACAAGCACGGAGCGGTGCCCCGCGCTTGCTGTCGCACATGGGGGCTGTAGATCCCAGCTGCTTTCCCCAGGCCAAGCTGAGGGAAGTGAGTCCCTCTCCCTGGGACCTGCTCGCACCCAGAGGCACTGCAGCACCCACAATCAGCCCTCTCCTCCCCAGGTACCACGGATGCCCATGCGGTGCCTGTGTCCCCAGTGGGAGCCGAGATTGGGCTCTTACCTCTGCTTGGAGCATCCCCGAGAGCCCCACACAGCACGGCCACCGCTGCCAGGCAGCCTGCCCCCATCCACCTCATCCTCCAGCAGGTAAGCCTCCCCTCAGCAACACCCGAGCATCCTTTTGGAGCTGTCTATCTGGGAGGGAAATAACTAACTAACAAAGCAGGAGGCCTGCAGAATTAATAATGGAATGAATAATTCATCACTTGTTTGAATCAAGAGTGGCAAGGCAACTTGATCTATTCCTCCCTTCCTTCACTCAGTTTTAATGACCTGGATCAAATGTCCCAAGGATTTACACTATACCAGATACCTTGTCAATACACTATATTTAGAAGAGATATTAATGTTTCAGATATGGTGTATAGCGGCCATAAGTCTGGGCTGACAATATGCCCTTAAGGGGCTATGAAGATAATTTAGCTCCCCAGTCAAGCCAGTGAACCAAAATGGGAATTTCAGACTTGCCGCAGAAAAGCACCTCAGGAATTCCCTTGATTTATGCCCCGGCACCCCCTGCACGAAGCCAACGGGTGGTAAACGCTGGAGAAACAGGGAAGAGGATTTAAACGCAGCCATGACTCCACGCCAGCTGCCAGGTCAGCATCCCTGCAGCAAGAGGCCAGGCTCAGCGGGATGCTCAGCGCAGGAAAGCAGCAGTCGTGAGCAGTAAAGACAGCAAATCCCACTTCCCCTGAGGAACGTTAGAGATGAATTGTGACTCATGGGCAAAAAACATCGATTATTATAGAACCTGCTATGGCCTTGGAGAATTACCAGGTTCTTCCACGCTCACACTCAGGCTCTTGGATGCACCCGGCTGACGGTGCTCGAACCTTTGTGCTCGGTGGGAAAGATGCGCCACGTTAACTGGAAAACCCCAATCCCAGCAGCTCAGTTCATTCCCTCCTGGCCAGGAGAGAAAAGACTTTCCTGCTGCCATATCCCCCACCCAGCTGAATGCCAGGAAACAACACCCACGAGGGCCTCCCGGCGTGAGGGACCTGTGCTGAAGAAGTCACCTTCAAAGCAGCAGGGGAAGCAGCAGCGCCTATCTCTAAATCTCAGGCGAGGAGACAAGTTGCATTTATTAATTAAGCAATGAGGATCGATGCCCGAGACATTTCCTGTGGATTAATGATGGGCTGGGAGGAGCTGACGGCCCGAGGTGCTGCTAAGGACCATTAACGCCAACTGGTCATGAATCCTCAGGAAATGCTCCATGCCAAGGTCGTTAAGTGCCTCAGGATATTTATGGGCAATAATAACAATAACATTTGCACAGGCTCTCTCCCCACTGCTCAGCCTCCTTGGCATTGGGGCATCCCAGCCAGGAGCCCTCCATCCTGAGCCCAGCTGAGCGGGGGACAGCAGGGTGCCTGTCCTGGGATGCTGAGCACTGCATCACCCCACCAGCACCCGGAGGAAGAGCAGGAGATGCAAGGCAGCTCTGCCTGTCCCTGGGTTCTGCTCCAGTGCAGGCTCTGGAGATGGCTGTGATGCTGGTGCCAACCTCCCAAGGATGCTGCAGAGCTTAATTATCCATTTCCCTAACAGGCTTGGAGAGGAGGTCTGTGCCTTGTGACACACGTATGGGGCCACAGCCTGCAGCAAAGAGGCAGGAGATGTCTGGCACCACGGTCTGTGGTGCCGGGGCTTCTCCTGGATGCTTCCATAACCACAGCCCTCATAATCTCAGCTGAAAGTGCTCAACCCTCCCAGCCATGAGGCACTGGGATCAGGGACAATGTGCCCCCTGACTTCTCCATCACTGCACAACAGAGCAACACATTCATCCTCATCACATCCACCTCCAGCAACACACAGTCCAACAGCCCTTCCACCACCAGCCTCAGAGCCGAGCCACATCCCAGCATGGAGTCAGTGTCCAGAACACCGGTACCTACACGGCCACTCTTCTCCATCCCTCCAGCTGCGCTCTGCATCAGGGATACCCCTGGGATACAGGGACCGGGGCTGTGCAGCACAGCAGCTGTGCCCCACTCCCGGGAGACAGTGTCCATCAATCGCAGGCACATTCCCCTTCCTCCTGACCTGGGGATGGCCATTCCCTGGCTGGGTCTGAGCACAGGATACACTGCTCAGGTTGGATGCAGCAGGGGCGCAGGCACAGGAGCCAGGCATGGAGGTCAGAGGTGCTCTGGATCAGCCCAGAGTACTTTGGCCCCAGCCAAAGTGGGTGATTCCGAGGTGTGCTGTATCGGGGCTGCCTCTTTTCCTCTGTGGGCAAATTTATAAATCATGAGTGAAAAAGGCATTTGATTCATTTAAATAGAAAGGATGTGATCAGGACTGCGAGACTTCAGAGAAGATCAAAGGTTTAAATACGGTCCCCAGGAGGAATGGGAATTATTTAGGCAGGAAATAATGAGATGAAATTAAGAAGGTATTTAGGCTGCACATGAGGAAGAAGAAATGAAGCGAAGGGGAAAGCCCTCTCCCCAGCGCAGTGCTGCCAGGGTGATGGGGGCTTCCTGGGGCAGCCAGAGCACTGGGGCATCCTACCAGCACCCCTGTCCCACCAACCACTGCAGGGAGCTCACGCACCTCCAGCTCCAGTGATCCCACATAAGCGACAGCATCACACCACTCCCCGTGAAACTGCCACCGCAGGGTAGTTCCCAGGTTCCAAAGGATGCAAACCTCTCATCCTCCCTCTGCAGGGAAAATCCTGCCCGTGAGCTTTCCCATTCCACATCCATGCCTTCGCAGGAGCACCATGCAAACCTCTAAAAGAGGCTGTCCCCAGTTGGAAGAGGGGACTCCAGCCTGGGAAATGACAAAAGGCAGGAGGGGGAAGGGAGAGCAGGGTGGAAAATAAAGAACAAAGTGCCTAGGGCCGGTCTAAAGGCCCCTCCGAGTCCATACTTCCAAAGCCATCATCTCCCCCATGGAGAACGTCTCACAGAGACCCCGTCCCCTCCGGCGTGGCACGCATCACCTCCTCCCGCTCTGCCTGCAGCCTGCCTCTGCAGGATTGCAACCCGCAGCACTCACAGCTTGCTCCGTCTCTCACCACCCTCCCTTTTAGCCAGGAACAAAGACAGGAGGCTTCGCGGCAGAACGGCCACACCAGCTGGGGAGGGTTTATCCATCCTGGCCCATATGTGCTGAAATACCCAGACATATTGGGGTTGTGTTTAAAGGAACAGGCCCAGCTTTCACACACAAAGTCGTCGCTTTCCCGAAGCGAGCGTGAAGTCGTACCTCAGGCCTGCGCAAAAGGGATTTTTAGCAAAGCCTCAAAAAGGCAGAATATTTACAGCAAGAGGTAAAGAAGGAAGGCTTTCAGAGAACATCATATCCGAGGGACGTGTCTGTGTCCCTAGCTAAGGCTAAAGCAGGGAGAATAAAGACAAAGCAACTCCTCATACCAGCCCCATGCTGCGCAGAAGCACCTCCACTACACAGTGGCTAACAGCAGCTGAAGCATGGGTTTGGGTGGGAAGAAAGAGCTTGCTTTGGATCCACCCTGGAGAACTCCCCTGGATTTCACTGCAGAACCCTGTTTTGGCTTTCCTGTCAGCTCTTGCTCAGATGAAGTTAACATAAAAAAGCTGCAGCTACACTGGATTAATTCCAAGCATTTGGTAACTGGAGACAAATCTCACTGATGCAAGGGGAACTGAGGGTTCCTCCCAGCATGAGAATCAGAGCCACCATTTTAGTGCATATTGCTTGTTTTGAGTAACAAACCACATCTCCTTCGTGTAAGGTATACTCTTTGATACAGATAAAAAATGAGGCGTGAATGGTAACACAGCATCACCTGTCACAGCCTGGGCAACCCCAGCACAGGATGAACCGGGAACGAACAGAAAAACACAAAGGTGTACAGAAAGGCTGTATTTCCAGGTGTAGTTAGCAAAAACAGGGGTCTAAAAGAGCAGAAAGAGGGTATCTCAGAGGAAAGGTAGCAGCACCGTGGGCTGAAATAGAAGGGGCCAGGGCTGCCATCCCCAGGGCAGTCCTTGGCTCTGTGCCCTGGCCCATGGGAAGCACCCAGGCGGAGCCCCATGAAGCTTCCACTCCTCCGGTTATGTTCTTGTATGCCTATAGCACTGCCTTGGGCACCTGAGAGAGCCCTGTGAGAAACAGAAACAGCTGTTTATTTGAAAAGAGGTTCAATTTAATGAACCAGAGCTATGACACAACACTTCAGGGACACGGAAAGCAAACAACCATCCTCACCGGCAGCTAGCACAGCTACATCCTGGATGCTTTCTCTCAGTGTTAGGACATGCTCTTTCTCTCCCAAGGCAGCATTTCCAGCATTAAGGACCAGGGTAGGTAATGCAGGCTGGAAAGGCTCTTTCCACAGAAGATCAGTGCCTCCTTCTCTGTATTAGTGTGTAACAGGGCAACTGAGGTACAGAGAGGTCAAGTGACTCACCTGGCATCACCCAGTAAGATAATGACACAACTGAAATGACCCCCCAAGGACTCCAGACTCCTTGGCCAGGCAGTTTCCTCCCTGAGGATTAAGCCTGGACACCTACCAGGGCACAATACCACCGCAGACTAACATACGATTGCAAAGCAACTCACTGATCTTCATGTTAACAGTAGAGCTCTGTACTTGGATACCTTTAGTGCCCTTAGGAGATCTCCCTCCTACAATTGCATATGAAGGCTTCCATTATCATTACCATGCTGCTCCCTGAGGTGTGCGTGGCACAGCACATAGCAGCCACCCTGGAATGGCACCTGTTCCTTAAAACACTCAAGAGTGAGAATCATAATGGAGACAAATACTTGATCCAAAGGCCTATACAAGTATATGCACAAGGAACTCAGTCTATCAAGACAACCAATTTCGTGCAATGCCTGCAGAGAAACGCGGACTTCCAAGGCTAAGCCTACGGTTCCTCAGGTCAGGAATATCCTGCTAAAAGACAAAACAGGAATCTTCTTCAATTCCTGCAGCTTTAAGATATCTACTCATATCTTCATTGAATACAGGAGAGCCACAGATTAACACAAACGGCCTTCTTCTGCAGGAATTTAGTATAGTCTTCATCAAGCCTTCATTGAGACGACCAGTGTACGTGTTTTCCTGATAGCTCCAGGGAAGCTTTTCCAGGGAAGTTTCCTGAAAAGACAAAAGTTTTGCAGTGTGTCATGTTAAAAAGGACAACTAATTGCCTACAGCAAACCTCCCTCCTTCCCTCAGAGGGCTGCACGGGACAGTCTCTGGCTGGAACTGACCCTTCCTAAGAGCTGCATTCCTCTTCCAAAGCCTGGATCAAATCCTTGCTGCAGTACTTGGTCACTCACTCAGAGGGAACCGAACAAAATCAGAGTGTAGCTATCACAGAATGGTTTGACTTGGGAGGAACCTTAAAGCTCATCCAGTTCCAACCCCCTGCCACAGGCAGGGACACCTTCCACTAGAGCAGGCTGCTCCAAGCCCCGTCCAACCTGGCCTTGAACACTGCCAGGGATGGGGCAGCCACAGCTTCTCTGGGCACCCTGTGCCAGCGCCTCAGCACCCTCACAGGGAAGAACTTCTGCCTAAGAGCTCATCTCAATCTTTTCTAGTTTATTTCCCCCTTGTCCTATCACTATGTGCCCTTGTAAAAAGTCCATCTCCAGACTTCTATCACTAATAAACGCTGTAGAACCTTCTCCTTTGAGAACCACTTCCCAGTGCACCTCTTCTATTCCCAAGTCCTAAATCATAAGTCTATTCCTCTCTATTGCCTCTCCCATTCCCAAGTCTCTTTCAGTCCCATCTCCCTTGACCAAAACCGAAAGAAGCTAGCTCTAATCCCATGAGAAATGTTAGATCCAGCAGGGACTCCCCTACTCACTCCTATTAATTAGAAGCAGAAGGTGCTCAAATGTGGTGGTGACAAGCAGCAGAGTGAAATACCAAGACAGGCAGATGCATAATCCTAAAAGGGACTATGCATGAGTCAGTGTTGGACTATAACAAACCTGCTAAGAGAAGAGAAGAAAATAAGAGATGTACACACAGGGCAGACAGTGTTGACAGGGGGTCAGGCAGGTTTCTTGCCCTTCACTGATTGAATTTCAAGACCTCTTCATGCTCTTGAAACAGCTCTGTCCTGCAAAGGGTATTTAAGCTATGTCACCGGAGACAATTACCTCCCATAGAGCAACTGAGGGGGTGCCTAAGTCACAAGTACTTTTCCCTATACCAAATCTCATCTTGCTGAGGCCATATGTGGAACATAATGTATGAGACACATCCACTATCAGAGATACAAAAAGTGATTCATCTGAGAGACTAAAAATGCAATGGGATTCGTTCCCTTAGCATAAATAATTCTTTCTATATCCTCCTTGCAATGAATCCTCAGTTCTGAGGGAAGTAATTTTCAACCACTGAATCCATGCAGAACACAGGCAACTTTGGGACCAAATGGAAATGAAAAAGACTGCTCAAAATGTAAGACCACTGAGAGGGTATGCCCTCATCCCATGGATTTGGCAGGGGAAAAAGAATTCTACAGAGGGGGAAACAACTTTAAAGAAGTTTAAGAATGGGTCAGCTGGGAGAAATAATTGCTGGGAAGTTGGTGCTAACATACTAGAAGAGAGCTCTAGCCATGAGCAGTGAATGGAGAATAAGGACAGATTAAGGCATTGGTATTGGGAAAGAAGAAATAGTTTATTTGCTGTGAGTATCCCAGAATCAAGTTTTCTTTGCACAAATGTTTAGGTGCAGCAACAACCATCTGAAGTGGGGGAAAATAATCAGCAGTGACTATGAATCAGTGGATCCGCCCCAACAGAGCAGCAACAGAGCAAGGAGTTAAAGAGGGACAAGCAACAACCAATGGCCACTTCCCAAAACTCTCCAGACTAGCAGCAGTGTGAGAACATGTACCAGATTTAAGAACAGCAGCTACTGGATCACAAAATAACCTCAATGAATGGGAAAGAATTAAGATCATGCTCATGGAAAAGCAGAGGAAGCAGAGGCTCATCCATCACAGAGAACCCTCACACAATCATGCTTCATATCCATTTACTTACCTGGCTCAGGACATAAAATATTCTGATGTTCCAGTATCGAGCCAGATCCTGGAGAAGAGGTTTCAGATAAATTTTGTCAAAAGTAGGGAAGCAGCAAACAAGAGTTACAAAGGTTTCATCCTCTTCATCATCTGTTATGGACTGGAGGATGGGAAGCATCGGTGCGAGACCGGTACCAGATGCCAGCATGAGGAGTTCTCCATGCTAACAACAGAACAGAGAAGTGTGGATGAGCTGTAGTGACTGGAAATGGATGTGCTCATGGTCAGCTCCTCCTGCTGCTGCACTGGTAAAGGGTCCTTTAAGAAAGAACGCATCAGAAGGTCATGAACTGGTAAATTCAAATCTGAGAATGTATTTTTCTGCAAAGGATTACAGATAGCACTTCCAGTGTCCATGTATCCAACCTAACAAAACTGGATTTTACCCAAATATAGTATTTTATCCCAACTTCAGCCTTGATTTCAGTTATTGTTCAGTTTCAAGTCTACACTACACTTTGCTGATCCACTACGTATTGTTTTCCCACTGGAAACGCTCCCAGTGTTTATCTTGGATGCTGCAAAGTACAATCCTGAACGTTCTCTGGAGGAAACAGTTTTTTCTCCATCCTGATCCATGTATCTTACTGGTGCATTATCTCACTTTTCTCAAAGAGCTACCAGCAGCACACAGTGCTTCTCATCCGCAAGTGGGGACATTCACTCTATTCAGGATATGGATATTCAGGCAGGAAAGTGCTCTGTGTAGGAAGACAGAAGATTCCCAGAACTTTCCCCTGCAGACAGCCAGTGTATCAGTGCCAGAACTGAGACTTAAGCCCCTCTTCTATAGCAAGTTGTTTTAAAGACCAATCAGGTGCTTTGCAAACTGCCTGTACACAGATCATCCAGACAGCCCCTGAATACAGCCAATTTGAGGGTATGACCGATGACAAGTTCTGTCCCAGATTACTATCTGGAAGCTTTTAAGAAGAGAAGGAAACAGTAGCCTAAACCAGCAAGGAGAGTACTTCAGGAAGCAGAACACAACTGCTCTGCACGTAGCTTGGCCACTGGGATTTTAGTCTTATTTTTGTTGGAGGGAGGGGAAGAAAACTCAAAGCTTTGGGATCTTAATGACCAGCATTTTAATTCTGCTCCTCATTTGAAAGGTTATAATTAAGTAACTGAATTAGTACGTGTGAGAACCCTTCCCCTGAAACTGGATCTGCCTCTCTTTGCAGGGAGCCTGGTATCAGGCTGGGATCAACACCTCACTGGAGCTGCTACAGTTCAGGGAATACCCAGGACAGAAAAAGATCAACACTTCCCCTTCGCTTGTGCTCAGTCACAAACCAGCAACGCAGTTCAAATGAGGCAAAACCCATCTGCACTCATGGCTGGTGCAAAGTAAGTTCTCTTTGTTAAACACATCAGGAGCTTCTAATACAAGGGATGAACAGATGCTAATGTCTTCCAGTCTCCCGTCCACCTCCCTCTCCTCTTCCTTCTTTAATATTCTGCAGTTCAATGAGGTGTACTTTCTCCAACTGACTGTAAATGCTGTAGCACTCTATAGTAACCCAGGAAGTCCCTAAAATAATCATGAAAACAGTAATCAAATTGATGTCTTCCCCTTAAGAGTATTAAACAAAGCTAGCTGCCACATCCTCTGTCGCTTAGGGAACTAACCTTATTAGGTCGATATGGGAACCCTCCAAATGGCCCACGCCAAAAGACCATGTCTCCTTTTTTCCATGTTTTTATGTATTGTGACATTAGCCCAGCTTCATAGCACTAATAAAAAGCATTGTACAAAAGAAAAGAATAATTATACTCTGTTGGAAAATTTCCCAGCTTAAAGTCAATTATAAAGTTATCTACATTTAAACAAGAAGGGGACAAAAAAAAACACTGTATGGGTTTAAGAAAGAAAGATCATTTCTGTTTGAAAAATAACTCAAAGTTATACCCAAAACAAAGACATTTAAATTAAACCACATTGGACCCATTCCAGCTTGACTATAATATAAACACAAACCACTCTCATGCAGCCTGAATTTCCAAAACTGGAAAAAGCTTATCAGAGTTCTTGCTTACAAAGCACACGGAGAAGAGTGTCTTGAATGCAAAACACAGTCCAAGCCTTCAAGTGTTCTCCAAATCTCAGAGTATGGGGTCTGGAAATGCCCTCTGGATACTGTTAGTTATATAAACACTGCATAGCTCTAGCTTTACTCCAGCCTCTCAGATGCCGTGTTGATACAATTAGTGCCCCAAAGTCAGGTTTCTCATTTATAAAACTCCTGCTTTCAGAAGAGATCATGTGGATGCTAAGGGATGCCTTCACATTTTCAAAACCAAAATATGTTAATGTGGGCCTCATGGAACAAAAATACTAGCAAAAAACTGCCTTACTTTCTATGAGGCACAAACAATATTATCTGGGCTTTTGCCTGCAGGAATGCCAGCCTCACTCATGACTGATGAGAAAGGGCTGCACTTGCTAGAAACAGAGAAGCAAGGAGAGGCTGGAAAATGAAGGGCTCTTCATTCTACAAGCACTCTTGTAGCCATGTGCTATATGTTTATCTATGTCCTATATGTACGACCACTTTACGGCTAATGAGAGCAAATGTGAGCAACAGAATGGCCACAGTCTATGAGATCTGGCTGGAGAACAAGGGCTGGTCCGAACAGCAAGAGCAGATAAGCCCAACAGCAGACAACTGGTCTCGCACAGAGGTGATGCCACTGATAAGTCTGAGGAAGAGCAACACAGCCCGAGGTGAAGAGATGGTATGTGATAAAAGCCTTCAAAGACTCCAGCCTATACAAAAGCAGCATATTTTGGGGTATTTTTCTCCATGCATGTTGGAGAGAAGCCCAGCTCCACACCCCAGGGCCTTGGCTGGCCACCAAGCTGCACTGCAGGCAAACAAAATCGGTCAACCACAAAGCAGCTAAGAAGTGAGTGAGTGAGCAAGCGTGTGCTTGTGCTTGCAAGCGGCGTTAGCTAATACAGAACAGAGATGCTCCTCCCTTCCTAACAACCTCATTTATACAAGATACCTGAAGTCTTAACAACTATTAGCACCAGCTGTTACACTGAAAAGGTAAATGCATAACATACATCCAGGCTCTGAGTTACTATCAGAAACATTTCTGTTCAGAGGGCTCTGGACAGGTACTAAGTCTCACAGCAAAAGCATGCAGCTGCATCAAAGGAGAAGTATTTCAGATCTATCTTCTTCAAATATATATGGAAACCCAAGGTAAAAGCAGAAGTCAGCCCCACTTATTGCCTATTCCCAACTGACCAGGGTAATGGAAACGAAACCAATCCTTCTTTCTCACAAATTATTCCCAAAAAATTGGAAGTGAGAAGTGATTGAGTGAGTTTTAAAAGCATTTTTTCTAAACAAAAGGAAATAATTATGTCCTGGGGGGAAACTTCTACACCCAGTTTTACATGGAGAGAAACCCTAACATTATAAAATCACTCAAAAAGAGGGTTATGCTCTGTAAATGGCAACTCCCTCACTCTTAACTGTAGTATCACAAATGCAGCGCTGTAATAACAGGAGACAGAAGGATTTGAACAGTGCTTGGATTGCAGAGTAATAATAATAATACAGTACTTTCCAAAATTGCCTGAATAGTGTGAAATATACCACAACCTACAGAATGAGTTATACAAATGGCTGCTTTACACTGGGTGTTACCAATCTTTTTTGTCACTGCCAGAGGGTAACTATAGCTCCCTTTGGGATGAAAGGTTCTATATAAAGAAAAGGTATCATTACAATCATTACTACTATTATTGAAATGCAAAACCTGTGAGTAATAAGCAAGTATATGTGAAATTTCACAGTCATCCTGTGAACGTATCCTATTAATGCAACTCAAATGCAACACTTCCCTACCACACACCAATTGCCACAAGAATGGTGAAATGACCCTCCCACAGGTGTCCTATAGAAGCTGAAGGGTTTTGTAAAGAACAGCATTTATGCTTCAATGTACAGCGCGTAACAGCCCCCCAAAATGTGAAATCCTGGAAGACATGCGGAGGACAAGTGGCCACTCTCTGCAAGCCACTTGGGATACCCAGCAGTCTGAATTTCACAGCTATACTGAAGCCTGTGCCTGTCCTGAGGAATCACCAAGTGACACACAAACACAGGATTGGAAAAGTGTTCTTCAACTGGATGTTTGCCACACAAAGTAATCATTTATGAGAGCCCTGCAGACTTTATCCAGATTCATTTCCAGCCAAGTTCTCCTATAAAATCCTTTTGAGCTCAACCAGCATTTTGTGGTGGCCTCCAGAAGGGTCACGACACTTGTCCAAAATGGGGCTCTGCCACCCCATCCACCCTGATGCCACCTCTCTGCCCCATGGGCCATGGTGACCCTCCCAGATTGCAGGCAGCTCCAGAGCTTTTCCTGCAAACCAGAAACTGCTGCCTACTGTCCGTCTACAGTTCTAACCAAAATGAAACTCCTGAGGAGTGTTCTTAAAGTAAAATTCAGGGGCAAGGGGCAAAGGGCTGGGACTTCCCAAAAACCAGTGATTCAATGGGGCTGACAAGTGGGTGCAATTTCAAAGACACATTGGAAAGGCAAAATGAAGTCAGGGAAGTGGAATGGGCACCTCCTTCCACGCTGGCAACTGTAGGGCTCCCAAGAGGCTCTCCCAAGTGCTTTAACAGGGCTTATGCTGCAAAGCACTTGTTTGTGTGTCACCTTCCTCTGCTTTCAGTTTTGTGGGAAAAACAGCAGTTTTTACCAGTAAAGCACAAGTGCTTCAAAACAACACAGAAACAGTCCACGAGGGATTTGGGAAAGCCTCACTTGAAGTGCCACCAGCATGCTTAGTTCCTAAAGAAAACAGTTCCCAGCACCTTAGACTCTAATCCATATTGTACAGGCTTACTTACTTTGATTAAAACTTCAAAGTAACCTTCTGCATTCCCTGGGCTAATTGGAGTATAGGCTCGCTGCACCTCCAAACCATTCACCGCTCCTCTGAGAAGAGAAACACAGGAACTCACCATGACTGGGGTCATTGACTGCTGTTACCAAACTTCTGCAGTTCTCTGGGGAGACAAGGAGGCAGCAGGCTCTCTTCCCAGCAGCCCAGCCTGTGCACAGATGCAATGCATTTCCCTTCCAGAGGTAAAAATCCAGGGGAAGCATAATGGTTAAATGCACCTTTTGTTTTCCCCAGCAGTATCCACATTCAGCTCTTGAACACACCACTGCAAGGATTTTGAGCCAAACATGCAAGTCTGAGCCAAACATGCAAGACTGACAACACGGACATGTTGAATATTGAATGCCTTCACAGTTAAGTTTGCTATCACTTTTGGCCTGTCTATGCTCAGACAGCATCTGGTAATTAAATAACAAAAGCCAGGGCGCAGCCCTGACCTGAGGTCCTGTCAATATACAACATATTTTCCGGTAAGTCTTCTCTTCTCATAGAATACATCCACCCTGCTCTTTACTACTGACCAGGGTAATTGATTGAAGTGACCAAAGCTTTTCCTCTGCTGCACTGCGAGGGATGACTGAGGGGAGAAGCGTGCTCTTTCAGCACCAGCCAGCTGCATACATCCGCTGTTAACGTACAAATAACGTCAACAGATACAGATCAATGGCATCATAATATGACTTTTCCTATCTGGCTGTGCTCACCACAGATGGCTGAGAGAGACAAAAACTCTTCCCAAGTGGCTCCTTTCTGGCAAGCAATGAACTACACAGGAGAGTTGTTTTGCTACAAATCAGTCAGGAAACGCCTGGATGCTAGGAGTTACATCCTGGGTGCTGAGTTACCCCAAGATACAGGGCCCTCAAATACCAGGCTGTGGGGTGAGTGTAGCTCATTGTCTCTATTCCAACAAGCCGGAGCAAATCATCTGTTATAACACCTATTCTTTAAGTCTTTCTTCCTGCAAATGGATTTTCTTAATCACACCTCGTTCTTTCTGGCCCATTTTCTTAATCACACCTAGTTCTTTCTGGCCCACTGAGGCAAGGATAATGCTGAAGAAAACTACACCTTTGGAATGGCTTTTACCATAAAATTAGCAGAGCTAGCGAGCTCACGAGTTCTTTCATCTGTGTCATTGTGGAGGTATAGAAATCATGATTTGCCTGCTATGAAGCCTTTGTCTACTGACAAAAAGCTCCGTGTTAGGTTACATAATGCAGACTGTTTAACTAGCACAGAGAACAATACCTTAACACGATATGTTGTCCTAAACTCAAGCACAGGCTGCTATTTCCCGGTAATTCAAATCTGTACTGGTAGGTGTCCTCTGTTAGCTGCTCCACCGAGCTTATGCTGAATGCAGTAAATGTATCTGGATTCAGCTCTGAATTATTGCTCTGCAAGAACAACAATAAATAATTACTCGGTTAGATGGTGTCTTTTATTATTTCATTTTTCTTTGGAAGCAAACGTGTGTGCTCATTCAGTGCTGGAGATACTCAGGACTCCAGAAGAACGTGTATTAAATGCCGGGGCCCAGTGCAAATCTCAGCTCTCTGCTGATTCATTATCATGTTCTGCAGTATGCACTTTGGGATCTTGCATTTTCCCCTTCCCCCCCTTCTTTTTAAAGTACATTTTTTACACCTTACAGCAAGGTCATCCTATTCTGACTCACTGCAATCCTCTCCTCGTGACTGGGAACAGAAACAATACTGCTAAAAGAGCTGAGCGCTGCTTAGGGGCCAACTTCGAAGCCAAAAGTGACCACTGTGAGTCGGAAATAGTGGCAGCTCTTTCAACGCCGACCATTTTTGCTTGACCCAGCATAGGTAACGTTAGGTAAAAAGGCACTGACAAGATAACACTGCACGCTGAAGACAAATCCTCCAGCACACACACGCAGCTTTCTTTTCATTCTCAAAACGTGAGTCGAAAAATGAGGAAAAGATGAGAAAGGTCAGGAAAACAGAGCTCGGAGGAAGCTGTCCGAGAGGAGAAGCAGCAGACCCAGCGCTGTAACGCGACACCAGGGCGAACTCGACACTTGGAAAATCACATTACAGCACGGAGAGAGCACGCAAGGGGGAGGGTGGCTGGGAAGCAGAGTTTGGGGAATTGCGTTTACAGCCTTCTCTTAAGACGCTGCTTTAATCTATTGCTGCATCCCTCACCACAACCCCACACCCTAACAAGTGCCATCAAAGCAGAGGCTCTAGGATGTGACAAAGAGAAATTGACCTGCTCCTTCTTTTCCATGAGAAGGCTTTTGTCTTGCTTTGCTTTGGCCCTCTCCCATTGTGCAAGCTCCTTCTCGTACACATCATAGATGCAGGGTTTGCAGCCGCCACCACAGCACTGGGATGGAGAAGGTTCCTGGGGTTTGAGAGCCAGCCAGTCATGCTCATTTCCACTCATTGTCTGCAAAACACAAGCCCTGCATCAAAAACCAGCATGATGAAGAGTGACACGTGCTCATCAGCAAACGTTATTTGGAGGAGGACTGAGAAAATCTCTCTCAAGCTACCTCAGGGGGCTCAGAAAAGCCTGCAAGCCAATGTAGTGCCTGCAATACTCCATTTTAGCTCACTCACTGCCTCTGCATTGTCCAGTGAAGGAATGACAGACATCACAGCCACCAGCTCAGAGCTGCACAGCAGACTCCAGCCCAACCTCAAGGCTCTGCTTCCCAGCCAAAGCCACCTCCAGCACCAGGCACACACTGACTCCTGCTTGCTCTGCTGTGGTGATTTCCTACAAGAGTGGCTCGTTCATCCGGACTAGAAGCATCTTAAAAGTCCGCAGCTTGGTGCATTGGAACAGATAATGAACTCCAGCCACTGGGACAGAGCACGGCTTTAAAACAGAGGAGGGCAATGAGCTGGAAGTGGGGTTTAAGGCAAGAGTCTGGAGGCAAATATGGTAAAGACACAGGTAAACAAACTCTTTGGTTATGAGCAGATTTGAGTCTGGCTTTAAATACAGACATGTAGGAAAGCAGTGACCCTGCCCGTGGCATGGAGGTAGACTTAGGTTATCTTTAAGGCCCCTTCCAGCCCAAACCACTCTTTATCCCTCACCCTTGCTTCAGAGCGCACTGTACCCACCGCACACTCCTCAAACCGGAATCATGACCTCCCGGGACTCTATTTTTACACAGCAGTTGGCTCAACGCCGCTCCCAGCCCGTTTGTACCTGTAACCACTGAAACAAAAGGAGGTCCAGAGGAAATTATAAAGCCACGGGTGAGGAGAGACCACTTAGCACTTAGAGCAGCTTCATTTTCAAGATGAATTAATTAACCAACCTTCAGCACCGCAACGCAAACACGCTTGTTCAAACACGGGGGGGGAAGAGAGAAAAAGGAAGCAGAGGTGCTGCTTCCCACAGCGGCCGCCGGCTCCGAGCCGTGTGCGGGGCCCTCAGCACCCACACGGGTACCACAGGACCCCAACCAGGCTGCGGATGGAGCCCAGGAGCCCAGGACCCCAGGCTCAGAGCTGGCCATGTTTAGAGGGCTCCAAGTGCATGCCGAGGGCTTAGGGGCCGGGGTCCCAAAACAGCCCTGCCCGGAGCACCAGCCCGAGGGCTCCGAGACCCCATCCGCCGCCCGCCAAGCGCCCGTCCCTCCGCTATACCCCGCGGACAGGAGAGAAGACACCTTCCCGCCCTCCCCGCTTCGCCACCATGGCCCCTGCCCTTCACCTTGCCGACCCTCCCTCACCGCGGGGCACCCTCCCGCCATTGGCCCCCGCAGCCGTCAGTCAGCCCTGGAGGGAGCCCGCCCGCCGCTCGGTGCCGTGCAGCGCCAAGATGGCAGCCGCCGGGCCGTGAGGCGGCGGCGGGGCGGCGGTGGAGATGGCGGCGGGGCCGATGGCGCTGAGGCGGGCGGCGGCGAAGGGCAGCGGCCCCCTCGCCCTGACCCGCGGCGTGCTCACCCGCGCGGGGCCGCCTCGTCCCCGCGGGCCGCTGCCGCGCACGCCATGGACCACCCGCGGGCCGCCGCCGGACGTGCTGGCCCAGGCGGTGGAGCGGGTGCCGGTGCGGGAGCAGGTGGAGCTGGACACCATCACGTACGCGGGGCGGCAGCACTTCGTGCCCGGCCTGGCCCGGCCGCGCTTCCCGCCCTGGGACCGCGGCTGGCGCGACCCCCGGCACTCGCCGGGGCCGCGGTACGAGGACATGCCGCTCCGCAAGGACCGCAGCTGCTTCGTCTGCCACCAGAACGTGCGCATGCTGGAAGGTACCGGCCCCGCCGCCCCCTCCGGGCCCCTCAGCGCTGTGCGCTCAAGCGCTTGCCCTTCCCCGCCCGCAGTGTGTGAGGCGCGCACGGGCAGCTGCCTGTGGAAGCGACCACGTTAACACACGTTCCCTCGGGTTTTGGTTGAAGGGGTTCGGCAGGCGCAGTGGCTCACCAAGACAAAGCTGGTGCAAGGTTTGCCTCCGTCCGTGCTGAGCGTCGTTGGCAACCCGGCTCACCAGCTCGAGGACCACGAGGAGGGGGTGAAGCGTGCGGTGTGGCGCGCAAGGCTCTGGAACACGACGGAAACCGCTCCCGAGAGAGAGCATTATTGGTGAGTGTGCGGTCAACAGATGTGCTGTTGGGATGAGCCGGTCATCAAGCATTAACGCTATAAAGGAAAATCATACATAGATCTGCTGTTGATTCATTTAGCACGCAACACCGTTAGACCCTTTGTATCAAGTGGTCAACCTGTAGAACAAACAAAACACAAACAGCCGAACAAAAAGTCCCAGCCCGATTCCGCCTACTGACAGTAGGACCGATGTAAACACACGCTCTGTATTAAAGCTTCTCTCAGGCCAAGGTGTTTCAACTTGAGAGCGACTTCTAGCTGATGCAGAATGTCAGGTTTTTAAGTAACTAATGGTAAGCATTACCTCTGCCAACTTGGAACAGGACTGGCGTGTGGGATATTAATCTGAAGTCTGCGTTAACTGTGTGGAAATGCTACGCTATTGCATGTTTAACATACGGTGACGTTGCAGCATGCATGTCCCAGAAGCATCTGCCCACCGTTACGATCACGTTTTTTATATAACCCTCTTTTTTTCTCTTCCTCATTCCAAAGCCCAGTGCTGTTTGAAGACTTGATGCATATATGTCGGTTAATGTCTGCAAAGTATCCTCCTCTGGCGAAGAGAATGTTGGCTAGAAACTACAGGATAGCAGCTACATGGGAAAGAGGTTAGTTGTTGCTATGGTGGAAGCATTTAGCTCTTTGCATTAATGTAAGAGGGGTAACGAAGCTGCTAGCTCTACGACTGGAGGAAAATGAAACAATTTATGGAACCAAGTAGTTCTTCCAGGTTTAAATAGTGCTGTAAGCATGGGCAGCCTTGGATGCCCAGGGAAGTTGTGAGTGCTCCATCACTGGCGGTGTTCAAGGCTGGATTGGACAGAGCCTTGGGTGGCATGGTTTAGTGGGAGGTGTCCCTGCCCATGGCAGGGGGGTTGGAACTGGATGATCTTAAGGTCCTTTCCAACCCTAACTATTCTATGATTCTATGGTGGCAGGATGCTTGCTGTGAGGAGGTCCTTTGGGTGTTAGGCAATATCAACAAGAGGGTGGGAGAAGAGAACCAGTGTGATAGAACTGCTTATTTTTCTGTGTTCAAAATCTGTACTGTTGTTTCTCTAAGTATGTTTAGGTCAGAAATTAACACCAGCAATTGACATTTTAGAAGAAGGATGAGTTTGGAGGTGAAGGGGAGAGAGTAAGCCTTGCAGACCAGCAACTTGCTGGAGTGCTGCTGCCCAAAAGGAAGCATACATCTTTCCCTAATCTTATTTCAGCAGTATTTGAATGTAGCCTAATTTCCCTCCGCAGAATCTGTTCTCTTGCAGGTGCGTGGCCGGAATGGAATACTTATGAACTCTATGGCCCCAATACCACCAGTGGCCTCCAAGGAGGAGGTACTAGCCACTGAAGAAAATGTTCTGGAGACCTTCCATCCCATCTCTCCTACCATTGATCTTCAGGAAGTGATCGTGTACAAAGAGCTCAATGACACAGGTAAATCTAGCCATCAGTGATCATTTTCTGTCAGACTTGGTGTTCAGGTTAACCTGGAGACAGCCGTGGGTAGGGAATGTGTGGGAATGAGGTTCCTGGGCACAGGAACCAAGAACTTAAATCATGGCAAATTGCCTTAGCAGTTCCTGAAGATACGGGAGGAAGCCTTGGCTGTGTAGTCTCTTACTGAGCCATTTCTGACATGATTATCTGCCATTTAGGTTTCAAAGAGGGTTATCCATACTCTCACCCTCACACTCTGTTGTTCGTGGAATCGGCCAACCTTTATCCTCAGAGGTTCAGACCAGAACAGCTTCGTGCCAAGATGCTGATGTTTGCTTTTGGCAATGCGCTGGCAAAGGCCAGGGTGCTCTACGGGGTATGTATCAGAAACTGCTGCTGACGTGCTGGGCCTGTGTTCTTTCTCTAGTGGAAAGAGTCATGAAATCCCCTTGCTGTGGCTTGTTCCAGTAGTTTTCAAGTCTAGAGGTTCAATTCTAACCTTAAGGTACAGTTACTGATGTCTGCTGATCCAGAAAACCATCGCTCAGCAGTCAGTGTGTTCATGAGGTAGCGCACATTGGAGTGGCAATGAGTAGGAACCAGGGAGTAAGTTCAACTGTAAAACTCCACCCCATCCCACAGCTCAGTATATGCAAATTGATGCTGCTTTGCTGGCCGAGGGAGGATTTGTAATTAAAATACAGAATCTACATTCAAAACTTGCTTGACTAGAGTAATTTTCTGGGCAAGGTAACAATACATTTATTAAAGTGTTGGCTTTACACCAAGTAGGAGATGCAGAATCAGCAAGTACTCATGCAATTTCTGTAGTAACTGGCTTTTTTCAGCATTCTCTTTCTCCCTCCCTTCTTTCCTAGAATGATCCCAAGGTTTTGGAGCAGCCAGTAGTAGTGCAAAGCATTGGCACGGATGGCCAGCTCTTCCAGTTCATGGTGTTCCAGTTAAATACAACAGACCTTGTCTCTAATGATGGCATAAAAAACATGGTCTGGATTGACTCTGATCAGAAGCTCTATGAAAATGCCCTGTGTGTTCCAGAAGTCAAGAAGAGAGTTGTTCTGGTAAGGAAAACTTTGGAAATGGTCCTGGAAATCAGAGAATGGTTTGGGTTGGGAGGAACCTTAAGGCTCATCCAGTTCCAACCCCTGCCACGGGCAGGGACACCTTCCACTAGAGCAGCTTGCTCCAAGCCCCTGTGTCCAGCCTGGCCTTGAACACTGCCAGGGATGGGGCAGCCACAGCTTCTCTGGGCACCCTGTGCCAGCGCCTCAGCACCCTCACAGGGAAGAACTTCTGCCTAAGAGCTCACCTCCATCTCCCCTCTGCCAGGTTAAAGCCATTCCCCTTTTCCTGTCCCTACAGGCCCTTGTCCAAAGCCCCTCTCCAGATTTCATGTGGCCCTTTAGGCACTGGAGCTGCTCTCAGGTCTCCCATTAAGGAGCCTTCCAAGCTGACCCAGCCCAGCTCTCTCAGCCTGGCTCCAGAGCAGAGCTGCTCCAGCCCTCGCAGCATCTTCGTGGCCTCCTCGCTTGAACAGCTCTACATCCCTCTAGTGCTGGGGGTCCCAGAGCTGGATGCAGGAGTGCAGTGGGAGTCTCAGCACAGTAGAAGGGGCAAATCCCCTCTCTGAGCCTGCTGGTCACACTCATTTTGATGCAGCCCATTAATCCTACCCTTCCTCTCTGCCGGAGGTTTGAGAGCTGGTGTAGAGCTGCTGTGCAGGTTTTAAACCAGGTGAAGGGACCCGACAGAGGCACTGGCCTCATTCTTACTTAAGCAGGTGTTAGTGACAGGGAGTATTTGTAATGCTGATGTGCCACATAGTGTGCAAGCCACATGCCAAGCTTAATATGAACGACATGAAGATGCCCCATCTGTAATCTACCATCTCATAATAGACTTGTTTAAAATAAGCTCGTGCTTTCATGAAGGAAGTGCTTACAGGCAACTGTCAGCTTCACTGTAGAGTAAATGGAGCACAGTGCTGTCAGCCCTGGTTACGCTGGGAGGGTGTCTTCACTTGAATGGGCAAAGGGGTTTTGCCATCTGAGGTTTATATCAGTGGAAGTCCCCACACACAAACCCATCTGGGGAGGGAGAGCACCCGTTTGGAAGCTACCACATCTGAAGTCTTACTCAAGCATGTTTCAAGCCGTTGTTTGTCCACATTAATCACTTCACTGCAAACTGAGCATCCATGCCTTTCTCCCTGCAGAAGCCCGCTGGAATATATGGCTTTCAGCCAGACACATTCAAGAAGTTTCTGGCACTGTATCTGCATGGAACTGTGTGAAATTCAGCTCCGATGAAAATACTTCACCAACTGTACCTGCTGCTTCCCTTTGCCAGAACCATCACATAATTAAAGAACGGTGGCTTAGTTTTGCTTTCTCAAATAAATGATATTGTTACTGAAAGTAAATCTTTCCTTTTTTAAACCAAATTGTGCGTGAAAAACGTTTCATTTTAGGGGCTCACCTCTGGATTCGGGTTAGAGTCATCAAATGCCTCCTCCTGCACTCTTCCACCGTTGCCTAGGAAGAACATAAGCCAGTCATTATTCCTGTGCGCAGGGTCTGCTCTCAGTGTGCTGCTGCGCCGAGCCAGAATCGAACCTATTTCCCGAGGTTGCTTTGAGTACCTCTGAATGCAGTGTGTGGGGAAGAGACTTCCAAAGCTTCAAGGGGGGAGCCTGAGACACAAGCCTTTGTCATTCTGCCTGCCTTTTTACTTTGTTTTACTCCTGGCCGCTTTGGGATGTGTCGTGCTGCCCTGCGCTTAGTTCCCAAAGCACTTAATCGGTGAGATGGCTTTGTTGGATCTATAGACCCACGGTTCTTTTATCCCCCAGTCCTGGATGAAGGCACCTAGCTCTCCATTTTGGGCAAGGGGTGTAGAACGTAACACGAGACTTTGGTGCCTGGTAGCTGGCATTTGCTGCTGAAAGTACAAAGGGAAGAATTTCTTCCTGCCGCACAGAGTTAACTGAGCAGGAAGCGTATTCTTTTTAAGATGGGGGGATTAGTGTGGTTTGCTGTAAAATGAAAGCTAAATTAGCTCCAGCCAAATGTAGAATGTTTTGCAGCTCTGCACCGCTACCCTCCAGCACATGGGAAGGAATAGGACAGCCTGTGCTATTTTAAGGTGTGGAAAGAGCCTATTTCCAAGAAATTCATCTCACTTCGCAGCATCTTGTGTCAGAGGCTGGTCTGCGCTTTGTGATCTTCTCTGACCATCTGGATGAGCACCCCAGTTGCGTGTTCCAGGCTCAATCCATCAGGCTGCTCTACTCCTGCAGGTTTCAGGGTATTCACTACCCCCATCTAAGATCAACACTTGGACCCAGACATTTGGGGTGCATCGGCTGCAAGTTTAATTAACAGCTTCCTCAGTAGTTAGGGGAAAAGGCTCAAAAGAGATATGATAATGCATTGATCTAAGTCACGTTAATTCTGCCTGCTGAAGGGATCTGTAATTCAGCTCATTGCTTTAAATCTGCTCGGATCTGTAATTTGCACCCAGTTATTTAGGTATACATTGTATTGCACTCGTGCTCTGTGGCGTCTGGTCAGTGGTTCTGAGGCTGTTGTCTCTCAGCTGTGTCACGCAGACCCTGCAGAACAGCTCTAGGGCTGTTCACATCCCTTCACCCTTCCAGCTTTGGGTCATTACTGGTTCTTGAGGGGGAAGCCCTGTAGGGCAGCCAGCCACAGCATTAGCATTCCTGAGCAGGGTGGCTTCGCTGAGGCAGCCTCATAGAATTGTGGCTGTGGTGGAGAGGAGGTGCAGGGAGACGAAACACCTCACATGCTTCTAGGGATGTGGGAATCTGTGAAGGTGGTCTGCATGGGGAAGAGCCAAGGTCCCTTTAGATGCTTTTACCTCTTAACAAAGACATCTCCATTAGGACAGGCTGTAGAAGAGGAGAAACTAAGTGAAGCTGGAGTCCTGGTGTCTCCAGGACTGAGCAGAGACAAAGCATGAGCACAGGGAGAGATGGATGGAGGCAGAACAAAGGCAGTTTTGAGAAGTGGCAGAAGCAATAGGACATGGAATAGTCAGCAGGGAATGGGTTACAAGAGGCATCAAGAAGCCACTTGAGATGAGGAGACCATACACAAGCACATGAGCCCCCAACCCTGGTTTGCACAGGGCACAGTTGATCAGACTTGCAGTAAGGGAAGAAGCAGTTACTCACATGTTGCTGGAAGGAGCAGCAAATCCTTGCGCTTGGTAAGCTATTCCAAGGTCCAGGAGGAGAACTGAAGTAGGGCAGAGTGGGCCTCCCAGCTTGGCACATGAGAAGGATGCTCGGGTTGATCCATTGTGGCGGAGGTACAAGGTCTGTGAACCAGCCCTACCACAGACAGCCATGCACACACGCATGGTGTCCCACTGGTTTTCCCAAGCGTGCTGCCTATGGTCCATTCCTCCAGTGTGACCTGCTGGAATGGGCCCAGCTGACAAAGATGGAACCAGGAGCAGAGCAACAGGTCATGGAGGCACATCTGGGTTGGCATCAATAAGTTATAAAGGCTCATCAGCAGATGAATGGCATTACCTCATCATGGACCAAGAGCCAGGCATTAACTTTTAATGAGCTGCAGCCAGGGAAGCAGAGCGTGCAAGAACAGGGCAGCAGGAGTCAGAGATGGAGACTGGTGGTGCCTGCCTGGCCAGAGGAGAGCTCTGCAGCCCCAAGTGCAGGATCTGGTCCCCAGCCTGCCCTGGGGATGATGCACCATGCTCCATCACTCCACACCACTGGTGCAAAACCTGACTCCATGGGCGGCCCTCACAGTGCGAGCAAGCACACGCTGTGCTCAGACCGGAGCCCCTGGTTCTTCAGATCCTCCTCCTGCATTTGATTTAATGAAAACTAATGGGGGAGACAATTATCCCTGAGGCTGGGCTCGGGAGACATTTAGAGGAGGGAACTTGGCAGTTTCTCATGGTGCTGTTTAATAAGATTAGCCTGTAACCCAGTCAGAACCACCGCGAAGGGCTTTCCTATGCCCTGCAATAAACCGGCCACAGGCAGTGATGCTGCCTGTTGCTCCTGGATGGGCAGGAATGGCTTCAGAAAGCCTGGAGGGCATGAGGGCCTCGTCAGCATCACTAATTACACGTGGGGGTCATGTTCCCAAATGACAGAGAATGCTCCCACTTTACTTTCTGCAAAGCCCTGAGGGGTGGGATTGCCTGGACCAAAACCCACACCGGGGCATGGCTGCGGACCCCGCACAGGGATGTCTGTGGTGCTAAACCTGCACAGGCAGCGAAGGGCGCAGGCACACCGAGCAAATCGGGCCCCACCGTTAATTACATGCTAATGGGCCCTGCAGGCACCACGGTGTTTCTGGGTGGCTCCCAACAACGCATTGCCCCTCACTCTTCTGCTCCACTATGGAGCGCTCCTGGAACTGCAGCGGTGATGTGGCTGTGGAGTCCCGGGAGCATCCCCCAGCACAGGCAGAGCTCCAGGACAGCTCAAAGCCCTCCAAGCCCGCAGCCCACACTGGAACAACATTCCCGCAAGGAGGAGATCGCAGCCAGCCCTATCCTGCCTGGACTAGTTGAAGCAGAGAACAAGCCTCAGACAGCAGCTCTGGGGAGCGTTTCAGGCCCCCGGCACTTGTAACCACCCAAAGACCTAAAAAGCCCCAGTATCTCCCCAGACACTGCTGATGCTGCCTGTTGGGGTGCCAGGTCAACGAGTTGGATGCCAGGTCAACCTCGCCTGGGCTTCCCCATCTCCAGCATCCCCTGAAGCCAAGTTTGGTCATGCAAAGGTGCATGCAAACCCCCTGCACTGCAGCCAGCCTTGCCCAAGGGGGTCAGCAGACCCCATTGCAACCCTATAGATGTACGTATCTATGTTGGAGGTGACACTTGTCTCCCCTTCCCTTCCCTTGCTCACTTCCCAGCAGTACAGGACTGCAGCAATGGGAGGTAGCGGAAGCCAGCCCCTCTCCCAGGCATCCCTGATCTGTAGCCTGCTGCATGGGATGCCAGCATGGTGATGGATGAGGGCATCACAACTCCTCCAGCCTCTAATGGGGAAATCCTGGGAAACAGGATGCAAAATTAACCCCTCTTTTTAGCCCCTGAAAGCTCTCATCTGCCTGCAGCCAGCGAGGCAAGGGCCCAGCAAGCACATCCCATCCTCAGCCTGGCACAGGCAGGAATGATCATTTTCCTGGGCTAAAAGCTAAAGTCTCAAAAGGCTTAAAAAACCCCAAAGCCTTTGACCAAATGAGCATTGTTAAACCAAACCTCTCCTGGGTCCTGCACTGCAGCCGAATCCCATCCACCTCCCCAGCCGCAGCCAGAACCCCCAGCGCTCTCAGCTCAGCATCGCCTCTGCTCCCGCATCCCAAATCTCGCTTTGGTCCATGACAAATAAAGGCTGAAAACCAACTCCCTGTTACCCCCTGGGTCTGGCAGCAAAGAGCAGAACAAACTGCAGAGCACCGGAATCAAATGTTTATGTTGATATTTATTACAGCATGGGGAGGGGAGGGGGGAGAACCGTAACCATTCAAAGAACCATCCCATACCAATGAAGACAATAATTTAGCTATTCATTTTAAAATACATTAAACCTGGTCCTTTCGTTTCCTCGCGTCAGAACAGAACAGAAGAAGAGAAAAATAAAAGGAAAAAGATGTGTGTATATATATATATATATATATATATATATATATAAAAAACCCAAACCCTCAACAAGATGTAAAGCGGGAAAGGAAAATGAGGTGACCCCTTGGGGAGCCCCCGGGTGTATTTGCAACACATCTGTGTTATTTCTATGGGAGATATTAACCTGACTGTAACTATGAGACTGACACCCTCAGAACCCCCCCCCCCTCATCCCACCCATCCCTCCCTCCCCAGCGACTTTCTACAGGTAAAGCACAATGAAAATGCCCAGGAAAAAGAAGGCAAAACATTGAACCCCAACCCCCCCCCCCCCCCAAAATTCATATTACACACTAATAATAATAATAAGACTAAAAAAAATGGTTTTGTCATCTCATGTCTTGCAGTCAGAGTAATAAAACCAAGCCAAATGTCCCCAAAAACATGTCAGTGGAGGGGTGCGGAAAAAAGACATCCCTTTAATAAAACATTATCAACAAATATCGTACACAAACTACAATGTAGCATAATTATTACTGGGTTTTTTTTCTCATTGTTTTTCCCCCTCTGGGTAACTTTTCGAACCAGGCTACAAGGTAAGAAAAAACACTGAAACAAGATACAATGCTTGCAATAATCGGCACAAAGGGCAAATCCGAGGGAGGAGAGTATTTTACAGGATATGATATACATGGAGCAGAAACGGGAGCTGGAGAAAGAAACAAAGACCAAACTACAGGGGAAGTGTCATGTACAGAGATCCCAACCCGCCGCCTTGGCTCGTGTCCCTTCCTCTCCCACCAGAAGAAGGGCCTCTGATGCTTGCCATTAGCTTTTATTTCCTTGTTACAGAGCGAGCCTACAGAATAGCAAGGTTACATCTTAACAACAAGAACTCCTTAAAAAATATCGCCATCCAGTTCCAAATCATAGAGAAGTGAAACCTTGACAAGAGCACATCTCTAAAGAAAAGAATAACCCCCCCCAATACCCCCAAAGCAAATACCCCCCCCCCCCCCCCCAAATTAGCTGGAAATCACAGTTTCCAAGTCCCAGGTCAGATGAACCCTTTTCTTTCGGTGGATTTAAGACAAAAAACATAACAGAAATCAACTGCAGTGAACCAGCTGAAGGGCTCTGGGGAAGGGAGGGACAGAGATTTCTTCTTGTACTCAGAGAGGGGGGGAAAGACTAACACAGTGCATGCCACAGTCACAGAGAGCAAGATCACGATTCATTCAAGGATGTGATCCTAGAAGGGGTCACCTGCGTTAACAAAGAACGAGGTGGTGGAGTCTCTTCCCCAAAGCAGATCTTGTTAACTGGAGGAGGAAGCGTTGTGCTGCAAAACGAACCAAAAACCAAAGCCCCCAAACCAAACCAAAAACATGGGGGGGGGGAAGGAAAACCACCCCAAAACACAACCAAAACCAGGCCTTCTGAACAAAAACCACCATTGTAAACTGTCCAGTTTATTATTAAAAACAAAAAGAAAAAGAGAAATAATAATGACTACAACAGAGACAACATGAGATTTCATATCTAGACTAGCTTCCTGGTGTCGCACGGCACAAACATACAACAGGTTCGGTTTCTGTCTTTATTTAAAAGAACAAAGCAAAGAGATCGGAGTTGGGTGCTAGAGGCTTCCGTTTGTTTCCAAAAAGAAGTGTCATGTACATATATAAACCCTTCTGCACAAAGAAGGGTCTTGTCATGTCTTGAAATATCTTAAGATTTGTCCTTCATGTTTTATGGAATAAAAAGTTCAGCCTTTTTATTGCATGAAACTAAACCTGGGGTTTTGTCCCCCGCCACGTGTGTCCCTGCCCATACACCTAGCTTCTTCTTCTTCTTCTTCTTGCATAATTCGTTGAGATCCTCCGAACGGCAGCTGACTCTCTTGATCCTGGAGAGGAGGAGGGGGAGGGAAATCACACACTCATCGTCATGCTGGGGGAATACTGGAAGAGAGACAGAGCCAGGGTGAGAAACCAGCCGGGCCAGACCCCCCGACACCGAAGGGGGATGCCAAAGGATGGCTGATGACCGCTATGCAGCAACCTAGTTGGATCCAATACATCAGGAGGAGACCTGTGTTTACCAGGGCGGAATCTGCTCTGTAACTTGCTTTTCCAGGGATAAAAATCAGCAGAACAGTATGGGGTGAGATGCAATTAAAAACAAGTAATTAACATGCACGCGTGTATATGCTGCTAAGGGAGGAAGAGGAGGAGGGATGTCTGGAAGCCTTGAATCAGGCAGGCCAGCACAGCTGGCTGCATCTGCACCATCCATCTCCTCTCCATCCTGCGGGATCCTCTCCCCTCCATTTGTACACCCCCATCCCGCCAAGGACCCAAAACTGCCCCCACCCCTGTTATTTCTTCCTCCCCACTTTCTGTCCTGGAGCAGCTCGCAGGTCCAAAAGGCACCAACCACCGAGCCCACCCGTCCCTGTGCCACCCCAGGGACCACCCCACCATCCCCAGGGAGGTCCTCACTCACATTGTCGTTTTGGAAGGAATGGAGAAAGTTGCCTCCCAGCTCCCCGTCGTCTCTTGGAGTGCCCGGGGGATTGCTAATGCCACTTATGTTGTTTGGAGAATTCTGCAGGAGATGGGAGAGGGGAGGCTCTGAGCAGGGTCCTGTGCCCCCCGAAACACCACGGGAGGAGGATGCAGCCCCAACCATGTTCCCTCAAAGTGTCCCCATCATTGGGGTCACACCAGCACCCCAGTGCTGAGAAAAGGGGGCCCACACGCGCTCTGCAGCTCACTTACTTTTGGAAGTCCATCTATGTCTCCTGACCCTGTGTGGCGGGGGACACAAAAGGAGAAGAGCATCACTGAGCATGCAGCGATGGTCCCCATGCCCTCCCGCCCTTCTCCTCCCTGGGTCCCCATCTGATTTCCAGCCAAAGGCTCGGCTTTGTGGGCTGACCCCAGGATGGGAGCAGGCACCGCGATGCTCTGCAGCCCCCATGGAGTGAATGCCGCAGCCCCTCACGCGGGCGCTCACCTAACGATCCGTTCATGTGATGGGGCTCCATGCCACCCATGCCGCCCATGGGGCCGTCAGAGCCGGGGCCCATCGGGAACTGCGGAAGAAGAAGGGGACAAACCCAAAATCAGCCACAAAACCACCCTGCACATCCGCCACGGCCCTGGTGGCTCCATCCCCATCCCAGCCATCCCTCTGGAACGGGGCGAGAGGAGGGATACATCCACCCCAGAGGCTGCGGAGAGGTCACGGGTGTATAAATCATGGAATATCAGGTTGGAAGGGACCTCAAGGATCAACCTTTCTTGGCAAAAGCATGGCCTAGACAACATGGTCCAGCTCCATCTTAACAAGCAGAATCTGGCCAGACCCATGGCAATGCAAAGGGCTCCCTCCAACCAACGTTTAATGAGACTGAAACCCTCCTGTATCCCCCACAACACAGCTGCCACCACCTTGGCCGGAGCAGCAGGACCGCCGCTCTCTTAATAAGCATAAGAAATGAACAAAGTCGCCCAAGAGTTAATCGCTTTTTGATGGTTTGTTTTATTCCTATTTTGTAACAAATGGCTGAAATCAATTAAACCGCTTTCCTCGCAACTGATGAAGTTAATTATGATTTGTTATGGTATCTGATATGTAAATTATTAGAAAGCAGACTTACATTCGATCGACTGCCTGCGGGCGGTACTGGATTAATCATTGTGTAGATGTTGTCACTTGAATTTGTTGAATCTGTGGAACAGTGAAGCCCAGTAAGGCGGGTGATTAATTCGTTTCTTAATTAAAACAAACTCATGCCACTTGAACTCATTCTTTTGTATTTTATCACCAAAAATTCCCTCTAAGTACCACCATTTTCTGCCTAATTTGTGTTTAATGAAGATCCACAAAGTTTTTAATCTCAGAAATTCAACTGTGCAAAATAATTCAAGGCCTGGCTGGGAAGTGCAGGGAGGTAATTCCCAGCTGTGGAGCACTCCTCACCTCCCCGAGCCCTGCAGCACCTCAGTCCATAGGCAGATAGAAGGAATATCCCCAAATGCCATCCTGAAGCCAAGCAGCCCATGCCGCTTGCCCCCCGCAAAGGCAAAAGCTACATGAGTTGGTTATCACTGGTTGGGCATGGGTTGCCCATGTTTGTGGTGCATCCCTAGGGATGAGGGTTTCCTAGCAGGGGAAGGGGATTTCAGGGGGCTCATACCTGCAGGACTGGGCATGATGGGTGTCCCTGGAGGACCGCCGCCACCGGGCGGACCCTGCGGACAGACGAAGAAGGGATCAGCCACGCAAACACCAGCAGCATCACCCACCTGCCCATGTCTTCAAATGCCCCCCACAGCTGCACCTTGCACCCCCGAACCCAGCCCCACCACGAACAGTGATTCCCTGAGCCGTAACATCTCTGCACCCCAATGATAGGATGGACAGATGGAGCCAGAGGACTCACCACGTATGTACCAGGCGATGAAGAAGAGTATGGGATCTGTAGAGAGAAGAGAACCAGGTTCAGCCATGGGGTGCACAGGGGGGTCCCGAGGGCTGGACCCCGGTGGGGCACAGCCAAAAGCCCCACCACCCCCCAAGCCCAGCCCGGATGGGGGTCCCGGGGCCCACCAGCCCCAGCGGCACCCCACAGAGGAGCATGGTTTAGATGCAGTTCTGAACAAGAGGTTGAGGAACCCCTCTAATTAGCAGGATTCAGCTAATGAGGAGCGGCCTCATTTGTGGGATGCTCCCCAAGCCAGGCTGGACAGAGCCTTGGGTATCATGGTCTAGCGCGAGGTGTCCCTGCCCATGGCAGGGGGTCAGAACTGGATGATCCTAAGGTCCTTTCCAACCCAAACCATTCCATGATTGTGTGATACTCACTGAGTTAGCACTGCTGGGGTTCGGCCAGGGTCTCCCGGCTCCCGGCCCCCTGAGATCAGAATGGAACAGGGGAAAAAGAAAAGTTGCGTTTCCATCTGTATAGCCCTGCAAAACCCGAGCTGGCACCCGAACATCCCAAGGGGTTTTCCTTACATGTTAATTCCAGGCATGCCAGGACCTAGGGAGTTGGGTGGAGGTCTCATGCCGCTGCCGTAGTTCTGCAACGATAACCAAGGGTCAGTCTGCCATAAAGGGAAGGGAAACCAGAGAAGACAAGAGAAGGGAAAAGACCCCAAACAAACACAAACCCAAGAGGGTTTGTTTGCAAAAATGAGCTCTAAGGATATCTATGAGAGGATGAATGTGGAGGCAATTAGCAATTGTGTTTGTAATAAGCCCCAGGAACATGGAAGGGAGCCAGACTGAGCCCCAAAGTGCCCCCCGGTCTCTGCTGGTGGAAGGAAAACAGCCTCCTCCCAGCTCCAGGAGACTGCTCACAGCCCCCAGGCGCCAGCAGCAGCCCTTTGGGCTTGTCTGTTTGTGCAGGAGAAAACAGGGGCAGGAACAGAATAGAAAGCGTTGCTCGGGAGGTTGCTGCTGCAGCATAAGGATGGGAAAAGGCTGCATGAGCTCCCCTCCGAGATGCAGCATCCCCTGCTCCCAGGCTGGAGCAGGGAAAACCAAGCCAGACTTGTTTTCCCCTTGCTTCCCAGCTCTCTGCTACATCCCCTGGAGCGGGTCTGCAGCCGCAGGGAGCAGGCGAGGGCAGACAGCCCCTTGGGGCTGCTCTCCCGGCTTATTCTACGCCGGCTTTGCCCCAGCTGGGACCAGGAGCCTCAGATCTATGTCCCTCATCTCCTAAACCCAGCTCCAGTACAAAGCCAAGCCCAAGGCTTGGAAAGAAGAGGAATCCCCTGAATGCCGCGCTCCATTTGGTCTGCTTTGCTCCCTGTGCCCTCTGGGTGATGTGCAGCCAGATCTAGGTCACACTGCCACTCCTCCCTTCCCACCTTCCTCCAGCGATGCATCTTTTTGGGCTTGATTCCTGCCATTTAGAGCAAAAATCGCTAGGACAGGAGGAGGGATAAATGGCCGCTTCCTAATTCGAAGCCCCTCGGAGCGCTCCAAGCTGGATTTTAAGAGCAATACTTCAGTACCATCGCTTTCCCCTGGATTTCTGGACGCACCGGAGCATGGTGCTCCGCTGAGGGCATCGCCAAGTTTGTTTTGAAGAGGCAGAAAAGGGTTTTCCCTAAACAAATTACCAGCAAGTCCTTAATTGAGTGAAATTCCAGCCATTTACACTGAATAGCAGCATCAACCCCCCCCTTCTTTTTTCAAGGAAAGAAAAAGCTAAGCGTTTTTAATTGGAGCTGAAAGGCTGGAAAACGAAGCCAGCTGAAAGATGCTCATGGATGGTGGGGAAGGGAACGCAGCTGTGCGGAGCGACCTGGATGCCAGGCTCTGGCAAGACACCGCTGAAACCCAGCGCGCTACAAACACCCTTCACAAGAGGCACTGGCAAACCTAATCCTGGCTTCTGCAGAGCTGAAACTGCGACTATTAAGGGGAAAAAGGCAGCGGGGATCAGCTGTGAGGGATGATTCATCCTTGGTGCGTAATGAGTAGCTGTTGTCAGGACACCGGGATGTCCTGGCTGGATGCTCTACAGTCCTTTGGAATAATTTAAGGATGTTTACGAAGGTCCTGATGCAAAGCTTAAAGCAAAAAAAGCCCTGGGTACGCAAGGTGTGAGGGGCTGATGGGCTTGGTTTGGTATGGTGTGTATGATAGAGTGGCTGGTCTCCTCTCCCAAGTAACAAGCGACAGGACAAGAGGAAACAGCTTCAAGCTGCGCCAGGGGAGGTTTAGACTGGATGTTAGGAACAATTCCTTCCCCAGAGGGTGCTCAGGCATTGGAACAGGCTGCCCAGGGCAGTGCTGGAGTCACCGTCCCTGGAGGTATGAAGACAGGCTGAGAAAGTTGGGGCTGCTCAGCCTGGAGAAGAGAAGGCTGCGTGGAGACCTCAGAGCAGCCTTCCAGTATCTGAAGGGGGGCTATAGGGATGCTGGGGATGGACTCTTCATGGGGGACTGTAGTGAGAGGACAAGGGGTAACGGGTTCAAACTTAAACAGGAAAAGTTTAGATTGGATATGAGGAAGAAATTCTTTACTGTGCAGGTGGTGAGGCACTGGAATGGGTTGCCCAGGGAAGCTGTGAATGCTCCATCCCTGGCAGTGTTCAAGGCCGGGTTGGACATAGCCTTGGTTGACATGGTTTAGTGGGAGGTGTCGCTGCCCGTGGCAGGGGGTTGGACCTGGATGATCTTAAGGTCCTTTCCAACCCTAACTATTCTATGATTCTATGATCACCTCTATGATTCTAAGTGCTCACACACCATGTAGACGAGGCCCTCAGTGCCATGGGTTAGTGGCGGCCTTGGCAGTGCTGGGGTAACGGTTGGACTCAACTATCTTAAAGGTCTTTTCCAACCCAAGCAGTTCTATGTTATTTCTGGTGGCTGCCTGCACAGGCGCTGGCTCCCGGATGGCTGCGAGGAGGCAGCGCCCGTGGGTGCCAGATTGGGAAGCCCAGCGCTTCTCCAGGGATAGGCTGCCTTCAACCTCCCCCCCCCGGCTCCCTCTCCCCAATGTACGTACACAGGGAACGTCGGAGTCAAAAATAAAGCCCTGAACATTCACAACTCCCGCGGCTGCCGGAGCCGCCACCATCCCACGCGGCGCTCAGCGCGCGCTCGCCGCTTCCAAGTTTCACTGCGAGCTCTGCAAGTGGGAAAGCGAGCAGCCTCCCCCGGGCAAGCGCCGCCGCTCGCCTTGGCACAGGCAGCGCTGACAAATGCCATCTTCTTTTTGGGAGCCATCCTCCAGGAAAAGGGAGGGTTTGAAGCACGGCACCGGCGCTACCGGAGGGCTCGTCCGTGGAAGGATGCTCGCGCAGGTTTTATCCCCTTGCGCCAGGGTGGAACCTGCCAACACGGCCGGGCATCCCTGAGCGGCATCCTCATGCTGGTGTTAAAGAGAGATGACACAAGCTCCCTCTTTACACAGTATTCACTTCTCTCAACAAGTCTCTGGGGGGAAAACAAAACAAAACTGCAGCGCACCCGCTCGTCTCTTGACAGACTCTGATCCTCGTGCTACCAACTCGACGTAGGCGACGATGCAGAGAGGATAAACCTCCAACCAAAATATGGTAATCCGGTTTTGAAGTCTCGTAGAGGGAACAAACAGGAGTGAGTCAACAACGAGCCACTCCGTAAAGTGAATCCATGGGAAAGTTGGCATATATTAACCCAGATCTGCTTAATTTCAGGAGTTTACTCCCCTTTCCTGAAATAGAGAGCTCAAGCAGGCAGGCGGAGGGGAAACCTCGCAGGGGAAAGCCTTATTCCCCTGCCGCAGGGATCCTTGCCATTCCTTTTTATTTATTTATTTCTAATGCAAGCCTCCTTTCCCTTTCCTGCTGTTAGGGTCAGAACTATTTCCCAAGCAGCCAGTGTAATGCACTCAAAGGCTGCTCCGGCGCGGCACTAAGTGCCATCCCCTTTGACAGAAGGGCAGGAGGGATGTTGCAATACCCTTAATGAGCTCCGAAGACCTCACTCATGTTAAAAGGAGGGATTTCCAGATGCAAGACTAATGTAAAACACATTAACACTAATGGGGGGACAGGGTTTGTGTGGGGAACTCCCAGCCCTTTGAGCCTCAAGAGGTTGTTTTGATGGAGCCTGTAAGATGCTCTTTGGTGCTGGGCTTACCTGTGGACCGGGACCCATGGGGCCCATCCCTCGCGGAGGATTCATCCTTTGCATGGGGCCGCCCATGTTAGGGTGCCCTGTTGGGAGGAAAGCAGGGGTGTTACACGGCACAGCAACCACTTTGGGTCCCAAATTAACAGGCAATGAGAACGGTTAACGTTCAACCCTCCTCTGCTGGGTTTACCTTGCTGTCGCGTGGGATCCATCGAATTGGGCAGCAATGGCTGTGTACCGGGAACGGCGCCCGGGGGCTGTGAAGGCAAGGGAAGGAAGAGTAAAAAACCACAGTAACTGCTAAAATGCAGCCCACAGACAGAGATTTGGGTCGAGGCTTTAGGCTTGCAGTGGGCTCCTCAGCGCGCAACCTGGGATGCACCATCCCTCCTGCTGCATCATAACCTGCGGCTGCTTGAGCATCCCGCATCCTGCTGCGTCCCACATGCCGCTGCATCCTGGTGATATCTTCCTACAGCCTCCGTGCGTTTGCCTCCCCTTCCCTTTCACAAACACCCTCTAAAAAACATGTAAGTCACCAGCGTTTCTTTCTCTCCCTGCAATCCGTGCGATGTCAGGCTGCTGTATTTTAGGGAAGCAAGGGGAAGCCCAGGCTGCACGGAGCAGAGGTGTCAAAGCTGGCAGGGAAAGGAGACCAGCAGCACAGCTCTCCAGTATTCATCACACAGCACCAGGTCCCAGATGCACAGGTTACAATGGGGAGATGCTCCACTTGCAGCAGATCAGTGTTCAGACCTGTCCCCATGCAGGCAGAGGGGAAGGCGGATGCTCCCCCTCCCCAAACCCCTGTTTCTGCTCAGCCAACACGCTATTTAAAGTTCAAAGGCTGCTCTGAACAGATAAAGGGGCAGAAAATCACAGATACCATCTGCCTGGGGGAAGCAAACTGTAAACAGCTTTGCTACAGCGCTGCCTTTCATTTGAGTGCCGACACAGGATGGATCCCACTGCTGGAGCACAGCGCAGGCACAGGGTTCACACAGCTATGCCAAGGCACAGTCTCTGCCCAATCCCTTGTTTTTTGCAGCCTGGATGCTGGCAGCAGGAGGAATATAAACCAGGAGGGCTTGCAGAGATGGGTATTTACACTTGTGCTGTCTGACCTTCCTGCCTGCCTATTTATTCCTCTGGTCCCTCTGGATGTGACCATAACCTCGCTGAGCGATGCGTAGGTACAAACCTCTGTTTTACACATGGTGTTTGGGGGAAAGAATGAAATCCTTCTCATTAACTCTACCCATTCCTGGATGCTTGACCAGCCTCCCCAAACCAGTCTCCTGCCTGCCCCAGCTCACTGTGCTCACCTCCAGCAGAGCTCGGGAGGAGCCCAGGACCACAGCAGGACGAGGTCCCATTAAAACTGCCCCATGAGGAGGTGCAGTCAATTAACACCTCTCTAAAACAACCACCAGTGCCCTGGCGGGAGGCTCTTGCAGCCCAACCAGGCTTGGGGGTCCTACATCAGCCCCCACTGAGTTTTTCTCTGCTCAATCTCAGCTGTCTCCCCACCATTTAGCAAGCTCCAGAGATTCAAGTCTCAAATCCAGCAAACGCAAACACGAAGCAAGCTGCTACATCCTATTTCCTGACTATCCCACTCTTTCTGCTAATAAGAGCTATATAACACCGATGTTGTTAGCCAAAAATCAAGCTCCCAGGATAACATTTACACAGTCACCTTTGCTCCTCAGAGGAATTACAGGTTTCCTTAAATGATTCGGCCATTACTCTATGGATCTGCATGGCATCGTTGGGAAGGAGATGAATTCCTCGCCCAAAGGCCACGCGTTCAGGCAGCGCGTGGGGTGGAAGCCTCCATCCGTAAGGCCAGAAACAAACTGCCCTTGTTTAAGCTGGGATAAGAGGATAAAACCCAACCCAAAAAATTCAGCAGTGACCTGCCCCGCTTGACCCCGCTGCTGATCCAAGCACTCGCTCGACCCAGCAGCGGGATTATCTCCATCGCTTTAATTTTCCGTGATTGCAGGGAAAATCCAGCCGGGCAGCAAGCATGCTGAGAACACCACAAATAAAAAGCAGCCTATTCCCCACCCTGGATACGCCTGAACCTCAAAATAGCATTACGATACCATGGTTATGCGACAGCACCAAGAAAACACGATGCCCGATGGAGGCGATGCGATGCTTGCCATCCGAACCCAAGGAGCATCTTCAGGATGCCCATCCCTTGTCCCCCCAAAAGCCACCCCTAGGAAACCCGCCAGCAGGGAGCACAGTACCTGGTTGCCCATCCTGATGGGGGGCCGGGGACCTCCGGCGTAGCGCGGCGACATGAACGGCTGCGGGGACACAAAAGGAAGGTGAGGGCCGAGCTGCGGGGAGGCAGCACGCTCCCCACGCACGCCGGTTAGCCTGTACACGCCGTGTTTGTGTGAGTTTGGTGTTTTCTGGAGACATCCTCTTTAAAAAAGTGGTAAGTTTCAAAAGGAAAAAAATAAAAAATAAAAGAAAAAAGGTGTCCGGAGTCCTCTTTTTTTTTTTTTTAAACAGTTTCTCTGTCGGTTTAGCGTTTGACATCGGCAGTATTAGGTGAGGCTGCTCAAATCAGTGCATGGGAAACCCTGAGTGTTAGGTATCGGTCAGGTTTAAACATATAGAGGTCTATAAAAAAAAGTGGCAAATAAGCACATACAGACACGCACACGCAAAAAAAAACAAACCCCAGTGCTAAGTACGGATAAAAAAGCAGAGGAAAGATTTAAAGTGACTTTCTTTTTTGCTGCTACTAAACAGGAGCTTAAAAACCCACATCGAGTTAAATTCCTCAGGCTACCTCGGGAAGGTGAAACAGGCTGATACCCACGATTGACTTCTCAGTCCATTGACAACTGCACATCCAAAAAAAGGGGAAAGAAAAAAAACCACCACAAAAAAAGGGGGGGGGGGGGAAAAGCCAACATTGTGCTTCAGAGCTGGGATGCCCGGGGGGATGCTCCCCAGGGGAGCGGGTTCCCGCTGCCCAGCATGCTTATAGAGGGGGGGAAGAAAAGGCAAATCGAGCGCACGTCCCAGTTCACAGCCCTACCCATCGCTAGTGTCTTTACCTGACTGTGGGGTCCCATCATGCTGTTAGGATTGTGGGGTGGAGGCTGTGCGTGTGGCGAGGGCTGTGACCCAGGCGGTCCCTGTGAGGTCAGACAGTAGAAGGAGGTTATAGATTAGCACATGAAAGCGCAGAAAAGAGCTAAAAAAAGGATTGACGGGTGGACCTGTTTTGTCAGGGAGTCCGTCCTCCCATTTCTCATCTTTCTTTTCTCAATTGAGTTCCTATTCGTTTGCAGCTGAACAATGAATAATGAGATATGAAAAAAAAAATGTTAAAAATATAGATCCAAAATCAGAACATCTGTCAAAATACAGCGGCCACATCGTAAATAAGTCCCGGGAGTTCAACCAAGTCTGCAAGGAGAAAACACAACAGGGAAAACACTTTGCAAGGGCGTGCAACCAGGAAGAAAAAAAAGATACAGGAGAGGACCAAAGAGGTTGGGGAAATACAAAAAACACCCCCAAACCTAAAAAGAAAAAAAGCATTGTTTTCCTCTCCCATCCCAAAGGTTGGAAACACCTCTGTTTGGGTTGGGGGTTGACAGCGTGGAGGTGCTGGAGGGGATGAGGAGCACGTCCCAGCTCGCGCCTGGGCAGCGTTTAGCCGGCACAACCGGGGCTGCATCGCCAGGCTGTAGGGATGCGACATCCTTCCTCGAGGTGGATTCCCTAAGGATTTGAGTAAAATGGCTTGCGAGCAAAGAAAGGATGTCTGGGGATTGGGGGGGGGGGGGGGGGGGGGAAACGGAGAGATTAGTCGGTGCAGGTTTAAGGCTGCAATGCAGCAGCCGCTGACATTTTGGGCTTGAACACCCACTTTTTTGCTTTTTACTTTAAATTTCCCTTACAAGCACGGAATGCTCGGAAAAGCCAGGAGCTCAGTGCAGGAATATGCCGGTGCGTGTTAACATAAAGGGGGAAAAAAAGGCTGTTTTTTGAGTCAAAGAAGGTGTAATTGGTAGTGAAAGCAAACGAGCTTTGTCAGTAGGTGATGGGAAGCGACGGCAGGCTCCAGGACCGGCGCCGGAGCAGATGTTCTCTACCTGCCTCGTTACTGATTTCAACAAGTGTTCGCCTTCTAGCTGCTGCCAGCAATGGCATGGTTTGTTACCATGAGCAATTTTCTTAATTAACAGACATTAATTAGCCATTTAGCAATTTTGCAAGCATTTGTTTAGCAGCTTTCCTAAACATGAATACCACTGTGATAATGGTACTGATTAGAGGGTCCCCTAATTAACAGTACAGGGAAGGAAAATTGAAATCACATAAATTAAAAAGGGAGGGGAAGTTAATGAAGGCAGGACATATTTGCACCTGCAAATCTTTTGTACAGCGGAAACTTGAGTGCAATGTAAATAAAGTAAGAGGGTGGGTTTTCTCCTTTTTTTTCCTCTCTCCTCTCTTCTTTATTTGAACTGTTCGGTGGCGAGATGGAGCCAAGCGCATTGAAACCAACAGCCTCCTGCCAGCCTCCCTGCTCCAGCCGCTGCGCCTGGGGGAATGAAGGCCCGCCATTTATTCTCCAGGAGCTGAAGGCAACCAGTTCCTGGCCCTACTGGCCAGGGAGCGTTGGCTGGAAGAGGTCACAGCACCTCTGGTCAATCCTTCCAGTGGCAACACAACCACCTGCTCCATCCACGTCCCATCAGAGCGGAGAAGACAAACCTCTGCGGTCCAATTGTAGCATCAAGCTCCTTTAGCAGAAGTCCTCTCCGTGCATGGAACTCATTTCTGCTTCTGAGGTGGCTAACTCTGCGTGAATGCAAACTGAACCGGGGCAGCAGCCACTTCACATCATCAGCTCACGGAGGACAGCACTCCCCAATGAGGTCTGGCCATCATAAAAGCCCTTCTACACGTTACAGCTGCAGGATTTGGGGTAGGGAATGTTGGCCGATGTGCGATGAAACCAAGTGGAAGGGAAAAAACAGGACTTGCAGAGGCCAATCAATCCCATCAATGCAAGAGACAACAGGTCCTCCACAACGCCTGGATGGCTGCACTGCCAGGAAGAGGTCACTGTTATGCAGGTACTGCCTGAACAGGCACGTGGACCCCATCCTGGAGTTATTAAACCCCTCATTAAACTCCTGACATCCTCCCTGTTGTACCTCCCAGCATGCGAGGGTGTGGGGATAACAGGTATTGACTGCATGGGGGACAGGGCCACCTACACGTACCCCGGCTGGGCCTGGATGGTGATGCTTTATCTCTGCGTCTGGAGCTTCAGAGCAAGCAGGGTTTGGTTATTGCAAAAGAATCATCTATATGAGAGAGCAGTGTTTTCACCAGAGAAAAATCCCCCGTGGCAGCTGGATCCAGAGAGCATCAGTTGTTTGTGCTGCTGAATGCATCCTCCATAGTGTGGTCCTGCCCTGCTGCCCCAAGGCTGCTCCCTGGGACGCTCCATCCCCAGCACCGCAGCATCCTCGCCATTGCATTATCCCATGCGGTACCACTCGCGGCAGATACTTCTGGGTAACGTGACTCACCCAGCTTGTGCAAACATCTCGGCAGGCAGGGAGGAGCCAAAAGGGGCTCTTTTCTTCTTCCTTTTAATGCTTTTCTTGCTTTTTCAAACCAGCAACGAGCAGCAGCATCCGAAACGCTCGCTCCGGGCTGCAGCCACGGCGATCCCCTCCCCGCACGGCTGCTCTGCTCCGTCAGGAACACAGACCTTCTGGATATTGTTATCTCCATAAATATTTGCAGATGTTTCAGGGCTGGGACCTGCGCTGGGCCGGGAACGCCTGCTGGATCAATTGCTTATTCGCATGGGCTTCCCTCGCTGCAGATGAGGGGGGAGATGATCCTGATGGATCGCAGTGGTTGAAACAAGTGTTTTGCAGAGATGACATGTGGGCTCCAACCAACAGAACCACCCTTTTCCCTTGAAAAATGTGTATTTAGCAGTTATTAACTAGTGCTGTTAGGAGAGGAGGCTGAACGAACGCAGTCCTGCTTCTTCCACATCCCAAACGCTCCAGAGTCACATCCCCTCGGAGCTCCATCCAACAGGAGCTCTTCACTCTCATCAAGACCAGCGCTCTCCCCAGCAGAAGAAATCCCCCATCAACTTCTGTTTTCTTCCCCCCCCCAAACTGCATGCTTGCAGGGGGGGTTGGTTGTTCTTCGCCTTCCTGTTGCTGCCTCAAAAATACCCCCAGTAACAACCCAAACAGCTAAAACAGTGTTAGGAGGAACTGTTTCTGATGGCCATCGGTGCCCCCATCTCTTCTCTGCTTCATGTTTTTCTCCCCTCCACACTATGGGCGTGTTAAAAGCCCAACCTGGCCCATCAGACGACCAAAGTTCGCTGCTGCTGCTGCTGCTTTCTACAGGGACTTCCCAGGCGATCGGGTTATTTCCAGTCTGTCTTTCATGAGCTCAACTCCTCAAACTTCTTGTAAAATATTAAAGATGGAAAATGGCACGAGCGATCATAGCTCTGCGTGTGTCAATTTATGTTTCCAGCGTAACTCACCACAAATGGATCACGTTTTATGGGCTACAGACTTGCAGCTAATGGGGGAGTTTTTCTATGTAAGAACATTTCCAAGCACCTCTGGGGGTGGCAGAACAATGCAGGATGGTATGAGAAGGCAAAGCATCGCTGCCACGAGATACCGACAGTATAGAGTTAGCAATAGGAAAGCATCTTGTGCTTTAAGATACCTGCCTCTGCCTTCTGGTTCTGACATCAGAAAATACTAAATGAAATCAGATGGATATTAATTACAGATGTGTCTGGGTTTATCAGATGGCAGCCTTAATTCTACCGAAGGAGAGGGAAGTTTTGCAAGTTGTCAACAAAAGTATAAGGTAACGCTGAAGGAGCCTTTAGGAGAGATGCTCCTGGTGCCTTCAAAGAGGAAGACCATGGTCGCCTTCCAGTGCTGGGACACAACTGCACCTTCCCAAGAGAGGGCAAGGCAGGGCAAGGCAAGGCAAGGCAAGGCAAGGCAGGACAAAGCAAGGCAAGGCAAGGCAAGGCAAGCAGGGCAAGGCAAGGCAAGCAAGGCAAGGCAGGCCAAGTTCCCCCGCAGACAGCGAAAGGCAACCGTGGGCAGGAGCTCTGCCTCGCCTGCAGCTGGGGCTCCCAACTGCAGAAGCCTGGTTTTAAGGAATATGTTTAACACAAGCTCTTCAGGAAACAAACCCGTGTCAGCCGGAGCCAAGAACAGTCACCTCCATCTGGCTGGAGCACCCGAGAGAAAGTTGACTGCAAATCCCACCATATGCTCCAGACGCTCGGTACAAAAGCCTCGGGCATCCTCCTAAACTTCCAGAAAAAAGAACTTTCTCCAACGCTTGCCTTTCCTTTCCTCCAGCTCCTCAGCCACCTTCCTCCAAACCCTGCCTGCTGCATGGCTGATACCGGGTTCTGCCCTGGGATTTCGGGAAGGGCAGACCGGTTTTGTGGCTCAACCGAAAACGGGGTGACCGTACTTGATGGTCACTTACGTTTGACGTATCCCAAATGTGGGATGGGAAATCCCACGGGGACATCAGGACAGCTGAGCAATGGGAAAATGGTGGCATCCAAAGAGGGAGCAGGACAACATGGACCCCTTCCGATCGCTCCTGGCTTTACCATCCTGACCCCTATGGGTGGCCTTACCCAAAGGGATGTGCTGCGGGATGCAGGGAGGAGAGGTGGGAAGGGCAGGGGATGTCGGGGGGCTCCGGAGCCCCCATTCTCCCTGGCTCCCGAGGTCTCTCTGCATTAGGGGGCAGTGTGGGAACACGGAGCAGGCGGTGCTTTGTTTTGGTGCATCTCTCTGAGCTGCTGATGCATAGCTAACGCAGCGCCGACATTGATTTATGGTCAACTTTCCATTTCATCAGCGTGCGGGGTACAGGGCAGCAGAGGGAGTTTGCACGGGGGAGAGGAGGCACAGCCATGGCTGGGGGCTGCTGGCTGCCCCCCTGACATGTATTTAGTGTTAAGGAGGTGCGGTATTAATTGTTTTCTGTTTCCAGTTTTCCTTCCTACATTTCCCTGGCACCCTCCTTTTGAGGGATCTGCACCCCGGCATCCATCCAGCTTTCACAACAAAAGCAGGAACGCCTCCGATGACCTTTCGGAGGATGAGCAGAGGGTTTGTTTGCTCATCTCAACGGGACAAAGGGAGAGATTTCAATAAGAGCATCTACCCACGCCGGCCATCAACCCAGCCACCTTTTGTCCGGAGCACACCCTGGTGCCGTGCTGCTGGCTGGCACCACGCAATGCCCCTGCAACCCAAGGGTGCCCAGGGCCTCTCCTTTCCTACCACTCTGGGGAGGTTTTGGGGCGCTGCAGGCTGCTTTTCCCTTGGCCCCCAGCCTGAAGGTCGCTGCTGAGCCCCAGCATGGTGAAGGGACTCTCCCTGCAAGACGATGGCTGCAGATGGGCGCTGCAGCCTGGACTCCCCCTCTCCTCGCCCTTTTCCGATGTGTTACTTCCCCAGGCTGACTCCCATGGGCTTTTAGGCCACCAGCTCCCAGGAATGGTCCATATCAATTTCCCCTTTGCTAAACAGCAGTGTTGTGTGGTACAGTGGGGGGTTCATGCACCCCCACATTGGCAGTGCAAGGGTTCCTGCAATCTCAGCTTCGTTCGTGACTCCCCTCCTCAGCTCCCATATGAAGCCCCACCACGCCAGGACAGTGACAGGCCCTCTAAACCCTCCCAAAACCAGTTTGCCCATGCTTGCTCCCCCCAGGGGTCTTCCTTGCAAGTCTCTGGTGCTTGCAGTACGGTTCGGAAGAACAAGGTGCTGAAACCCCCTGAGCCTTCTCCATCCTCCGGTCTCCTAGCATCAGCTGAGGTGGTACCATCAGGAACCTCACTCCCAGTGCTGGCACACCAAGGGCTGGGGAGAAATCCTTTGCATCTCCTGTGACCTTTTTGGTTTTGCCCTCTTATGTTCAGCACTTAAACTTCCCACAGAGATAGGAAATCACCCCCAGGCTGTGACCAGCTCCCTGCTGAGCCTCCAGCCCACCTCTGCAAGAGCTGGTGTCCAGCATCTCCTGAAGCTGGAATGAGCTCCAGCACCTGCAACAGATCAGACAGGCTTTCACGGAGGCCATGTTCAGACTGTGTTAAGAGGTGGGATTTTTCTTCTCCCCTCCATCTCCAGAGCTGGGAGGAGAAACCAGATGTTGGAGGGCTTTCAGGAAAGGCAGGCTCTTGAGATGTCACATGCGAGCCATATGCATCAGCACCCATTCTCTCTTCCCTCCCGCAGCTCCAGGGATGGCCAGCATCCCCACACAAGGCACCTGCACCGGTGCCACTACTTCTGCTGGGTTTCCAGGTCTGAGAATCATAGGTTAGGATTGGAAAGGACCTTAAGATCATCCAGTTCCAACCTCCTAAGAAAGCAGGGCTGCTTCTGAACCTCCCTTCCGCACAGGCTCCTGGTCCAGCTCCACAAGATGCAGGGAGCTAGAATCATCTGTTTGCTCCTGAATAGGACCCTCAGTGCAAAACCACTACGTGAGGACAGACAGCAAAGCATGGGCGACAGCTTGGGGGCTGTCAATGTGAAGAGTCGAGACAGGAGCATGCACAGCGCACCTGGGGAGATGCGACTCCTCTTCCTCACCTTCCCCTCCCGGGGAAGCCAACCCCTACTCTCGAAGCCTTGCCCTAACTTGGTGCCAGTTCCGCAGCCCTCGCAGCCCCGTGTGAAGCAGGAGCCCCAGAGGACAGTCAGCTCCACCACGGGGCGAGATCAGGGCTTCTGGAGACACATTTGTTGGAAGCAGCAGCTTGGCACTCCAATTGCTGGCAGCGGCAGTGACCTGCAAGATAGCATCTCTGCTGCTGGCTTCGCCCTACAAGCTTCGCCTGCTTTAGGGTTCCCGATGGATATCGGGTATTCTCACTTTGTCAGAAGCATGCTCAGGAAATGGGATCTCTCTAAAAGAAACCCCAGGCCCTCCTTCCCCCTTCCCATACACATGCAAACGGCGGTATCGGGTTCAGATATCGCCACAATAAATCACAAGCGCCTTATCGAGCCTGCCTGTCTACTGCCGGAGAAGTTCTCCCATACACAAATCACAAGCCCAGATAAAAACCAACCCCACCATCTTGCCAAAACAAATATTCCTTTCAACTCCCATCCCATTCGTCACATGAACAAGTGCTTCTTCCTCAAGAAGGAAGACTTTAATGCACCAAGAACTGAAGCCACTGCGAAGAGATTGCAGAGCAAGCCACAGAAACTCCACAGTTCACATCTGAAAGCTCCTTCCCTATGTGCTTGCCGAGATCCTTTCCATCAGCACCACTCCAAACATATGTTACCCCCCTCCTCCATCAGAGCCCGGCACAGGAGAGGGAAGGAGTGAGGGGATTTGGGGGACTTTGCTAGGTATTTGCTTACAAGGTGCCTCCACGGCATGCGGGAATTTGGCTGGAGCCTGCAGCCACAGCCAGCATTTGTTAATGCTTCCAGTGATTGCATTTGGAAAGAATCAAGCGGTTAACCAGGGGAGGGGGAAGAAGTTTCAGGGATCAAAATCCAGAATGTTTTCAATTATGCACGTCTGTTAGGACCGGAGAACAAACACAACCCCAACCCAAACACAAACCAAGCAGCTCTGGAAAAAAACACTGGTTGTAAATACACAGTAACCTCTTCGAGCATGAAAGAGATTTGCTTTAAGGCCACAAAGAGTAGAAAGCAAACGTGGAAGGGCAGCAGAACACGAGTTATTCCTACACAGGTCAGCATGCTGCTTCCCTAGCATCCCCTTGGGATAAAAACACAGGCACAACAGCGCTGACACCCGGAGCGTAAGCAAACACGTGCGTGGTGTGGAAGGGAGCATCGGGAGGAGCAGGAACCTACCTGGAAGAAGCCGGGCGGGATGGGACCCCCGGGCATCCCGTCGTTCGGGGGAATGTTTCCAAGCACGGGACTCGGGGCGGCTGCTGCGCTCTGCAGGGAACAAAACCAGGACAAACACGGTGGGATGAGTTGGGAGGTAAGGAGGAAAAACACATCTGAGAGGCTGTCTCTTCCGCCACATACCAATGAGTCACTTCGCTTGCTACCTCCAGAGCCCCAAGCATCGCTGCCCGTGCCCTGAGCATCTTCCCTCCATGGAGGAGCAAGGGGAGGGACACCAGCCTCTGCGATTCGCCCATGGAGAAGATGGCTGCACAAAACCTGGCAATAATTCCAGGGCTTATTTATTCCTTTACCCAGGCATTTAGCTTCATTAATCCACCAAGGAGCCTCATCCTACATGTCAAGCTGTTTGCAAGCTTTTTAAGTACTTCTCTTACCCGTACAGGCTTTGCTGGTTCAGTTCTGTCCTCTGAAAAAGATGCTTCCCTGACCTCACTAGCATGCCAAGGTTTTATTATGGATTTCCAAACTCAATGCACCCCATCTGCGGGGTCACATTCCCCTCGTGCCTCCCCAGGATGAGCGACCTGAGAGGCTCTGGCTCTGAAAAGGAGGGATGGGGAAGGACACGAGGTACCAGGACACCCTGCTCACTCCTGCTCAGCATCTCTATTTGTCTGCGCTTCCTTGCTGTGCTGTGGAGCTGGAGGCACTGGGAAAGCACCAGAATGATGAGAAGCTCCTACCCAGAGGGAGCATGTAAGAAGAAGATCTTTCCCTAAAGACCTCCGCTTGCAACACATCCCTGTCGGAGTTCAAAGCAGTACCAGCGCTGCTGAAGCGCTCTGGTTTAACCATCACCATTACCCAGGGTAGTTACAGTGGAGGCTCGGTGACATTAATTGGGTTTGGATCACTGAGCTACACCCTCCATGATTTTTACGATGGACTTACCCACCTAAAACCACACGGCAGGGCCTAGGGAAAGCGTCCACTGTAAAAGAAATTGGGAGAAGAACTTTCCACTGAGGAAATCCCATCAACAGATGGGGTACATGTGAGCCTGCTCAGGCTTGGTCCTGCCCCAAAGCTTGGAGCATCCTGTCCCCACCAAACCCTGTGTCCTGACAGCAGCTGAGCCACATCCGATGTGGTGACAACCACAAGACTTAGGCAGCCTGGAAAATTAAGGATTGTTAGTAAGCACTAAGGCTTGCCAAGGTGAGACCCCACGTTTGGTTGGGAATCTCACTATTCCAGAACAGAAAGCCTTGCAAAGGGCAAGAGAACATCAGGCCTTGTGTCTTCCCAGGGGCCATCCCTTGTTTCCCCTCCATCATGCTCTCCAGCAGCAGTCGGCATGCAGGATGTGGGATGAAGGCCAGGACCAAGCCGGATGAGCTGTCCCTTCTCCCACCCCAGCACGTCAGAGCTGCGAGTGCCAGAGATGACAACACAGGCTGGTTCCCCAAAAAGGGACCCTCTTTGTGAAATAACCGGGGTCCCCCTGCACCTACAGGGTCCTGAGCACCACCGGCACAACCCACACCACACTTCCCCCCATGTTCCTGCAGCAGGCACCCCAAGCAGCCTTCCCCACATCCACAGCAAAGGCCAGATCTGAGTGTTTTTACAGTTAATAAAGAAAAGTCCTGGCAGGAAAAATAAGCCTGCCCATTCCAGGCTCTTTTTATACATCAGACGGCAGCAAAAATAGACGGGAGAGGGAGTGAACCCAGTTCTCCTCCTCCCTCCATCCCCCCAAGTGGGTCAGCTATAAAAGTAAAACCAAATCTTAATCCAAGGCCATGAACATATTGCAGTTTCTCTGCAAAGCAGATGACGGTTCTTAATGCAAAAATATATAAGACCGAGCCCCAAACTGCTGTGAGCCCATTTGGAATTTCCTTTATTAAACCCTCTATCACGCAAAACGCTTCTCTCCCAAGGCGGCGAGCGCTGCAATAAAGCTGCCAAGGTGATATTTTATGGTTTCAAGAGATTTCCAGCACACCATAATCCTTCGCTGGGGGAATCTCCCAAAGCAAAATGGACCCCCAAGCAGTGAGGAGTGAAGATGGACGTGGATTTGGGGGATCCAAGCGGAGAACGCTGCCCTCCGCAACACGGAGCGGAGGGAAGGAGGGCAAAGAACGTCTTGAAGCAAATGCCCATTCTCCCCCAAAACCACAGAGCGCTTTTCCGTGTTAAACACCCCGAAACCTCACCTATGCCTTCATGGCGCGAACGGGGACTTGGAAGTTCCTCGCACATGTGGTGCTTGGCAGAACTCGGTCATTAAAAACCCGCAGGCGCCCTGAGCACGCTGCAGGATGGGAGCCAAACTGGTCAGCCCTTGATGAATGATTTACAAGGCTGAGAAGTGACATTTTACTTCTCTTTTATTCTCCCCCCCCACCCCCAGTCCCGCCGCTAAGGTAAGCACAGAGGCACCTTTAGCTCTGCCGAAGCGATGGGAGCGCAGCTGAGGCTGGAGCGGCTCTGCAAATCCCTTGGGATGCACCAGGAAAGAAAGGAAAAGGGGAAAAAAGGCAGCGAGAACACATTTCCCAATCCCTAAGGGTGAGCACTCTAACCCCAGGGGCTTTCCAGCTCTCATTTCCAAAAACCAGGACTTTTCTGCCTTCCCAGCTGCCACCACCTGGCTTATTTTGACCATTCTGGCTCAGAAACTCTCCTCAGGGACTTTGGAGATTTCAGCTGGAATTTGACTGCCAAGCCCCTATTCAAAAACCCCAAACCTCCCCTGCACAGGTACAAGCAAAGGGGGAGATGCCGCAGAAGCCGGCAGGAGATGGGGAGCACAGGCACAGTGGAGGAGCATGAAGCCCATCTGCGCTTCGTGTCCATGCCGGTGCATCCACCAACCACATCCAGCCACACCAAGGTCCCCATTGGATGGGACAGGGGTTTCCTTCCACCAAAGCACGCTGGAGACCACTGCCAGAGATGAGCAAGGATAGCTCTGGCACAGCCAGCATGCCGGCTCGCTTGCCTTTTATTAGATGGTAGATTTGCTCCATGCTGGAAAGGAATATATACGTGTTCCTGGAGCGCACATATATAGCTATATACACATACATACATATATATATATTTATTTTTCCCTACGTATGTTGGATTTTCGCCCCTTTTTTGGTGGAAGCCAGCGGAGCGGTGACAATCTGGATCCCCGCGTTCCACTTCCAAACCAAAGCTCTCAGTTAACACACCGGCTCGGTACGCCAGCAGATGCCGTCTAAGCCTTTAAATCGCACACTAATTGCACTAATTGAGCTAACAGTCTCTGTTTCGTCTCCCTACCCTGAGTCAACCAGCATCTTCTGGTACTGCTGGAGAGATCCAAGCTGTTGACTGTAGTGTTATTTTGTCAGCCATTAAACGATTCATCAGAGTCATTAATTGATTTATTACCGCTGCCTGCGCGTATAGCTTTGCAAATAAAGAAGGATGGAGGTCAGGAGGCAATGGAAAGCGGACAAAACAGCACAGCCAGGAGCTGGGCACTTGAATTATCGGTAGGAGATTTGCTCACGCAGGACCTCTGGCACCAGGTTATGGGGAGGGGAAAAACAGGGACAAAATAAAAAGGAAATACGCGCTGTTTGGCTGCACTGCAAAACCAGTTGGTTTTTTCAGCTAAGATCTATGTAGGATGTAAAAGGGCTATTAAAACCATCTTGTTTTCTCAACCTAATCCTTAGGAAGAGAGCAGGCTATTCCCCTGCATTAATTGTGTTTAAGAGTGGCAGGGAAGAGGCACCGGTGTGGCTCCACTGAGCAACTCCCCAGTCCCTGGAGCATCCCGAGTGCTCCAACAGCATCTCGGTGCGACCCAGATGTGCTTTCCCAGGCTGTCGGAGCCGGAGCGCCCCTCGGCTCATCCCACAGCCCCAGGAGGAGCTGCGGGCCGGAGCTGTTGTTTATTTACTTTCTTTACTGCAGAATTTAGGTCTCCGTGAGGGTTTGCTCAGAGCAGGGTGCGGCGAGCAGCTTCCTGCCCCCCGCCCTGCGGCACACTCGACCCGAGAGGAGCTGAGAGGCACCACCGAGGTGCAGAGGGTTTCGAGGGCTGAACGGAAAAGCCACAGCAGACAGCGCAGAGATGATGGGTTGAAATCATCAGCAGGCAGGGTAAAAGCGCCAGGGTAGCCCTGGTAATAAAAGGCAGCACCCAAGAAGGGAAGGTCTGGGGAGCTTTTTGGATGTGCTGTTTGCATGGCAGGATTCTTCCTTCTCGTTCAGGGAGTGTAGGGATAGGACAAGGGGTAACAAGTTTAAACTTAAACAGGAGAAGTTCAGGTTGGATATAAGGTTGGATATAAGGACGAAGTTCTTTACTGTAAGAGCGGTGAGGCACTGGAATGGGTTGTCCAAGGAAGTTGTGAATGCTCCATCCCTGGCAGTGTTCAAAGCCAGGTCGGACAAAGCCTTGGGTGGCATGGTTTAGCGGGAGGTGTCCCTGCCCATGGCAGGGGGTTGGAACTGGATGATCTTACGGTCCTTTCCAATCCAAACCATTCTATGATCCCCACTGCTGGACATGCCTGAGCTACCTCCAAGAGCATCTTAAAAGTGGGCTAAGGCGCTGCACCCCATCCTGCAAGGCTCCCGGTGTCACAGCAAGACAACATCCTGCGTGGTGGCCCAAGCCAGCTTGCCACCCACCCCAACACACCACGCTTCACCAACACAAGTGATGGTTTCTATTGACTGTGAAAAACAGGATCCCATGGGTGGTATTTAGTGTTGTTAAGCACAAGCTGATGCCCCCACCGCATACTGCGGGCAAGCAGCTTTGGGTGGCACAGGCAGTGGTGCAGCTCACCTCAGCATCACCGAACACTTTGTCTTAATAAAGATAACCTCCAAACAGTGGTGCAAGGCACCAGCAGGCAGCAGAGAGGATGCTCCCTTCACGACCCAGCCTCCATCAACCCAGCAGCGAGATGGGGAGAGCAGAAATATCTTCACAGCATAGACCTAAAACCAAACTAAGGAGGGCTGAGTATCTGATTTGTTGGCTCACACCTCGCGGCCACAACAGGAGCAGCACAAGGCACTCAAGGGCAGCTGCCTCTGGGACGCACAGGACATGTAGGTGATCTGGTCTCTATCTGCCTTCCTTTGATTTCATTTCTTGTGCCTAGAGCACAAGCTTTGGAGCCTAAGGAAGAAATCAGCGTGAGGGGTCAGGACCTAAGCAGGCTGCGTAAACAGGTAATGCAGAATTTAATTGGACTCTGGTTAAGCCTTTTCATCTCGTTAAAGCTGCCTTCATCTTATAGAGCCAGGTTTTCAATTTAATAATAGAACCCTCCCACACCTCACCGTAACCCGATTAATGCCGGGGAGGACGGCACGCCAACCGCTTCCTCTGGACCGAGCCCTCAGATGCTCTCCTGCATCAGTCCCCGGGTCCGTGACAGCATCTGCGTTACATCAATGTGCATGATAAGAAGTAAAACACCAGCCTGCTGCAGCTGATGAGGGTGATTTCCAGCCCGTGTGCTAGCGTTGGGCACTCACTTCAGAACCATGGTGCTTGCAGAGCCTCTCGGGGTGTTTTTTGGGGCACATGGGAGACCATCCAATGGTGAGCCACTCGGCTGGATGCTCCAGGAGACAAAACAAAGCAGTTTTGGTGTATTTTAGGATAAGAGGAGGTGAAAGGAGACCGGGATGAAGCTTTGCTTATTGGCAAGAGGAAGATATAAATAAGAAAATAGATTATTGTAGCAGTATCACAGCACCCAAACACCATCACTGTGCCCCCCTGGGACACCAAGCTGTGCATACAAGTTCAGCTTAATTACACTTCTACACTAGCACAAGCTGCTTGTGCTTCTTTTAAATACATCACCTGCAAGCCACCCAGCACACAAAGCACCAGCGTACACCCGGTCATGAACAGCCACGCTTCTTCCCCCCTCCTTTAAAAAGAAAGAAACAAGACCCAACCCTGCATCTTCCCTGAGCTCAAAACCAGAAAGGCACAACAGTTGAATGGTGTTTCAAGCTAATACGAGGATTTTTCTCCACCCCCCCCTTAAAGGATAATCTGAGACAGCAGCTCCGTCATCGACGGAACAATAGGGTTTTAATCTCTTAAATCGGCGTCCCCCTTATCCCCGGGAAGGAAACCCCCTTCAGTCATTTACAAGTTTGTAAATAAGGCTCTTGGTAGCATCTCACGGACATCTGCTCCGCCAGCCCGCCAGCGTTCCTGCTAACATTTACAAACATCCTTCCACAAACACCCAGCGCTCTGCTGAGCTGGCTTTCTCTAAATATATCCCAAGGAAATAACTTGGCAGAGCTGCAAAAATTTCACAGCAACCGAATTAAAGGGGGTGTGGGGGGCAGGAAAAGGGGGGAGATAAAGCATGGGAGGTGTAAACCAGACTAAACGCAATTAGGCTCGGTTTTGCACGCGCGTGTGGATAGAGAGGGTTTACAAAGGGAAACTTCTGGGAAGTCAAGCCAGGCTTGGTGGTAGCGCTTCCCCTCACTTAGGACAGGCTTTGCAGAGGAGCTCCAGCGCCTTATGACACATGGTTGGGTACACAGATGCACCCCATCACTGGTATTTAGGGATGCTTTGTGATGAGCATCCCTGAGTCCCCCCATCCCCAGCTTGGAGTGATGGTGAAGCCAAAGCTCCCGGCTCTCCCAGGGCTGGCACATTCCCCAGCACGAGACCCATGCGCAGCCTACACCTTAAGACCAGTGTACAAACCCTCCTCACTTCCTAGCAGCTCAAATGGATCTCGTGCAATTAGCAGCCTGGAGAATGCTGTAAATACACAGGTATTAATTACTATCAAGTCTCCTCTAATAAGTCCTGCAACAGACAGGCCAGGCTCTTTTCCAGCAATCAATACCACCCATTTCAGGGCCCACCTGCCAAAAAAGTTATATAAAATAATTATATCAATTTTTCATTAGATAATGCAATTGCTTAGGACTATTAATCTACTGCTCATCTACCAGTGCAGGATGCTCTGCTCTACCAAGGGCCACCGCTGCAGTGCACCTCCTCACACCAACAACCTGCGTTTTCTCCCGCCCTGCACACTCGGTGGTTCCCCCTGGATCTGCTCCTGACGTACCCACAAAATTAGCTTACAAATGCAATTCAGAGGTTTTCAAACTATTACTGTTTCCTAAACCAAAAGGGAAATACCCCCAGCAAGCAAAGCTGCCAGGAGAGGTAATTTGTTGGGAGTTTTCTGCAAAGTTGTGATAGTTAAAGCAGATGGGAGTTTACTCCCCATGACAGCCCTCACTTTGTGCTGCTGCTGCTTTTGAGGTGTAATTAAGCAGGGTTGCATGGTGGGATGCTCGTCAGCACGTGCATTGGCTCACCCCCCATCCTTGACTTAACCATCACAGCTAAAATCAAATCCTCTCCTTTATCGGTCTGTGAAAAGCTCAGATTAAGGAAAAATACTGCTTCCCTCTCAAGAAACTAAAGGAATAACTTGGTGATGAGGAACAAGGCAGCCGGACTTCTGCTTCCCAGTGCCTGTGCACATCACCGCTCCCCTGCCACCTTCCTTCTTCCAGGCTGAAACTGCCAAGCGAATTTTGGAAGGGGTTCGAAGAAAAACTAGATTAAAATGGGTAATCTAATTTAAGAGAAAAAAGTATATAATCCACAGCTTTGGACAAATGCTGCGCTACTGCACCATGTGCGTTTGGAAAGCCGTAGTTTAAATGCGTCCAAAGGATTTACTAACAACTAACGAGCATACTGCCCACCCCATCCGCTAGCCAGCACACCACAAAAACACCCCAAGGGCATCCAGTGTCCAGCAGTGATTTCCACATTGAAGATGGGCACAGATTGGAAACAAACGTTATGGGATTCCATTTATTTTTGCCACCTCGAGTTTCAGCTCCCTCATCTCATCGGCTGCTGCTTGATATCAAAAAGAATACAAAATAAACTGTGAGTGATGAGAGCCAGTGATGCCCAGATCCAGGGAAAGGGGTGGGATCCCCCCCTCCCAGTGCCTGCCTTTGCAAGGCAGCGGGAAACACTGTGACCTCCCCAGAAAAACATCCATTTCCATTGTTTGGGCAGCGGGATGCTGTGGGATGGAGCACAGACACTTCCCACCCCTGGTCCAGCCGGAGAAGACCAGGACCCGGCTCTGCCCTGCGGGAAAACATCCCGGTTTTCTCCATCCTCTCCGCCGCAGGGAAAAGAGAGGAGGGAATTAATGCAAATACTCCCATTCTTGTCATGCACTTGAATGCCAAAATATCCCATTTGCTTAAGCCTATTTTACTGCTAGCAGCTGCCCCAGTATTATTCCCCGACACCAAAGGCAAAGGGCAAAAGAAGTTGGTCCGGAGCAGGTGAACGCCATCTGCCTGTCCCTGACAAGATGCTGATGGCCACCATCTTCGTGTAATAACACAAAGCCCGTTTGAAGCACTGCTGTAACCTTCTGCAGGCGTTCAAACGGGTTTTGAAGAGCCAGCCGAGCATCCGTCCCCGCTCGCAGCGGCCCCTGATGGATTTGCCTGCTGATCTGTGAAGTTTTCCCACACCGAGCCTTTAAAAACCAAATAAATAATCAAATCCCATTCTTCAACAAAGCAGCAGGTTAACAACCGCAACAAAAAATCCCTGTTTTTAACAAAGTGGCTGTGTTGACGTTTGAAGGTGCTTCGTAGCATCTTCTCCGCACAGTATCTTCTATTAAATATGCCAGTGGAGGGATGGAAATGCCTTAAATTGAGGTGGAGGTGGCAGCTGACTGAAACAAGGGCTGTGACTTGCTGCGTGGGGCAAAGTCCAGCACCTTGTACAAACCCTGGTGAAGCAGATGGGGAGGAAGGCAGTGGACTTTGCTCTGGAGCAGCTGGCACCGCTGTGGCCAGACCCAGGCCACGCTATCAGAGCCCTAAATTAACCTGGGTGGATGGAACTGCTATTTTAAGGACTGCTGTATTCAGTAGCAATGATGGCTTTTGTCCTCCCCATCCCCCAAACAGCACCCATCCTATAGGACACATCCTATACCACCCACCCTACAGCACCCACCATCCTGGGAGCATTGCCATGATAAGCCCACCAGGTTTCTGCACCCTTGATGCTTCCCAGGAAGCAAATATGGGCTTGGAAGTCCTTTGTGAGGCTGCGGTTGTGCTCTAAGAGCTAACCCAACCTTTGATGGGACAGCAACACCGGTGTGCCATCAGGAAAGCCTTTGGCAAGCCCCATTCCCACGCAAGATGGGTTTTGCAACACAGTGATGCCTCAGTGTTGTGCATGGAGAAAAGCCATCGTGCCTCAGCAACATTCCTACAATTAACAGAGTGATGTTTTAAAACTGGTAAAAATATTCTGCCCTCCATGCATTTACATGGAAATGCTGCCTAAGAAAGGAGCTGCAAAGCATCCTGCACCCCAGCATCCATGCAGTGTTGTGCTGCGGGCCGATGGAGCTGCATCCTGCATCCTGCGTTTGCATCCTGCATCCATAGCGTTTTACTGCCTGGATATGAAGCTGCAGAACATCCTGCACCCCTGCATCCCGCAGCAGCAGTGCCAGCCCTTCCTGAGCCCTGCACAACCACGGATAAGGTCACAACGTGTGCAACATCCCCAGTGCCACATCCCTGGGGAGCAGGTTTGACCGAGCAGCGTGGCGCCGCACCGAGCACACTGACGCTCTCTCCGGGCATGCTTAAAGCTTGAGCAAACAGCTCAGGTTGGACACGCGTCAAGCCCATGGAGGATGCAACACGTGGGTGTGAGGCGGCAGCAGGAGGAAAATCCCAGCTTTCCTCATCACCAGCCAGCACAGGATCCCACCGTCGCTCTGACCCGGCAGCACGGAGACCAGGACATGGCTCCAGGGGCACCAAAGCTGCCCTGACTGTCTCCAGAAATCACCCCTGCGCATCTGCCAGGGGTCACAAATGAGGGGTCTTGGGGAGGTGGAGATTGCAGCAACTTTCCCCTCCTCTCTGCTCATATAATCCTCCAAGCTAATCCCTTCCAGCCATATGGAGCCCTCCTATCCCAAACCTGACCCTGGGAAGCGCCCGTTGCCGCCCGTCTGCACCCTATATCCCTTTGGGAGCAGCACTTTGGACCTCAAAAGCGGTGTATGGGTGGGAAAAGAGCACAAGTCCCTCCTCAGCCCCCAGGAGATGCTCCCAACTGCTGCACGCATGCTGTTTCTCATGAAAATCCACACTAAAACACTCTTTAAACCCAGGTAAGCGCAGCCCCCACGTCTGCTCCTTCCTCCCTTTTTAAACATCAGGGTTTACTGCAGTTATTTGTGGGTGCTGCCCCCCAAAAATACTGTTTCCCAGCTCCGGTAATTGCTCGAGGCATTAGAAAATTAATAGAGCAGCTAGAGCAAGGGACAGGAGGAGTAAATCTGACGTAAGCCAGCATGTAATTCAGCGCTATTCCCAAGAACTGGTGGCTTTCTCCACAGACAAAAAAAAGCCAGGGGCTAAGCTAGCTTGGAGGGGGAGCAGATCCTCCCTGGTAGGCTGGAATTTTTGGGGAGGAGGAGGGCGAATGGGAAGAGTTTCATTTCCAGAGCATTTTAACCATTTCAGCATGCTGCGGAGGAGAGGAGGCGTGGATCCATGGGACGGGAAGGAATTCACCCGGCATCACCTCACCTCCAGCCCTGCCTTTCCTCACCTACCCCTATCTGAGATAGGAAACACCGCTCCAAAGTGGTCCCACATTCTCTTTACCTTAATGGCAGCTCTCCACATCGCTTCAGCAGTCCGGTCAGAGCTGAGCTGCGGGGCTTCCCTGCGGAAAAGTCCCTTTGGAGTTGTGTAAGTGACAAAGCGCACGTCAGGGGTGGACTTCTGATGGAAAATGTGGGGTTTCACTAATTCAGCTGCTCTTTTGCTGCACGTTCACACTGCGGTTTGGTTGGATGAAGCTGCGAGCTAAGTTACCCTTAAAGCTCACAACACACGACTTATTTCACTTCCAGGAGCATCTCTCCCTGTCAAAATCAGGCGGTTAATACAAAACCCCCCCATTTATGAACTGGGAGCTGTTTGAAGCCGGCTCTGGAGGGACCCTATAAAACCAGCAGGCAGCCCCCCGCCCCCTGACCCTGCAATAAACTAGCACTGAGGCAGGGAAACTTCCAGCGTGGAGAGCAAGGAGGGAAAAAGGAGAATTAGCCCCAGGCTTTCAGACAGCAGAGGGGGGAGGGAGCGATGCATCGCTGCAAGGTCTTGTTTGGACTGGCAGTGTCGGTGATAGAGCGGGTGAGCAGACCGGGAGGGATGCGTGCGGATGATGAGCAGAGGGAGGGGATGGGCATGGGGGGGGGGGGGGGGGGGGTCATGGCTTCAAACTGCTGATGGAAACTTCCTGATGGACTTTTCCTTTCTCCTTTTACATCCAACATTTGACATATGGAAGTGGCTCCTCCGTTCCCCTCTCACAACACCCCGATACGAGCCCAGGCACATCACTGGTGAGCCTGTATCAGTGGCATGGACCTGACAGCACCCTCTTCTCCATGGTGACATGCCCATGGGGACCCATCCCCACAGCAAACCCTCCCCATTCCCCAAAGCTGAGCATCCCACAGCCTCCTGGCTCTGATGCCTGCTGCTCCCTGGGAGCAAAACACCCCCAAAACCCGTAGGGAGCCACAGGCAGACCCAGCTTCTCCTGGGAAAACTCTTCCCAACCATGGCATGGAAGCGACATTAGGGACGAGGGGCCTTTGTGTAGGCAGCACCCTGCTAAGCCGCACAAAGCTGGGAGGGGGTTGTTTTCAAAGGCTCCTGGTGCAGGGAAGGGCCCCCTTCCATCTTCCCCCCTCCCCGGGCACCGGCTTTGGCTTTTGTATGGTCTTGGCCGGATTCGTTAACTCCCCTCCTGGAGCTGGGGCCTCCTCCGCCTGCAATCCCTGCGGATTTTACCTCCGGGCAAGAGCAAGGGGGGAAAGGAGAAGGGGGGGCAGCCCAGAGCCATAAAAGAGCCTAGTAAAAACAACAGACTGCGGTTAGGGGATGGATCCGCGATGGCTTTAAAAAAGCACACCGCTGAGGAGAGTGTGATGGCTCTGCCAAGAGGAAAGAAGTGTCTTCCCACTTGCAAACAAGAGTTAATTATAGAAGAGAAAAGGCCCAGGAAAGTGTTAAAACCATCTGTGCCACGAGGAAGAGGCTGGGGCCGGGCGGGCGAAGGCAGCAGTGCTGACAGATGCTGTGTACAGGCAGCCTGGACCCATCCCACCGTGCTGTGCCTTCCTCGCGGTGCCAGGCTCCCATCCTGCCATCCCTGTCATGCCATCATCCCAAGCCAGGGGTGTCAACAAGCCACAGTGCTGCAACGTCCTACACATCCCCAGAGGGACCCCAAAACAGCCACTCTCCCGCAGGGATGCACAAACAAGAAGATTCAGCACACAAAGCCATCACCAACTCCCAAAAGTGCCCTAGGAAGCACGGAAGAGACATCCCTGGGACGCACAGCACAGCCTCACCAGGAGAACTGTCCTAAATACATCCCCACTGAAGCACCACACTGGTGACCTCTTTGTACCCATTTTTACCCCAAACCCTAGGGTAAAGAGCCCTGTGCGACGACGCCAAGCACCCTGCATTGCCCCTGCTATCTCTTGGACAGGGCTGAGGATGGACGTGCCACTCACCATGGGAAGGATGGGGAGCAGGGGAGGCCAGGGAGCAGCCTGCACGGCTGCACTGCGCCGCCTGACCCCACAGCCGGATCCCAACCGCTTCACAAATATTTACCTAGCTGCTTTTTAAACAAACCCCAAACGCCGCAGGGTTTAAAGTCCAAGTCCCAAACAGCTCCTGTCTTGCTCTTGCTTGCCCTCAGGTCCCCAGCCGCCTGCCCAGGGAGTCTCCATGCTCCTGACCCCCTGGTTCTAAAGACACTGGAGTCAGGCAGGCAGGCTCCTGCCTGGTCAGGCAGCCGGGCCAGCAGCAACACTTCTGCCTCTGATTTTATTAGGGACATTCAGGCTGGATGATGCCTGAACACGCAACTGGTGCCTTTCAGAGGAGACCTCATGCTGATGAGCTTGCATATAGATTCACCGCAGAAAATAATTAGCCATAATTAAGGGCTTCTGGCTTATGGCTCCAGCAATTGTTTAAACAGCAGAGTCTTGCTCAAATGAAGTTCAGGACTCGCCAATAAATATTTCTTCACTGGAATACAGTTTAGTTTCAAACTCCTGCCTGGGCTGCTCAGATTGGGGTTGGAGATGCTTCTCCTGTGAGCTGCACAGCCCTGATCCCAAAATCATTCCCTTTCGGAGCAAAAACCTGTTGGGGTAAGAGAAGGGAAGGAAGAACAGCAGGAAAAAAAGGCTGGGAGCTGGACGAGTGCGGATGAAGAGCAAGAAGGTGCTGCTGGTAGGTAGCCCAGTGGCCTGACATGGGCACCAACGCCTGTGGCATGGAAGGATAAGCTGGCATTTTGGCTCACAGAGACGGAGGTGCAGTCTGAAGCTCTTCCATGTAGCATCTACCCACTGTGCCAGCCCCTGTCCCACCTGCAGCACTCCCTCCCTATGGACAACATATGGCACGTCTCACCTCATTAGAGACATAACTAGCAGAAATAATAAGCAAGTCTTAACACAGTATCTAAACTAATGCACTACAACAAGCTCTCCAGCACTGAGGTTTTCTGGTGTCCCCCCAAAACCCTGCTCCCAAAGCCAGCCATGGTCCGGCAGCACGCTCCTGCTTGACAGCACCAGCCTGGGTGGCATCAACCGGGCAAAGCAGAGTTAAAGGTGAAGATCAATATCCATGTCAAGGCAGCTTCTAAAAGGTCTCACTTGGTTAAGTAGCCTTGAGATTTTGGCCATCAAAGGCAATGCTGACAACGTGGCCGTATGCTGCTCTGGTGCACTCAGGGGTCATCTACACAATTGTGATCTCTGGAGCAAGGAGCTGACAAGAAGGAGTCCCAGGCTGCTGGGGCAGGATGCAGGAACCATGCATGGCTGGAAGCCTGCAGGCATCTCCACAACACGTGCACTGAAAGTTTACTTTTTAGTTAACACCAGCCCCCCATTACTGCTGGAGAAATGGGAACCCATCAGTGTGCTGCTGTCCACCACAAGGCACCATGCTGTGATGCTGTCCCATCATGCTGGACCAGGTAAAGAACAAGAGGAGAGGAGCCCATTTGACCACCTGCACAGGAGCTCTGTCCCGGCATGGTGGGAATGTCATATGGGGATGCTGGCCCCTGGCCTGGGTACCTTCTCTTCTCCGATGCGAGTCCTGACACCACCTCAGGGCCACAGAATATGGAAAGCACAGACGATGCTGCAAATCAGTATTTGTGCTGTTTTCTTTGAGGAAAATGGATGTTTTCCCTCGTGGCTGCTTCTTCCAGCAGAAATAACCTCAGGAAGTGGCAGGAGCAAAACCCCAATGCTGCTCTGCCACCCAAAAGGGCATCTTCATACACGTTTGGTGCCTCCCCAGAGGGACAAGCCGGGAGCACCACTGGCTCCTGCCAACTGCAGGGCTTTTCCGAGCATGATCTAGGAGCACCGTGGGAAGCACACAGGGAAAATGGCCATATCATAAACCAACTCAACTTTATGACCTGGACATTTTAAGACATAGCAGGAGCCTTTGTACTGTGGCCATAACTGCAATATATCAGTTAGCCATCGCTTCCACCAAGATCTAGAGCTCTAGATTTTGCAGCAAACGCTGACTTAAAGACCCATATCAAATACATTATGATACCACTGCTTCCCGTTACCCACACTGATGATTCAATTAATTTAAAAACAGCAGTGAAATGTAATTTCACCATTAACCCTGCAATGCCCAGGAACCATCAGCTGGGAAGACAGCAGCTACCTTGCCCAGGTTTGGATGGACCGGAGGGGTTGAAGGAGAGCGAAGGAACGAAAGATGAGGAAATATGGATGTGAGTGGACACACAGGGTAAGGCAGAATCTTTCCTAAGCCCTTTGCAGTGGTAGAAAGCGTAGGAAAGTTTGCAGGAGAGATGGGACAGGGAGCAAATGGTGCCTGCAAGGGGCTTTATTCCAAGCAGGCCCTGGGGGAAAGGCTCACTCTCCTTGGCTCGAATCCACATGGTCCTGCACAACTCCAAAGACAAACACAATGCAGAGCACAGAACACACTGCCCTCCAGAAGGGTAACCCTGGAGCCTGCCCGGGTCTTGCCTGGGATCCATCAGTAGGGCCGAGGGTTAACAGGAAAAGTCAAATGAAGCGCAAACGCCATAAAGACAAGCTGTTCTTTCGGGGGGGGTAAAAGGTTGCCCTTCAGAGACCTGCAGTGATGGGCTGCACAGAGGCTCGGGCCTCAGGTCAAGTGGAGCTCACCCATGGCTTCACCACGCAGCCCAGCTCACTGCTGAGGAGCAGCACAGAAGGGACACGGCTGCCTGATGAGCCTCCCTCCCCGACACGTGGCTGGAGAAGAATAGTTATCCCAAGCAGAGCTCTCCCATCTGCTTTTGTTTTCCAGTCTTCAGTCCCGGGCTCCACTAAAGCCCCTGAAGTCACCGGGCATCTGTTCTCCTCCACCCATCGCAATCTGCCAGCCACCGCCGCTCTGACAGCCATCCATCACGCTGTAATACGCTGACCACGAGACCCAGTGGGACATCATTTTCAAGTCAAATGCAGCAGTTAGCATAAAATAAAGCATCGCCCTGGTTTGGGTTGGGTTGGGTGGGTTTTTTTCCCTGACAATCCTGCAGCTGCAGCGAGGGACTCAGTATGCAACAAAAGGGGGGGGGGGGGAGAGGCACAGGAAAATGGCAATTCTCCTCTTCTGAGTCATAACAATTATGACGTTGTGATAAGAAACGTTTTCTATGAATTTTTAAGTACCAGTAATCCTGTTTTGCAATTGTCCCCCGAGAACAAGGCGACAGATTGAATGGGGCTGACAGTTATTTCCATCCTGACAACGCGGCTCCGACGCGCCGTCTCCTCCCTCCTTCCCTCCAAACTTCCCAGCCTGGTGTTCAGCCCACCGCTCTGGATCCAGGTTATACAGGGCAAGCAAAGCGGAGCTGGCTCAGCCACCAGTAAGGACATCCTCAGTAACCCTGTGGAAACCACCCCACGGCCCCCAAACCCCAAGCATGTAGCTGCTCATGCGCCCATAAAGCAGAAGTGTCCTCCAACACCATGCATGGGGAGGAAAGGCACCCAACAGCATCCCTTTTCCTTGACAGCTATCCCCCTGAGAAACCTTCAGCTGTGAGCTATGAGGCAAGTGGAGCATCTTGGTCCAGCCACAGCAAACAGCCTTGGGGGTCCCAGGAAGATGGGGATAAACAAGGAAGAGCATCACTCAACAGCTCAGTATTTGAGACTCCTAAATTTCCATCACCACCCAAAACCCCTGCAGATTCACCTCACTGATGTTGTAAACGGCTGCAGAAGGTGGCAAGAAAATGCACCTTTGTGTTGAAGTCTTTTAGACTGGAAACAAAACTAGTTCCTTTTACCTCTTTTGTAAAATGAGCACCGTCATCAGAATCAGTGCCGAGGAACGAGTTTGTTTTGCAGAGGATCAAATAAATAATGGATGATGAAGGAAAGCTGCCACAGCGAGACTGCTCAAGAGATGCTCGACTCAAGGCAGCCTCTCCCGATATCCTTGTTCTTACAGCTCCTCATGCCAGCACCAGCTCCAACCCCAACAGTGAGCCCCAAACCCAAGTACCAAGGGTGCACTGGCCAAAGCGACACACTCCAGGACATCAGTGCCTTATGGCTCTTGTCTTCAGCTGCCCATACATATGATGGGGATGTGTTTTAATTGCTGCTGAGCAGGGAGAGAGATGTGGGATGCACTCCTGCAAACCCAGAGTACTGCACGGCCCCTGGGGCACGAGCAGCCCGGCGAAGAGTAGCATTCCCAAAGGGAAGCCTGGCTCGGTGTTCTCCAGTGCCAGCCATCCTTATCCACCAGACTGTCAGTAAGTCCCAATCCTCTCAATAATATGTTAAGAAGTAAGAGGAAAAACCCGAGTTTCTCCTTCCCTGTGAGCAGTCATCCCATGCCTCTCCCACCTCCACTCTGGGACCACTCTATGCCACCATTCCAGCACCCTGCAGGAGCGGGGACAATGCCCTATGAGGGAAGCTTGGGCCTTCAAGAGCTATATAGCCAGAAGACACTAAACCCAGCCTGTCAATTTAGATGCAAATTTATTTAAGATGTAATAGAGGGCTTACAAAAGAAGGTGCGTTCGATGCTGCTTGCTTCTGCTAAGGCTGCTGCAGCTCCCAAGGGTGCTGAATGGGTGAGCTTGAGGGATGCATGCTGGGATGCAGCGGCTTTCACCTCTGGACCAGTCCCTGCCTGAAACCTGGCTCAGTTAAGACCCAAAGCCCTAAGCCTGAAAGCTGTGCGAGCTGCTGCCATGGGAGAGCTGCAAGCACAGAAGCATGCCCACCACCGCTGCCTCTTCCACACCTCTTCCCAGCAAGTCCTTGGTCCTACTCCACCAAGGCTGGAGCCCTTTGTTTTCAGCTTTGCTTTCCTTCCTTGAGCCTGGGCAGCCCTCCTCTTTCTCCTCCTCCTCCCCATCCCCACCACAGCAGCCCCAGGGCCAGGCTGCAGCCCTGCAGGTCCCTAGGGCAGCTTCTCAGACAGCATAACCGCTCCTGCACAAAGTTAGCCCAATTGCTCAGGCCAACAGCAGGAGCGCCTTTAATCAACTCACACTGCGCTTTCTGCAGATGAAGTCTCCCGCTCCGAGATGCCAAGCAAAAAAAGCAGCCGGACGGCAGGGAAAGCGAAAGAAAAACCCAATGCAACCCCCCCACGGAGGCTGCAAAGTCACTGCACAAGCGCGCGGGGTGATTATTTATAGCCTTTCCCTCTGCAAAAGCCAAAAATAATTGTTCCAGCCCAATTACTGGATTTCGGAGAGCTCGGCTCTGGGGTAGCCACTGAAGCGCCTTGAGCTGCCTGCAATGGGTTTGTGTGGTGAGGTTTTGGTAATGGGGGGGTACAAGGGTGAGAAGGTGCTAGAAGATTCTTCTGTGCCTGATAGAGCCAACGCCAGCCGGCTCCGAGATGGATCTGCCAATGCTGAGGCCATCAGCGATGCTGGCAGCACCTCTGGGATGAGGTATTCAAGGAGGGGAAAAGTTGCTGCACAACAGCAATTTCAGGTGGAGAGAGGAGTGAGAACACGGGAGAGAAACAACTCGGCAGGCACCAAGGTCAGGGGAGAAGGAGAGGAGGAGGTGCTCCAGACGCTGGAGCAGAGATTTCCCTGCAGCCTGTGGTGAGGCAGGCTGTGCCCCTGCAGCCCATGGTGGTCCATGGTGGAGCAGATATCTACCTGCAGCACGGGGAGGACACCGTGACGGCAAGGGGATGCTAAATGATGCTGTGATCCTGTGGGAAGCCCATGGTGGAGCAGTCTGTTCCCAAAGGCTGCACCCATGGAAGGGACCCACGCTGGAGCAGTTTGTGAAGAGCTGCAGCCTGTGGGAAGAGCTCACACTGGAGAAGTGCATGGAGGGACTGCCTGCTGTGGGAAGGACTCACGCTGGAGCAGGGAAGAGTGGGAGAAGTCCTCCCCTGAGGAGCAAGGAGTGGCAGAGACAATATGGGATGAACTGACCACAACCCCTATTCCTCGTCCCCCTGTGCTGCTGGGGGAAGGAGGCAGGGGATTCAGGAGTAAAGCCTGGGAAGACGGAAGGGGTGGTTTGAAGATTTGGGTTTATTTCTCATTATCCTGCTCTGATTTGAGTGGTACTAAATTAATCTCTCCCCCAGTCGAGTCTGGTTTGCCCTTGACGGTAATTGTGAGTGATCTCCCTGTCCTTATCTCAACCCACGAGCCTTTCGCTGTATTTTCTCTCCCCTGTCCAGCTGAGGATGGACGGATAGAGCAGCTTTGGTGTCCAGGCAGGGTGAACGCACCACATGCAATCAGCACCCAGGGAGATGGGATGGCCAATGGCAGTGGGCACCTCTAGAGAGATGGCAAGCCAGGCTTTGGTAAGGAGGATGTGTCTTACAAAATCTAACCTCCATGGGGTTGAGCTGGGGCTCCAAACAAGTTCCCCAATGAACCCAGTGGGCTTTGCGGAGGTTTCACTGCAGCCTGTGCTAACCCCAGGAACCCCATGAAGGTCCGACCAGGCACACCAGTTGGGAACGTGCATGGGAAAACACTGAGTTGGGCTCCTTCCACTGTCCTGAAGCCCAGCAAGACCTAAAGCCTTCTGCTCAGACACCTTCCCCAGCTGGTTCAGCCCTCCCTCAGCTTCCCACTCCCCTCTGGTTTTGTTTGGAGAGAGCATTTCCTTCTCCCTTGGCTCAGCACTCCCACACCTTCCTCCTCTCCCACAGGCGAGGAGGAACAACCGCGTTTCGCATGGGAAGAGGGGGAAGCACCAGGCTCCCACTCCGAGTCTCCTCCCTCTGCATACCTTCCCTAACATAAAAGAACATATTACACACATACAGCAAACACACTGGTGGTGGAGAGAAGCCAAAAGGGAATTCAAGGCTGCACAACTGCTGCGCTTGCAGTCAAAGCTGATCTCCCAGGTTGGGCTTCCCACATTTTCATAGGATCCCAGACTGGTTTGGGTTAGAAGGGACCTTAAAGCTCACCCAGTTCCAACCCCCTGCCATGGGCAGGGACACCTTCCACTAGAGCAGGTTGCTCCAAGCCCTGTCCAACCTGGCCTTGAGCACTGCCAGGGATGGGGCAGCCACAGCTTCTCTGGGCACCCTGTGCCAGTGCCTCAGCACCCTCACAGGGAAGAACCATCGAGGATGTTTGTCTCTTGACAGCCCCATAAGGAACAACCCAACCATCCACAGCCCCCGGCACGGCTGCGAGGACAGGCAGCAACCACTGCTGCCTTCAGAGGGAGAAAGCCCAGGCTCCCTCTGCACCTCACATCTGCATCTGCTGGCTTGACCCATTGGGAGCTCTCAGAAACCTCCAGTTTTGTGAAAAGCAGGTAAAGCAGAAGGATCTTTGAAGGCCTCTTCCAATCCAAACTATTCTATGAACTCAGCTGCTCTGACTGCCCCAGCCAGCGTCAGCAGAAGCCTGGATGTGGAGGAACCTGCATGGGAGCCCAGAGATGATCCCACCACAACCCCAAGTAAACACTTTTCTTTCTATTTAGAGATAGCCTCAATTTTTTTCCTTATTGGGGAGAAAGTTTTCCTTTGATATCTCCTTTGGAAGGTGCAGATGAGCCATTGTGAGCTGCTTTCATGTCAGCAATCACCTGGGGTCCCCCCGAGATGCACCCTACACTGCAGAACACCCATCTGCCAGCACATGCTTCCAACTCAGGCAGCCAGCGAAGCTGCAAACACCTAAATAACCACCCCAAAACGTGCCCATTCCCTTCCACATGACTCATCCCACCCCATGCCCACCTTCATCCCAGGAATGACCCGCAGACCTCTTCCTCCCAGGTGTCTATGGGACACTTCTGACTGGGGCTCAAGGACTGGATGCTATATAAAAGGACCACCAAGCCTGCAGCTGGGAGGAAAACAGAGTGGGGGGACCCCATCAATCCTTGTATCCCCCCTCCTTCCTTGCGAGGCTGCGCCGGCTCCATCCGCTCCCGCGATCCAAGCGGAGCAGATGGCACGCGCAACACTTTCGGCTCCGCTTTCCAGCCGCCATCGCAGAGCAGCTTCTCAGCAGGGCGGAGGCGGGGGGGAGACGGCTTTTTTTTCCCTATTTTCCCTTGGAATTTTGATGTTCTTCAGAAAAAAACATGTATAATCCTGACATCCAGGAGCCCCGCGCTCTGCGGAAGGACAGCGCGTGCTGGCTGATGGGCAATGTGTCTGTGCCCAGGGAACAGGCTGACCGCCTGAAATCCCTGTCAACAGGGGCAAATCCTGGAAAGCCTCACAAAGCAGAGATGGGGGGGAAAAAAGGGATGAAGTGATCAAAAAAAGGCTTTCTAGGGATTCTGCTGGCTCGCATGGATTTGCTCTCTTTTCATGGCTCATCCACTGCTTACTGAGGGGCAGCTTCTGCCTCTGCCACCCCAGAAGGGCAGGCAGGGGGTTTGGAGAAGCATGTCCTGAGCAGAGGAGATCCAGAGGGAAAGCTAAGCCGTGTTTCAGCTCTCCTAGGACATCAGTTCCCCTGTCTCCACCAGCTAAGATGGAGCAAGGGAGATGCTGATGGTACCCACCCGCTTGGGTACCAGACCCGCCTGGGTTCGACGCCACAGTGTGCCACAGCACTCTCATCCTACACTGATGGCTCAATCCAGGTTTTTTGCTTCCCGGTGGAAGCCAACACCTAGAGTGAGGCTGGGAAACCATAAATCTGGGCATCGCAGACACCAGATTGCTTTCAGCAGCCACGCTCTGCACAGAGCTCGGTGATAAGTAACAAAAAGTCTGCGCTTTGCACCGCTGATTTCTTGTCTGGGGATGCATAAAACCTGGGAGATGACAGATCAGCACCTCGATCCAAGAGCATCCCCACGCTGGCTCTGCCGGAGAGGCGGATAAACAAAGGCAGCTCTTCCCAGCGTCCACAGGCAGCTGCCACAGTGCAATAGAGGAAGGGGGGGGAAACAAAAGAGGTCTGCACCACCGGGATCTGCGGGAATGGGATGCGCCCGGTGCGATCCCAGCCCTTTTATGCTGTTGGTACCCACAAGGAGATGCGCCATGGCTCCTTGGTCACCTCCCGTCCCGCAGGGCCTCCTTGCCACATGCCCAAACCACTCATCATTGAACAGGGAGGAGGAAATCATCCCAATGTTGGGCACAGAGTGGATCAGCCATCCCAGCAAAGAGCTCAGTGATGGTCTGGACCAGGCTGCACTGGGTGCTGCTGGGTGCAACAAACGCCCATCCGAATCCCATATGGGACTGCATAGGCAGAAGAGTTTGAGCGCCTGTCTGATGGTACCCAGAGATTTTGTGAGGTCAAATAACTGGTAGGAAGGTTTTCTGATGTGGTTTCTTAATTCGGGTGGCACCGCTAGCAAGGACTGGCGGGTGCTCACCAATGCTTGGTCACGACAGCAAGGGAAAAGGGAATGTGCTGGGAAACACCAACTTAAGGATGTTTACAAGAGGAAAACAAGAGCTGAAGGCCATGGCTGCGGCACTGAAACACCCAAGTCTTGGTCCATCTGTATGTGGGTACATGCTGGTTGGGTTCGTTTGGCTTCGTGAGCTCAGAACAGCCTAAAGCAGCTGGAAAAACATTGCCCTCCTTCCCCAAAACACTGTTTGGATCCCTGCACCTCACCTCCACCAGCTTTCCAATCACTGCTACCCTATTTGTGCCACATCAGTTTGTTGCTTGAGAGCCATACTGCTGGGCCTCACCTCGGAAGAGCTACACAGACCCCAAATTAGGGTTTGGAAGTGCCAACAAGAGCACCTCTGGTTCCCAGGTGCCACATGGATCGTTCATCAGGCTACCATGGCAAATCCCTTGGAAAGAGGGAAAACAAGGCAGGAAACCACCTTTGCCACCCCAAAGTTGAACAACCACCACTTAGGCTGTGGGGAAGTCTGCTCCCCATTCCCAAGCACCATCTCCCAGGACACACCAGCACACAGTGAGGGGACCAGAGAAGGGACGGTGGCACCGGGCCCCCCCCCGGGGCTTAGCCAAGGAATGCTGGGGGCAGCGTTGGGGGGGGAGCAGCCGCGGTGGCGGCGGCGCTGGGAAGGGAACCAGCTGGAGAGCCGCAGCCTCATGAAATAATGAAATGCCAAACCAACCCCTGCATCTTCCACAGTCTCTCAGGTCACCTACCAGATTAGGAGGCCTGTTGCTAAGGCAACCATATCTTGCAAGTGCTAGCTGAACTTCCCCATCGTTTTTAACCCTTTCGGGAGCAAAAAAAGAGGGGGGGAAATAAAGAGGGGAAAAAAGGAGAGGAAATGCCTAAAAAATACATATAAAAGAAAAGGGTGATGCCGATGGTGCAGCCCATGGGAGGCTGGCAGAGGCAAAGGGGGGGTGGCTGGGAAAGGGAAATAAAGGAAGAGGCGCCCCAGCAGCCACCTCCCACGCTGGCTCCATTCCAGGAGGCTAATAAAATTATTCGGCATCCGCGCACGCACACGGATGAGACTCGGCAAACTTTGGGATGCGCCTGGCACGGCAGTGGGGACACGGGGGGGGGGGGGAAGGAAAAGGCAGCAAAAAGTGAGGTTTACGCACACGAAATGGGGGCAAACAAAGCAAAAATGGAAGTTTTCTTTTTCCTCCCCCCTTTTAAACACAAGCCCCTCGCAGACGCCGGGCAAACCCCGCTGCTGCGTGCGGCGAGCAGCCGGCAGCGCACGGAAGGGGACAGATGGCCGGCGCTGTGCAGGGCAGCCACGTCGGGATGGAGGTGATGGGCGCCCACGGCCACCCTGCCGGGTCTGCTGCAAGCAAGGGCCTGGAGCATCCGCATCATAGATACGTGGTTTATACCCGGCACCGATACCCCTCACACCATGCAGCGATCACATCCCAGTGGAGTGATGGGGATCGCGGTCACCTCCTCCAGGAGGACACAACCCCATTTTGAATGCACACAAGCAGGGAGCTCCAAATAGCTGGGATAACAGAGGCCTGAGAGCAACACGGAATCGTGAAAATAAAGGAGCGAGGCGATGCACAGGCAGCACCAGGGGAAGGAATAAGGAAAAACAAAAAGAAAACAAGGAGGGAGGGGAGGGAAAAAGGCATGGAAACGAGGAGAAAATGTGGAGCGGCATAAACGAGGCGCGCGGGGGGAGGCATGGCAGCACGTGCTGCCTCCTGAGCACAGGCAGCGCACGCGGATGGCTCTTGCCCAACGGGGTTAGCATCATACTGGGGAGCAACTGACCCCAGGGAAAGGGGCTCCCACCCCCTTGGGGTGGTATTTTGGCGTGCGGCATTGGCTCTGCCACCCAGCACACCATCATTCCCTTGTTAAGATCTCTTTGGGAGAGAAAAAGCCTCCGCTGGCACTGCTGTAAAGGATGCTCGATGGCAAATGTGGAAGGCCCCCTTTTCCCACCCTTCTTCAGGTCAGGATGGGGGCAGCACGTGCGACAATTCCTGCTGAATTCCCCCTCAAAGATGGAAACTTGCTCCCAACTCTGCCTTATTCCCACCAGCATGCTCCAAAATCATCAGAGAGGCGTGAGGGTCCATGCAAACCCAGCCCTGCTTTGGGGCTGTGGTGAGATGGGCTGCTCCGGTCCTACCCTCCGACCTTGTCCTCATGCCAGCACCCCTGCACGTTGCCAAGTGGCTGGCAGGAGAAACTTAATTAGCCATGTCCATCAACCCCAAACATCTGTAACCAGCAATATTTACAACCAGAAATAAAGAGGAGTGACCTTCGCGGCACTGAAAGACAGTTGGGTTCTTGTATTACAATGGTAGGGACAGGCAAAATTCATTATCTCTAATAGCCGTCCTTATAACCAGATTAAACACAAAGGCAGCAATTCCATATTCCCTGACCTGCCACGGTCCCCATCCCAAGCGGAGGGGACCTCCCCTCTGCCGCAGCACCGCTCACACAAACCTTACCACTGCTAATTCAGCTGATGTTTATGCATGTGGCATCTCCATCCCTCCTACCAGGGAAAGACAATACCATGGCTCATCCCACCCCACTGGGCTGGGGACACCCAGCTGGAGTCACAGCCCTCCTGGTCCTTCTCCAAGGAGATGCCCAGCAACCTTGCGAGCATCCCAGGGTACCAATGGCGAACTCCCCACCGCACCAGGGATGCTGTGGTGGTACCCAGAGCAAGGGTACAGGACGCAAGGGAAAACACACCTATCTTTAGCACACAACCAGCCAGAGCCTGACCCTCCAGAAATAACCATCGCCATGTCCCAGCGTATGGATGTTCCCAAGCATGAGGGGTTGCGTCTTGAAGATGCAGCCAAAGCTTTCACCTCCAGCTGCGAGATGCATTCAGTGCCAATCACCAGCCGAGGAGCAAGAGCCTGTTATTTTCATCAGAGGATGTTCTCTGTGGGGACCTTCAGCTGCCAGCCAGCAGAAACAAGCCACTGGAGACAACTTGAGCCTCTTAATGGCTGTTTCTTCACTGGCCCCCGCGCCAGGGCAGCTCCTTCTCTAGGAGATGAGCACCAGCGGGTTTCTCCCATGCTCAACAGCAACAAGTCCAACTGCTTGGAAAACACTTAAGGTGGGGGAGGAAGCTCCAAATGGACCATGCGGACGGTGCATGGTGCTGGAGCAGCGGTAAAAGTTAAAATTAATTAGCTGGCAAGATGACAAAGAAGCCATTGTGCAGCACAGTGGAGCAATCCAAGTACAAAGGCTTTCTATAAGTCATGTTGAAAACTCCTTGATGACTGCAGGTAAGGACGGACAAGCTGTCAGGACGTGCCATGACACCCTGAAGGGCTCCAGGACAAGCAAGTAAATGTGCTGTTAACAACGAAACAAGCACTGGATGCTCCAGCCTGGACCTTCTCTCCAAAGAAGACTGGCAAAGGCACGAAGCACCTAGGTGTTATTGGTGCTGCGATGCCCAGGATAAAGCAAAATGAGATGCTTCGGGGTTTTTTCCATGGAAAACTGCACTTGGGCTGAGCTGGAGATGCCCATGGGCAATACGGACCAGTGATTGCTTCCTTGTGAGCTCCCATCTCCATCCCCAGCCATACCCCACCAAGCACACACAGCATGCCGAAAGCACCCCTGATGAGACCAAGCATTCCAAAGCGTGGCTGCTCCTGCCTCAAACCAGAGCTCAACAGGGTCTTACAAAAACAGACCTACTTCCTGTGTAAGAGAAAGGCCCAGCTAAAGGGTGTCCATCACCAACAGGCAGACCCATGTTCTGCTTCTTGGGAAGAACGGGCACCCTGCCCTGAGCCACTGGGACACAGGAGTGGGGCAAGAAGTGATGAAGCTGTGATGCTGTGGCTGCTGCCGCCAGCCATAATGTTCCCTCTTCACCTCCCCACCACACAGGCAGATGGATGGTGGTGCAGGGGGAGGCCGGCTGTGATGCAGAAAGGAGGAGGGAAGCACGTCTGCCTCCTCATCCTCCTCACTGCAAGCACCACTCCCAGGCAGGGGGATGTGGAGGCTCAGGCAGCCCCTGCACCCCACAGGCTGCCCATATCCTAGTGGGGCTCCCTCCAGAAATGGGGACAAGCGCCCAGTGAGGGCCAGGCAGAGCAGGAGGATGCTCTGTTGGGCTTTGGCAGGGGAGCGGAGCCAAATGAGACGCTGCAGCCTTATCTGCCCACCCCAAACCAGCCTGGAGGAAGCGCCCTGCCCCCTTCCCCGGCATGCCCCACCTTTTTCACTTAAATAAAAAGCAAAACACACAAACCCAACAAACCGAGCTCCCAACTCCTCCCCTGCCCAGATGCTGAGCTGCAAAAGCACTGCTTGGGGCAGGCAGCAGCTCCGTGTCTGCTTTGGAAGGAGAGCCAGGCACTGCTGGCTCACGTGGGGGTGATGCGGGGGCATTTCCCCCCTTATGGTTGCCAGAAGTTAATAGATAAGTAAAGCCAAGGGTTGGGAAACCCTCAGAGCAAGCCTGGAACTAAGGGAATGCCAGCCAGCCACTTGGTGGGCACTCGGTGCTGGAGCAGACGTGATGAGAGAAGCATGGGTGGGAGCTGGGGCAGGAAAGGGGCGCAGAAGAAAACCCACATCAGGAAGGAGGGACTGGCTTTGAGCTGGTGCGCCCACTGGGAATGCCATGGGATGCCAGCACCTACACCGCGCTGGGAGTCAGGGGCGCTGCAGGGCATCCTCGTCGCTAAAAAATCCCAATTATAGGCGCAGACTCAGCCCTGCAACTGTGAGAAACCAGCCCAAATCCAGGGAATAAACCCCACCCCAAGCCGTGTCTGAGGCGAGCAGAAGGGGCGGCGAGAGCTCATTTTCACTACAGAAAGCCACCGCACCCCAGGAGGAGAGGCACCAGATCAAATGTTCAAGGGTTGATGCAGAAACATTAAGGAGGAAAAAAAAATGGGAAAGAAAATGTTAGCTTAAGACACAGCCAGAGGTCTTCCTTTGGACTTTATCTCGAGGCGGCAGGCTGCAGCGGCGCTGCCTCGCGCACAGACAGAAGGACGGACCCCGCAGCCTCCTGCACCGTCTGGGGGACACAGAGGTGGAAATCACCTTGGCAAAAGCCACTGGTTGTGGTGGTGACGGCAACGGAGGAGGAAGAGTAAAGCAGGTTGGAGGGTACTTGACGGCTGGGTGTGAAGCGCTGCTCTGCCACGCTGCCCCAAACACACACCGAATATACAGGCACACGCACCTAAATCTATCTGTACTCATAGGTAAACCTGAATTCTCCACACTGCATAGATATAACTGTATATATAATCACATGTACATATATATTGCTTAATTCTGATATTAACAACCTCCATGCACGCAGCGTTAAGCTCAGGCAGGAAGCTGGGCATTGCTCCTCCAAAAACTACACGATTTAAATGCACAAACCTGAGACAAAAGAAAAGCTGGCTTTACCAGAGGGAGCTGCACAAACCTTACCCAAATACCCCCAGGCAGCCTTCTTGCCCCTGCCAGGCTCAGGGAATGGGTATCACTGCTATGGGATGCAGGGAGGTGGCGGTGGGGCGCCTGTGTCCTGCCACACGTGTGGGAAGCAGCACTCAAAAGCAGCATCGCTGTGTTTTGGAAATCCCCCCCTTGACTGCTCAGCTGCAGCTCTGAACTCGGCTCCTGGCACTTGTGGCCACAAGCAGGAGTTTTGAGAGAAGAGAAGAAAAGAAAACAACAAAACCCAAAGCAAAGCAGAGGCGAGGTATTTGTTTACTTGCAAAGAGCTGGGTTTGCCCCCTGCGAGCCTGGAGGAAAGCGCTGCTTCCACCCCACAGCCCCTGGTGGGTCTCCCCACGGGAATCTGCAGGGTCAGGACTCTGAGGGAAAAGCTGCTGGGAAATAAGGGGGGGGGTGGACGACACATGTCGGTTGATCAGAAACCTCAGTGGGAGTTTCGAACCTGACCCATGAGGGGGATGCTGGCGAAGCCGCGGTGTGATGCTCACAGGGATACAGCCCGCTCTGTGGTCCCCGTGGGCGCACCCCCAGCACTGGTTGGGATGCGCATGAGCTGCTGTGGGTGCTGCACCTCTCTCCCTCTGCCATCCCCTCTGCTCATAAGGACCAAACGCCACTGCAGAGGGTCCCCCACCTCTTCTCTAGCACACCCCCCCTTCACCAAGGGGTTCACACAGGCGGGTGCCATTTAGGTGGTGCCAGCTCTGCCATGGGGCCATGCACGGTGAAGGAGGAGTCAGAGCCAGAGCCTCCCGGCCGCTCCTGAGCCCCTCTCCGGCAGCTGTTTCCAATAGATCCAGAGACAGCTTTACAAGAGAAAAAAACGGGAACAAAAGGTAGGAGAAAATCCAAGTTTCCAAGGTAAGGAAGGAAATGATCAGGAGAACAGGAAAGCCTCACTCGTACCCAATACACGGCGTCCTGACCTAACAAACTGCCCGCTGCAGCCGCACGGGGAGCACCCCCCCCCCGGTACAGCACAGCACAGCACAGCCCCTTTGTTCCTGGGAAGGGACCCCAGAAAGCAGGGGAGGGCAGGGCTGCGAGCTTTGTGCTCGCCCACAGCCGAGCATCTGCCAGGGGCGTTTGCTCCCGCCGCGGTCCCCTCGCCGGCCTCACCGCGCTGGCCCACGTGGCCGCGGCACTGCCGGGGCAAACAATGGGATGGCGCGGGCTGCTCGCCATGCAAGGCCTTCCTCCCCATCATCATCCTCCTCCTCCCTGCTGCAGGCTTGGCCTGCCATCGAGGGGGGGTTGGAAACAGAACACAGAAAACCCACAGATAATAAGACCTGGATCTGCCTTGCTGGTGCACACCGGTGAGGGCACGCTGAACCGTGAACGCCAAGAGGGGTGATGGGGATGGCACAGCACACAAACGCACCCCCCAACACCCATGCGAACAAGAGGTCCCCAATTGTGGCGCAGGCCATCCCATTGTCAGCCAGGATGGAAGAAATCTTCCTCCTCCTCCCGTCCCAACCCAGGGCTTTTCCAGAGAAACCCCTCCCGGATTGGATCCAGCGAAACTTTGCATCTTCACACCATTTGTTGACACAAAATCCATCCCCTGCCTCACTTTTGCAGAGGCACTCAGGATGGGGTAGAAGGGGGGGAACGTCTGTTTCCATTTGAATCTGTCAAAATTAGCATTCAGTAATTAAAAATCACACCCTTTCTCTTAATAACCTAACCAGCATGATACAATCAGGTTGTGCCAACTCTTTAATCTAATTGACTAATTACAGATTTTAATTTAGTCAGTTACTGAACAACTGTTGACAATTTGTTTTCATTAGGGACAGAACAGGATAAATATTTAGGCTCCCCAGTCAAAGACTAAGACATAAGCTCTGGGCTCTGACCTCCAGTTTCACGCCGGCAGCTTCTCCATTGGCATCACCCATGGAAAGGTGCTGCTCCGAACCACCCCGATCCCACCACCGTGCAGTGGGAAGCACAGCAGCAGAGGTTGCCTCGTCCCAGTAACCAATATTGTTTAAAATAGAGCATTAAACTAAGCCAGCTTTGCACAGCACTGTGGTAAAAGCGGGGTTTAAGGGATGCTCAGGCTCGCGGGCAGGATGCGCACACCAGTACCCTGAACTGGGAGGGAAGCTGAGCCCAGTGCGCTGCTGGGAGAGGGAATTTGTGTATGGGTTTTATGTATTTCTTTATAGTGATGTGGAGCTTTGCCGCTGCTCCTGGCAGCCTGCCACTCCCGAAGGAAAACTCCTCTCTCTGGTTACCTACCGGGGAATCCTGTCCCTGCAGAGCAGGGCTGGATGGAGCCCAGATGGAGTGCAGTCCCGCATGGAGATGGGATGGAGCTGCAAGTTCCACCATGCCCAGGGCTCAGGCAATATCCATAGGGCTCCCATGGACCACACAAAGCTGTTCCCATTCCTTGTCCTTGCACTGTGCCAAACCTACCCCAAAACCACCTGCTCTTCTACGCAATGTGTTTCTAATGCAAGTGCTGCAAAGGGCATACGGCAGAAGTACTCATGGACCACTGCCACCAGAGAAGAACTCATGGACCACCATCATCACTACAGAAGCATTCATGGACCACCACTACCACCACGCTTGCTGATCCCACCCACACCCTATGCAGCCACGGGTACCTACAGCAAAAGTCTCACAGCCTTTGCTGGTCCTGGAGAGGGAAGACAGCCTGATACAGGAGACGTGACAGTCACCTCGTCTGCCAGGTGCCACCAACATCATGAGGTGGCCACACAGACACCAAGGAGCAGAAGATGCTCTGACAACAAGGAGATGTCACTCTGAAGCCTGGGGACACTCAGACATCAATGCCAGGATGGGGCGCCTGTCCTGCACCCATCCAAGGCACGACGGACAGATCCAGCAGAAAAGAACCATTTCCCACACCTCACCTCCAAAACGTACTGGGAGAACACTTACAGCAGTGCAATGACTGGTTTTGGGGTTCAAACTCCAGTGCCTGGGTGACACCCTCAGTCAGTACCTCCAACAGGCCAAAACCCTTCCAGATCCTTGGGCTTCACCTCATCCCCCACCAAGCACGCTAATGCAAACAAGCCCATACGTTATGCCCATGCATCTCCAGAGGCTTCAGAAACCTCCTCAACAAGACCTCAATCCAAGAGGAATTGTTTCAGATGTGGGGGGAAAGCAAGAACCCTGCTTGTCCCCAACCAGGATGGAAGGACACGAGCCCCAACCACACCGTCTTCTCCCAGACAGGCAGCAAGCACCACCACTGCAGCAGAGCATCCTTCCAGACCCAAGTTAGAAAGAACTGCAGCAGCTTTCCAAAGTTAAAACAATAAAATCAATACTTCACATTAACGGCAAGTTGAAGCCACCGCTCCATAGATCTTACACTGCAAAAAACAGCATTTCAAGTGCGCCCAAGCGTGGGTCCTTCTCAGGGGGAAGAAGCAGAGGAGAGGAAGGATGAAGTCAAAAGTCTCCAGAAGCCAAAGGCTGCCCTGATTTTCCTCCCCCGCACATTGACACTCCGAGCTGGCCATGCAGGCAGAGCAATACCACAAAAAGTATGTAGCAACAGTCAACTAGATTTAAGTTCATTTTCTATAGCTCGAGGCCAAAATCGACTGAAGTGGCTCTGGTGATCAAGTTTTCTGCAATTCCCCTTTCTACGTATTAGCTCTTTGACAGAAATTCACTGCGGTATTTAAACTGGCAGTCATCACCGCTAACTCAAATTGTATTGGCTTTCATGGCGTTGAAATGCTCAACTGCGACCAGCCATCGGCCAATTCCCAGATAACGCCGCGGCTGAAATCCCCTGTCATGCCGAGCGATCCCGTTGCAAGCTCGCCGGCTCCCGGAGCGTGCCGGAACGTCGGCACTCTCACCATGGGGCTTTGCCCGGTCTAGGAGCACAAGTCAACGGCTACAGGTTGAGTTTTAGGAGTTGATGGTCCTTTTAACTTGGATAAACTCTTTGGATACCGGTGGGAGAAGCTGATTAATAACCCTCCCGCCAGCTCAACTTGTTAGTTGTGTTAAGACTCGCAGCTGTGCTGGAGATGGAAGGAAAGAGAAGCACGGCGTTCCTCCTGCCTGCTCCAGGTGGATCCCTGCTCCCATCACCCCTTTCCAACAAGACCCAGCAGCCTTTTGTCCCGGCTTAGGAGAAACACCTCAGGGGAACGGTAAAACCCAATATCCCTAAGCCACTGCAAGAGCCCACAGCTTTCGAGGGTCTCCCAAAAAAGAAGGGTGGGATTCCTCCTTTTGCTTTTATTCTTGCCAAGCAGTTGAATATTGAAAACTGGAGGGGAAATTGGCAATTTGTCCTGCTGTTCCTAATAGTTTTCATACGCTTGCACTGGGAGATGAAGTGGAAGTGATGCAGCATGCAAGTCCCACTGTTAGCACCCCACTAACAAGGCCCACCATCCCCTTCCCAAAGATGTGTCTCCTAACCCAGCACCCCTTTGGCTATGACAAGCCCTGGTGCCACCACACTGCTCCTGGAACAACCCCCTGTTTTGTCCTTCAAGGAGCATGGTAAATACATTGTCTTTGGGTACATAAACACCATGTTTTGGGCAAACACCAAGCTGGATATGCAGAGCGTGCCCACCGTTGGCCAAGCGTAAATAGAACGTCCTACCAATTAGGGGCAAGACTTGCAGTGGGATATTTTGAACCACAAACACCATGAAATGCAATTCATGACTCCCTGGTCCAGCCCCACTTGGGGCTTGGACCCTGCTTTAGATGCCACACATTGCTGATGGGTTGCATTCCAGCTCCAGCACCCATCTGCAAGGCTGGCCACTGTGCTTACAGATACCAGCATCCTGCCCTAGCATGGAGAGTGGTGAGAAACAAGGCGCTATTCACACTGCCCTGGTTATCACTGCGTTCTTTGGTCAATATTTAAGTTTTGGCTGGGCAGGTCCCTCGCCCTGCAAAGCACACGCTGCCCTGGGAAAACACCGCTCCTCACAGGGGGTTGTGCCATGAGCATCCGCCACCGGCCACGCCAGGGAGAAGCACAACCCCTGCTCCGAGGCCAAAACATGCCCCAGGAAATCAAACCAGCGCCACAAGCCAAGGCACAGGGGAGTGAAAATCTTCTTTCAAGTCTTCGTGGTAAAACCCAAAAGGTAAAAGCACTTGGGGCTGTTACAAAACTGCGTTACACCGAGAATTAAAACCAATCAGGATTGTGTCTATTTACTGTGAGCTTAAAGCAACGTGTATTAAAGAAGTTTATGTGAATCATCTAATGCACTCAGGCCCATTGTTAGAATTATTACCAAGCTAAAAAAAAGATTAATTTCTCTAAATACACTAAATCCTCAGACATGATGAGGAGACTGCTGTGAGCAGAACATTACCATGTCTTGGTTGTTAATGTCATCTCCAACCTGCGGCTTGGCCACCCAAAGATCTACCTTTGCCTTGCTCCCGATGAGCCTCCTGTCCCAACCAAGCTCCAAAAGAAAACCCCAAACAGACCAGGATCTGGCCCAAAACACCCAGAAGCAAGCAGCTGATCACGCTGTGCCAAGCAGTGGTTGTCAGCCCTGACCCTCAGTTCAGGAGTTCACCATCTTAATCCAACCCAGTAAAAACAAATGATGCAGAGAGCAGCCATGGGGAGAGATGGACAGATGGACAACCCCCTAACAAACAGCCAGACCCACTTCCCACAGGCTCCAATGGGATGGACATCTCCCCACCTACAAGGCTCAGCTACAAGGCTCTCCAGCAGCCCGGCATTGCCAATGCCCAGGGCGACAACCGCGTCCAGTACCAGCACACAGGAGCACCACGGAGGTCCCCAAGACACTCACCCAACGCTACTTGCCGGCAAAGCCTCGCGCATCCCAACCCAGGCATGTCAAGGCAACGAGAAACTTGGGAAGGGAGGGAAAAATGGTTTCCATACCATAGGCTCCCCGGAGCAGACAAAACCAGCTCCTGCTACAGGGTTTAAACTCACTTGACTGGGGTCCAAGCAAGCAGCCAGGTGACTAATCCTTTGATGCAAATTCCTCCCGACGCATGCGGGATGGGAGCGGGCAGACAACCCATCGCCCACCGGAGCCAACATGCCATGCACCCTCACCAAAGGTGTGTTTTTGGGAGGCACCTCAACCCCAGGATCCCACCCCTGGGTCACGCTAACACCTTACAGAGAACCATCCAAAAAACCATCATCAACCAAAGGGGGTCTGCAACGCCATCTTCAACAAGCAAACACCTCTACCATGCTGGCCTCAAGGGGGAACTCAGACAACCAAGGAAGCCTCCAGCCATTCCAAAGGCAAGGAGGTATTAACTGGGACATTCAACAGCGTTTTGGGGAATCTCCACCCTCCTTCCCCATCCCAACCGAGGCATCCTCAGCATGAAATCTCTCACCATCAACCCTCTAGTAAACGCTTTGTTGTCCATTGCTATGCAAAAGCGCTTCGTTCTACCAGTAGCCCGAATGCCTTTAAGTGTTTAAGATAAGTATCTCAGCTCATTTACATAATTGCAACGTTATGAAATACTGCTCAGTCAAATCAGAACGTTGTTGGTTCACAGAAACCCACCCTGGGTCAGTTCCACGTTGGCTCTGGGCGAGCGGAGGAGCCGGAGCTCCCCAGCGCCGTAATTACCGCGAGGATTACAAACTTGTTACTCACGTAGTCATGAAAGGCTTTCGCTTCACTCGAATGCTCACAAGTGTCTCGCCTTTCGGGAGCTGCGCAGTAAAGGTCCCAAAACACGCTGCATGGTGGAGAGAGACAAACACAGGGAGGGAGTTACTTCTCGGGGCTAACGGGGGGGGTCATTGGAGGTGAGCTGCTTCCCACCCCGGTGGGCCCACGGGAGGGGACCTCAGGCAGATCTGGCTGAGCATCTGAGCTCGGCACCACTTGGATCTCTGGAAGCGCTGCGGCCACCAGGATGGGTGTTTTAAGAGGCGAAAGTGGCCTTCCAGTGGGAACAACCACAGCACCTTAAGGATTTCTCCACCCGGCCCTGCCTTCCCACGGGCACCCCAATGTCCCCAATACAACTCAGGCTCTCCAGGTGCCATCCAGCAGCCCTCCAGCCATCGAGCAGGAGGCTTTAGCTCCAGCCTGCTGCCTCCCAGCCCAACGCTCCCGGGGGTGTCCGGGGCGCTTCGGGGCTTGGCTCGCTGCTGACTCACGCCCATCACCGTGGCTTCACCCCCCACCGCGGGGGCTGCGCACCCCGGACGGTGCCCCCCCCCAACAGCCTACACGGTCCCGCTGCCGTCCCCCCCGGTACTTACCACCACCAGGAGTGCAGGAAGCCGGGGGGCTCGCCCAGCGTGATGTTCTTCTCCCACCGGATCTGCGGGCGAGAGGAAGGCGGGTTGGGGGGGGGAGATGGAAAGGAGGGAATGGGGGGGGGGGGGTTTTAGGGGTGGTCACGGGTGGGCGTGGGCCCCCACGCTCGGCGACCCCCCGGCGCCGCCGCCGCCGCCCCGCGCAAGATGGAGGGCGTGCGTGCGGCGGCGGCGCACAAAGGGCGCGGGGGGCGGCGGGGCTCACCTCGGACAGGAAGGTCTGCGCAGACTTCTGGGCGCCGACGTGCAGCAGGTACTCGTAGACGTACAGCGCCAGCCTGCAACAGCCGAGCGGCGGCCGTGAGCGGGGCAGCGACGCCGAAGAGAAGGAGCGCCCCCCCCCATGCCCGCCCCGCACAAAGCCGCCCTCCACCGCCGCCCCGCTTCCACCTCACACACACACACACACACACACACACCCCCTTCTCCCGCCGCCGCTCTTACTTCTCCCGCGCCTGCCCGTCCGAGGGCACCGCCGAGCCCTTCCCTTTGGCGAACATGGTCCGCGCCGCGCAGGGGGGGGTGGCGGCCGCCGCCGCTGACCGGGAGCCGCTGTGCCCGCCCGCGGAGGGAGCGCCGGGGGCTGTCAGAGCGCGGGCCGCCGCCGCGCCCCCATCGCCCCGCGCTCCGCCGCCGCTCGCTGCGCCCGCCGCGCCGCTGGCCGCGCACCCGAGCGCTGGCCACGCCCCCCCCACCGCCGACGGGCGCTCGCCTCCGCCAATCAGCGCCGGGAGGGGGCGGGGCCGACCCGAGCCACGCCCCCCTCCGGAGGCGGCCGGCGGCCTCCCGCGGCGGGGAAGGAGGGAGGGAGAGCGGCGGCGCGCGGTCCTAGCGCCCGGCCCCCGCCCGGCCCGCCGGCGGCGCCGCTGCCCTGGCGCCGTGCCGCGGCATGGCCCTTTAAGGCGCCGGGCCGCGGCGCGCAGCGCGCGCTGATTGGTCGGCGCCACGGAGACCTCGCGAGGGGGGGGGGCCTTGAAACCGCCCGCCGGGTGGGGAGGGAGGGAGAAGGTGGAGGAGGGGGGGAGGGAGCGCGTCGGTGGGGCCGGGCGGGGCCGGGCGGGAGGCGGGGGGAAGCGGGGCCAGGGCCGGCCCCCGACCGCCCCACGCCGCCCCCGGCCCGGCTGCGGGGAGCGCCGCCCTCCGCTGTCCGCTCCGGCGCCTCCGGTAACGGGGCGAGGCTCTGCCCGCTCGGCTTCCGGGCCCCGTGATGGGGTCGCTGTGGGCAGCCCCTTCGCTTCTCGACGGGGTTTCGGGCGGGGAATTCCCTATGGGAATGTAGGAGCGAAGGAACCGGCGCTCCCTGCTTTTAGGGACGGGTTACGCAGGGCCAGACGTTGGAGCGGCACAAAAGGGTTTCAAAGAGCTCTTCCCCTTGCCCCTACGTCCAAAACAAGGCACAGAAAGCAGCAGGGATGGGTAAGGCTGTGTGATCAGTCAAAGACAGGTAACATCGGGAGGTTAAACACACTGGAGCCTCATCCTGCCGACACTGAGGAGCCTGAACAGCGCTTCGTGGGCCCGGCGTCGCTGCCGTAAGGGCAGAGAGGCTCATGAAGGCGGTGTGGGGAGCCGTGGGGTGGAGGAGTACCTCCTGCGGCTGTGGGTAGTGCTGCTGCGCCCCGTGGGAATGTTCCCGGCCATCGGGACCTGCCTGAGCAGGGCCAAACTCGCTTTAAAGCATGGCTTAAAGCAAGACGTAGTTGGAAAAGAGATCCTCGCAATGCGGTAGGTCGGGAAGGATCAAGGCTCGGAGGAATCCTACATCGTTGCTTTGGCAAGGGAAGAACTGGTGTTCCGCGCAAGGTTGGGTTTGCAGGGTGATAGTGGAGATGACAAGACGGGCGTTAAGATCTCTGCTCTGTGCATGCCTCTGCAGCAGAGACTGGAGGGCCAGGCCAGACAAATCCCAGACTTTGCGTCTCCGGAGCCTTTGCATCCCGCTGCTGTACTGATGGGCTCAAAAACAACCGGGAGCCTCCCGTGGGATTGAGGCTATGGGATGAATCAGACTCTCCAGCAGCAGTAAACGTCCCTGGTTCGAAACAGTACCCTCACATTCTATACCCTCTGCGCGGAGATGGGAAGCATTAATGCTGCCGGCGTGGTTGGTGCTATGCCCTCTGCAGCTAAAGGACCTCTCCTTGCACAGGGTATTCCCTGCCCTGCTCCTCACTGGGAGCTTGTTTGCTTTGAAGTCATTGATCTCCTGGGTTAGGTGAGTGCACAGAACACGGCCGCCTCCTCTCCCAGCCCCTGGGACGTGAAGCTAGCCCAGGGAAACGCAATGGGAGCCGGAATCTTCCATCTGTAGGTGCCTTCCTCAGTCTGCTTGCAGGTCACCGACCAGGAAGGGAGGACACCTCCGAGATGCTCTGAGTAGAGACAGCCTGGGGGAGCTGGGAAGCTGCTTCATCTCTCCCTCCTCTCCTCCAGACCAGCTCCAGTTCTTGGCTGTTGCTAGGGGAGATGGAGAAGAGCAGTTTGACGGAGAGCTTCCCATACGCGAACCAAAGGGAAGTATCCATACTGCCATCCCAGGGTGCCAGAGCCCAACCTGCCACATGCCAAGTGTCAGCACAGTGAAGGTGGGAACTCCTGGCCCGTGTGAATCCACCGGCGACCTGATGATTAGAGCAAATTACAAGCTGGAGCTTTGGACCAACTTAGCCCGGGTTCAGAAGGGAGGCTAATTTCATATCATCACCACCGCAGAACGCAATTAAATGGCTCTGCAAAGTTCTAACGCAAGTCATGGCAGGAAAGTCGGGGAGGAAAATAAATCCCCACACCCAGAGGCAGCCGCTCTGTCTAGCCGAGTCGCAGGAGGACATGCTGTGGCTACCGAGCACTCCCAAGGCTTGGAGGTCTTCTTTGCTTGGCCAAGCTTTCTCTTTGTCAGGAGTTTTTCTTGGGTTGCAGCAATTAAGGCACCAGAAGTCATTAAAAACCCCAAACCAAGGGTTGCTTTAACCACCCGCCTGGGGATTTCTCCCAGCCATTAGGGTGTATTGCAGAGCACCCATCCAGCAGGATGACCGAGGAGACCCTGCTCCATGCCCAAAGGTGCTGGGTACCCACAGGAAGCAAGCAGCATCCCCTGTGCGCAGCGAGGGGAAGGCACGGAGGCACCGGGCGCTGCCAGCAGCTCGTATGGGGCTGCTGTGGGATCCCCGTGGGCAGGCTCCCAGTGGGCAGGGATGCGCAGCAGGAAGGACAGGTTTGGGAAGGAGTAGCTGTGGGAAGAGTGGCCTGTGCACGTTGCATATTAATGCCCTGCGTGCTTTAATTGCGGCGGGGCCTATCGCGCGGGGCCATTAGCATGCAATGCGGAGGAACACGTATTTTTTGGGATGCCTGCCTGGCTCGCGGGCTCTCAGCCACTGGGAAGGGGAGGGGGGGGGAAGCTGTGGCATGCACGGAGAGGTGTAACTCGTCCCCTCCCCGGGGACGCCGCTGGAGCTGCAGCTCCTTCCTCGAGCCCCTGATTCATCCCCGCTGCCATCTGCTGCGCCCTCACTCTTCCCCGCAGATGTCCTTCTTCCTTCCTCAGAAGGAGGTGAGGGCCGGGGACGAGGTGCCAAGCGCGGCTTCAAACAGCATCTAATAAAACATGGGATTAATGTCTTCTGACTGGTGCTCAATGGCTCTGATTAAGCAGAGCAGGATTTAATTGGCTTGTTTGGACTGCCTCGAAACCCATGCCAAAGGTGGGGAGTCTCAGCGGATCGTCCCAACCGACCACAAGCCGATGGGGGGCCTGCAGGTCCTTCCCCTGTGGAGCAGAGCTCACTGCTGTCCCACTAGCTCCTTCGGGATCCCCTGACCATCCTCTGCCACCCCCTTGGCTGTGCTTAATCCCAGTGGCACCCATGGGCATGGCAGGAGGGTGAGTGATGGGGATACAGGCAGGTTGGTGGCCCTGCCAAAGGTGCGCTTCTGTCTTCCCAAGCTGCGTCTCACCCTCCAAACCCCGTGCCTCCTGGCACAAGCCAAACTCGCCCTGCCACCAGTGAGTCCTTGAATGTAAAGTAACCCTGTTCTCTCCCTGATTTACTACCAGTTGCTGGCTCCTCTCCTCTCCCTCCGCCTGTCTCCTTTAACCCATTTCATTATCTATGCTAGCTTAGGCTTGTCTACGTGGGAACATCACGGGGAAGTTATTGCAAAATAGATGGGCTGTGAATGTAAAGCACGGCAGCTATTCCCCAGCAGCTCGGATTCCTCACCGCAATCCTGCATGAACCTCGGCTGCAGGTAGGCATTGCAAAGAGCAGAGCAGGAGCACCCATGTGGGATACGGCTCCCAGGCTATGGGGAAGGCTGGGACATGGTGCTGCATTCCCAGAGCCGGCACTCCTGGGATTTCAACGGACGGAGGTAGAAGGCTGCAAGGGAGAAGACACCAAAGATAAGAGCCAGGGAGCACAGACAACTTGGGAGCCCCGGACTTGCACTCTGGGGTTTGGGTTGGACTCTTGAGGCACAGGGTGAGCTGTGCAAGGGCAAAACCCAAAGCGCCAGACCCCGTCACCCCATTGTCCTGACAGTGTCACCTCTGCCCACCTCCAACCAGTGCCAACCACTCTGGGTGAGTCCGGGCTGCCTGGTCTTCACCTCCCGTGCTGCTGGCCTGCATCCATCTCCCTGCAAGGGACATGTTGGGATTAAGCATCCCACCCCAAGCAAACCAGCATGCAGGAGCTGTGGTGCTGCCCCAGCCTGGCTCCTACCAGTGCCGGTGTCTTCGCTGTGCTGCGTCTGATCCTGTGCGCTCCAGCAGCAGCTACGTGGGGACAAGCAGGGCACCGGCATGGGGTAAGGATGCTGCAGGGGGTTACTGATAAGTGGTGCCTGTAGGTCTCTTATGGAGATAGCAGAGCAGAGACACCTCCCCAGGGGGTTCCTGTGTGTCTGCAGATCCTACAGACAGTGGGATGGTGCCTGTCTTTGGCTAGCCTTGATCATCCCACAGGGATGGGCTGTGAGCTGCACTACCCACGGCCCGGTGCCATCCATTCTCAAGTGAAGGGTCGCAGCCTTGCTGGGGTATCAGCAGTTGTCAACTGCCTCTGCAGCCAGGCAGAACCCCCTTTTATCAACCACCTCTCTGCAGTTTAACATCAGGGGTGTCCTTATCCCCTCCACTCGCTGAGGCCGGGTTTAGGTGAGGAGCAGGCACCCAGCTGGTGCTATGAGAACTCAACGCAGCTCAGCTGGCTCCAGTCTCGAGCCTCCTCGCCCTGCCCAGGCAGCGCCTTTGGGTCTTATCGCTCCCGTTTCTCCTCCAGGCCCAGTCCCTTATCTGTCACCTCTTCCCTCTGTCCCTGCCTGATAGGCACCGCTGGCAGTGCCCCGTGCCAGCCCCTGCAATGGGCAGGAGCACCATTTTGGCTCTGCTTTCCTGGGATACCCCATGGGTGACCTTGGGTTCCCGAGCAGACGTTCCCCCTGCTGCCAGCAGCCCCATGGGTGCTCCCGTCCTGTTGGATGCAGGATGCTGCACGCATTGGGCTCACCCCCAGGCCATGGACCCTGCTCCCACACTGCACTGAGCGCCCTTTTCCTAACTCAAAACCAAACCCATTTCATTGAGCCCATGCTTTCCTGGCTCGCTCCTTCACTTTGTTATATGGAAACGCTGTGACCGGCTCTCCCGCTCCGACCTTCAGGCAGGGAGCACTTCCCCATCCTGCTTTCACCTTTACTGTTTTAAGCATGGTCTCTTTCTCCCTCTGAGCGCTCATCATTCGTGTCTAGCCTGTGCAATGTGCTGACCCAGCACTCCTGCCCGCTCCTCCATCCGTTTTGCCTCCACACATAATGCACCTCCATAATCTCCTGAGGATGTGCAGAGCAGGGTCACAGTGCTGCATCAGAAGCTGGGATCACACATGGTCCCCGTTCACCAGCCATGGGGCCCTGCTCCTGGGTTTTCCTCACTGTCCACCCCACTTCTTGGCCCAGATACCTTCAGGGATGTGGGAAACCCCAAAACCTGTAATTAGGGGGCTGCCTGCAGGATGGTGATGCTCCTTTGTGATGCTCCTGCTGTGCTGGCCGGCTCTCTGGCCCTCGGGACCTCTGTGCTCAGGCTGTTGAGAGCCTCCTCACATCCCTGCCCTGGCTGCTGCCAAGTAGGAAGGAGTCAGGGACTTGTGGCCACTTGCAATAGCCTAGGGAGGAACAACAGCCCAGATGTGAAAAACAGCCCAGGTATAGACAACAGCCCAGATGTGAATAGCCCAGATGTGACCACAGCCCAGATGGGAACTGTATCCCAGCTCTGACGATGCCACAAGCCAAGGGATGCTTTGGGCCAGTGCTGCTGCCCCACTGCCTCCCTCTATTCCCAAATCTCTTATCCTGCTGCTAGCACAGCCTCTGGGGCTTTGCTGTGCCCACAGCCCAGGTGCCACCACCATCATCCACCCATTGAGCAACACAGGAGCCATAGCATCAGACCTAGGTGGAGGTGCGGGCTGTAACTGCAAGACCTCATTAGCTTAATGAATGAATTTCAAAGCTGGGCTTTCGATGAGTTTTGGGCATGCAGCAAAGTCTTTGGGAGTGCCAGGTTAGGACGCGGTCTTGGTGTCTCCAAAAAGCCTCATCTCCCGGTTTCCGAGCACAGTAACCACCAAACCAGGAGGTTCTCATAAAGGAGATCAGCAAAGACAACTACTTTTATGTGTGCGCTTAAGTATTTAGGTCAGTATTTTTAGACTAAATAGCCGTGGGTTGGTTCCTATCTTTTCACTTCCATTTTTCACACTTCAGCTTCATTTTCCCGAATCTGGTTGCACTGAAGCAGCAATCGGGTGTTTTCAAAGCTCTCACACCTACCAGCGCCCTGACCTCGCTGGCTCCCCTGGCCTTTTCCTCTCCCCTTGAGCTATGAGCACAACTGGGGGCTCAATCCAGGCCCCTTTGCCTTAAAGATATCCCTGGGAGCAAGCAAGGGAAAGGAGGGATGTGCCACGTGGGGGTCAGCTCTGCAAGGCTGTGGGGAGCTTTGCTGATCCATACTGGGAATGGGGAGCACATAGTGCACGGCTGTGGTTAAATGTGACGGATGCGTGTGGCTCCGTGCACGGCTCCAATCCTGCACCTAGTGCCACCCAGTGCCAGGGACAGCCCCGGCCGCGCGCTGGGCGTTGCACCCTGCAGCCTGCTATTAAAAGCAAACCATCTAGAAGAGTCCTTCGGAGTGAAAGCAGCTTTTAAAGGAAACATTGGCAGCCTGGTTTGGCTTGCAGCAGCGCCTGCCTTGCTAACGGCCTCCAAAATTAGAAGAGGCTCCGAAACTTAGGATGGATGTTACTGCAGCAGAGTAGGGAGGGGGAAAGAAGGGGAGGCTCTAACCCGCTGTGCTTCCGCAGAAATGAGGATGCTGCTCCATAGGCCATCGATGCAGCCCTGGTCTGGGGGGGAAAAGATGGGATCGCTGCGGGAATATGGATCAACGCCTGGCCAGTGGGGAAGTCCTGGGCACTCACATGTGGCTGGGAAAAGCAGTGGTCTCTCTGTGCTAAACACGCTCCACGGGAGTGACGAGGATGTGCCAAAGCCTCTTCGTGACTTAGCTCCTAATAAACACGCTGCAGATGGGAAGCAAGCCTTTGGCTTTCCCTAGCACAAGTGAGCAGGGAGCTCACCCCGGCCGTGCTCCAACACTATGAGCTGAGGGGGCTGGGGGGGGCACAGGGCACATCCCGGTGGGTCCCTGGGGTTGGGGCTGGGCTCCTGCCTGCTTTCCATTGCTCCTGGGGGTGTTTATCCCAGAATAAAGCATTCCTCCTCCCTGGCTCAACAGCAGCTTCACCTCCCAGAGTTACTCACAGATAAACTCCATAAATTTGGGGGACAGCCATTTTATCACTCCTGGCAGCTCCATGCTTTGCCTGCCACAAGGTGAAGCCAAGGGAGCCGGCAGGGGATGGAGAACCAGCTCCTGGGAGAGCCGGAGCACTGGAGCGCTGGGTTATGGGATGGCCATATCCTGCCCGGCTCCCGCTGCCCGCCTGGGGTTTGTGAGGCTTTGTTAGATGCAGGGAGGTGCGGGAGCAGGAAACCTCCTCCTCCTCCTCTCTGCCTTGCCTCCATGGATGATTTATTTCGACACGCGACTCCAGCCTGTTTTGCTGCATCACTCCAGGCACTTTATTGCCTCCGGCCTGGGCTGGTGGCATCCCTGCTCCCAGCTCCATCTGCCCGGGAGCAGAGGAGCCCTCAGCCTGACACTGGGGCTTACGGTGATACCACAGTGATCCCAAGGGTAGGTAGTTGGCCTTTCCCAACCTCCTAGAGCAGCTCCCCTTCTCCCAGCCCCTTCCCCTAACTGTGGCTGCAGCACTCCCACCCTGGGCTGTTTAAGGTGCCCATCACTGGGGAAGATCCCTGCGCTTATCCATGCACAGGGACTATTCTGCTGGAACACCACCTGTAAAAACAAAAACACCTTTCATTTTGCCCTGCACTTACAAAGGCGCAGGGGTCTATTCTATAGTCAGTGTTACGCTATGATAGCCCTGCGAGCTCCTGAAGCGATGTGGCCCTTACTCGCTGCCAGCAATTTGGATTTTGAATTCGAATTTTGACCAAACTATAGGTTTTCTTCTTATTTCCAGCTTGCTGCCAGCCTGGTATTCCCTTTTCCCATAGGAAAACCAGACCCCCGTGGCGTGATGACTGCTGGTGGCACTGGAGATGCTGATGGGGAGGACGGGAGAGGGGCTCCCATCATCCCACACGCTCCCTATACCCCCCCCCAAAATAACTCCTCCATTCCACAGCCCTCCCAGAGCACAAAGCAGCGGAGAAGGGGTTGGATTCGGTGTCGAAAAGCTCCCTATTTCCTAATGCGCCCTTTTCCCTTCCCCAAACCGGCTGGCAGGAAGAGCCCCCTCCTCTGCTGGGCGCGATTCCCACACCTCAGCGGCGGTGGCGAGCGCTCTGCATGGCTCGCATTCCAATGAACTTGGCGCAGGAGCAGGCAGCGCCGGTGGGTGCTGCCACCCATCTCCCACCTCATCCCCATGGATATCTTCGGGAAGGGCTCCTTTGCGCGCTGCAGGGTTGGGGTTTCCTGTTTACCGGCGGTTGATGCTGTAACATCACCGCTGCCGACGCGCGTGGAGTTCGATGCCTTCATTAAGCCTGGCTAAAAACACAGCTAGGAAAACGCGGTTTGCTTAGGAACGGAGCGGCAGCAATCCGCTGGTAGCCGCTCCGTGCGCATAATTAATTAAACTGCCTAATTAATAACACCGCGTTATTTATACAGGGCTGGGGGATGTCCCCATGAGGCCGGGCACGAGGGCGCGGAACTCAAGTCCCGTATTCCCCATCCATACGCTGCATATCCATCCCCCCCCCCCCGGAGCCCCGTCCTCCCGTGCCCCGGGGGCCGCTGGCGCGGGCGGGCAGCGGGGCGGGCGGGCACAGGGACCACGCGTGTGTGTGTGTGTGTGTGTGTGTGTGAGCCCCCCCCGCCGGGGGCCGCCCCCCCGCCGAGCAGCGCGGCGCCGCGCGGGGCGGGGCGCGGAAGGGGCCTCTTGAAACCGCCGCGCTCTGATTGGTGGAGCGTTGGCCACGCCCCCCTTTCTCCCCCTTCTCTTCCCCCCCCCCCCCCCCCCCCCCCCCTCTCCATAGGGGCCCGGGGAGGGGGGGGCGGAGGGCTCCAAACCCCCGCGCTCGGCCCCGGCCCCGGGATGGGCCGCAGCCACCGGAAGGCCGCGCCCGGGCAGGGCTGAGCCGAAGCGGCCGCGGGCACCGGGGGGGGGGGGAGCGGTGGGGGAAGGAGCGCGGCCGCTCGGAGCAACGGCGCCCCCTGGCGGCGAGCGGCGGCGCCGGTACCGCGCGGGCGCCCCGGGGTGCTGTGCCCATGTGCCCCCCCCGTGTCCTGGTGCTCCCCGTGTCCGGTGCCCATCTACCACCTATACACGTGTTATGCCCCTGTGCCCCCCCCCGTGTCCTGGTGCTCCCCGTGTCCGGTGCCCCTCTACCACCCATACACGTGTTGTGCCCCTGTGCCCCCCCCCCCCACGGTGTCCTGGTGCTCCCCGTGTCCGGTGCCCCTCTACCACCCATACCCGTGCTGTGCCCATGTGCGCCGCCCCCGGGGGTGTCCCTGTCCCTGTGCCCCCCAGGATGTCCCGCTGCTCCTGGACCCTAGGGCTGGCCCTGTTCCCATAGATGTCCAGGCCTATCCTGTCCTTGCGGCCCCCCTGGGGCTGTCCCTGTTCTCATGCTCCCCCTCTCCTCCTGCAATCCCTGCCTGCACTGTCCACCTGCAGGCCTGTTCCTTGGCACCTCCCAAACCTTCCCCGGAGGTCCTCGCTTCCCGCTGGGCTTTCCTCATGGAATCATGAAATCATAGAATGAACCAGGTTGGAAAAGACCTTTAAGCTCACCAAGGCCAAGCATGCCTCAGCGCTGCTGAGGTAATGCTGGTTACCATTAGATAATGTCATTAATGGCCTCGTCTACACTGTGTGTGAACACCTGCAGGGACGGTGACTCCAGCACTGCCCTGGGCAGCCTGCTCCAATGCCGGAGCACCCTTCGGGGCAGGAATTGTTCCTCAGCTCCATCTAAACCTCCCCTGGCACACCTTGAGGCCGTTTCCTCTTGTCCCATCCCTTGTTCCTTGGGAGCAGACCACAGCCCCCTCCTGGCTCCATCCTCCTTTTGGGCAGCTGTAGGGAGCGATCAGATCCCCCCTGAGCCTTCCCTTCTCCAGACTGAACCCCCCAGGTCCCTCAGCCATTCCCCATCACACTGTGCTCCATCAGCTTGGTCCTGATGCTCCTCACCCCCATCATGGCTGGACGCTGCACTGATGCCCCACATCAGACGCTGTCCCACTCACCAACCAGTGTTCAAACAACCGCTGTTGCTGTGGGCTTTACCATTTGACTTAAACCCAACCCTAACCCCGCAGCAGGGCCCGGCTTAGCTTAACAGCTCCTGGTTCCTCCTTCCCCCTGTTGCCGGCCTTAGGAAATTAAGTAAATACCAATGGAGGAGTTGAAAAATAGGTTACCTTGTAATTGAATTCTTTTGCCTGCAGCTAAAGAAAAGAATTGGCCTCCTTGCTATCTCGTGCAGCCTGCGTGTTTGAGAGCTTATCGGGGTGTGTAATAGCTGAAAGGGTGGCGTGAAGCTCCTTGGCCCAGTCTTTTCAACTGCCTCTCTTCTGAGCACCGCTTGCTTTCCCCCCACCACCTTAACTCCGAGTGCTGCCAGGGAAAGGGAGCGCTTTGACGGCTCGGAGGAGCCAAGAGCAGGACTCCTGGCACGGTGATGTGGTCCCAATCCAGTGCCAGGAGCTGGGGGTGAGCCCCTCTCTGTGGGTGACCCCAGTTGCTGTCACCCCATCATCCTGTCCCATCACCCTGCAGTAGGGTAGCAAAGGGCATCAGGGCAGGAGGGTGGTCCAGGGCAGAGCATCCCAAGCGCTTGGGGGAACACAGGACCCCCAGCCCATGCAGGCAGTGCAGCCACAGTGTGGCTCTCCCCAGCATCACAGCAGCTCCTGATGCAGCAGGACAACATGAGGGTTTGATTTATGAAGCTGGTGCATTAGTATCATTCCCCCCGTCCTTTTCCATAAGGAGCCATAGTGTTGCCTGCCATGCTGCCCTCCCTTCTTCCCATTAGCACCAGGATTTGGGGGTATTTCCCAGGGAGAAGAGACCTGCAGCCCAACTTTGGGTACCGCACCACCATCCTGCGTAGGGGGAGATGTGCTTTGTCCCTCTGGAGCAAGGTATGCTGCAAGCACCATCCTCCCACCCCTGCTACTTGTTCAGGGTGGGATCCCTGCACAGACCCTCCTGGGTGCTGAGTTTGGGTGGCTGAGGGCTCATGAGTGATGGGTGCATCCCATGGCAGGGAGCGGGGTCCCTGCTAGGGTCACACAGAGCAGTGTGGGGCACCCTGAAAGCATCTCCAAGCCCCTGGCATTGTGGTTCCCCCCGCAGCAGCCAGTTCAGGGCTGGTGGTGTTGCCTTCAGCAGCTTGGCTTGGTCTCCACCAGCCCCATTGCGGGTGTGGGTCTCACTTCAGGCTTTGTGGGGCTGCAGGGGAACCAACATCCCCTTAATAGAACTGATGTTTCATCCCAGCTCTCACATCCTCCACAGCCCCTTTTGCCCACTGCCAAGCCCCGGTGCAATTTATCCTTCCAACTACTCCAAGAAGCAATGAAACCAATCGGCCACTTCTTTCCCCCCTCTCTCTCTCTCAGCAGTAATTAATGGTTTAATTAACACTCCTGACATCCAATTCCCATTGCTTTGCATGAGCAGGCTCCGCTGCTGGGGCCTCACTCTCCGCTCTAACTGGGGGTGGAAAGGGTTAGCCGGTGGGAGCTGCCGGCTGGAGGCCGCCCATCTGGACACCAGTTCTTCCCAAGCTGGAAACTCCTCCTCCTCCTCCTCCCGAGCAGCGTTCCCAACACGTTCCACAGCCTGCTTTGCTTCTGCACAGGCTTGTTTATGGCAGAATCCAGGCACCCTTGTTACTTACTCCAAACGATTTTCCACTATCTTAACGCGGGTCCCCGAGAAATCCTGGTCATCCCAAGGAGAATAGCTGCTTGTAACCGTTTGCTAATTACAAGTATGAATGTCAATTAATTCATTTAGCTAATTATCCACTCGCTGAGCATCATGCACCAAAGAACTGTAAAAGACGGGCATATGGTGGTGGATCAGAAGGAAGAAGCTGGAGCCTGTGTGAGCTCGATGGGCGGCCCTGGCTGGGCTCACTGGGTGTCACGGTGAAGGGATGCAGGCGGGGAGCTGGGGGAATACACCCACTGCAAGCCCATAATGACAGCATTGTGCTAATTGGGCCTGGAAAACATCAACCCTCTCCTTGCGACTTCTGTTTGGAGGCTTGAGTGCAGGTCATGAATCAAAGCGTTTCTGATCCTGCTGTTCCCTCTGACTCGGAGGAGGGGGAAGAGCCACTTTTCCTGCCTTGATCCCAATGGCTGGCTGCAGAAACAACCAGTCCTAAGGAGGGAGGGAGAGATGCCTGAGGAGCTTCCCAGCGAGGGGGCTCTGTGCTAAAGGTGGGGAGAGCCACTGGTATACTTGATGTAATCTGGCTTGCAGTGCACGCGGGCTGCTGCAAGGAGCCATCCTGGTGAAAAATGACCTTATTTATTATCCCAAGAAAGGAAAAATGTCTTAAAGGAAATGTTCCTTTCTGGAATGACTGGAGTTAATAGCGTATTGGTGTGCGAAGTTACCTGTAAGACATGGAAGAGGTTGTGGGTGCAGAGTGGAGGCCCCTCCCTTGCTCTCCAAAGCCAGTGAAGAATTAGAGGTTTTATACTAGCAGCTGAGCAGTGAATGCTCAGTGGGGTTAGAGTCCTCGGTCAGAGCAGGGCAGCAGTCTTATTCCAAAGGGAACCTCCATCACCGTGCTGGGATCAATCACCTGGTGCGGAGCTGCCTCCTCCATCACCCAAAGGCTCCCAACCCTCGCTGGGCAAGCATCACCCGGGTTGGGCCACCAGCTCCATCCCTGCCCGGCCCAGCCTTCACAGAGGGGCTGAGGGTCTCACCTCACCTGCACCCAGGTCTGGGCTTTTGAGGAGCATTTCCCATATCCAGCCTAAAATGTGGGTCTCTGAGGCCCCAGCACTGCAGGGGCAGCACCCACTGCGTCAAATACTGATGCTTGGTGCCCCCATGAGTGTTTGCTCTGTTCCAGAGCTTTGTTATTCTTATTAACCCAAAGAACTGAGGCCTTATTTCCTGTTGAGTTTAATTACTTCACTGCTGGCTTTCCACTGGCAATGCTTGTGCGGCTTTGAGGCAGCTTTGATCAAGCTCCTGTATGTCGATTACCCAGATTCACTTATGAAAAGCACACAAATCAGATACAAACAGAACAACATCTCCCCCAAATCCAATAGGCTGCACCATTAATGACACAGCAATTTGCATTCTATTTCCTTGTCATAAAAGAAGAGAAGGGGTTTATTGTAAGCCCTGATAAAGGTACTTCAAAGGCAGCAGGGCCAGGGAGAGGCTGCACGGATTGGAGTGGCGCGGATTGGAGCGGCTCTGCAGGAGTTTGTGGAGGATTTCCTGGCCAGCAAGCCCTGCATTGGTGACTGTGGGGAATAAAACGAGTGTTTCCAGGCAGGTTTAACTGGGGGGAAGGTAACAGCCTGGTGCCAATGTGGTGCCATTGGCTGTGGGGAGCAGCTGGGCACGCTCCCTGCAGTGATGGGGGCAGAAGAAGAGGTGATGCATGAGGATGGAGAGGGAACCCAGGACCCCATCTCCGGCTCTGCTCGCTGTGGAGAGCTGGAAGGCTCTGGCAGCACGGAGCAGTGGGCACCATGCCGGTGCCTCCCGCTGCGCTCCGGGGCGCATCCCTCCTGCAGCCGGAGCGTCCGGAGCCAACCTTTCCCAGGCGGGAGCGGATCTGCCGGGCGCTACCTTAAGAGCAGCCCCTGCGTGTCTATATTTAAGGAAGCGGACGGGTGTGCGCTGGCCTCCGGCCCGGGGCTGTGCGCCAGCCCTTGGCCTCGACGGCGGTGCCGGCCGCGCACGCAGGTGTCTGCGCGCTTCTCTTCCACGCCAGCCACCGCCTCGCTGCCGCCTGCAAATGCTCAGCTTCTTCTGGCTGAGGTGAGGGCCGGGGGCGCTGGGGACAATGGGGACAGTACGGGGACCCCCCCGGGGCTGGGGGAGCAGGAGCCGGTGTCTGCTGCTCCTGCTGCTGCTGCGGAGGCTTCCACACCCGGCGAGGGCTTGTCCCGGCTTGTGTCGGTGCTGGGGAGGAGGATGTGGGGTGGAAGCTCCTTGTGCTCACCGGGGTGATGCCCTCTCGATGCTGTGCTCCACTGTGGTCATTGCTGGTGGCTCAATGAGGGGGACGTGGCACCCTCCGTATGCAGGAGGGAGCTGGTGCCATCCTTTCCTACCCCTCCAGGTCTGCCTGGGTGTGCTGGGGGGTTTGGCTTGAGCAGCCTGTTTTCACTTAAAACGGGGGATAGTTATTCAGGAAGCGTGGGTACAAGGCTGCTGGGAATGGTGGAGTGCTGGGGAGGGCAGTGGGATGTGCTGGGGCTGGCTGGGGCAGCATGGGTGACTGGATGGGCTACATAGCACGATGCTGTGGTGGTCACCATGGTGGAGACTGCCTCGGTGGGGACCACTGCGCCGTCATGGTGTCCACCTTGGTGGTTGTCACCATGGTTGTGACAGCCACAGTCAAGACCACCAGGGAGGATACCAATGCCTCATCATGATCTCTCTTCACCGTGGTGGTTTCCACCATGGTGGCCTCGACCGCAGTGATCTCCACGATGGAGGTCTCCAGCTTGGCAGCGATCTCAGTGCTATGGCCATCTCCTGCCCGGAAAGCTGTGGTTAGCAGGGCAGAGGTGCCGGGGCTGGGCGATGCTGTTGGGTGTGAATGTGTGCTGTGAGTTTGGACCTGGCAGTGTTTGCAGGGCAAGGGGGTGACACGCGGCTTCGCTGGAGGCAGCAGTGTCAGGGACCTTTGTCCCCTGGGGAGACTTTGCCCTCATGCTGATAAATCAGAACCAGCCCTTCAAGGAGCCTCCCAGGAGCTGCAATAGTGGCTGGATAGGGCATGGATGGGGTTGGGGCTGTGAATGCATAACCCAGCGCCAAGCTGAGCAGTGGAGCGGCCTGAGAGGAAGCTGGAGGGGTCCCCTCTGTGCTCACCCTGATGAAGGTTTCCTATGGGTGGTGGGTGCAAAACCACCGTAAGGGGAGTTCTTGCATCCCCTTGCTGCCTTTGGCCCTTTGTTTGCACTCTCCTGGCCCTATGCCTCGCTTCACTCTACGAAACCCTATGGAAGGAATGATGTGTTGTCCCAAAATAACCCTTGCAGGGTGTCCTGGCCTCTCTTCTGGGCTAGCCACCCTCCTGGGGTCCTGCCGAGACCCGCTGCGGGGAGCTGCTGTGCTTCCTCACCATGCCATGATCCTGTGACTTGGTCCTTCTCATCCCAGCACGGACCCAATCCCAGTGGCACCACAATGGATCTGGCACCCTGTACCCCAATCCAAGCAACTGCTGTGGGTCTTGTCCTGCGGATCTAGCTCCATCCCGGCAGGCATGGGGTGATGGAGCTGAGCTGTGCTGCCCATCTCCATTGCTGGAGGGGATGTCTCCCCTTGCACAAACCTGCCCATCCCATCTCTGGGAGCACTGGGGCTTTGCTGCTGCAGGCAGTGGGACTGGTGGGCCATGTCTCTGGGGAAGGAGAGCCCCCACTGCCCAGTCGAGATGGCAGAATTACCCAAAGTAGGTCAGGTTAATTTGTTAAGGCGTGCAGATTTGCTTGTTACCATGGATATTGCTCAATTATACACCAATAATCCCCCAGGAGAAATTCATCGTTGGCGCTTTCCTCCCCTCTTCATACTTCAGATATTCCCAGAGAGGGGTGAGGATGTACCGAGGGGCTGGGGTTGGGGTAGGAAACCAGAGCCAGGAGAGGGAAAATGGGGCTTGGGGATTTGGGATGCAGCAGTGGGAGAGCTCTGGAGGGCAGGCAGGGGCTGCTCGAGGTGTGGGGCAGCCCCACTCTGCCCATAGCTGCCCATAGCTCAGCACCCACGATCCCCATCCAACCTTCATCCTCATCCCTCCCTCCCATTCACTGCTTCAGGGTGATTAAAGCAAACACCCCCCCTTCCAGTGGGATCAGGGGTTTGATGGAACAACCTCTCTCTGCATCCCAGCCCAGCATCATCTCAGGGCTGCAGGACCTGAGGGGGTTTTGCAGTGGAGATTCCTCCAAACGTGTGGTCCCCTGGTGATTTCCCAAGAGGGCAGCACCCAATTTGGCAGCAGAGACCATCCCCGGAGCTTGTGGATGCTTTGGTGCTGCAGGGTATAAGAGAGCAGTGGGGTGCTGCAGAGTCTCTCTCTCCTGGTATTTGTGGAGCTATTTGTGGTGTCTCTCCCTATCACCCCCCATTTGCTCTGTGGGCTCCTTATGCCTTTATGAGCGCTGGAAGTGAGCGTGGCAGGAGGGAAGGGAAATATTCTGCTGGGAGGTTGTTTTATTTTCTCTAATGCAAACTTTTTTTGGGTAGAAGTGGGTCACTCGAGGGGTGACAGAGTAAGAGCATCATCGCCTGGGTACCGCATCCCGTTGTCATGGTGACCTGCGGGCTGCATCAGTCAACAGCTTTAAAAATGTGACAGTTGAGTGAGGCTGAGGATTTTAATGAGGACAGACACTTGCTCGCTTAGTTTTGATAACAGAATACTCTATAAATACCCACCAGCTCAATGCTTCCAGGTCTCTGGAGCATTTTGGCAACGCATGGCTGGTGCGCTCCCCTTCCCCGGGCTCCCAGGAGCTGGGGCTGCCTCAGAAATAGCAGCAGGGATGGATTCAAAGCAGACAGCCCTTTTTTTCCCCCCTCCCCTTAAGCCAACCCATGGGACAAGGTGACACAATCACAGAGCCAGGAGCAGGTTTGGGTTTCCGCGTGCTCTCTGGTGTTGGTGGCTGTGAGGTGTGACGGGGCCAATGCACCACCATGACCTTGGGCCTGCAATAAGGCAAACCCAAGGAGCGAACCCGTCTTGCTAAACGGGATAGTAACTCTTGCGCCAGGCTCTTGCAAGGGTGGGTGAGCTGTGAGCAAGCTCCAAGCCTCAACAGCAAGAGCAGAGAAGTCATGGGGCTGGGGAAGGTGAAGCCTGGTGCTGCTTGCATCCATCGGTGCTCTGAGCACCCACATTTCACATCAACCACAGCACATGTGATGCCCAGCACCAGCCCCGTGAAGGGCTGACTGTGCAGGAGGCAAATCTGCAGCTTCCACTTTTTTGACCAAAATCAGTTGGTCCCACGCACTGGGGAAGGAGCTGCTGCCTCTGGACCCACACAAGAGAGGGACTTCTGCTGAGACGCACCATGGGTCGATCAGTGTTGTGTTCGAAATCAACCTCTAAATATAAACCCTTTTCTGCTGCAGCTCCCATGCTGCCTTCCCTGCAGTGTGTCCAACCTGCACCCATTCACAGTGCATGTGGCCGGGGAGCCCATTGGCATCCAAGGGCACTTGATGCCCTTGGGGATTCCAGAGCTCCATAGGCAGAGGCGTTGGTGCAGGGGGTGCTGCCAGTGATGGGTCCTTCCCATTTGCTGCCCCTGGTACCACCTGCACGCAGTGTGAGTTCTGCCCCTGCCAAAAATGTGCTCCTGGATGTCTTGTGATCACGGTGTTGTCACCACACTGGCCAGAGCAGCTTCAGGACACAGCCCTCTGTCACTTGAAGCAACATGGAAAGTATCAACACAGCATCAGCGATGGAGGGATCGCACACAGCATCATGTACTGGGTCTGGTCCAGCACCCCAGAATAGCTGGGACTCTTTCCATTGCAGCTGGTGAGTGCTGGACCTGACCCCTGAGGAATGGCAGGCACCAGCCCTGGGGCTGCTCTTCTCCATTTCGGGTCTAGCAGCACCCTTGATGGGTGCTGCTGAGGAACTGGTGACACAGGGATGGACATCAGCGTGCGTCAGGAGGACACTGCCCTGCCTGTGGCAAGGGGTTGGAACTGGATGAGCTTTAAGATCCCTTCCAACCCAAACCATTCTGTGATTCTATGACAAGGTGTGACAACCCACCCCACGCACTGCATCGTCCCCACCAGGGGACCGCCACCGGCATCCTCCATCCCCGTCTCGGCTGGTCCTTCTATAACTGGAACCACTTCTCCTTTCCAGGTGTCTCTTAAAAATGGTCAAGGAGAATATTGTAATCCCTGAAGAGATCTTGAGCTTCTGTTGCAATGGCTTCCAGGTACCCCCTGTGCCATGCAACTAACCCTGGGGCTCTCTGTTGTGCCAGTGGCTACTAACTAAGGCCGTGCTGGCAGCTGCTCACACTGGCTCTGGTTGCATCCGCTCCCCGCGTGTTCCGTATCAGCATCCCCAGCCCCTTGCTGGCTACTGCATGACCAGGGCTCTTCCCACAGGATGCTGGCTTTTTCCCTACCATTTAGAAATGGCCAGTGCTGGGAAAAGCACCGGTGGGATCTCCGGACAGGCTTCTGCTCGCTTTGCAGCAGACAGCTTTGGAGCGCTTTGCATTGCTGGCTCGTACTCCAGAGCCTGCCTGCTTCCCGAAATAGCTCCATGGTACTTATGGAGGCACCTCAGCACTACGGGAAGCAGCCCGGGAGGTTCATAAAGGGGTTCAGGACCCACTGAAGTCAAGTGTCCATCCCACTGCGGAATGGGGGGCTCTTTGACGCAGGCTTGGCTTGCTGCGTTCACCACCATCGCTGCCAAGCCAGGGTCTGTGCTGTTCCTGGGATGTCGTGTACCAGTAGCTATGGAAACAGAGGTTAGACCCGCTAGAGAAAAATGCTATTCTGAGAGGCGGTGAGCTCAGGGTACTCGAGAAAGCTTCATTTGCAGCACAAACCCATCTTTAAAAGAAGCTGGGCAAAGCAAAGGGCAAAGAAGCGGCTGCAGCGGGGCTCTCGCAACAAGTGCTCTAAACGGGAGCCGCAGTGGGAGCTGAAAGAGGAAGGAAGGACTGTAACGAAGGCCAGGCTGCTCCTCATGTCTCCTCCATTACTCATGGGGGTAACTGAGTTCACCCCTTGTGTAACACGCCTCATTTGACATCACATCAGCTCTTTTCCTTGCCTGCACAGTCGCAATACCAGCCTCTCCCTCCCAACCTGCTTCTGGGCAGCAGCAGCTCTGTGCCCGGCAAGCTGCAAAGCCAACACGGAACACAGCAAACAACCCCAAACCGGGGGTGCTCCCCCCTACCCTGCTTGTACCAGACAGGAAAAACTGCTTTTGGTGTTTCCTTTGGCAAAGGGGGTGATGGTGGAAGGTGTGGAGCATCGCCGCGTGCCTGCTCTGGGGTGCAAACCCACCCTTGGCTGCAGCAGCCTAAAGATGAAGCTGTTGGGGGAGCAAAATGCCTTCCCAGAGAGTTGATGGACTTTGGGAAGGGTTTTCAGGGGGAAACAGCAGGGAAATGGGCTGCAAAGCTGCAGGAACCCCTCCTGGGGCTCTTTTATAGGGATTTTTGTTCCTTTTGGCTTTGGGCATCATGTCTTTGGTGAGGGCTGGGTGGGTTTTGGTGCTGCCTGGGGCTGTGCGTTGCTGGGATTCCAATGGGCTGCGTGGGTCACTGTTTTCCCAACGATTTCCCTCCCGTTTGGGTAAACCAGAGCTCTCATTCCCTGCAGGGCTCCACCTCTCCGCCGTGTTCCCAGGATCCAGGGGAGCGGGAGGAGGCAGCGGGGGCCATGGCGAGCCCTTCGCATCCCCGCAACCCCACCGAGGTGCAGATGAGCCAACTGGTGCTGCCGTGCCACACCAACCACCGCGGCGAGCTCAGCATCGGCCAGCTGCTCAAGTGGATCGACACGGCCGCCTGCCTCTCCGGTAAGACATCCTCTGCTCCCACCGGAGCCATCATCCTGCTGGGATAGGATGGATGGCACCCGGTGCTCATCCGCATCGTGCCCAGTGGTCCAGCGCCGTCCCTGGGAGCTGGGGATCCACGTCATGCCGTTTTGCTGAGTAATTAGAGAGCAAATGGGAGCAGGAGGAGAGGGGGAGGAGACGTGCGCTGCAGCACGCACGTTTGCTTGGGGACAGATCAGCATTGACGCTTGCTCCTTCCCAAACACTGCCCTTTTCCTTGCCTGGTGCGCAGGGCATGGCAAGGACCAGGGTGGTGGCATCCCTGGCATCCCAACAGCGAATGGAGGGCTCTGATGGACAGGGCTGAGCTCCTCTGCTCCGTGATGGAAGTGATGGAGCTCACCACATCAGCTGCCCTACCAAGCACATCGCTGGACACCAAGCACAGGGAGGTTATGGCAGGAAAAGTGGGGGAGGTTCCCAGGGCATTTTGGCAGCTTGAGGTTCCTGGAGTCCCAAGAGAAAGCCGGGCCAGCAGGGCTGTGTATGTATTTGCTGTGTATGGGACGATGTTATCGGCTGCCTGTGGATCCCCACAGCAGCTGAAGGCATGGAGGGAAGGCAAACAGCAGGGCAAGGTGCCTCCTAGTTACAACACACCCTCCAAACCCTAAAATCATCTGCAAGCCCACACTGTAGAAGCCCCGAACCCTCCTCTTGCCCCCTGCAAACGCAGCAGGAGCAGGGAAAGGGACGTTAGGCAGGGTTTCATTGATGTCATCAGCCCTGAGGCCGCGGTGAGGGGCAGGGGACCCTCTCTGCGTGTTGCTGCAGGTTGCTGATGCAGTTTGCTTTTCCTTTCCAGCCGAGAGACACGCTGGCTGCCCGTGTGTCACAGCTTCCATGGATGACATCTATTTTGAGCATACCATTAGGTAAATACTAATGCATGTGTGGAGAGAGCGGAGGTTTTCACCCCATCTGCTGGGTGCAGTGTGAAACAGATTGGGGCAGGGAGCAGCGTGCTTGGGAGGGGAGGCGATGCTCAGTAGGCAGGCAGGGATTGAGGCTCCGGCTCTGCCGCAGGGCGGTGGACTGACTGTCTGCTCTGATTTATCTGCTGTCTGGTCGCCTGGGGAGCTCCTACTGGGTTGGCTTCCCGGTATTCCCCCCCCCCCATTCCAGCTCCTCCCTGGCTTTGTTCAACACACAGCTCTGGAAAACTTGACTCTGGCACATCGTGCCTCTGCAGCAGCCATGTGGGTGGCTGCGTGCGGCGGGGCCGGGTGCTGGGGAATGGGACCTCCCTGCGTGTTGCTTGATGAGATGAGCTTTGCCGGCCAAAATCCCCTCCCAGGCTTGTCCTGGCAGCCCCTGGGTGCTGCCCCTGTGGAGGTGCCCACCCCAGTGCATGCTGCTGTGTTGCAGGGGACGTTTCTCCTGACATGAGGGTGTTGCGGTACAAAGGGGACGTGAACCCTGCCAGGGATTTGCCCTCATCCACTACAGGGTCCCAGCACTGAGACCGTTCCCATCAGGCCTAGATCTTACGTGCCCAAGGTTTACTCCTCCCTTACCACCCCTGCTAAGCCCAGGTGCTGCCACCCGCCTTTACGCATCTCTCAGAGCCCCTGTTTCCCACTGTGCAGGGGGATGCCCCTCTGCTCACCCCCTGGGTACCATCTCAGGGGACTCTCTGGGTGTTTTGTGCAGGGTTTAGCGCACTGATGGCATCCCCCGGGGCCATGAGTAAGCCATGCAGTGTAGGGCTTGATGGGCTAGAACTTAAACAGGGGAGATTCAGGTGGATCTAAGGCAGAAGCTGTTCCCTGTGAGGGAGCTGAGGCGCTGGCACAGGGTGCCCAGAGAAGCTGTGGCTGCCCCATCCCTGGCAGTGCTCAAGGCCAGGTTGGACGGGGCTTGGAGCAACCTGCTCCAGTGGAAGGTGTCCCTGCCCATGGCAGGGGTTGGAACTGGGTGAGCTTTAAGGTCCCTTCCAACCCAAACCATGATTCCATGATTCTAGAGGGTCCATGCTGCCCCGTAGCTCCCCACCGTGCACATCTGCCCACTGGGTCAGAGGCCAGTGCGGGCACACAGGGCTGGTACTGGGGTCCCAGGCTGTCAGCTGATTTGGTTTTGGTGCCAGGAATTCCAGCTCTTGGGTTTCACTCTCATTCCCAGGAAACACGAAACTCCCGCTTTCGCCATCTCACACCGTGGTGCTGGGTGAGCTGCCCATCACCCTGTGGCTCTGCTGCATACCAAAGCCACGGCATGGGGACATTGTGCACCACCTGTGACACTGATGGAGGTGGCACCACTGGGGTCAATGTCCTGCACCAAAGGCTCAGTGAGCGCCCCAGGTCCTGGGGCAGCTTTGCTTGGGAAGCTTCTCCCCATAGGTTTTGGGACTGGGAGAACAGACCCAATCCCTGCCTCAGGTCATTAGATCAGTCCCTGGAAGGCATTTGTCCCTCCTCAGGGGGTGAGTCAGGCACTGCTCCAAGGGGTCAGGAATCTGTGCTGCTCCCGGCTCAGGTCCCACTCCCTGTTGTCCAGCTCAATGCTCCGAGGGGCCTGGCCGGGATGGCTCAGAGCTCTTTGAAGGCAGAGCAGCTTTGGGCAGTGTTTGCTGCCAGCTCTCCTCCTTCCCTGCTGTTTGTGCTTTCTGCCACCCTCCCACTGTGAGGGACAGGCAGGGAGGAGCTGTAGGTGCCTAGGGGCTCATTGGACACCCCAAAACATCGCTGACACGAAAACTCTCTGATGCTCCTCATCCTTCCTCCCTCCCTGCATGGGCGCGCAGCCTCCCAGGAGGATTTCACACACCCCTGAGCTGAGGTTTGCGTGGCTGTTATGGCACTGGCTTGAGAAGGAGAGAGAAGATGAAGCATTTGGGCGCTGCACTACGGGCAACTGGGGCTGCCCTGCATGCCCATAGCTGCAAACCCATCTGGAGCATCCATGCGACCGCTTCCATCGCCTCTAACCCTCTCCCCCCCTCTTGCTCTCTCTTTTCGCACCAGCCAGCCGTATCTAAACACTCCCGGGCGGCGGGACGGGAGGAGCGGTGTCGGGTACGGACCTGTGCAGCCCTAGAGCCTAACGCGGCGCTGCGTGAGTCGGGAGCAGTAACCCCACTGACACGCAGGGCAAGGGAGGTGGACGGAGGCTGCTCGTGTAACCTCACTAACGTCTTGGCGTGCCACGGCAGGCACAGCGCTGTGGATGGGCACGGGGTCCATGCCAGGGGCTGGTTAAAGGCATCATCCCAGCCTTGTGCCACCCCTGCTCCAGCCAGAGCCAGTGTCGAGTAGCTGAGATGGTGATGGTTGTTTCAAGCCAGGCATCATGCATGGGGATGAGGGGGAAGTTGTGGTGCTGAGGCGCACACGGGCTCTTCTTCAGCTCTGGTTTTGAGTCCTCTACACTTCAAACTCGCAGTAGCAGTTACAGGGTCTATTTTTCCACTGAGTTTTCCAGCATTGGTCTCTCTTAGGGTATAAGGGGTATTCCTGGTTTGATAAAGGCTGCTCGCTGTCAGTGTCGCCAGTGAGCTGCATTTGCTCATTCGGTCGGTACCAGTGTGGAGCAGGTCAGGCTGCAGAGCTGAAGCTGTCTGTGTGTTTACCCTGAAGCCTACTGAAGGCGCAGAGGAGAGCTCCTGGCCCCTGTGAGCAGCAGTTTGCTGCCAGCAGATGTTTCATGTAAGAGGTGGTGCAAAATGCCCCTGGCTGGATCCTGCCTCCTGCCAGCTCCCAGTATTCCAAGGTGCCTGTTGCTGGGAGGCCCTGGAGAGGAGAAGGGACGGAAGCAGTCAAGGGACCTGCAGCTTTGGAGCTGCTGCTGCCCTCAGCTGAGGGCCCATGGGGAGGCTCTATAGGTGCCCCTATTGAGCAGGACAGCACATGTGAGGCTGGAGGAGCTGTTTGCCCTCGCAGGAGCACATGGTGGGGGCACCAAGCAAGCCTTGGGCACCTCTGCACCCCTCTGGTGTCCCAGCAGCACCCCAGACCTGGGACCCATTTGCATGTGGGGTGACATCTCACTGCTGCGCCGGACCCATATGGGCTCCCGCATCTTGGAGGTGGCTGTCCCCGTGTCCCGCTGGCCATCCCGGCATGTCCCCACCATCCAAGCAGCCTCTACCACAGCACTGTTAACACGGTGGCACCTCGGTGAGGAGCTGCTCGGCGCTGGCTTGTGTGCTGGATGACCATGGGTTCCATCCCACAATAACCCCCATGTTCTCTCTCTTTCTGTTTTCCAGTGTTGGGCAAGTTGTCAACATCAAAGCCAAAGTGAACCGAGCCTTTAACTCCAGCATGGAGGTTGGTGTGCAGCCCCTGCTTCCCCTCCATCCCTGCGCCTATCCCCCTCACTGTGCGCCTGTTCCTAGCTCTGATCCCATGTGCCGATCCCCTGGGTCTGGTGTGGGATCTTGTTGGATGTGGGCCCCAGGGGAGCAGAGCCAGCCCTCAGGGATGTTGTGCCCTCTCCCAGGTGGGCATCCAGGTGAGCTACGAGGACCTGTGCAGCGGGAAGCACTGCAGCATCTGCAAGGCGTACGCCACCTTCGTGGCACACAGCTCCTCCGGCAACAAGGTGAGGGGCGGATGGTGGCTGGGGGGGCTCGAATGGTCCCTGCATGGAGGAAATGGCCCCTCTGGGAAGAGCCGGGCTGAGCTTAGCTTCCCGTCATGGCTTGTGCCGTTGGTTCATGGCTATCCCTTATCCCATGCTTGAGGGCACATCCCTGGGGTTCCCTATGTGTCTATAGGAGCCCTTTACCCTTCCATAAGCAGCTATAATATACCCCAGGAGGAGTGCAGCTCTGACACATGTATGGCACCCAGGGGAGCCCTGCCTTCTCTCACAATGAGACTCCATCCTTCCTGTGTCCCCTCTGCAGGTGGCACTGAAGCCGCTGATCCCACAGACAGAGGAGGAGAAGATAGAGCACAGCATCGCTGCCGAGCGCCGCCGCATGCGCCTGGTCCATAAGGACACCCTCAAGGACCTCCTCACCCGCAGCCCACATGAAACCGGTACCGTGTCCTGCAGCCCAGGCTTCCACACCCAAAATAGCCCCAGTGCTGCTGCTTCCTCAGCAGGATGCTGCTGGGGGAGAGTGGGGAGAGGTTTGGGAATGGCCCTGGCTGTGGAGGGGTAGGAATCATCCCATCATCCCGAACCCCCAAGCGGGAGGTGTGGGATGTTGATGCAGTGGAAGGGTGGCCATGGGGAGAGGAGGGAAGGGTCCCAGTGCCTGGCCATCATGCTGAGCCCCATTCTCCCCCCATGGCAGAGCTGGAGACACGGGACGGCAGCGTGGCGGTGCCGGCGGAGAAGACACGGGTGGAGAGTGTGGAGCTGGTGCTGCCTCCACACGCCAACCATCAGGGCAATACCTTTGGAGGGCAGATCATGGCCTGGATGGAGAATGTGGCCACCATCGCAGCCAGGTGACCCGACAGGGATTTGGGATGGAGGAATGGTGTGCCTGAAGGGGACACACAGCCAGGGTTGTATGGACACTCCAAAGGGACGGTGCCAGGACATCACCCTTGAGCGATGCTGTATAGGGAATTCCATGGGTTCATGGTGCTGGAGGACCACAGGGAAGGATTCACACTCACCAGAGTCTCCTTAATGCCCCTTCTCATGGCTGGTTTTGGTGGTTGAAATCAAAGGGTGGCATTTTTGGGGTCTCCTTGTCTCTGTCTGGGTCGGGGTGGTTGCACAGGGCTGCTGGAGCACGGATCCATGCCTGGTGGGTAACACTTGTCCCTCGCAGCCGTCTGTGCCATGCCTACCCCACGCTGCGGGCCATCGAGATGTTCCACTTTCGGGGACCATCGCAAGTCGGGGACCGCCTGGTGCTCAAAGCCATCGTCAACAACGCCTTCAAAAACAGGTCGGTGCTGGTGATGGAGGGCTCCCATCCCTCCCTCCTGGTGCCTTCCACACCCTCACCCCTTCTCTCTGCCCCCCAGCATGGAGGTGGGGGTCTGCGCCGAGGCGTACGGCCAGGAGATGTCCATCAGCTGCAGGCACATCAACAGCGCCTTCATGACCTTCGTGGTGCTGGACCAGGAGGGGCGGCCCCGCACCCTGCCCATGCTGGCACCCGAGCGGGGGGTAAGGATGAGGCAGGGCTCACAGAGGCATGGGATCCCCACTTAGCCCTGAGATTCGCAGCAAAACAAGTGCAGTTTTATGATGATGGGAAGGAAACTGCTTGAGAGCAAGTGGATTAATAGGTTGCTCGGTGTAACTAATAGTAAAATGGACCACTTGCCCGTGCAGAGATGGGGATGTATTTGCCATGCAGGGCTGAGCAGAATACTGCCTGCAAGTCCCAGCTCGTCTCTATCATTCAGGGGAAAGAATGCAAACCTCTCAGGTTGCTTTTCCCTCCCAGAGCTTCCTAATCAATAATTACCATTTGGATCGGTGGTGAAGAAAACCTGTCACACGAGCACAGCAGTGAAGCCAATGACAGCATGCCTCAGGGTGCATCATAGCATGAGCGAGCAATGCCATTGCCTTTCCTTTGGCTGCTCCATGCCCACCTACCTGGTGGTTTTGATACCTTAAAACTCAGGCTCTTCTCCCACCATGCAGGAGAGCATCCTGCAGCCAGGAGAGCCCGCTTGCTTTAGAGCACTGCCCCAGCGCTTTCGTTGGAATAAGCTGCTTTTAGGGTGGTTTTATTTCCCTGGGAGGGGCCATTTGTATGTGCCAGGGGATGTGATTGATGTTCCAGTGGCCGTTTGCAGCTCTGCAGCCACAGCAAGGGGTTTTTCCTGATGTGCCAGTGCCTATTGCTTAATCACAGCGCAGCAGCAATGCTGAAATAGCTCATGGTTCATCACTAACCACTGCTGCCAGTGTAACCCAGTGAGCACCTTCCAGCCCTTCCCTGCTCAGTGTTTTGCCCACTCCCCAAAAGACATGTGTTTTAGGTGTTTTTCCCTCCTTTTCCTATTAACCTAATGGTCTTTTCCTGTTTATTAGGATGGAGAGAGGAGATACAGAGAAGCCAGTGCTAGGAAAAAGATTCGGCTGGACCGGTGAGCAGGAGAAGCAAATGGGATGCGGGGATGGAGGAGGATGGGCTTAGCAATGGGGTTCAGGAGTAGCCTATGGGTGGCTTGTGTCCCATCGTAAGGAAGACTCCTTTCCTGCAGAAAATACGTTGTCTCCTGCAAACAGACCGAAGTGCCGCTATCTGTGCCCTGGGACCAAAGCAACAAGGTAAGTGATGCCCTGTGCAGTCACTGCCTCCTGCTCCCCCTTTTCCTACTCCCCCTTTTCCTGCCCCTGACGTGCTGCCCCTGCCCCAGGTTTATCTGAGCTACAACAATGTCTCTGCACTGAAGATGCTCGTGGCCAAAGCGAACTGGGCACTGGCCAGAGAAAAGGAAAAGGTACCAAACCCTCCTTCCCCCCGAGCTGATTCTCACCCCCACATCATTGTCAGTGCGGGGGCTTGGTGGCGATGGACGTGTCCCAGCCCATGCTGTGTGCTCCCCAAGGTGCAGATGTACACACTGGAGGAGGACAAGTTCCTCTCCTTCCGCATCGAGATGTCAGTCCGCATCGCTGCTTCCCAAGCCTTCTCCCTGCTCTCCGACCTGCGGCGCCGGCACGAGTGGGACAGCCACTACCTGTGAGTGCTGCCGGGATCCCCTGCCCTTTCCAACAACCGCATCCATACATTTAAGGCTTGTTGATGAATGTCCCATTGGGCTTCCCTGGGAGTGTGTGCTGGAGCACCTCCCATATGAAGATAGGCTGAGAAAGTTGGGGCTGCTCAGCCTGGAGAAGAGAAGGCTGCGTGGAGACCTCAGAGCAGCCTTCCAGTATCTGAAGGGGGCCTATAGGGATGCTGCGGAGGGACTCTTCATGAGGGACTGTAGTGAGAGGACAAGGGGTAATGGGTTCAAACTTAAACAGGGGAAGTTTAGATTGGATATGAGGAAGAAATTCTTTCCTGTAAGGGTGGTGAGGCACTGGAATGGGTTGCCCAGGGAAGTTGTGAATGCTCCATCGCTGGCAGTGTTCAAGGCCAGGTTGGACAGAGCCTTGGGTGGCATGGTTTAGTGGGAGGTGTCCCTGCCCATGGCAGTGGGTTGGAACTGGATGATCTTAAGGTCCTTTCCAGCCCCACCCATTCCATGATTCTACGTGTGTTGCCCCGGAGCCATGATGTCCTTTCACTGCATCCCCATCCCAGCTGCCCCTGGGCTGAGGGCTGCAGTTTGCTGCAGAAAACACCTATTTCGGGTGTGGTGATGAGCTGTCAATGGGTGAGACCTCGGGGGTTTCTCTGACTGCTCCCTATTGCCTCGCAGGAGCGCCGAGCTCGTCCAGCAAGTAGATGATGATGACATGATCTACCACGTGGTGAGCCAGACACTCAGCTCCGAGAACAAGCTGCAGGACTTCGTCATCCTGGCATCCCGACGGAAACCCTGCGGCAAGGGGTAACTGCGCCCGACCCTGCTCCCCGCTCCCCCGCAGCCGGGCTGCACCGGCTCACCGGGCTCTTCCCTCCCTAGGGACCCCTATGTGGTGGCCTTTCGGTCGGTGACGCTGCCCACCCACCCCGCCACTGCCAACTTCACGCGGGGGGAGACGATCTGCTCAGGGTTCTGCATATGGCCGGAGTCAGAGGAGATGAGCAAGGTGCGATGCTGCTGCCTGCACCCCGTCGGGGATGCTCCCTGCCCTGCATGTACCCCTATAACTCTCTGCTGTGCCTTACAGGTGGCTTACTACAACCAAGCAACACCGGGGTACCTCAACTACGTGACCACCAATGTGGCGGGGCTCTCCTCTGACTTCTGTGCCACGTTTGAAGCCTGTGAGAAGTTCCTGCTGAAGAACAAGGAGGATGACCTGATTGTGCGGCTGCAGAGCCTCTAGAGCCAGGGCACCGATGGATGGATGGATGGATGGATGGATGGATGGATGGATGGATGGATGGATGGATGGACAGACGAGGGGGCACCTCCATGGTGCATGGAGATGTAGGGTGATGATGCCTGGACCCTGCCTCCCCAAGATAGGTCCCAGGTTGTGGGGTGGAGGAGCATCACTGCACCGCCTCGTCCATTGCACTGACCTGTCATCTCTTTTCTTCCTCCTTCTTTTTTGTACGTAGAAGTTTTATAAGCTGATGTACAGGACTTGGTTTTCTAGTTCACTCAACGCTACTTGAATCTTTACAGGATCCAAAGTCTTCCTAAAACAGGCTTTTTCTGACTAATTCTTTATGGGGGGAAACTGGTTCCCTTTGAGGTAGGAAAGGGAAGAGGCAGCAGTGATATCCCTCCCTGGTGCAGGAGCATCCCTGGTGCTGCTCCGCACCCCAGGCAGGACTGGGAGCCCCTGCTCCCACCGGGATGAAATCCTACCGTAGGGGCTGTGTAAGGAGTGGCAATGAAAGTGCATAGAAAGGAAAAACATCTGTGTATGTGCTGTGGGTGCCTGCTCCAGGGGCTCACTGTGAACACGGGATGGGGGTCCTGCACCCACAGCGTACCCAAGAGAGGTGTCATCTCCCTGGGTGAGGAAGAGGATGGGGCTGCCCAGGGTTGCCTGCCCCAAGAGCTGCTGCCCAGGACTCAGGGCATCATTTGAAGCAGGAACAGGGGATTCACCCAGTGCTCCATGCAAATGGATTCTGGGGGCTGCCCAGAGGCAATGCAAGCATGGCAGGGGCAGCACAGGCTGGCGCAGACCTTAGGGCTGCTCCTTACCCTCATCCCCATCCACTGGTTGCACCAGCACCTTGAGATGCAAACCCCAAACTGCTGCAGGGGCACTGAAAAAGGCAAAAAGAAGAGAAAACCAAACCTTGCTTCCCTGGGGCTGAGCAAGGCTGCCAAGGACATGGTGAGTGCAGGTGGATGCTGAAACCCAGAGCCTTTAAGGCTTCAACACCCATCCCTAAAGCAATCCCATTGCCTCAAGAGCCAATGACCTGAGTGCCTTCAGGGGTGTTTCTTCCCCAGGTGCTTTGATGGCAGCACAGAAGTCCACAAGGGTAGAGGATGGGTTAAGACCACTGTAAGGATCTTACTGTCTGCCTGCTTCTCCTTGAGATGCTCTGGGAAAGCCACTGCAGTGCAGCAGGGGTGATGGTGGAAGTGCTGCTCACCACTCACAGCCCAGGGTAAGTCTGCCCCCAGGCACAGGATGCTGAGAGCCCCCTCCCAGGCATCCCCGGCTCACACGGAGGGTTTCTGACGGCACTGATGTTTCCCAAAGGCTGCCTGCTGGGAGGGAATGAGCCCTGGAAGCCCTCGGACATGCAGAGCATTGGGCACAGCAGGTTTAATGTGCCTGCAGGCAGCAGCCGTGCCCTGTGGCCTCATCTGGCCAAACTTAAACCTGGGTTAAAACTTAAACATGGGAGACTGAGATGAGCTCTTAGGCAGAAGTTCTTCCCTGTGAGGGTGCTGAGGCGCTGGCACAGGGTGCCCAGAGAAGCTGTGGCTGCCCCATGCCTGGCAGTGCTCAAGGCCAGGTTGGACACAGGGGCTTGGAGCAACCTGCTCTAGTGGAAGGTGTCCCTGCCCATGGCAGGGGTTGGAACTGGAAGACTTTAAGGCCCCTTCCAACCACCACCAGTCCAGGATTCTGGGATCTTTGCCAGCAGAGCCCTGTGTGCTGACCCCCAGCAAGGCTTTCTGCAGAGCTTAACCATGAGCAAGTGATGGTGATGCCATGCTTGGGGTAAGATGAGGCTGTGGGGTACCAGAAATGAGCACAAGGTCTTTTCCAGGTACCCCCTATTTTTCTTTCCTTCTCTGCAATGCCCAGTTCCTAGAAAGGCACTTGGCCACCCAAATTCCCCATTGGGTTTATAAGCAGTAGGAGCTTTCTGCCCCTTTCCACTGGCCATAAACTCCTCATCTCTGCTGTATCTCCCATCATAAACATCTCAGTGCAAGGTCTGGTGTGGCACTGCCCTGACTCCCCCCCGAGATGTGCTATCACAAGATAAAAGTTGTCTCAAGCTGAAAATGGTACAAAACATCCAATATTTATAGAGCCCTCTTATCTCCTGAACTTGGAGCAATCCTGCCTTTTTATCACTGGGATGTGAGCCATCCTTTCTGCTTATCGTTAGGAGTGGCTGCTGCTTGATTAAGTGGAGGGAATGATGTATTCCGTGAACATTAAACTTCAACTGACCTCTCCTTGAGTACTGTGCTTTCAATATGGGCAGCCCTCACCTCGGCCTGGCTGGGGGGCACAGGGTGATGGAGCAGCAGTGATTTGGGGTTACAGCAGGGAGCAGCACTGGTGTGAAGGACCACTGGCACAGCGGAGGGTGCTCAGCAGCGCTGGGTGGTTTGGAGCATCCGAGCTCCCAGGGGAGGAGGGACCTGCTGATGGGTGCACAGGAGCCTGTGGGGAGCAGCCTGCCCTTACCAGCCTTTCCCAGAGCCCCCAGTTTGGCCCCCCCCCCCCACCAACCGCATGGCTCTAGGGCCGGTTTAGCAATCAATGGCTGTTTCTGTTTCCCTTAGAAAGACAAATCCCTGCAGGGTGTTATCCCTGCGCTGAACAGCCCTCCTGGCTGTGGCTTTGCACAGAACCACGCAGCTGCCTTGTGCTCTTGGCTGCGAATTCCTGCAGGGAGGCAAACGATTTGGAAAGGCAGATCTGGGACCCCTGGAGCATCAGGTCTCCATGCTGGCTGCCCACAGCACCCATCACTGCCTTCCTGCACAGGATGATCCAGGGAACAAAGGACCATGGCTGTTTTCCCAAGGCCCCTGCCATTGTGCCACAGACAGGAGGATGGATGGGGCAGGGCAGCCAGGTTGGTTGGGGCTTGGAGCAAGCTGCTCCGGGGGAAGGTGACCCTGCCCGTGGCAGGGGTTGGAACTGGATGAGCTTTAAGGTCCCTTCCAACCCAAACCAGTCTGGGATTCTGTGGTTCTATGGATCAGGGAAGCATCCCAGAAATGCCAAGAAGCTTTCAGCAAAGAAAAAGCTGTGAAGACAACAGATTTACAGGTCAGCACTCCAGGTGGGATCCAAGCACCTTTTCCAGTATATGATGCTACCACAGATGGTTTCAAGGACCTGATTTTATAGGTCCCTAAATAAACACATGAAATTGATATATGAAATCAAAGTGTGTATTTATCTGTTTTGCAGGGGGAGTGGGATGTAATTAGACGCCTGCATCTCTCTCCAGGCTATTCCCACTATAACTCATGCCCAGAGGCGGCTGGCCAAGGGGAGGAGGAGGGATGAAGCAGGCAGCACAACTGATGGGCTGCTCCCAGAGCTTTGCTTTAATTCGTTTCCAAGGAGCTCCTTGTAGTGGAGCTCCTTCAAAGCCTCCTTCCACCTGCTGCTGCCCCTGCTCTCATGCTTGTGCCTTCAGGGGTCTGGGGCCGTGAGGTGAGGCTGGGAACTGGCCAGGCCCTGAGGCTTTTTGGTTAAAGAGAGCAGAAACTTGTTGGTTTTAAACAGGGGATTTCTCCCTGGCCAAGAGCCCAGCACCTGGTTCTCCTCTCCACCTCCTGGGAATGCAGATCTAAGAGACCTTCATGGCTGCTGGGTTGTGCACACTGCTGTGGCTCTCTGCTCCAGCGGGAGGTCCAGGGGAGGGAGCTTTGCCCCAGGACCTACCCCTTGTAGGGCTTGTGGTGGGCAGCTGCCTCCCTCACCTCACCTCTGGCTTCATCTGGAGCGAGTCCAGAGGAGGCCATGAAGATGCTGCGAGCACTGGAGCAGCTCTGCTCTGGAGCCAGGCTGAGAGAGCTGGGCTGGGGCAGCCTGGGGAAGAGAAGGCTCCTTAAGCGTGCAAACTCTTCCCCTACTACTTCCCCATCAACCCCACTTGTGCTGATGAAATGCTCACTCAACCTGACTCTATCTGCCATGTACCACCCCAACCAGCTGCTTGGTGATGTACAACCAACCCAGGTAGCCTCCTGCTTTAAAGCACGAGCTGGCTGTAGGCCAGATCCTCTGCAGGGTCCTGCTCTGCTCCACTGCGGCTGGTTCACAAACGATGACACATATGGCTCTGGTTAAAAGAAAGAAGCAGCGTGCCCCATAAGAGGGGCTGGGGGAGAAACTTGAGCTTCGGACATTAAATTTCAGCATCCTCAGGTGCAGATAATTTTACTGCATTTGTGCACGGTGCAGAAACCCAGGAAGAGCGAAATGGGAATGCTTTCTTTAGAGCTGTCTCGAGCCACCCTCCATCACCTAAGCAGGAGCGTTCACAGCTGAACAGCTTTCTAATGCCTGTGCACGACCTGTGTCTCAAACTGCAGCGTATTTCTGCAGTCCCAGAGAGATGGCAGGAGAAATGAGAGATTCGGCATTTCATTCAAAGTAATCCTAAATGCTAACACAGAAGCGCAGAAGACCCTGTATGCTGGCTGCACCAGTAAGCATAATGGATAAGGTTGCTGCATTTGGGTTTAGACTTAACTGTGCGTCATTCTCCTGTAGTTTTCGGGAGGTGAGAAGAATGTATTGTCTCATTTATTAGGCAGAAGCCAGTCTCCTTGAAAATAGACATGCTTGTTTCCAGGTTCTGCAGGACAAGGGGTAAGGGAAAACACACTGCTCGGAACAAAGAGCTCTGCTTTACCCTGGCCAGCAGTAGAGCCAAGCGGTGAAGAAACAGCAGCTGCTTAAACCCCAGGCAGGAATGCGACTGCATCCATCGTGCTGCAAGAGGCAGGAATCTCCCTGGCTCACCGCTGTTAAACCCCAGCAACTACAGCCCCACCTCCAAGGCGACCCACGACTTTCCACAGGTAAGGAAGCGCATTCCCAGCTGCTGTTGCTTCAACTGCAGCTGGTGTTTGGCACTGCTTCAGGTTTGTTTCAAAACCACACACAGCCTATCACGGAGGAGCCCTTCTGCAAGCCAGCTGGATGTCGTTTTAAACAACTCATCCCCTCTTGTAAACCCTTCACTCTCCTGTGCTGCTTTCCTGGAAGCTCTCCCCTGTGCCAAGATTATTTCTCCCCTCACTTCTGCAAGGTAGTTTTGTTCAAGCAGGAGTTTGCAGTCTGGGATAACAAACAGCAGCCTCCCGCACAGGATTCCTCTTGTCTCACTCTTGCTCGCTATAGTCGATGCACCTTCTTGCCAGAGAAGTACTTGTTGGAGTAAGGAGAACCCTTTACAAACACCAAGACTGCTGGAGTCCCAGCTCTCACAAAGTACCTGCAAAGATTAAGAGGAATCCTTTGGCTTCCTTGTAGCTGGCCAAGTGCAATGCAAAGTGAGTGACTTCCACCCAGCTCAGTAGAGCCTGATCTCCCAAAGGCCAGTGACAAGCTTTTGTGCTGATTAGCAGAGCCAGTTGGAGCCAGGGCTGCCCACATCCAAGGAGCTACTTCTAATTAAACCAGATGTTACACCCCTCTGGAAGGAGGCTGCTCTTGCAACTACCCTTACAGCCTGAAATCTAAGGGTTTATGCATGCTGTGGAGCTTTGCGGAGTGACAGCTCAGACACAGCCCGCAGCAGTGGACCTAGAGCTCTGCTCCCACTGTAACAGAGCAAGCCAGTTGTGCAGCAGGCTTCCTCCAGCTAGCTACAAGATGGTGCAAGGTAACAGCACAGCCTTTACAGCAACTTTTTGGCTGCACAAACAGCAAATTCTTCTCTCTAAATAAGCGCACAACACTTGAAAGCCAGTGAAGCTGCGCTGCATGCTGTGTTGGGGGCTGCTCACACAGCATTATGAACAGTGAGAGCATTGTTAACCTTCAACACACTCTCTTTATATGCTGCTGCTATTTTTTTTCCCTAAAGTAGTACTGTGTAGATGGGATCTGAAACAGCCCTTCTGTGCTGCTGCCTGTGTGTAGCCCAACTCCCCATCTCCATCCAGTCCTGGAATGAGTTATTCTTGTTCTGGGGGAACAAAATATGTAGGATGCTAAAGCCAGGCACAAAATCCATGCAGTCCCATTGCTTCACACCTTCCTGAGTTAGGACTAATAAATCAGAGAAGATAAGGACTATTAAGAGTCCAAGATTTAGGACTGTTGAATGAGAGGACAAGCTGCACTTGGAGCCCGAAGCTCATCCATTTTGCTCTCTCTGGACATGAACAGGCACAGCCTCACCTCTCGTGCTGCAGCACTTGTAGCAACGTGTGCTCTGGGTTCAGCTCATACATTTCTTCTCTTTCTCCATCTTCAAAATAGAGCTGAAAAATATTTTGGAGGGTTATGAAATACCTAAGGCACATGAAAGCAAACTACTAAGCTGCTGGAAGTGCAGTAACAACACAGCACGTATCAACTAGAGGTTTATCAAGCTTCTGTAGCTTGGACCAAGTGTGTCAGATGCAAACTTTAACATAGAAACTGGTTGGTGTAAATTCCAAGTCTTCCCTGTATAAATCAGCTTAGCGCCTCACAGCAGTGGCAGCAGGAGGGCAAAATACACCGGCTCTTCCTGTGCTCCACAGAGAAGCAATGCAGATCCACGGGTTGCTTTTTATCAGGTGAAATGCAGCAATGGTATGAGCTAAACTTTGTAGGTTTAAAGACATTTGAACGAAACAGGGTAGATTTAAGAGATCCTAACCCAGCAAGCGTGCCTTAGACTGTACATATGATACCAAAGTGGAATAGTTAGGATTGGAAAGGACCTTCAGATCATCCAGTTCCAACCCCACTGCCATAGGCAGGGACGCCTCACACTAAACCATGTCGCCCAAGGCTCTGTCCAACCTTGCCTTGAACACTGCATTATCTTGATGGGATTAAGTGCTTAAGCACCTCCAGTTCTGAAAACAACCTGAGGTTTTAACAGTGTTTTCTCACTGGTATTGAGCGACTTCACAACACAGTTTACAAAACAGGCAGCCCACCAGCTTGATGGTCTAAATCTCCATTATCAGTATAAACATGGGAATCTAAGCAGTCTCCATAAATACCTCCTATCGAATACAACAGAAGTGGAAGACAAAAGAACTTTCATTTGCATTAATGAATTCTGTGTCTATGCCAGAACACCTGGAAAACATCTGAGTTTATAAAGCAAACATAGCTCTCCAGATCCTTATTTCACATCCGTGTATGGTAAACAGGTAACAGTGCCACTGCTCTCATACACTCAAAGCTGCGTATTTGTGCGTAACACAAAACACAACAGAACAACGTTGAAACAGAAGGAAAGTCAAACTCCTCACCTCGAGACTGCTGGGAAGGTATTTTCTTTCTACATCCCAAGGAGGTAACTCAGCAAACATCACCATTAAATGATCAATAAACCTAAAAGCCAAAACAGACTTGGCTAGCTTAGACAAAGCGTTCAGCTTCAATAATGCGTACAGTTGCATTTGAAGGATGGTAGAAATACATTAGCAGAGTAGACAATAGATTGAAAGTAAGTTTAGATCACTAATAGTTTCTTCCCTTCAAACACGCTGCTTTCCCAGTGAGACCAAGGCCGTGCTATTGGATTCAAACTTGAGCAGTGCAACAACAGCTTATTTGTAACTTTCCATTTTCACACTGAAAAAGATGTCAAACACCCTGAATTTTGTCCAAAATCGATCCTCCTTCTGCACGGCCCCATCAGCACCGCACTTCACCAGATGAGAGTGCTGAGAATATGCCTGCGTGTCAGAGGCTTGTTCAGGTTGGTTCTTTAGGAGCCTCGGTGGCCAATTTGCTCCCATTTTCACTTCCTTTGGTCATGCAAAGGTGTAGTGAACACTACCATATAAGAACCACACTGTACTAACCTGCTTGCACTGGAATTTCAAGTCCTAAACTTGTCAGATCTGATGAATACATATCTCCCAACAGAGAAAAAATCCCCAAAGCTATGAATTCTAAGTCTGTTGAACACTGCAAGCTCAGAAACTGAAGTTAACATCAAGACAAGCATAATTCCCACCTGACCAGCCACTTGTTTATAGTCTGAAAGGTCTGCAGCACTTCAGCCAGGCCTGCTGAAAGCCCTGGGGAAAACTACGGGGTCACTGGTGGTTACGAGAGATCCCTTTTGGAAGCCCTTTGTAATAATTAATTCTTTCTGTATTATATAAGAGGGCTCCAAAACAGCACCTTAACAAACCTCAGGCATGCAGATGGGTTACAAGTGTTACTGCACTGCCCTCAGCTTGCACTGCAAACCCCTTTATCATACTGGCTTAATACGCTGTATTTCTTTGAGCTACAAATTTATGTAACATTGAGATCTTGCCCATCATATTTTAAAGCACATCTGTAAATCACAGAATACGCAGGCTGGAAAGGACCTCAGGAGGTCATCTAGTGCCACCTCCTGCTCCAAAGTGGGCTCAGCTGTGAGACTGGAAACCTGGAACTACTTCATTAGCACGGCAGTGTTTCACTTGCTGTCTGTTCTCACCTATTCAAACATCTCCATGCAAGAGTGCTGCTGACAGTGCATTTACCTGGAGTTCTCATGGAAAGCCACAGTGAAGTCCGTTTGCTTGTGCTCAGGGTACAGAAAGAGGACAGGCCAGTTCAGGTTGCCATTAGCATCTAAGTGCACCTTTGCCCCTGTGGCGTTGTCAGAGTGGAACCCATCTAAGGATATCTCAGCCAGGCCATCTGATATTTCCTCTTCTTCACCTGAAGGCTCCAGAGCCAGCTTGATATTTCTTTCCTGGAGGGGAGGAAAGATAAGAGAACTCCCCAGACAGCCATAACCCAAACAGGTATGGTGGGGAGAATAAGAGTAAAACATTAGTGGTCAGGAAAAGGACAAATTGTGCCATTCTTGTTAACAAGTCAGCTCTTAAACATGCTATCAAAAGCCTTCCTACAGTATCAGACTCAAGTGACTGGTCTTCCCAGCAGAACCCAGAACCTCAGCCTGACACCCAGGCTCCTCATAAAATGGATGAGAGGTGGGGCTCCAGCCCGCGTGCATGCTGAGAGAACAGCCTGAGAAAACACGGGGAAAGGGATGCGTCTAAATCCTGTTCTTTGGGATCTCTCAGGCATAACTTCAGGGTGCAACTACATGCACCAGCTCCCAAGAACATCCGTTCTTTCAGAAAACTGAAGAAAGCTCCCTCTTTTCTTTGGAAAGACAACTGCAGAAGAGATCTGACTTTATAGAATAGCCCGAAATACTTAAACATAGCCCAAACTTTTGCTGAGGAAGGAGAGGGTCCAGGATTGATCCCTTTCTCTACCCTACCAGATGCTTATCCTCTATCCTCCCACTGAAGTAATGTCCATCAACAGCAAAGAAAGCAAGGTTCATTGGGCCAGTGTGATGCTACAGCCCAGAAGCCAGAACACTCTCTTGGGTGCTTGGTCCATCTCCTAACACTGGGTTTGTATTTTGCATTAGCTGTTACCTGAAATATGGCAACCTGGGAGCTCGAGCTTGAGCCACACAGATAACAATTATGTTTTTAACTCAGTTTTTGGCTCTAGGCCTCCAAAGCCTGTGTACAACAATAACATCTTAGAGACATGAGAGCTCTTAAAACACCCAAACCAAACCACACAAAACCACTCCCCCTCACCGACCCACCTTTATTGCTGCAAGCAGAATTTCCTTTTCACACTGTTCTTTCTTCTCCATCACCTTTGCTTTCCTTGCATCCCGCTCCTGAGCTCGCTACATGGAAGAAAAGGTTGCACCATGGTCACACACAGCAAGTCAATTCCCATCACTGCTCTACCCTGCAGTGGAGAAACCAGTTTGGAACGCCAGAAGAGTCCCCTCCAGCTCTTTCCCCTACACATCTCAACACCACACACAATATGGAACCACCACTCAGTTTTATTTGGGGATATTAAACTACACGGAAACTGGTTTGGAGCACTCTTCAACCAAGGACCCCAAAGTGCTTCTTGACACAAAGCAGGTGACAAACATTGTAGGCACCGGTCTGCCTTAACATTTACCTTTAACTTGTCAGCTTTAGCTCTCACTTCCAGAAGCTTTTTCTCTTTTGAATCTATTTGCAAGCCCTTCTCACACCACGCTATTGCTTCAGAGAAATTCTTTAGCTCCATGTGACAGAGGGCTCCTGGAATGATTAAGATTTAAAGTTTCTAGTATAGGAGTCAGTACACAACTACTGTAGGAAGCGGTGGTTACAAAGACAGCATTAGCCCTGGTGCTTTCAAGAGGCACACGCAGCAGCACATGTGTGCGTCACGCTCAATTGCAGGCTTCCAGCAGGTCAGCTGAGAATAAAATCTAACATATTTCAGTAGTTCTTGTATCATTTGCAACAAAAGGTATGTTGTACTCTACAGAAACAGGTCCAATGCCCCTGACAGATATAGAGCTGAAGTGGAAAGTGCAAAAAGACAGTGTTTTGGCTGAAAATCCAAAGCAAAATGCAGAGCTCTGATGTGGGGAGACACAGCAGTAACAACACAAGAGATCTCTTACAGCAACTGCTTTACTTTTCTGAAATGAATACTGTCCTGAAACAGCATGATGTTCACTCACAGTAATTTAAGGTGACTTAACACAGAGACATGCACTGAAACAAAGCAACATCTAAAAGTCTGCTCCAGGGCTTCAAAGAGTAAGAGCATTGCACTTACAGCTAACACGTGCAAAGCTGGATGGAAACTATGTTCCTTGCCCTCCAGGCTTTAACTCTTACCTCTTATGATTGCTTTGAGGTGGGTGGGCTTTAGTTTTGTTGCTTGGATGGCATCATTGAGAGCAGAACGGTAGTTACCTATAAAGCAAAGAGAACTGCTCAGAACCTTTCACTGACATTTAAAATCTACCCAGATCCCAAAATGATAAAATAGCTTATGTGGAGAATTATAGAAACATAGAATAGTTAGGGCTGGAAAAGACCTCAAGATCACCCAGTTCCAACCCCCCTGCTATGTAATTCACCGTTTCTACGATCACTGTGAGGTGAGTGAACAAAGAAAGAGCAAAGAGCAGGAAGTGAAAGGACAAGAATCAATCATTCAGGGAAGAGGTAAGTAACATGACCGAGCAAACCATCTCCCAGCTGCAACACACAACAGCACTGAAAGGCCAAGAACACCTTTGCTTCTGCACAGATGCTGTTGGTTGTTGGGTGGTAACTCGAGGAGGACACAACCAGGAAAGAGGAATAGAATGTGTTGCTTCAACAGATTTTTGAGGCCAGGGCATCCCCCTGTAGCTCCAATCACCCTGTGAATCTGTTCAGCATCAGCCCTGCCAGAAGGGGTGCGATACTGGACCTACTGGTCACCAACACGAGTGGGCTAATCAGTGCCACCAATGTTGGAAGCAGCCAGGACTGCAGTGACCATGGGCCTTGCTGTTCTAAACCAGCCCTGCCTGAGACAGGACAGCGTGTGCCTGTTACCCAGGTAGAACTGCGCAGCCCCTCTGTTTGCGTGCAGCACCGCGTTCATCTCCGGCTCCTCGCACTTCTTCTTCAGCCCCTCGGTGTAGGCAACGACAGCTTTCTGGTACTCCTTCTCCCTGAAGTACTCGTTCCCTTCGTTCCTGTACATCCTGGCCAGCTCTGCAGGGAGCAAAGAGGGGGGACAGGGCCTGAGTGGTGCTCGCAGCGCCCCAGGGCACCCGGAGCCCCGCACAGCCGCGCTGCCCACCTGCGGGGCTCTGCTCCTCGTCGAAGAGGAGGGACTGCAGACACGCCAGGTCCGGATGCCGCTCCGCGTCGATCTCGGCCGGGCACTGCTTCATGAACATGGGGATGGCCTCCAGCTCCTGCGGGGCACACACACACACACACCCCGGCCCTCAGCACTGCCCGGCTCCCGGCTCCCGCTGCCCGGCCCCGCCGCCTCACCTGCTCCCACGTGTCGGGGTGCAAACCGCCCCGGTACCGCGGCCCCGCGCCGCCGTCCGCACCGGGCTCCGCCATGATGCTGCCGCTACGGACCGCCCCGCGCCTGCCCACAGACCCGCCTCCGGCCCGGCCCCTGCGCCCTCAGCGCCAGCCCCGGCGCGCCGAACCCGACCTCCAGCATCCCCCGACCCGGCCCCGGCCCCTCACAGTGGGCAATAGGGCAGTTCAAGGGGGATCTTATGCTCAGTATGACTGCCCGACAGGAGAATGGGGCGAGGAGGCGGGGGTCGGTCTCTTCAAGTGACAAGCGACGGGACAAGGGGAAACGGCCTCAAGCTGCACCACGGGAGGTGTAGACGGAGATGAGGAACAATTCCTTCCCCAAAGGGTGCCCAGGGCAGTGCTGGAGTCACCGTCCTTGCAAGCGTTCACACACTGTGTAGACGAGGCCCTCGGTGCCATGGGTTAGAGGTGGCCTTGGCAGTGCTGGGTAACAGTTGGACTGGATGAGCTTGAAGGTCTTTCCCAGCCTGGCTGACTCTGATTTCACCAGTGGCACATTGCAGCGGGCACACACAGCCAGGATATCACCACCCTGCGGGCAGGGTTACTCACAGCTCATAGGGAACAATGGGGCCCAAATGTTTCTATCCCCAGGCTCTGTCGGTCCCCACATTTCATGTTTCCTTGGTGTTTTGTTTGTTGTGGTATCATTATTATTATTATCATTATTATTTGCTTGTTTTTTTCCCTGTCAAAGATTTTCTACCACTCTGAGGCTGCATCCCCAAACCCACACCATCCCCACACAAGCCCAGCGGACCCAGGCTGTCTCACCAGTCAGCCAGGACTGGGATGCAGTCCCTGACACCACTCTTCCCCTCGATTCCTTCACATCTGCAGCACTATGGCATTCTCAAACCGAACAAGGCTCTGGAGTTCACCGTTTTGCTTTAATTAACCTCCACCTTCACAGAACCTGCGTGTCTCCAAAGACACAAACAGAGGAAAGATGCCTTCCTTTCTCTCCCTCCTAGAATCCCTCGTGGCGAGAACTTGGTGTCTAAAGAGGAGGGAAGCCCTCCGGTCTGCCCTAGCCAGCGCTCACACAGCCACACGTGCTGGTTAAAGCAGCTCAAGGACCTGTCACCAAGAGACAGAAATGTCCCCAGCCCCATTGGGGAACATAGGCTGACCCCAGCTCAACCCCAGCATGGTTGCAGGACACTGTGGCTGGCTCCAAAGTGAGCTGGATTCAGCTCCATGCACCCAGAGCCAGGCAACCTGCATGTCCCTGCAAAGGAACCAGAGCCATTCAGAGAGACCTCACGCAGCACCGCTGAGAGATTCAGAGACAGGGATTTAAGGGACTTGCACTTTACTCAGCAACTCAATGACACCTTCCTTGCTGAGGAACAAAACCTCACCGGAGTTCTGATTCCAGACCTCAAAGACCGGTGGGTCCTCGCAAACCCTCTTCCCTGCTATGACCACGAAGGGATAACCCAGCTTGTTGGCATCCTTCAGCCTCTTGCCGATGGTCAGCTGCGTCCTGTCATCCAGCACCGAGTCCCCAGCGAGGTGCGGCAGCGCTTCGCCCACGTCGTCGTACACCCGCTCCAGCAGCGCGGCGCCCTCCTCCTCCTCCTCCCTGCTGCCCCTCTTGGGCGGGATGAAGCAGAGCTGGTAGGGAGCGATGAGGCTCGGCCATCGGATGCTGTCCTCCGTGGAGAGCACCTCGATGGAGGCCGCCAGGATGCGAGTGATGCCCAGGCCATAGCAACCCATTTCTGCCAGCACGGGCTTGTTCTCTGGGGAGTAGAAGACAGCATTGGCGACCGAAGAGTACTTTGTGCCCAGGTAAAACGTGTGCCCCACTTCGATCCCTCTGGTCTGGGTGAGCTTCCCCCCGCACGTGGGGCAGGACGCCTGCTCCCCGTTCAACGTCTCCACGTTGGCTGCAAAATGCCCTTCGGGGCACAGCACCAGCCTGTCCTCGCCGACGTCTGCCGGGAGCTGGAACTCGTGGGACATGGAGCCACCGATGTTGCCCGCGGCCGCCTGCACTCTGACGAAGGGCAGCCCCAGGCGGCGGAGGAGGCTGCCGTAGGCACCGCACAGCTCGTCGTAGGTGCTCCGGGCCGCCTCCTCGGAGGCGTCGAAGGTGTACATGTCCTTCATGTAGAACTCCCGGCTGCGCAGCAAGCCGAAGCGCGGCTTGGGCTCATCCCGAAACTTCCTGCTCACCTGGTAGAGCCGCAGCGGGAGCTGCTTGTGGGTCAGGCCGCTCCGGGCAGCCACCAGCTCCGCCACCACCTCCTCGTGCGTGGGGCCGAGGCAGTAGCTCTTGCCGTGCCGGTCCCGCAGCCGGAACAGCTCGGTGCCCATCCGCTCCCAGCGCCCGCTGGCGCGCCAAAGCTCGGCGGGGCTCAGGCTCGGCATGCTCAGCTTCTGCCCCGCCACCTCCCGCATCGCCCCGTCCACCACCCTCACCAGCTTCTCCATGGCGCGCACGGCGGGCGGCAGGTAGTGGAAGCAGCCGGGGCTGGACGGGTGGATGAGCCCCGCTTGCAGCATCAGCCGCTGGCTGCGGCAGGACGGCTCCCCGTCCTCGTCCTGCAGGCTGCGGGGCGGGAAGAGCCGCGACAGCAGCAGCCGCCGGGCCCGCACCGCCGCGGGGCCCCGCCATGGCCGCGCCGCGGAGCCCATCGCGGGGCCGCCAGCGGGGGGCGCTCTCTCACGTCAAGGGGGGGATCGCGGCCGCCGCCCCCGGAAAGAGGAAGTTGGCGGGGGGAGCTCTATGGTTTCGACGGCGTGGAGGAGGGCGCCACCGGGCGGGCGGGCGGAAGGAGTGTGTGTGACACCCCCCCACCCCCCCCCCAGGGTACCACTTGCAGCAGCATCCCTATGGATGCACAGAGATCCCGCAGCCGGGATGCAGTGCGGGAACGGGAAGAGAGCGGTTGTCCTCGGCTGTGGTGCACACTGGCCCCGGGGGATGCTGCCAACCCAGGGAGAGAGCCGCTGCGGTTCGCTGGCCCCTGAGCATCGCAGCTCTGCTGCCTGGGGCTGGGATGTGGTGGAGGCAGGGAACATCCCAGGCTCCCTCCTGCCCGCCTGGGATGGGAGGCGGAGGTCCAGAGGGGCCTCGGCAGGCAGCCAGCCGTGGGCAGGGGATGGAGGTGGATGGGCATCACAGCAGGGCTCACGCAGGGGTTTGTCTGCTGCTTGTTTCAATTAACAAGGTTTTAGAAAACCGAGAAGGTGCTGAGAGCCCATGCGAGAGGCTTTGCTGCCACCCCAATGACTCGGGGGGACCGTGACCTCTCATCCATCCTGCCTTTGGAAGATCATCTCCAGACCTTCATTACCTCCAACAGCAGTTTCATCAGCTCCATCCTTCCCAGTCAACCGTGGCTTTGGAGATCTGGATCACCTCCAGTGTGTGGTTGCAGCAGACCACCCCCAGCTCCTGCTCCAGGCACTGCAGTGGGAATTGCTCCTCATCTTTCTTAACCCACTGCTCCACATCCTGCATCAGTGTTTCTGTCTTCAGCCCCATCTGACCCAGGAGCACAAGCAGCGTCTCCAGGAGGCACTGCAGGCTCTCGCTGGAGCCTGCTTGAAGCAGCTTTTCAGCCACACAGGCATTTGCCCAGAAAAGCTACAGTTCAGGTGTAGTACCAAACTCCATGGCTTTGTCCAGGACTTTCATCCACCAGGAACAGTTCTTGCACCGTGTCCCTCATGTAATAGCAATAAGTAGTAAGGGGAGGAGGGGCAGCACAAAATGGGGCTGTCAGGAGAAAACAGAGACCAGCGGCTGCCTCTGGGGATGGCATTCCCCATTGGGCTCTGGGGAGAGGAGTAACAGCCTGGCCCGTCTTGTTGTGTTCCAGATCTCGCAGATACATCTTCATGTGGTCTGGAGACCAGAGGAAACTCATCAGACTGGGCCCAGGTGATGGAATGGAATGAGTACCAACCACTCGCACCCGTCAGGTCAGCTCTTTGGCCATGCCAAGGTACACCAGAGCACCAGGCCAGCTTTCCCAGCTCCAGCACCCCGGTCTCCAAAGTGTGACCCCAGGCTGGCTCACGGTTAACAGTACTGGGAAAGGCAGTGAAAGCTTACCCTGATTTGGTTCCTGGTCATTGTGGGGTCCTTGGAAGGAGCCAACCCATCTGCTCCCCTTCTAGGCTTGGCCTCAAGCCACAGGGGCAGCATTGAACCACTTGGCCATAAGAGCGCACCTGAGGCCAGGCTGAGAAACCAAAAGCCTTTTCTCTGGTCCAACCTGGCAGACACACGTCGCCTGGCACCCAATGACCACCTCCACACCGCACTTTAAAGCCTCCTGCCTAGACCTCAAAGGATGTTAAACCTCAAAGGATGCTAAACGTGGATGTTAATACAACCATGAAGCGCGGCTGTAAGCACATGTTGAAGAAGGGGAGACACCACCTCACTGAGCCTCATTTTATGAGGAGTTAAATAATCCTGTTTAAATACAAAGAAGTGAGTCCTTATTTTAAAATGGGCTTTGAAGTGATCTTCATGACTGCTCTATAATGGGGAACACAACTGTTAACTGTAACGTGTGCCCATGTTTACAGGGGACTGGAAATGGGCAAAACTAAGGGATTAAAGAGCACATTTCAATGTTCCTGGGGGATTTTTGAGCATTAAAGTCATTAAATAGCTCAAGCAGCAATGTGAGGTGACTCTGTGTGATCCAGGGGGAAGTCCCTCAGTGCCAGAGCCAGGATCTGACCCAGATTTCCTGGCTGCCAGGTAGCGACTTCCCTCCCAGCCCTGCTTTCCCTGGGCTTGTCAGGCGCTCTCGGCTCCCTGCATGTTTCCCCCAGTCCAAAAGCAGTGCCAAGCTGGAGGAGCACGCAGCACACTGTGCTGGCCCCGACGAGGACTGCCCCGGTGCAGGATGCCTGCCAGCTGAGCTGTGGGTCCCATGGGACCTCCAGGGCCACAGTCCGTATCCCTTTGGCCGCCTCTTTGGCCAGGAAATGGAAGGTTTCACCAGGCAGCTCATAGCAGGAGGGTTGTCTGTCACCATTTCTATTGCCTATAAGGACCTGGGGCCGACTGAACGTGAGGCAGCAGTGGCCAAGAAGAAGCCCGCAGCATCCTGGCCTGTATAAGCACCAGTGCGGCAGCAGGGCCAGGGCAGTGATTGTTCCCCTGCACTGGGCACTGGTGAGGCTGCACCTGAAATCCTGTGCTCAGCTCTGGGCCCCTCACTGCAAGAAGGACATTGATGTGCTGGAGCAGGTCCAGAGAAGGGCACCGGACCTGGAGCACAGTGTGATGGGGAATGGCTGAGGGACCTGGGGGGTTCAGATGGAGAAGAGGAGGCTCAGAGGGGACCTTACCCACCACATCTGCCTCTGATTCTGTGCTTCTATCACCTGCCGGAGCCAGAGAAGCAGAACACGTTCCCACCAGTGCCTCACTGCCTGCTGTGCTGATCAAAGGCACAAACCCACCTTGGATTGATTCTCTGGGGCCGTGGTTTAACCGGGAGGGTTTACAAGAGCCGCGGTCTGCGGGGAAAGCTGATACCTGCTATTAAATCAGCGGGCAGGGCTGGACGCTGGGGGGTTCGGTGCCTGAAAGCCTGTCTGTGATCCTTATTTCTTCCAGCTGTGCCGGAGGAATCCAATAAAGGCACTGCTGTCCCTGCAGCCTTTCACCGCGCTGCTTTGCCAGGGACTGATTTATGGCACCAGGGTCAAATGCGTGGCCTGAGAGGGGTATGTCCTGCACGTGGTGGGACTGAGGGTCTCGGCTGCCATATGGGGCCTCCCCTCATTGCCCTCGGGGCTATCCAGGAGGAAAAACACTGAGGATGGGGAGAAGATGAATGAAGGACCAAGAAGAGAAGGCAACTGCTTCAAAGCAGTCCATGGTGCCAAAGCAATCGAGGGGTTCAGTCTCAGAGGAACCACTGTAGTGAGGCACTGGAGGACTCGGTGACTTGTCAGAGCAGTGCCAGGGTCCTGTTGGAGGTGGACAACTTCTTCTGACCCTCAGCAGGATCCCAAAGAGCCCGCGAGCATGGCTGGGATTGGGCAGCAAACCTCGCTTTCTGCACCAAACAGCAGCCCAGCGCCAGGGAACTGCTTCCCCCAGCCTGGCACGCTCTTGTCTGAAGCACCATGGGCATTAAGGAGGCTGCTGAGCCCTCCTACAAAGATCATGGATGTGGATCACTTTGTCGGACCTGCCAGTGCTCACAGGCACATCAAATACAGCTCCACAGAGGACATCCGCACCAAGAGCATCATTTCACTGCTCAAAGCGGGACTGGCTTTAAGAATGTACTTTTTAGCAGCTTAGAGATAATTTGTCCCTATAAAAGCCTGGTAAACGGTTGGGTCCAGCCCTTTAGCTTGGCAAAAGGTTACGACCGGGCTCCTGCCTTGGTCCTGCTGTCTGCCAGCCCGGGAGGGGACACTGCGTTACTGTGATTCAGGCGCCACGGTGACGGCTGCCATGGCAAGTGTTGGCACCATCCCTGCTGCCCTGGGGTACCAGAGCTGCCAGCACAGGGCTGCAGGCACTGCTCAGGAGCATGGGCAGCCAGGTGAGGCCACCGGCAGGGCTTGCATGGGTGCATAGGGAGAGCTGGATTTGTGGTGTAGCTGTTCTCACCTCCCACGCTGCCTGTGCTGCTGGGAAGCAGCTTCTTGCATTGGGATCTTTTGCACATGACAGCCTGGGGCGCTCCAGGGTGGAAGAGTGGGACGTGGGCTGCTCCTCCTGGAGCTTGCTGATGCCAGCAAACACAGAGCACGGAGGATTGGACGTGGGGCAGCAGATCCCTGTGTCCATCTCCCGTAATCACTGCCCTTTGCTTGGCTGTGGAGCAGCTGCTGGCTGAACGTGGGATCAGCCTTGTGCTGACAGCTCTGTGTTGCAGGGGAAATCGTCAGCCAGAGCAGAGCCGTGCCCCTGGCTCATTCAGCTGCCCCATTTCCAGTACAAGGAGATCATAGAGAGGCGCAAACGCCAGGTAAGAGCTGGGCTTCATCCCCCCTTTGCTGGGGTGAGCGGTGCAGGCAGCACTGCCCAAACCCATCCTCACCCTTCCCCACTCTCCTCCTGCAGGATAGGCTGGGCCCAGGCACGTACAACATCAAGGACTTCCTGCAGGAGACGCGTCCCGCCAGCATCCGGGGGATCTGCGACACGAGGGATGAGCGGTTCAGAGGTGCTCACAGGGTACGTCGCATCCTGACATGGGACATGCTGGGGACTTGGCTTTGGAAAACAAGCCTAGAGCCACCCCATCTCCTGCAGGACTGCTTCCCTGGCCCTGGCACATATGGGAACCCCTATATCCCGCTTGACGAGAGGGACAGGCGCTCCGCCAGCACAAAAGGGATGATGGACAGCAGGACGGCCAAGTGTGCGCTGATGGAGGCTGCGGCAAGTCCTGCCCCTTGCTCTGGGCACACGCTGGTGGGGTGGCCCTGTCCCGCCGCTGAGTGCAGCCTTTCCCCTGGGCCTGCAGGGCAGTGGCCTGGCACCCGGCACCTGCAGCCTGCGGAGCAGCATCGGCCAGGGGCTGCAGCGAGCAGGCAGCCCCAGACCCTGCCAGCGTGTCTCAGGAGGGAAGCTGAAGCAAGCCTTGGAGGTGCGTTGCTACAGGGTCCAGCACATGGATGGGGTTTCTCAGTGGGCATTGCTGACGCATAAGGATGGAGTGAGGCATCTGCCAGCATCTGTCCTGCTTGGGTTATGCTCCTTGACTTCCCCTAGGCAAATATGCTCGTGCATTGAATCACAGAATGGTTTGGCAGGGACCTTAAAGCTCACCCAGTTCCAACCCCTGCCACGGGCAGGGACACATTCCACTAGAGCAGGGTGCTCCAAGCCCCCTCCAGCCTGGCCCTGGACACTGCCAGGGATGGGGCAGCCACAGCTTCCTTGAGCAGTGGCAGGGCTGAGCTGTCATGGCACAGGATGGATGGCGGGGACCAAGAGACCACCAGCAGCTGAGCTTCTTGTGCTGCTCCCTTGCCCCAGCAGAAGCAGAAAAAAGGCCCTGAGGTGGTCACTGTCACTGTCAGGAGTTTCCTGGATGAGCTGGTGTCAAATAAGAACAAGACAAAAGGCTGCTTCAGCACCCTGCCGAGGGACCCGGGCTGCCCCACGGGGAGGATCTTCTGGTTCACACTCAGTCAGTGCCAGAGGAAGGTAGTCAGTGGGAGCAGGGACATCATACCAGTGGTGTCACCAGCATCCCTGGTGGTGCAGAGGGTACCTGGGGTGGGGATGCTTTAGAGCTTGGGGGAATGGGTGGATGGATGGAGGGATGGATGGATGCTTGGATGGATGGATGCTTGGATGGATGGATGCTTGGATGGATACTTGGATAGATGACTCTCCAACATTTTGCAGCTCTTTTTATGAGCAAATTGAAGTGTAACAGGTTTTCTTCTATGCAGAATGTGATGGGCCCAGGCTCCTACAACCCAAAGCCCATTGAGAAATCAGCATGCAACAGCCAAGCCCCATCCTGGTCAACTGCCAAGAGATTCAACAGAAATTTCTACCACCTCTTTACTGGGAATGAGGTGGGTGAATGGATGCAACAGTGAGAGAGGGATGCAGGAACAGCCAACAACTGGGCTCTGAGCTTCCTCTGTGACCATCCCCAGTCCATCACCAGCACCCTGGGAGAGGATGAAACTCCTCTGAGCCAGAGCAAGGGGTCTCTCCTCTCTGTACTCTGAACAGATCCAGCAGAAGCACCACATCAGGCAGTGTCTGTGATGGAAGGGCAGACTGACCTCAGGAGGTGCTTTTCTCTCCCCACCGATTATCAAGGAAACCTGGGTGATGTGTCCAGATACCCATCCTTAAGCGAGGAGATGAGCACCTCTCTGGCTGCTGTTGTTCTTGCTCAGAACAGGCTGCTATAGAATAAATGGTGAATAAAGGCATCCTGCCAGGTCAAGGGAAAGATGTCCCCATGTACAGCATCATGCTGAGCACCAAGCATGTGCTATCCATAGGCAAATGAGCAGAGGAGTAGAGCTCAGCAGTGACCACATTATCTCTGCCTTCATCCTCAGGCTTTTGCCCTTTTCAAGGGATGTTCAGACAACCCTTCCCATTAGATTTGCTCTGCATCAGCTGCAAGCAAGCAGATGCACTTCATGGATGAGGGCAGCCGAGTCTGAGTTCTTTTAGGTGCCAGGAGCAACTTGTATCCTCCCAGAAAGTCATATTCTGCTGCTTGAAAGCCAGTTTTAACTTTAGCAGTATCAGCAGCACATTGCAGGGGCAGTACAGGTAGGAGCCCTTCCCTTCATACCCATTCCTGGAGCTGTATTCGTCTTGGCAGCTTCCCTACAGAGAACCAGAACAAAACCTAAAGGCCTCAAAGCAGACAGGGGAAAGCTTTAGTCTGAAATAGTCCACCTTGGCTAGGGATGGGGAGCAGACTTCCATGTGGCTTCTCTCCTTTATCCAGCTGAGAAGGGAACAGATAACTTCAAAGAGGTCAAAGATGAACACATAGAATCACATAGAATCATAGAATGGTTAGGGTTGGAAAGGGCCTTAAGATCACACCTTTGTAATTGTTAGGGAGCCCACAGATTACAGGCCAGTGGGGAGGTTGTGATAGGGCAGCCCTTCACTACAGCTGACTGGTAAGTGTTCAGAGCTTGCAGACTTCTTTATAGACAGCTGTGATGAGAACTGTTTATGAAGGGGACTGGTCGGGCTCACACTGATTACAGCATCATAGAATCACAGAATGGTTTGGGTTGGAAAGGACCTGAAGATCATCCAGTTCCAACCCCCTGCCATGCATCTTCTCCTCCCTCCCCTTCAATATAGGCTCAATTTGGTTAAGATACATCACATTGTTCTACCAGTAGCCAAGGAGTGATAGAACTGGTGCACAGGAGGGTTTCCCAAACCCAAGCACCCTCAGGGAGCTGGGAGAGCTGCCAACAGCTGGCATCTTGTGCCACGGCATCTGATGGCACCTGGGCAGGGCAGCAGCAATAAAAGAAGCCCCCAGGGCACACCAGCAACCAGGAGCCCCACCAACAGGGCGGGCAACCAGGGCACGGTGCTGCGGTTGGCACCAGCTCGACAGGGAGCGATGGTGCCCACCCAGCAGAAAGCCATGGCTGCTCCAAGCTCTGCACCCACCATGGCTGAGGCAGCTGCCCTGGCAGAGCTCCGGTGAGAACGCGTTCCCATCGCGGTGCCAGAGTGTGCCTGGCTCTTGTGGCAGGACCAGAGGGCAGCAGTGAGTGTCCCTATGGCTGGCGCACACAGGAGAGGAGCTCCTCTGCTTTGGGATAGAGCTCTGGAAAAAGGAAGGTTGAGGAGTATCAGGGGAGTGCAAGAGAGAGATAAAGCACTGGCAATGGTGACAAGTCTCCTCTGTGACCATCCCACCTGCCCAGGTGCCCTCACATAGTAGCTATGGGGCTCTGCAAGTGGAACTGAACAAGGACAATGGTTCTTCTAGCTTGGAGGTGCAAAACTGCTTCCATAGGGAAACAAAAGATGGGTCATTGTCATAGGAGGCTCCTCTTCTGAAAGGAATAGAAGGCCCAGTATGCAGACTGGACCTGCTCAGGGAAGTCTGCTGCCTCCCTGGGGCCCTGGTTAAGGATGTGACGGAGAAGGCTTTCCACCCTGGTATGGCCCTTAGATTATTATCCATTACTGATGTTTGCGATAGGCAGCTGTGAAGTTGCAACACGAAGTCCAAAGGCGATCCAGAGACACTTCAGGGCCTTGGGATAACTGTTAAGGGATCAGAAGCTCAAGCAGTATTCTCATCCATCTTTCCAGTTGCAGGGAATGATGAGGGAAGAAGAGGGAAGAGCCAGCAGATCAGTACCTGGCTCTGAGCCTGGTGTCACCGGCAGAATTTTGGGGGATATTTGATCACGGGTTGGTCTACACAACACCAGGCCTGCTGGTGATGGATAGGGTATCCATGTTCGGAAGGGGAAGAAAGATCTTTGACAGCAGTTAGCAGGATTCATTGGAAGAGCTTTAAACTAGGTTTGAAGGGGAAAGGGAGAAACCCAGGATCCCTAGGGAGAAACCCGGGGGACAGTGCTTGAGGGACAGTGTGCTAGTGAAGTCCTTTAGTCTCAGTGGAGGTAGGGGATGGAGATCCATGTGGCAGCAAAGCCTCAAGGGTTACTGGTGTGTTAAAAACCATAGAAGCACCTAGGAGTGGTCCCATAGGAATTAGGGCTTCTCCCCTGCAAAGAGGTAGCAAGAGTTACAGCCCAGCTGAAGTGCATCTGCACCAATACATGGGCAACAAACAGGAGGAGCTGGAGCCTTCTCCCTGAAGGGATTGTCAAGCATTGGAACAGGCTGCACAGGGATGTGGTGGATTCATCATCCCTGGAGGGATTTGAAAGACGTGTAGATGAAGCCCTCAGTGACATGGGTTAGAGGTGGTTTGGCAGTGCTGGTTTAATGGTTGGACTCGATGATCTTAAATGTCTTTTCCAACCCAGATGATCCTGTGATTCTATGATGTTTTGCAACTGAAGGCCTGGCCATGAACAGGCACTACCTGGTTTTGCCCCACTCACATCCCCTACGCTGCCTGTGGATGGGGAAGCACATGTGATCTTTTCCTTTCAGAACACTGTAGGTGCTGGTCGCTATGACACCTCCAAGCATGAAAAATACCCTCAGAAGATACCAGTCCCTGTACCAGTGTGATGCCCAGTGGTACCTGAGCAACCTGAAACGGGATGCCTACTTGCTGTAAGTCTGATAGACGAGGGGCTGTAAGTGGTTTCACATTGGCTTATAGGTAAATCATCTTGAGCAGCTCTGGGGAGACTCTCAGACACCACAACTGATGTGAGATGGGGTGATCATGTAGTGTAGTTAAACCGTGGACTGGGATTGGGAAACACTCACCAGCCCCACCACCGAGTCCATCTGTGGACAGGGAGGTTGGTATTGCTGCACCTCTCCCCTCCCTTTGTGCTTCCTCACTGCATAGGGATTTGGGGAGGGTTAAAGAACTGGGTCTTGAGGCACTTGAGAGATGCTGAGGTGGTTGTTGTATCTTGTGAAATGCAATTTGTCTGCAGCAGAGGTGTACGCTAGTAGTTTTTATTGAGTTAGAGGAGGCAGGCTGGGCAGGACTGGGAGGTGGATGGATAATTAGGCTGTCTGGACTCATTCCCAGTGCAGGCACTGGCCTGCTCAACAGAAATCACCTTCTCAGGCTGTGCCTTGGTTTACCCACGTGAGGAGGGAAGATAATACACCTCACTTGCACCACAAAGGGCTTTGAAATCGCTGGTGTGAAAGCCCTGTGAAGCAGGTAGGAAGGATACTAATGAGAGACCTCAGGGTAGCTCTCTGCTCTCACCTTTGCTGTGGCCAAGATCAGCAAGTTGCTGCAGTGGCACTGGCAGCTCTGCAAAGGTCTTTCTTCACCTCCAGAGAGTAGATAGAAATCAGTCTTGGCTCAATATAACTTGACAGCGTTCAGTGGAGCAACCAGAAGTCAGCTGTCCTGTGATGGAGGAGGCAGAATGGAACCTAGCTTTCAATATTGCCCAGCTTTGTTCACCTTGCAGTAAGAGTAAAAGAATATGTGAATAGTCAGCAGGGCTTGGAATTCAAACACATCTCTGATCAAACAGCACCAGCTCCAGAACCACTCTTCAAGTTACATCAAGTTACAGCTGTGCTTTTAAGGGAGCAGTCAGGCTTTTGAGAGCTCTGTTCATCTCTGGTCGTTAAGACTAAGGAACCATAAACTGGTTTGGGTTGGAAGGCACCTCAAAGCTCACCCAGTTCCAACCCCTGCCATGGGCAGGGACACCTTCCACTAGAGCAGGTTGCTCCAAGCCCTGTCCAACCTGGCCTTGAACACTGCCAGGGATGGGGCAGCCACAGCATCTCTGGGCACCCTGTGCCAGTGCCTCAGCACCCTCACAGGGAAGAGCTTCTGCCTAAGAGCTCATCTCGGTCTCCCCTCTGGCAGGTTAAAGCCATTCCCCTTGTCCTGTCCCTACAGGCCCTTGTCTGAAGCCCCTCTCCAGGTTTCCTGTAGCCCCTTTAAGCACTGGAGCTGCTCTAAGGTCTCCCCTTCAGGAGCCTGCTCTTCTCCAGGCTGACCCAGCCCAGCTCTCTCAGCCTGGCTCCAGAGCAGAGCTGCTCCAGCCCTCGCAGCATCTCTATGGCCTCCCCTGGACTCAAGATTAATCAGATTAATCCAGCCAGTAATTTGAGCCCACTGACTCACATCTTCTTTCCACAGTGAGCGGCTCAAACCTGTTGCTAAAACCAACTGGTGTGATTTGATTTCTGCTCCACGTTGTCCAGATACCTCTGAAGAAATCACTTTTCCAAAAGTAAGCTGGTGCTGGAAAGCCCAAATCAGTGAGTAAACAGCAGACATGGCAGCAGAGGAGACAGGGTAGATGAAAATGCTTACAGCATGTTGGCATGCAAGTCAAGAGACTGGAAACAGCTCAAGTTTTGCCCTGTGCTAATAAAACACTCAGAAAATGAACAGTCTTTTCTGTTGAGTAATTATTTCCACCTTGGGCTTTGTAAAAGTGACAAGCTTCAGAAGAGGGTGACAGACACTGCCTATCCTCTGAAGGATGGTCTGCTGGCACTCATGGCTCATTGCATTGAACACTTGTTCTCAAACGATGCTACTTAAAGAAGCTGCATGTACCTGTGGTACCACAGCTGGACCACCAACACGACTCAGGGGAGTGCTGTGACTGCAAATGCACTACTCTAGAGTAGCGGGGTAGTAACTCAGGCCCTTAGTAACTGCCTGTGTACCTGTCCTGCGCTGCCTTTAAAGTGGCTGCATGCAGGGACCTTCATCCTGAGCTGCAATGTACAGCTTCACTTGAATTAACAATGCAAAGGTTTTATAGAGTCATGGAATTGTTTAGTTTGGACAGGACCTTAAAGCTCATCCAGTTCTTACCCCCTGCCATGGGCAGGGACACCTTCCACTAGACCAGGTTGCTCCAAGCCCCATCCAATCTGGCTTTGAACACTGCCAGGGAGGGAATTGGGGGGAATTTAATGTCATCATTCTACATTTTTTGGGATATCAAATCCTAGAGGTGATGGAGAAAGTGAAAGGAACAAAGTTGTGTCAGTGGCAACAGAGGATGGCCATAAGAATGCACTGGGAGTATACTGATTCACTGAGAGTTAAGCTTTATGAAGTCTCACACCAGTGTTTAGACCAGACTGGAATAATTAAATTGAGGTGTAATTACACGTTAGTTGTGGCTGATTAAATATGCTAATTAACATGCAATTATCCTTTGGTGGGGGAGGATAACTGAGCACAGGTAGAACTGCAGTGAGTTAAAGAAATCCTGATGATTGTTGTGGAGAGGCAGAGGAAGGAGTTTCCAGATAGGCAACATCTGAGCAGGGATGTGGGTGAGCGCTGGCTCCAGAGATACTGCTGGGGCAGCAGAAGAGGCTTGTGACACACAATAGGTCAAGGCCAGCATGGAATGTGATTAAAGGAAGGTGGTTTCAGTGGGCCTGAGGCATTTGGCAGCCTGGATTTCAGAAAGAAACCTGGAGCTTCCTTCTGGGAAGGGAGTGCAAAGCTGTGACCATGGAAGGGGCAGGAACACCTCTGACAGCCCACACAGCTGCTGTGAGGGCATTTTCCAAGGCAAGAGATGTGGATGTGAAACTCCTCAGGCTAAAGAGTGCCCTGAATCTTCATCCTCCCTTCTGTGGCTGCTCATTCAAACAAGCAACTAGATTTATTAGCGTGAAGTGAGAAGAATAAAGTAGCTATCAACAGCTGTAGCACCTAAATGCAACAGGGAAAGAATGAGGTGAAAGGAGGGGAGATCAGGATAACTGGAATCATGAGGCTACGTGGTGTTAGTGGGGCATCACTGAAGGGTTAAGGCTAAGCAGTATGGTGTTTGTTTTGTACAGTGTGTCTTGGGGCAGAGATAAGTGTTGACTCACAGACTTCAAAGACATTCCTTCACTGTCTGCAGCACCAGGGTCCTCCCCTCCCAAGCACGTAGCAATGCTTCCTCACAAGCAGCATTCCTCAGGGATGGCTGACCATTTGAAACGAGACAGTAAGCAGGAGAAACAACCTTGGCAGCTGTTGAAAAGTAAGCACTCATGAAAGGACACCCCTTTGAGCAGTATGCTGGCTAGATCTTTATTTTAAACAGCCCATACAACCAAAAAGTAAGAGCAATTATGCATGTGCATGTGTGGGACTGATACAGTTACAGTACCCAGTATCATCCAAAGTTTGCCAATAAATTAAGGAGTGAAAACCCAAATACAGTGCATACCTAAAGATCATCAGCACGTAGGTGAGAGAAACACAGCCTAAAGAAAAGCATTTGCATATCCTCTAGCTGTTTTAAGGTGGCCCTTTAAAAGCTAACCAAACCCAATCTTGCTCTGTGCAGGTTATTTTACAAGCACTGGGCTAAATGGTAGCTTTGCCCTAGGGACAAGGGGCAGGAAGGCCGGTTACACCCTGAGCATCAGCCTTTGCCTTCCCCGGCATCCTAGGACAGTGTAGCAGACACTCCTGGATCACTGACACAGCTCCTCCTCTGCTCTGCATGGGCTGTATCTCCCCATGGAAGGCTGCCTCTGCTACCAGTCCCCTGAACTGGGTTTTGATCATAAGGGGTACCTTATCTGCACACAAGCTGCCCAGCATGCAGTGTGAGTACCAGGCCAACCTGATTCTTGTTACTGCTTTATCATTGGTTTCATCTGGACAGTAGACATCCATCTATCAATAAATAAAATCATTGGTTTAGCACACATAGAAATTAAGCCTCCCACTGATAACTGTTTAAGAAGTTCCTCATGTTACCCTCTACGCAAGAAAACGACTTTCTTTTCCCTCAAGCTCAGTAAGGTTTCAAGTAATAAGTTTAAGTACTGCTTGGGCAAGACATGGGCTTGGTTTGGAACCCAAAAGCAGCAGAAGGGGGAACTGAGCAGTACTTGCTGCTGATTTCCTCTCCAGGTGACTGAAACAGTCCTTTTACAAAGCCTATCAACCTAATCCAGCTAAAACAAAAAGCAAAAATGGGACTCAAGTCAGAACCAAGGCTCGTGTGTGTCAAGATTCACAACCACAGTTGTTCTTCTCCACAGCCACTTGCTCTAACAAACCTAGGGTAAAGAAAGCCTGGACTTCCTTTTCCTACTGGCCAGGCCAGAATGGTCTGAAATAACCCATATCTTCCTCCAACCAAGTATTCATAAGGCACTAAAATAAAGCAATGACCAAAACCCCCCAAAAAACCCAACACAACCCCAGAAAATCCACATAAAGTGACCCACAATGAATAAAACCTGAAATCAAAACTTGGCTATATGAAATAGCAGCAATTTCTTCAGTAGTCTGCAAAGCCAGAAAACAGATACTCATGGGGCAACCCCCCAATGCACTGTTAGCCAACTACAAAGTACCTAAACCCTACATCCGCTTACGCTTTACAATCAAAACTGATCTGATAGGCACAAGTAAAAAGTGTTTTATCCACACCTCAATACTTCGTTTTGAAACTGAAGCCCCTGCCAGAGAGTTTTCACTGCTCTGCTGACATGACAGCACAGTACGACCCATGTGGCACAGCACCACATAGCAGCTGGAAGGTTGTGGTACCACTGCTGAGGTGTTCTACCAGTTACCAACCGGGGGCAAATGGTTTTAAACATCATGATCAATGTGACAACGTGTTCAGCTTTGGCACCTCTTTCTGCACCCTCCCTACTGTTTTCAGAAGTCATGTTAAATCGAGCTATAGCACACAGCTGGTGTGACTCCAGCATCTTCATCTTTTCCAACTGTTTTTCTTATGCTCGGAAATAGGTGAATCCACCCATGTCACATTATATACAAAGGCTAGCACTTGGAAGAGCTCTTCAAAACAATCACTTTGAGTTTGGAAAATCCATTTGAAAACATACAAAGAAATACTAAACATAAATTCATAAAGCAGGAATTCATACCTTTAAACATCAACAAGAATGAGCTTATTTGGCGAGCAATAAAGCTTTTTTTGTTTTTAAAGGATATACTGACTAGCTATAGGCAAATTCATCTTTCCCTGATTGCTTGGTTAGACCATCCAGGCTCAGTGCCTTGCAGCCTTGCAGATTTTGTCATACACTTCTGGAAAGGCATCCTTGCAATTCATCTGCTCCCGCAGCTTGTGGTATAAGGAACCATCAAACATATCCCAGAACTCCTCACGGGTCATGTAGCAATCTGCATACAGCATCTGGAAACTGGAGGGGAGGGAAAAAGAAACCAGGGACAATATTAGTTGTGCCATAAGGTATATCAAGTATAAAGAAAAATGTCAGGGCAGCAAATATGCAACCAAAAAATCCCATTAAAAATACTTTTAAAAGGCAAGCAAATATAATTGCTCACATGGATTATGCTGCAACACTCAGCCAATTGTATTTTGTGGGTTTAACATTACCATGATCTCTTTTCCTTAAGGAAATAACATGTAATGTTGAAAACAGCAGAATACTGCTAGCGTTGTTGTAGTGAAGGGGAAGATGGGATAAGAAAGCAGTTAAAACAACTGTTGCTTTTTAAAATACGGTTCAGAACCCTTCTTTAGCCATCAGTGTACTGATGCTTCCATTAGTTTTGTGACAACAAAAAGGACTAATAAATGTTATAAAACAGTGGTTCATGTTAGAGATTCTGACCACGCACGGCCAAATCTTCTGACAACTTGTACGTTAACAGCTTGTGTCCACAGAAACACAAGTCTGGAGAGACCCAGAAGTTCCCCCAAATCAAGAGTTTGGCCCCTTGCACTGAAACGCACACATAACCTAAATTATCCCTGGCAAATACTTTTCTAACTGCTTTTGAAAGCCCGTTTGCCTTTTCTTCCACTCAAACCCTTTCAATTCCAGCTTCAGAAAAAGGAATTGCTTTTTCTGCATGCTTTCTTATGATCCATGGAGGTGCAACCATGGCATCTTGTATTAGTCTGTGTTACAAAAAGCATTCAAGGCAGATGGAGCAACGCATTCTTTGACTTTTTAGCTTCTCTGAACTGCACATTGAGAATATACCAGGCTGAGGAGATAAAGTTATGGTGTAAATGAAACAGAGCGTAACAAAGGTCCATTTACAAAACAAAATGAAATCCTTATTTAGCTGTGGACAACTCCCTTCTTTCATCCTGTGCTCTCCAAAATGCAGCAGTAAAACACAAACTGTTACATGAAAGCTCTCTTGTTGTGTGTGATTATGAAACTGTGAGATTAAGCATTTATCCCTTGTTCGTTTCCCAGGGACAGGCAGAGAAGAGACAAAACTTTGTTAGTAAAGAGCTTTAAATTAAAAGCTTGATTTCCAGTTAATTAAAAAGAGCTTAAAATTAGCTTTCGGTTGCTTTGTTCTCTGGCAGATCACTTACTGCAGCTAAAAGTCATTTACACTCTTCAAATCACCTCGAAGCAGACTTACCACTGGTACTGAGACACATGGGATACAATCACTGTTAGACTGAGAAGTAGGTCAAAATAGAAATGGGGGTAAATCATACTGATGGTGTAAAAATACCACGTAGCTGGCTTTTGTTCCTGAGAAACAAGCCTGGAACTGCTTCTCCACTGACACTACTACAGCAAATGAGGCTGGCAGGAGTCTGTGACAGATGGTGGGCACGTATCTCACGCCTACTGTGGCCCTGTGTAATAGCAATCAGGGCAGGGAAAAGGAAGCTATGAAAGTACAAGTTGTGAGGGAGGAAAGGCTCCCACCACTGCACAAGGACGAGTCAAGGCTGGCCTCCCTCTGCAAGGACACGCCAGCACAAGGACGGGGCAGAGCTGCAGCATGAGGCTGCAGGGAGCACAACAGTCCCAAGGGCAGGGAGGCAGGGAAGCTGTCCAAACCTTGACAGCCTCTGGCATTCCTGAAGGGACTGCAGCCAAAACAGCACTTGCTCTGCCCCTGCTCTGAACCAGCTGAAATACATCAGCCTCCATACACACAGCTCAGTGGCTGCCTTCCTGAGGGCAGGGCTAAGAGCCGTGCTGAGAGCTGCTTATGGGCAGCAACTGCTTTGTGTACAGTCAGCACAGACCTGTCAAAGCCCTTCTGCACCTGGGTGGGTGCTTGGATGAGTTTTGTTGCAGCAGAGACTCCACTCCCAGAGCAGCTTGGGGCTGAAAGGTAACCTGAAGCCACCCAGCTCCCAAATACACCTCAAGAACTTCAGCCAGTGGTTTGGCTTTTGCAATAAGGTCATAAAAGTGAATCATATTTCCAAATCATAACATCAAAATTACCAATTAAAATCAGTTCTCTGGTGGTTAAATTATTGCAATATTTAAGTGCTGTGGGATTAAATAACTGTTTAAACCACAAGGGTGTAAATTCTATGGCATTATTACTATTCTAAGGAGTGGGATCCTTACCCATGCACGCTTCTTACAAACTTTTCCATTTGCCTCATCGAAGCCCTGGCTTCAAATTGTTTTCTTTTGGGCTCTCCATAAGCTCCTATATCCACGTAGAGTTCCGCCTCATCGCCTTTTGGATGGACCATACCAGGATTATTGGGCAGTATGAAAGGACATAGCCAAAGAGGGTACACCTGCAGAGGCAAGAAAACACTTTTTCATTATCTTTAACCAACAACCCTTTAAGCTACCTCTTCATAAAGGTGACAAATGAAGAGCTGAGGAATTCTTCCCAAATTGGGATTGAAGCGTGCACAGCTCTTCCTTTCCAATTGTCTTGCTGGGGTTCTTAGCTGCACTTGCTGATGACCGTAATAGAAATAGATTGAGATGCTCAGAATACGCACTGTGTCCTCCTAGAATTACATCTCCTCCCCCTCAGATATTTGCAATAAAACAAAACCAAACCATCCCTCATCCCAAAGCAACAACTGAAAAAACCCTCTGAGCAAAGAGAATGAAGAGTTTTCTTTTCCAGGCCAGTGTGAAATGGAAATTGCCAGGTCTGTACTTCTTACACTAACTAAATTCAGCAATAAGGCAAGAAAGGGGAATCAATTCCTGCAGGTGCGGTTGAGGGAGACCACCAGTCATTTCAGAATCATAGAATGGTTTGGGTTGGAAAGGAACTTAAGATCATCTAGTTCCAATCCCCTGCCTCACACTAGGCCATGTCACCCAAGGCTCAAAGTTTCACTAAGTGATAAAATCTTTCAGAAGTGCTGGCCTTGTGCGAAAGTTTGAACCTCACTTGTTCACTGTGTTCATTTCTTCTGCAGCCTTGCACAAAGGCGAAGAACAGCACTCCCTGGGATACAATCATGATCTTCTACACAAGCCCCCTATTGTGCCTTATGATCAACAGTCCCAGTTCTTATCACAAACAGTCCGGGATTTGCTGCATTTTAAACCCATGTGTTCTTACATTAAGGTCATCATGGAAGGTCTGGATAGATTTTTCAAGGCTCTTCATTGGCACCAGCATGTCCTGTACAACGTGGTGTTGCTCGTACAGCTTTCGAATAGCTTCTCCTTGGGTGAGTTTCAACAAGGAGATTTTGGGAGGAACCATCCAGCCAAACACATAGCGGAAAACAGGGTTATTGCCGAAGGGAATGATATCCTTGAAAGAGGAAAAGAAAGAAGTTTTACTTAAGAATGTGTAAGTGAACCAATTAAACCAGATTTTCAATAAATTGAACTGAAGATACTTTTGCTAAACTACTGTAATACAAATATGAACAAATAAGAGAGGCCTGGACTGAGCTTAGCTACACAGGCCTGCCCGAAGCCCCCTCTAGTTACGATGATTGGTTTTCAGTCATACGAAGCACAACTTCCTCAGCCCCAAATATCTTCAGAGAATGAAGATCAGAGAACAGTAAGTGATTATCTTAAAACATCTAAGGAAAGAGTGCGTAAGAAGCTAAACTTACAGAACTCTTGCAAGAACAAACACACACAAGGTAAGTTCTTTAAAAGAATTTTAAAGCTATAAAATGTTAAGTACTTCCTGCACAGGCAACTGCTGCTTTAACTTCTCCAGGAGCTGAAAGAATCCAGTATCTCACTCCAGAGATTCAAAAGGCAGCAATGGAACTCTTTCAAAATGCCACACAAAGTTTTGTGTAAATGCACATAGTAATGACCCGTCAAAGTGATGACCTTACTGCATAAGGACTATTTGTAGTTTAGACAGGGAAAATTTTCAGCCCTGATTTCACAGTCATGTTTTTCCCACCATCTGTCTTTGAAAATCACCTTGTAGGTATAAAAGCTTAATGCTATGTACTTTAGGTCTAAATTCAGAAAAGCACTAAACAGAAACTAGGAGGCTATGATCTAACACCATATATATAAAAAAGTGCCTTTGGATTTGTTTTCATAAATACAGGACTTTTAAATTTGCCATAAACTTCACTGCCTTTAAGGCTATGAAAGGCAGAAGTGCTGCTGAGGAGAAGGTACATTGTACCTACACTGGGAAAGAGCATAGCACCCTTCTACAGGTGTTATTCTAATTCTAGAACTGGTCCTACCTGCAGCTCCCAGAAGATACTGCGTGTATGTCTATGGTAATAATGTCTTGCAGGAATGTATTCTGTTCCAGTCCTATCATCTTTCAAATACTTCTCCACGTGCTTAAAGAACCACGGCTTGTAGTAGTTGCCAATTCTGTTTATCTACAAGAAAATGTGCATTCCTTAGCAAACACCAACACACAAAACAGTAACACCTTACTAGACAACATTAAGTATGTCCCCAAGTTCCTTTACTGTGAAGAATCAATGCTACACCCTCTGTGAGTGTGAACGAGACTGTCACCAAAGATCCAGGCAGCCGTCAGTTCTCCACAGGCATGGCTGCTGCTTTCCTTTCTTGCCACTAAGGTTTAATTCAGATAAGGGTTGCTAAGGCTTGGCTGTTACCAGTTAATTAAGAGACCATGAATGTGACAGAACTGGATTCCTAAAATACCAATCTCTCAACCCATTGTTAACTGAAAGTCTTCATACAGCAGAGGAGAAAGATCCAGGTGGAGGACTGCAGTGAGCAGCTGGCATGTCCCTCCTGTAAACAACCCTGATGTGTTTTACCAACATTAGCCACATTAAAAGCTTGCTGAGGAAAGAATTACCCTGAATAACTGCATTTTAAAGCAGCCTTGTTCTGCATATGAGAGAAGATACTTGTCTTCCTCCTTAGGTACTGCAACAAAGAGGCTGTAGATTAAATTATTAGCTGGAATAATGAAATGAGTGGATCATTTATTCTCAGATGAAGAGATTTACAGTAAAGACTGTTATAGCAGCAAAGAGCTGTAGTTTAAAATATTATGATGGATGGATCTAACTTTTAATCCCATGCTAAGAGATTGTTCCTAATGATTCCGGTTTTATACTGGCATATAGTACAGCTTCAGTTAAACTTTGGGGGTATTTTTTCTCTGTGAGTAACTTTCCCTTACTTACCTTGCTTGGCTCAGCTTCATCAGTCAGGACTCCTGTCATGATGACTGCTTCTTCCAAAGAATACACAAGTCCTTCCACAAAACTATTCTCCTTCTTCTTAGACTCTTCAGTAAACTTCTCACAGATGCTCTGCAGTCCTCTCACAGGCTTATAATGGATTTTGACATATTTCTTGGCAGGAATCATTTTTATTTCTGCTGCAACCAGGAAACCCAGAGTACCACAAGACCAAGGCACTGCATAAAATAGGTCTGAATTTTCAGTCTGCAAAAAGTATGTCATACTCAATCATATATCCACACTGAAAACTGTCAACGACATTGTAAATGATAGCAAAAGAACAGTTTGTCTTACTGGTGAACATCTCACAAGGCTTCCATCAGCAAGAACAAGTTCATAGGCCACACAGGTGTGTTGAAAAAGTCCATAGATGTGGGATGAAGACTCAATGCCAGTTCCCATGATCAGACCACCTTATCAAGAGAGCACATAATAAATCAAACGAAACACATTGAGAAATGAAGGTAATTTATGAGAACAAAGCCCCACTTTTAAGCTCTGGGCATGCTTTGAAGACTATTTAAAAACTAAATAAATATAAAGGGAGTGCCTACAACATAAATACCACAACAGAACATCAGGTTCAACAGAGTACTTCTGCAAGTATTTAAAATAATGCAACATGCTACTGTATAAAAAGCAGTGGCATGTTGCATTATCAGCAAAATCAGTGAGTCTCCTGTCATCAAAACAACCCTTACCTACTGTAAGATCATCAAGCTCTGGTACCACAGGAATAGTCCAGCCCATGGGATTCAGGTACGCAGTCAACTGGCCCATGGTCACCAAAGGTTCCACACGAACAACCTAGAAAGCAAAAAAATCCCAACCCAATTGCCCCCACCACATATGAATTAAGTGTTCAGCATTAAGGATGACAACACACAGCCAACTAGATTGTGCTTCCATCTGTTATCAGAATTCAGAGACTTACTTTCCTCAAAGCACTACTAAAAATAGTTGAAACTGTTTAGTGATTCCTCCTCTGCCTCAACATCTTGTTGCTCAGTCCCCCAAACCACAAATCAATCTGGTCTTTTAGACTTCAGCACATAAAAGCTAAGCAATTCCATATGCTGGTTTTTTTTGGATAGAATGATGCGAGCACACCCTCTAAAGCCTGGTGGGTCTACTGCTACAAAAATCCTTCGTTCTTTATGGAATCAAATCTCTTCGGCTACAAACGCAGTTAAAAAAAGCTGTAAACTTCATTATTACAAAAGCTTTGTGATGAAGTTGTTACCTGTCTTTCACTGTCCACTTCCAGAACATCCATTAAGTTGATCATGATGTTCTTATGAGTCTTCTTGTACTTCCCAACACGCAGCGATACAGTCAACCAGCCAGGCCGGCCAGTGCACATGTATCTTTTGCTGCCTTCATCTTTCCATTCCCGAACCTGCAAGAGGTAACAACTGAGGTGATGCCCCAAGACACACATGTGCCATCAATAAGGTATACCAGAAACATTTTCCCTCTCTGTGGAATACTGTTACTCCTCTGCACGCATGTTACCTGCAAGTAACAAAGCCTGGATGTCTCTGTGTTGAGAAGGGACGCTTTGGAAGTCTCTCTGCAGACCTCTGAACCTCTAAATAAAATACCACCATAGGAGTTGAGTTATGGAGAGAAAGCATTTCTCTACAAATATACACCCATACATATACTCCATAGCTTTGGGGGTTTGGAGAGGGGGTTCAGAAAACTTAGCAAAGAACTAACAATGAGTTTTAAAACAGGAACCCTATCCTCTGAGAGACGTATTATCACTGTCATAAATAATCTAATCTTAGTTCTGTGAAGCTTAATGAAGCAATTCCTCCTACTAAACACACCCAAAAATGGTCTGAGCCTGCAAATGAACAGGCAAAGGGAGAAAAGTTGAGAAGGGAGATGTATAAACCACACATTTGATTCATGAATTCTGCAAACCCACAGCGGTTAACATCTGGAGAACAAACATCAAGTGTAGCATTCTCGTTAAAGCCCAACTGCTACTACAGCTGGTGATAGAAAAGCCAGCCCCAAACTCTTCAGGAATAACTCTGTGCATGTTAATATCGATCCGTATCTGCACTGAACATGAGCGTCAAGAGAGAAAACAGCAGCAGACGTGACAGAAATACTAGAGAGCACAGAAGCGTTAAAGACATCTGCATTTATGGGTGGAAGAAGTTTTATTTCCCCTTCAATCACCTCTTGGAACTAACACCACCGAGAAGCAGGATGAAGTGGTATTAAAACACAGTATTAAGCCAGGGTTCAGAGACTGACATTTCCATATTACACACGCACACAAGTCCGTGCCTAACCCATGTGAGCACACAGGGACAATACAGCACATCCCTGAGGATGCCGGCGACAGCAGCCGGGCGGACACATCTGGACTTGCCAGATGTTGATGCCGCAACTTCACGAGGAGTTTCAGACAGGGGAAAACCCGCATCACAGGGGCAGAAACACCCCTGGCTGGCTTTTATTCGTCTGCCTTTCCCCCTCCGGCTGCCGCAACAGGATTCACGGCCGCGTTTAGGACAGGAAACGGGAAGGGGAGGATGCTGTTCGCCGTGGGGCCCCGGCCAGCGCCGCTGAGCAGCGGGCAGGCGGTGAGGGAAAAGCTCTTCCCTGTCAGAGCCCGGGGGGTCCTCACCTGCGCCTGGATGTGGCGGACTCGCTGCGCGTGCAGCCTCGGGGCGCTGTGGAGGCGCCAGACGGCCCACGCTCGCAGCTGGTAGTACACGTCGAAGAGGATGGAGAGCGGCAGGAGGAAGAGGCAGACGAAGACCCAGCGGTGGTGCACCAGCACGGCCTCCAGCCCGCGGTGCCTCACCCACAGCAGCAGCAGCAGCAGCCCGGCTCCCAGCGACCACACCGGCGACATGGCGGCCGCCGCTCCGCACGCGCTCCCTCACGGCCGCCGGGACCCCGCCATACCGCGCCCGCCGCCCGCGGCCCGGGGCCACGCCCCTCTCCCCCGCGCGCCCGCGCCCCATTGGCCTCCGCCGTGAGGAGAGGGGAGGGGAGCGCCCAATGAGGGAGCTCCGGGGAGATCGGACCAGGCGCTGAGGGCGCCGATTGGCTGAGCGCGGCGGGCCCCGCTCTGCCCTCCTCGGGTCGCGGCTGTGGGCAGCGGGAGCGGAGCTGGGTCGGGAGGTGGGGAAGGGGATGGGCGCTGAGGCACAGGGCGGGCTGCGGGGCTCTGGGGACGGGCTCCAGGGGTGGAGGTGCTGCGGCGGGCAGTGCACCCCGGGCAGCGGGTCACCCTGGGGCCTTTTGTTGGGGGGGCAGGGGCAGAACGCCTCCCGCGCGCCTCTCGTGCTCCTGTGTGGTGGTGTGGGCGTCAGTGCGCCTGACAGGGCGGGAGGCCCCCGCAGAAAGAAGTGCTGTGCAATGCGCTTCCAGGAAGGAAGGAGGTACCCTCCTCCGAAACACTGCTTGCTGGACAAAACCCAGGCGGAAAAATCGTCTCCACGATGGAACAGGGAGGATGTATCAAGTCTGTAAGGGAGATACGACCTGTTCATAAGCTAAACCCCATTACATCCCTTAGTAGGTGTGCTGTTTGAGAGAGCAGTGGCAGATGCGCCCCAACAGCAGTGGCCACCCCGGGAGATGCAGCTCAGACCCAAGGGAGCATGAGGGACCCTGCCATGACACTGCTGGGTTCAGAGAGAGACGTGGCATGGAGGTGTTTGGTGAGGACACTACCATGGTGACACAGCGCACCAACACATCAGATGTCTCTCTTTGCCAGCAGGACAAATACTGTTAACCTTTAGCTGCCACAGGGAATACTTGGGAGTGCTGAACTGGGAGGCATGGCTGCATTGAGGCTCAGGGCTGTGCTATGGCAGGCAGCCGCAGCTTGCAGCCTCCTTCAGACAACTCAGGGGCTTTGTTTTGTCCCTCTGCTCTTATTGAAAGGCTGGTTTGAACCTTCACCGCTCTGATATTTGGAAATGATCTCCCAATTCCAGCTTCAATTTATTCCCAGCCAAATTACAGTTGCGCTTGTGCCTACTCTGCCCACTGGCTCTTTTCCTTCTTACATACAAGCTGATGTTACCTGCTTTCATTTACCAATTCATCTGCTGACTGGAATTATGCATGGAAAAGAAGTTTCCCATGCCCCAAGAGGGGTTATTTTAACCTCTCTGAAGGAGCTAAATAATGCTTCTTGGTCTGAATGTGATCCAGTGCAAGGCTTACTGGATAACAGCATCATTTATTCATAAGGGGATATTTATACCTGCAGCGTAAACAGCATTTTGAATTTGTTTTTATGAAGACCTGTTAAAAGTCTTTACAATGATTTCCATGTCCTGCTCTTGTTTTTGTAAAGCCCTAGGCAGCAGGTAGGTAAGCTCGGAGACTGCCATGTGAAACTGCTTTGAAACAGAGGAGCGAGTGAATCACCATTAAGATGATGGTGAAATTGCCTGTGTGCCTAGCAGTGCCAGTCATAGGAAATACAGGAGTTAGAAGGGGATGAGGGAAGGGGAGACACATGTTTTAAATGCTCTCAGCTTTAGTTATTTTGGGTGTGAGCAAAACATCCTCCAACAATCTATGTGGGCTTAGAAAACACCATGTGTAAATCTGGTTGGAAAAGCTCAGATTCCCTCGGTACCTTTGCAAGGCTAAAATCCCTGCTCTCTTCAGTGAAATGATCATTTGAAGTGTGTTTAAGCTGTTGGTGCTTCTTAAAAAAGCAGCTCCCTTCCTCTCCTCCCTCTCCTGCCATCCCACCCACCCACTTGTGCTGTTCTGGGCACGCTGTGCGGTACAAGTGCTGCTGCTGTCACTCAGTGGAACAGGTTGGGAACTGATCTGACTGAAGAGCTGAACTGGGGTTTACAGCAATGCTTGTTCCTGCCCGGATCAGCTCTCTGGTGGAATTCATGTCGGTGCATGGAGTGGAGCAGGGGTCTCTCACTGACTGCCGGAGCTGCCCATCTCCTCATGGAGAGGAGATCACCCTGCCAATACTGTGCAGGACTCCATTCATTATCACTCAGGACTTTGTAATAAAGGCTTTTAGACAAGGAAAGAGTGAAAAGATGCAGCTGTTTGCCTAAGGAGACAGCTAAAAGGGTGATGATGATAATAATATACAAAGCATTTGAGATGCAGACAAAAACTGGCTACAGACTTCTGTCTCCATAAGAGACAGTGGAAGCAAAGGCAGACTTTGAAAAGCATTAGAAAGCCCTTTTATTTACTCAGGCTCTCACAGCCTGGGCAGTGGCTGCCACAGAGCTGCTGTTGAGTGGTACCAGGCTCTCACAAGCACGGGCCTTTTAATAGTAGTAGTTATGAAAACTAATAAGGAATTTGGGAAGGCTGCAAGCTGCCTTGATTCAATACCAACACATGGTTGCTATGGGTTAGGACTACATTTCCCTAATCACCTACCTGCGTGTTTGTTTGGCACAGAGGTGGTGCTGTCGGAAAAGGGATGTGGTTTCAGAGGGTTGGAGGAAGGTGGTGATCGAACTGATGGGTGAGAAGCTCCCTCTACTGAGGAAACCAAAGTGTAATCGGTTGCCTTAAAGGAAAAGCCTATTGGGGGATGTAGGATGGAGAGGGGCTTCAGTGGGACACTGGCAGATTGTGGCGTCTTGTTCTGGATATGGGCTGAATGAATCTGGAGAGCTTTTGTGAATCTAGTGTTTGAAGACAAATGTCAGAATTCAGCTCAAGGGCTTCAAGGGGAAAATACAGGGGGATGTTAACAGCTGTTTCATAGACTGATGATATCAGAACCACTGCCAGAATATTCCAGAGGGATGATACACACTTATCTGTTTCCTCTGAAAGGAAAAAGTTTCTTTGTGGCGCAGCAAGATCCAAAGCCAGCCTGGTCTAGGGAGTGCTCTGTGCCCTCCAAAGCAGGGCTACACCAGGCAGGAGAAGCCCAAACCCCACCTAACACCAGATAACCACATGCAGGAATAGGGGATTCGAAGATAGCAGCACACTGCTGAATCCTTTAGATACTGTGAACTTAGAAGGAAAATAGCTGGTGTGATGATCCTCCTTGTCTGAAGAGCAGGGACTTTGGCAATGGAGTGGTTCTGTGTGGCCTTTCTCCACTTGGATGCACATTTGCAAGGCCCAGGAGGTTTCAAAAGACAGCAGAGACATTTCGACTGATGTTTGATCTGCACCTTATAAAACGTTCTCTTTGGAGGGTGCATGGGAAGAATGTGGTTCGTCTTACGTTGCTCAATTGCCTGGCTTCCAGATGGTGTTCTCTGAAAGGTATTTATCAATAGAATATCCATTACCTAGGATCCACTTTTTGAGTTTCACGAATATTTCATGTGAGGGAGTAGAAATACTTGATGGCTTGTGGGGGAGGAAGGCAGAGGGTTTAGTACACCAGCAGTAGCTATGTTGGCTGTTGAAAAATGCATCCAAAATGGACAACAGGATTATAGTTACTTTAGAAACTGCCGGGTATCTCCTAGAGGAAGTGAAACACTGGCTTAGGCAAGGGTTTTAGGATGATTAGGCTGTTTTGGGTGTAGGTGGATCTAATCTAAAGTGGAAGGACTTGTTCAACTTCAGTGATGGGTCAGGGTCTCTGCACCTAATTCTCAGGGTGAGTTTGCTTTTTTTTCCTTCCCTTCCCCTCTTCCTCTCAAGGCTACAGTCACCTCATTTGCACTGGGGAGGGCTTCACCAGAGAAGGAGTAACTCTGGTGCTGCAAGGTGGGACAAAGAACCAAGGATGCTTGGGCTCTACTCTGGGTGCTTGCCTACTGGCCATTTTATGTGGCCCCACTCCTCCTGCAATGAGTTACTGCAGGCAGCTGGTGGGACCCCAGTACATCAACTTGGGAGGAAACAGAAGTGAAATCTGGAATATTAGTGGTGGCAGAATCGGGCCCATCCTTTGATGGCCATGCACTGCGTTAGGAGGCAAGCTCAGATTCTGGTCAGCACGTTCACAGAGTCACCAAAACCCCCCATGCTGCAGAACGTGCCAGAGCTTTCGTATATTCCCTGTGCCGTGTATTAAATCCAGCTTTACAGCTGCCTGTGAAAGGACACGCTGTCTGGGGTTTATAAAAAGAATCACTTGTCAGAACAGAGATCCAGGCTGGGAAAGGAATTCAGCCCTCCCCTCATTGTCACTGGGGCCAGCAGCAAAATGAACCGGCTGTGGAAGGTAGTGGGCACCATGAGCTGGTTACTGAAAGACCTGGGCTTCCAGCAGTGAAACTACAAACTGAAGGAAGCTGCACCCTTCATGGGTGAGCAACAGAGGAGAGCAAGCTCATGAGCAGCCATCAGTTGGCTTCATGGCTCTGCAGGGCATGAGGCTGCCTGAAGATGCAGTTGGAGAAGCAGCAATGGTCCTGTCTCCTTCCGTCAGTGAGATCCTGGGGACACCAACTGTGGTGGGCATCAGAAAAGAGCTGCAATCACTGGAAGGCAATAAACACATTATTTTGGACTCATGGTACAATGAGTACATGTACCAGTGGCCTCCAAGCTGCTCAGGGTGAACTTTGCTGTGAACACAGCTGTGAAGTGACTCCAGGGTACCGTCCCCCATCATTTGCCCCTGGCTTCCTCTCACCTGGAGTGGCAGATGCTGTGGAGACGTGCAAAGAGCATTCAGGGCTAACACAGCGGTGAAGGCTTGCCAATGTCACCGGAGGAGAACACTGGAAGCTATTTTTCTGTACAGGCCAAATTTCCCCCCTGTTCTCAGCTCCCAGCAAATCCATGTGTGTATTTGGCCTCCTGGTATCAGACGTACTCACAGGCCCTTTTCCTCCAAATAAAGCTAAGGCTTTCACTGCCTTGGCCGTTGCCATTCTCTCCTCTGGTGCTGTCGCTCTGTCACCTGTCTGCTTTCATTTAGTTCAACATTTAGAACATTTCACTGGCCCAGTCCCAGATGATGTGAACTGAGAAAACTCCAGGCCGTGCTCCAAACCCAGCAGTGTAACTGTAGGATCTAGCCCTCACCTATGCCAAAGAGAAACAAAAAAGCTGCAAGCACAATGGAAAAGGGAAAGAACAGCTGAAAACCCCAAAGTTTAATGCTGGTTATGTAAGGATTGTACGGCTCTTACACCCAGCATATCCTTTTCATAAGCGAAGCGATCGCAGCCAGATAAGTTAATAATTAAGGGTGACAAAAATACACCATTGTTCCAATCATAAGGAATCACGTTGGTCTTATTGAAGATAAACGGAGGCGTATTTAATATGGTTCAGTGCTGTGCTGATAGGCTTTTTCACTAGAAAACTCAGTATAAAATCAGGTCAAAAGCTGACTGCTGGTATCTGTTAAGCCAATTTACTTCCCTCTGAGCTTCTCGCCTCCTTCTGATGGCAGATGTGCCTTGGTGACAGTTCATGTTGGGAAGCGACTCCCACATATATGGAGCTGAGCAGAAGGAATCCGGAGGCTTTGAGAAGAGGTTCCTGCCCCTTTCTATGGAGAGTGACAAGACGTGCTCCTGCCTATGGATCATCTCACGGAGATACGGAACAATCTCAGACTGAGGACTGAATAAATAGGTTGGTCCTCACCCCTGCAAAGAAGTGATTGGCAAAGGTGTCTGTGAGGGAAGGTGATGAGGGTGTGATTGCTCAGTCTCCTTTGATACAAGGGATTCCTGTCAAATTCATTTTGGCAGCCTTGGTTGTAGCAATCCCTGGTAAAACAAGACAGCAATTTCAGTACCTCCTGGCACAACAACCACAAACTTCTTCATACCTCTAGCACGGAAATATGATGGCTGCAAAACTGTGCTGACAGAGAGCAGTGGCCTTTCTGTATCCACACACAGAAATCCTGTGGCTCCCAGAATAGATTGGAGAAGGGGTGAACACACAGATCCTGTCTCACGTTAAAACCTAGGCATGCTTCTCAACACATAACCACTTTCTGCCTCCTTCTGCCCTCCCCATCCTCAGCATTTTACAAAATGCTTAAGGAAAGCATCTGGAGATCAGCCAGCAATAAACCATTGTCATCCCAGGGCGGTTAATTACCATCATCTCCAGTATCAGCCAAGAGCCTGTTATAAGCTCTGAACTTCTATTTCACTGAGGTGTCCGTTCTCATCCAGACTAATGCAGATTATAGGGGTGGGATGAGCTCTCCCTCGTGCTGGAAGTGGCACCGTGAGTCACGGAGGGAGGAGAGTTCCATCTCTCTGCAAGGAAAGAGTCACCCACCAGCGAGAGTTGTCAGTTTTCTAGCACAGGAGTCTTCACACCTCCAGAGAAGTGAAACTACACGCTTGCAATGGGTAGCCAGACTAGCTCCTAGCTAAAGGAAGTACAGGGTGTATTTTGGGGAGAAGGATTAACTCTCTGGGTCCTGGGTGACTTCAGTGGGAGGGCAAGCAGGGAAGCCTGTGCTCTCCATCAGGGGTGTGAGGTCTCTCTTTCAGGGGTGAGACGCTGACAGTAACTGGATATGGGAGATAGAGACCTGTTTTTCAGGCTGAAGGTAAGTAATTTAGGTGATGTCTTCCATCTGTTTCTTCACATGCATCTTGTTAAATGTGCGTTACTCACTTTCACATCCTTCCCCTTCTCGCAGACCAGTATGAGGTCTGTTTCTCTGACTCATTGAGGGAACAGATAGGAGCAACCCGCTCTGACACCTCCATAGGAGAAGCCATCCACTCCTGGTGTTTCTTTCAGGAGTAAACGAGGAGAACATGTTGGGAGTGGAGTCTCCACAGAGCCTCGAACTACAGAGCTAACCAGAGTGTGAGTCAAATTCACCACTGGGAGAGCTGTGGCATTGCCCTTGGCTTCACTGGAGATGAGTGATATCCTCAGCCTGACACCTTTAATGCCATTAAGGAGAAGTCACAGCCCTTTATTTCCCAAACTCACCTCTGTCACTGTTTCAGGACTTTGTCTCCAGCTATGTAGAAACTCGGGTAGGAAGATGCAAACGTTCCTGGTTAACAGTGAGGCAAGATGTGCAGGTAGAAATAACAGCCTTACTCGGTCAACAGACAACATTGCAGGCGAGCTTTGCAGAGAGCAGACAAGCCTTTGGGCACAGCTGCACAGCCAGAGCAACGTCACTGCTGCTGGAAGGAACAGAAGGACATTTGCTGTTTGAAATAGAGACCACATGGCATGAACTAAAGAGAACCAAGCTAAACAACTTCTACTCCTAAGCTGGTCAAGTAACACAGCACCTTTCCCACCACCTGTAACCCCCGGAGACCAGATGCTGCCCCAGATATTCTGACCTGCAAAGGGTTTTTGTGCCTGAAAGTGTGTTTGGTTTTTTCCCAGCTATATATCCCTTGGAATAACGAAAGGTGCTCCCTTTCCTTTTCAGCCATACCTTGTGTGTCTCCTCACGGTTCCAACAGAAGTTTTGCAAGGTTTGCTTTCAGCACAATACCCCTCAGCAACCTCCCAGCACAGCACACTGATGTAACCAAGTGCCTGTGGGCAGCCCGATGCCAAGCCAGGCAGTGAGATAATACAGGGGCACTGGGAGAGGAAATCGCTGGAGCATCTGGGTCACGGGGTGTTGGACACTTGGGCTTCTTTGTGGCTCCACACATGAGCTCCAGAGATGAGCTAGATGGCTGCTCCATCCTTTTTCTAGAAATCACCATTGATGCTGCTTTTAAGCTTCTCTTCTGCATTTCTGTGCTGAAAAAAGCCCCAAACCAACCCATTATCTACTCCCTGGAGAACCACTGTACTAGCTGAGTGCTGCAGAGACATGAAGACTGCACAGCGGCTTGGGGATGTCGGGGTAGTTCATCCTATGTGTAACGCTGAGTTCACTGAAAAGCAAATTTAGCCAGTTTTGTCTTTGATTATAAGCTTTTTGAACACCAGCATTTGGAATCACGGATGCACAAAGAGCTTCAGCCTAAGATATTCAGTGCATGGAGTGAAGCTGTGTTTCAGCAGCCAGTGCACATCTTCGCTCGCTCGCTCTGCTCAGGTGTGATGGATGCACTCATGACCAGCATCAAGCTTGCCTGAGGAGCCTGCAGGGCTGAAAATCAATGTTCCTTCACCGCAAGCCAAGCGGCAGCTCATGCTCGAGCAGAGCAGCAACATCTGCAGCATGTAAAACACGCCGGGTGGCGGGGTACGCGCTTGTTAGCACAGCAGCCGTGCCTCTTCCCTGAGAGAGGAGCTCACATCTGAGCCAGGCGCAGCACATGGGGCCTCTCTGAGCCAGAAACCTCCAGGAGAGCAAGAGAAGCTGTGCCTGACTAAAGACTGAGCGGGCGATCAGGTTTTAACTCCTTCATTCCACTCTCCTTCATAGGCCAGCTCCAAATCCTCTGCAGATTCTGGTGGAAAGCTCCTAGGAAGCTCTTCCTGTCCCAGTTTGCAACACAGAAACTTCCCCTATAGGAAACTCCCAGCTTTATCGTGCCCATTTATCTATGTGACAGCCTCGATGGGAGGTGTCACATCAGTCTGAAGCTCCTGTACTAACACAAGTCCTGAATGAAGAGCAGAAGGGGTTTGAGGTCATTGCTCCTCCATAAAGCTCTCTATGGATGAGTCCATTCTCTGTGGACTTCTCCATTTCCAGGGCTTTCCACCATAGCCATGCTCCTCAGCATGGTGCAGCTTTACAAACTGCTGGTTAGGACACTTATGCACACGTTTAAGCTTTAAAACACTCAGTGGTTTTGGTTCCAGAGGTTTGTTAGATGGTGGCTATAGCCAGTGCGGAAACCACCTCAGAAACTGGTATTAAACAAGTGACTGAGCTGAATGTAGTTTATACACCTCTTGCTCTTCTGTTAACATTCAAATCCACTAAAAGCCACTGAAACTAAATAATAAGATGTATTATGTACAGAACGTCCCTCTGGAGTTAGTAACGTCTTAGGGCAAAACCATAGTACACGAAGAGTACTTTGTGGTGAGTCTGACCAAACCCAGCAAACACCACTTGTGGTCATGGGGATGATCCCTTCGCACATCCAAACATGAGGCTTTTCCTGCTGCAGAGCAAGAATGAGGAGTCCCAAACGCCGTACAGCAGAACCACCAATGGGGATCTATGGCTAGCTGCAGGTTCAACCCCAAATAAGCCCTCTGGTGAACATTGCATCACTTGAAGATGTAGGACAAATGTTTCCAATGCCTGGATCGACTGCCTGGATCAGGCAGGAGTGCCTGAGCCAGTATGTCAACTAACACAACTAATGAGGCATTTTAAGAAGACGCAAATGAAGGCACAGATAAACAGCAGGAGGTTTTTCCCTTGCTTTACAGTGCTGGGTGCAGGAACTCCTTCCCATCTGCACATCCCAGATGTGCTGCAGCCCCTCAGTGGCTTGGCAGGCTGCACACACCTCTGCTCTGCCCAATGGCCTGTGCTAAGGGGAAATCCAGACTGTGCTGGCCCCTTGGGAATGGATTCTCTATAGATCTAGACAATGCGTGCGCCTTCTGCCTCCAGAGAGGTGTCCCCTAAAGCCTCATCAGCTGCTCCATCATGGGTGGCAGCACCCTGCTGAGTGCTTGCTGGTGGCAGTGGGGCATGGGAGGGTGGCCTGGATGCCACATCACCAATGGAGACCTGTGACCTGTCCCAGTGTGCCGACACTCCCATCACAGGTATGAGGGCCCTGGAAGGGAGCCTGAGCTCCTCACGGTGCCCTGGTGCACCCAGTTTCACTCTTGGTGCTCTGCTATCAACCATCTCGTTGTGATGGGGCAGAGAGCGCATGTGTGTGTGCACACACACACAGAGGTACAGAGAAAGCTGACTTATTCAGCCTGATTATACAGTGAAATACGCTATTTTACATGTGATGTGCTGCAGCAGCAAAATGGGGTGAACAGTGAATCAAAAAGCAGCACTTCTCCGTGCCAGCAGCATTGATCAGGCAGCATCCTTACCTGGGGGAGGCAATTACTGGAACAATCTCTTTCCACGTTCCTCCTTTGTTCCTGTTCTTGCAGGGGCTGTAACTGTCTTTCATATCTTCTGGTTTTCCCTGCTGCAGTTTCACTGTGCATGGGATGTTTTACATATACACTGCACAGATATTCTGTCTTCATCCTGGAGAAGCCCTTTCCCTGTGCCCTGTGTGTTGCTGCTCCTTGTGCACCAGCAGAAAAGTTCCCGGGGGGGATAATGCACTTTGGCCAAGGTGCTGCTAAGCAGAGGTGCTGGCACCGCTCAGCCCTTACAGCCTTCACCTTGATGTGAGGTATCTGCCATGGGTTTGTGGCCACCTGAAGGCCTCCTCTCTGGGGAGGAGAGAGGATTGCACATGGTTATGGGGCTGGAGGACTCAATGCATCAGCATGGAGCCACCTCACTCCCTGCAGCCCTGCGCTAGGATGAGCACACACAGGCTAACGTCACCTACAAGTGCTTCAGGAGCCGTTTGACAAGCAAATTTCAGTTAAGTATGATATCAGAAGAGGTAATGAGCAGAAGAAGATGTCTCATTGTCCCTTAATAGGGGAACTGGTGATTCACATCACTGCCTGCATCACTCATGGACGGTAATGTGAGTGCCCTGCAATGGTGTATCTGCGACAGAGGAATGCAGATGTTCACTCCTGGGATCTCTGGGGCCAAATTCCATCCTGCCAAGGAGTAAAGACCATAATGCCTGGACATATTGTCAGGGATTGCTGCATCCCAGCCCAGTGGGGTGAAGCCATGCTGGAGCTGAGTGGGATGAGGCCAGCCTTGGGGACCCCTACCCCATGCTGTCTGTGATGGAGAGCCAAACCTGCTACAGGGCCAGTCCCATGTGAACCAGCCCTCCTCAGTTCTCAGTTTACCACTTGTAAACCTCCACAGTGTCTGCAGGTAAAAGGGGCTGCCCCTCCGCTGTGCTGGGTGGCTGCTGAGCACACATGAAGCAGATATGAATTCCATGATGGGGCTTTGCAGCAGCCCCTGCGAGCCTGTGCGGATAAACCCTGAGCTGTTTTGGAGCCAGCAAGGTGAGGAGCTGCAAGCAGCGCAGGAGGAGCAGCCCTGCATTCAGCTGCTTTGTCTGTGATGCTCAGCTGTAGCTCAAGAGCATTGCAACAGATCTGTGAGGGTGCACAGCAGTAGCACAGCGTGGCGTGACTGTTGATCAGATCTACCTCTGGGTCTCTGATGAGGAAGTGTGCTGAATCCAGATGCCAGTCACAGGAACCACACTGAACCGCAGATCAGAGCATTCTCAGGTTGTTTAATATCCAGGTACTCTCATGAGTGTGGCTGAGTGAAAAGATCCAGCTGGAACAGCGCAAGGATCAATACTGGTGTTTGACAGAGAGGTGAGGAAAACTGAAGTGGCCACAAAGCAAGCATGTGGCAGAGATCATAGAATCACAGCACGGGTTGTGTTGGAAGGGACCTTAACGCTCACCCAGTTCCAACACCCTGCCATGGGCAGGGACACCTTCCACTAGAGCAGGTTGCTCCAAGCCCCATCCAACCTGGCCTTGAACACTGCCAGGGATGGGGCAGCCACAGCTTCTCTGGGCACCCTGTGCCAGCGCCTCAGCACCCTCACAGGGAAGAGTCTCACAGTAAAGAATCCCTTCCCCCTGTGCTGCAGCATGGGCACAGAGCAGCGGCGTCCCACCCATGGGGTAGTGGTGACCCCAGGGCAGTGGTGTCCTACCTGTGTAGTGGTGGCATCCATCGGGTAGAAGTGTCCCACGCATGGGGTACCTCTCACGGGCTCTGAGCCTGATGGTCTCTATAGGTCCCTTGTCCCTTGGGCCCCGAGGGACCTGGCTCTGGGCTGCCCGACCCTGCGGAGCCCCCACATAAGTCCACCCAGGCGGGGCACGTCCGTGCTCACAGACCCGCTCCCGGCACTCGCGCAGGGAAGCCGCCTCCTGCACAAGCAGCCGGCAGCCGCACACTGCCTGCGGGGGTGTGTGTGTGTGTGTGTGTGTGTGCTGCCTTTGACTTCTTCTTCCTCTCTATTCACTACCTTTGTATTCCCCCGGGACAGGGAGCGGGACGGGACCGGGACCGCGCTCCGAGGAGCCGGGAGCAACCCGGGGCCGCCGCCCCGACGGGACCGATGGGCGCGTCCCCTCTCCCTCCCCGCACCGCCCCCGGCCCCGCCCGCCCCGCGGGACGGGCTCCGCGGGAGCCGCCGCTCGGCCGGAGCGGGGCTGGCGGCGGCGGGTGAGTACGGCGGCGGGTCCGCGGGTGGCGGGACACGGACACGGGCATCCCCCGACGGCTTTGCCCGAGGGGAGGGAGGCGGCGGGGGTAGCGCAGCCCCCGGCCTGGGGGTGACACCGGGTGATGGGCACGGCTCTAGAGGGGACGCGGGGTTCACATCGCAGCCGTCGGGGCGGGTGAGGCGGGGACTGGTCCTGATGGAGCACGGCGGGGGTACATGTGCTTTGCCCTGGGAGGGGTCCCCTGCATCAGAGCCTGCCTTTGGGAGGTGGTGGCAAAGCGCGTCTCGGATGCTCCTCTGGAAGCATCGTTGTTACTGTGGTTTGGATGGGTACCAATCCCCTAATTAATAATAGTAATATAGTAGTAGTAGTAATAATAATAATAATAATACCACCAAATTCAGGTAGAGGCAGGAAGGAATCTCCTTAATGACACCCTCACGCTTCGGTGTCCCTCTCGCTGGTGTTCCTTTTGGCACGTTTAACGTCTTCATCCACATGGCGTGCGGCAGGACAGGCTGTCAGTGCCGCGGAGGGACACGGGCTGTGGAGGTGGGTTTCATCTTGGTGGCACTGGGAGAGATTCAAAACTCTTTTCGTTTTCTCTTGTAGCTGGAGAAGAGTGTTTTTCTGAGTAATGCTTAGTAGACCCTATGAATCACCATCTGCATAACTTTATATGGGGGATGCTATTCTCAGCATCTTAGAACTATGTAAACTATTAACATTCGTAGTTGTTTGTACATGCAACACACAAGTCTATTTCCTTGGAGAGGCTGTTCCAAAGCAGGTCAAAGGAGGAGACAGGAGAGAACAAAACGTTGGAGCGGCTTGGCCGGTAGAGACGGGTGTTTGGGAGCCGTCTTTGGAGCGGCAGCCCCTCCTAGGAAACCTCACTGGGATGCTGAGTGTCCCGGCGTGGAGCCAGGGGCAGGCTCAGGGAGCAGGAACTCAGGTCCTGTCTTGCTCTCACATCTCGCCTCCTGCTCTTTTGCCCTGTTCTCCCAAAGGTTTTTGTGCTAAGGAAAACATGGTGGCTCTTGGAAAGGGGCTCAGGAGAGCTGTGCCAGCCCTGGCAAGGGGCAATGTCACCCGGCACGGAGGAGCCACCTCTGCACACGCATGGTGGGAACACGAGTAGGCTGAGGGAGCGTTCAGCGCTGCTCCCCGCGGCGCTGGGCTTGTCAAGAGAGAGGAGTTTATTCTCTGGAGCTGTCAATCCGTCACTCCCAGAGCTCCCCGCCTTCCCTCCACATCCGCCTCCCCCTCACTGCCACCGCTCCCAGATGTGCGCAGCGGGGGATGCAGAATTCCCCGTGTTCCCAAAGCTCACGCGGAGAATCGTAGCATCTCCCGAAGCTCTCCAGGCTGACCCCAAAACATTCCAACTCTCGGTGCTGCTCCAGTCCAGGCTTTCAGTTTGGATTGACCTGTCGCTTCCATGCAGCTGGAGCGAGAGATGTGCTGTAGGGGTATTTTGGATTGTGGGTTACAGGGCCTTGAGCAACCTGCTCTAGAGGAAGCTGTCCCTGCCCATGGCAGGGGGTTGGAACTGGATGAGCTTTAAGATCCCTTCCAACCCAAACCAGTGTGGGATTCTATGACCATTGGCTGAAAGCCTGCCAGGAAGATGCCATGCTCTCAAAAGGAGTGGGATTCATGGGTCAGTTGGGTCCTTGCGCTCTCCTGAGCATCTGCTGCTGCAAGGCAGCATGAGCCCAGCTTGTCTGCTGTGCTCTGCTCACATCAGGAGGTGAGTTGGAGGACGCTGATCCCTGACAGCACCTAACAGCATCTCTGATAGTCTCTTCTCTGTCTCAGCTCAGCCAAGACCCATCCATTCAGGAGGGAGCATCTAAACATGTCCCTTCCTCATGGAGGGAAGCTCTGCCTCCTCCCAGCCCAGGAACACCACCTTCTTCCCTGTGGGTCCCTGTGGATGCTGCTGGGGACCACTGGCTGGGCATCAATTTGGGATCATGACCACAGGACAAGAGCATGTTACCAAGGCCCCCAGTCCTGCAGCCTTCCTGCAAGTTTCCTAAAGCCCACTTCTCATGGGATTCCTTCATTAAAGGTAGATTAGATCAGCTGGTGTTTCTTTCACTACAAAGTAATTTGTCCTTTCCATTTCCTGGGCCCATCTGATAAATAATGGCTTGAAGTAATGTAATTCCACATGCCCTTGATCACAGTGCGTGTGTGCTGGGCTCTGCTCCCTGCCGGCTCCAGCTGGGTGCTTCCAGATCTCAGGGTACAACTTAAGTCCCTGCTGCAGGAGGTGAGCCTTGCCTGGAGGAATGGAAACCAAAGCCTCCAGGTTATCCTTATTTCACTGACATACAGGCAAAGCGGTGAAGGCAGAGGAGGGGCTGAGCACGGATCCTCCAGCTTTCCATCCACCTTTGTGCTTGAGCCCCATCTCCATCCTGGCTGTGCCCTGGTGCGTAGGCACTGCCACCGGGATAAGCCCTCACAGAGGAGTCACCCAGGACTGAATCTCTAAGGGGATGCTGGTGCTTAATTCCCACCTGGTCCAAAGCTTTTTGTCCATCAAGAAGCGGGAGCTGAATCTGCACCTTCTTGCTGGGCAGTGAGCAGGGCCAGAGGGGACGTGGTGGGTCCTCTCTTCTGTTTGGTTAGTTAGGGGGTGGGATTCCCAAGCCCAGATGCTTGTTGTTTGCTGGAGAAGGCAAAGGGGAGTAAGAGCCCCACAGAGATCCGCTCCCCCTCCCCACATTTCCCTGCACCAGGGAAGCATGGTTGTAACACTGAACGGAGGAGTGCCAAGCAGCAGGAACACGTGGCACCGCCTCATCAGTTTGCTTGTCAAACCAACCCCAAAACACCCTGATGGGGATAATGAAGGTGGTGATGACACCTATGGGATCGACCGTGCTGGGGAGCCGAGAAGGTGTGCGCTGGAGCTGACCTGCAGGAGCAAGATTTTGTGTACAAAGGCAAATTCGGATGAAGGTTGAGCAGCCTTGACAGCATCAGGGTGCTTATCCCATCTTCAGAATAAGCCTCCCTGCTTCTGGGGTGTCTCAAAGCAGGTTACTAGGAGCCTCATAGATCTCAGTGCTCTGCTGCCTCAGCCACCCCAACCAGCATAGCGCAAACACCTACTTCAGTGGTAAGTCATCCCCTCTCCAAGGGTTTAGCTTGCATCCAGCACATTCCTGACTTTTAATGGCTTCTTGCTCCCATCCTTGCTCTGAGCTTGGCTGTGGCAGGGAGTGCAGCTATAGCAGGCCTCATCAGTGATGGGAATGCTCCCTGGGGTCCCTGCTCACTGGGCGTCTCAGCAGCCATCCCTAAGTGAGGTCCCTCTGCCTTGTCAGCATGTGAGGGGGATTTTCCCCTCCTGAAATAGCAGCTCCGTGGCTTGCAGAGATGTGCTTGGCTCTTTTCCCTGAGAAAGCCTTGAGTCCCCTGGGCTGTGGGCTTGGGAACAGGGATGCCAGACACCTCCTGTCACCGCAGCACTGATTTACCTCCGGTTTCAGAGGAGAAACCATGTGCATGGATAATGCAGGAGTGATCACATCTTAAATTTATGTCCCTCTCCTTAACCTCTTCCGTAAGCCTTGCTTTGATCAGAAACCCTGCTGGCGTTCCTCCAAGCTTGGGAGGAAGTCTGGAATAGAACCCAAAGGCAAGAGCTATGCCAGTCCCTGGAGCTGCCTCCATAGCTCCCCTGGCTGGGGCTTCCATCCTGCCTCCATGGATCATTGCCTTGTTATTGAAAATGGGGATGTTGGGAAGTTCATGCATCCAAACTGGCATCCGTCTTTGCTCTGCACAAGGGCTTCCCATTGAGACGTGGAAATGCCTTTTCTGATGGTCAATAAGTAGCTAAAGTGTCTGCAACCTGCAGAGAGGTCCTAACTCAGCCGTTTTCTCCTCTAGCAGGTCTTCCATGACCTTATCCCGCTCAACCCCTTTCTTGTCTTGCAGGACGTGGGCTCTCTCATGCCTTGCCTCACTCTTCCCCCCTGCTAAAACCTCCTTCCCAAGGATGGCAGCTGCCTCATTCCGCTATGGCATGACCATCACCGGGGCCGTGCTGCTGGTGACGGGGACGCTGTGCTTCGCCTGGTGGAGCGATGGGGAGGTGGGATCATCAGCCAGCACCGGCGCTCACCTCCTTCCTCCCCGGGAGGCCGAGGCTGTTCCCAGCTCATCCTCCAGCGCCCTGCTCCGCTCCATCAGCTTCTTCTGCTGTGGCATCGGCGGCATCCTGCTCCTCTTCGGGCTCCTCTGGTCAGTGAAAGCCAACGCCAGGGTGGTGTCCCGGCGCTACCAGTACCATTTCCCCAGGGACCTGCAGTACTTCACTGCGGAGCCTCCGGAGAAGTGGAACTGCAGGTGGGTCCCTGCACAGTGCTGGTGGTGGGAAGGTGAGGGTGGATTCGGCGCAGCACTGCCACGTACCAAAGCCTGCTCACGAGCTCGGATGAGCAGTAACGCCGCTGCGCTGCTGGCTGTTGCTCAGACCCCATTCTGGGCTCTCCTCCTGCTCCATGAGCAGATGCTTTTGGGGTGATGGTTTTAAGCTGAAAGAGGGGAGATTTAGGCTGGACATTCTTTACAGTGGGGGTGGTGAAACACTGGCGCAGGTTGCCAGAGAGGTGGTGGATGTGCCATCCCTGGCAGTGTTCAAGGCCAGGCTGGATGCTGTTCTTCGTCTAGTTGAAGATGTCCCTGCTTATTGCAGGGGGATGGAACAGATGAGCTTTGAAGGTCCCTTCCAACCCCAACTATTCTATGATCCTCCCCTCCCTGCAGGCACTCTCCATGCCCACACTGGCTGCTCCCGCATCCAGCTCAGCTGCAGATGGCTCTCCTTGCCCTGCAGGGCCATCACCAGCTGAGGCAGGCATCTCCTTAGCAGAGCCACCAAGCAGAAAACAGCATTGGTTTTCTGGCAGAAGGTCTGGATTGGGGGGGGGGGGGGGTGGGGTGGGGGGGCATCCACACCTCCAGCTTTGAAACCTTCCCCAGTGCCAGTTCTGCAGTGCTCTGTGAGGATGAGGGGGTTTATGGCACCTTTAATGGAAGCAAAGCCTATGTTAAAAGGGAGTTACAAGGCAAAAGAGCAGGAAAATAATCCTTGGATTGGCATTAAAATGGGAGCACAAAGAGTCTTCCTACAAAGCCCCTTTTGGGGTGTGGAAAGACCCCTCACTGCTTGTTGTGTCCCCAGACTCTCCCTACATGAGCCTGAGCTTTATTCCCACTTCTCCATGTAAAAGCTTTCTGATCAGAAGGGTTTATTTTCCAGAGGCTGCTGTGGAAGCGGAGCCAGCCAGCCCTTCCCAGTGCTGCTCTATGGGGTCACAGCAGCGATCTTGGCTCCGGCGTGAATCGGGCTCTGGGGAAAAGCAGCACTAAAAGAAACTCTAAAGAACACAAACCCATAAAACTTCATTGGGAGTGGGAAGCACGTTCCTGGTTCTCCAGGGGTTTCAGTGCCCATCGGAGCATCCGGGGGTGACAGCCTGAGCCGGGCTGATAGTCTGGGGAGGTTTCCTCCTCCCATGGTGGGCTTTGCTGTGCCTCCCGTGAGGAATGTCTCCTTCCCAGAGCTCCCAGCTCCCATGCCAATGGGGAGGCAGCTTCCTGACGCTGCTGGCGCTGTGGCAGCTCCTCCAGCCCCAGCTGTGCTGGCATTCACTCAGCAAAACATCCTGTGCTGGGAGAAATCCTCCTCTCCGCATTGCCAAGGCAGCGTTCCTCTGTGAGCTGAGCCTGTTTGGCAAAGGCCGTGGTGCGGATGCTTGGAGTGGTAGGTCTGGGATATGGGACTGCCAATTCGGGATGGAGGCATCCCAGTAGAGCATCACAGCTTTCCCTTTGGACCAGCTGTGCCTTTCCAATACCCACAGCCTCCCTGAACACACAGCACTGGGTTTCTGGGTGTGAAAGCAAGAGGATGGCAGGTTGCTTTCAAAGCCTCCCAGTCTTTGGGGCTGCACCCAGGGTGCTGAGCAGGGCCTTGTGCAGGGCAAAGGTTGGTGGAGGTTTTCCCTGTACACAAGCTGTGTTTGCTCAGCAAAGCGCTGCTGAAGTGGCTCCAGGCCATGCTTGGAGGGCTCTGGTGAGTGGGACCACATTGAATTGGGATGCCTGGTGCCAAAGTGCTCCTTTGGCAGCCTCTGTGCTTTGGGGGTGGCTCTGGGGTTAGGCAGGTGATGAGGATGCTCTCCTGCCCAGTGCAGTGCAGAATGAAGGGGCAGATGTCTCAAAAGCCTTCACCTCTGCTGCTTTGTGGCCATCACACCTACAGCTGTAGACCTTAATGGTGGAGGAGGCAGTGCTTCAAGGCTGCCTTGCCATGCTGCCCTTCCTCTTGTTGGATCAGGGTTTATAAACACAGTGGGAATTGGGTGACAATGCCTTGTCACTAGGTATGATGGATGGTCCCTTACTCCTGTGTGGTTCCCTACCCTTCTGGTGCTGGAAAGTGGCTGATATGGGCTTGCCTTGATCCTGGGCATGCGAAACCTTCCTCATGTGCCATCCCCAAAACACATGTGCCTATCATGTTCAGGGATGCTTCAGGTGATGGGGGGATGATGGCTGGGAGACTCCAGTTTATGGGACACAGTGATGCTCTGACCGATAGTGCTCTGGGATACGCCGGTTAGTGAGCACTAGGATGGTCCAGTTGATGGGACATGGGGATGTTGACAGGGCTCTGAATTACTCCAGTTTATGGGTGCTGGGATGCTCCAGCTGACTGGTGCTAAGGTACTCCAGCTGATGGGGCACTGGGCTGTCTCTGCTTGGTGGGGCACAAGGAGCTGACAAGCACTGGGATGCTCCAGTTGACGGGGCGCTGGGATGCTCCAGTTGATGGGGCATTGGGATGCTCCAGTTGACGGGGCATTGGGATGCTTCAGTTGACGTGGTGCGCTGCAGTGTTTTGTCTCCCCTTGCAGCTCCTGGGACGCCAGCGCCATCCCCACCTACGAGGAGGCGCTGACCTGCAGACCTGCCCACGACGCCGCAGCCTACATCCCCCCGCCGGGGAGGAAGGAGGAGGAGCTCACTCCGCCCCTGTACCACTACCTGGAGGAGGACGAGGGCTGGCAGTGCGGCCGCCGGCGCAGCTCCTCCGACAGCGCCTTGTTCCGCCTCAGCCCGTCCTGGCTGGAGACCCAGGACCCGGGGGAGCCGCAGGCAACGCCTCCCCCCAGCTATGAAAACATCAGCGTTCGGGGGGTCTGAGCTGGCGGCTTTAAACCCAGCCCCTTCCTTTGCTTGTGGGTGAGGAGGAGAAAGGGTCTGTGGCTTCCCGGGCCGTCGGGATTGCGGGTCCCGAGGGAATGCGTTCGGAGCGGGGGGGGGGTGTCACGGGCATGTTTGAAAGCCTTGGTGTTTTTAATAAAACCACTGCTGGTTGCACATGCTTTGCACCCCCTGCTCTGACCCTCCCTGGGGCTGCCCGCTCAGAGCAAGAGCAAGATCTGCAGCCAAACACAAGGAATCTGGCAGAGGAGAAGCAGCTCCGCGCTGCCCCGTTTGCTCCTCTGCCTTTGCAACTCCCCTTCCAGCCGTATCCGTCCCTTCCACCTTGCTTTCCCTGCACGCTGACTCCCCATGCATCGCTTCATTTGGTTTGGAGATGTTCGGTGGCTCGTGTGCGTGTTCAGAGCATCCAAGCGCACTTATTTCAGGCAGCATCCCATGAAGAGACCCTGAGCACAGGGCACAGCCGCTTCCCTGCGCACCATGGCCGGGTTTGCAGCACTGCCCAGAGGAAACGTTATTTCTTCTGATTTTGGAGGTTAAAATACAAATAACAGGGATAGGATGAGGGGCAATGGGCTCAAAATTAAATGGGGGGCTGAGATGAGCTCTTAGGCACAAGTTCTTCCCTATGAGGGTGCTGAGGCGCTGGCACAGGGTGCCCAGAGAAGCTGTGGCTGCCCCATCCCTGGCAGTGTTCAAGGCCAGGTTGGACACAGGGGCTTGGAGCAACCTGCTCTATGGAAGGTGTCCCTGCTCATGGGAGGGGGTTGGAACTGGATGAGCTTTGAGGTCCCTTCCAACCCAAACCATGCTGTGATTCTATGACAGGACAACTGCCCCGAGGGCTGCTGCTGGTTGCTCCCTCCCACCAGAGTCATGAGCTGCCCTGGGCTCCTGCCACAGCCAGCATAAAGCATTCTTTATGATATAATAGATGGTTTTTCACAAGCCAGGTACATGTGCTCCCACGTGGGCAGCAAGCAAGGGATCAAAATGAAGGGGAATTAAAGCCACTGCCACTGTCGGCTGTTGGATGTGTGGTGTGAAGGGGACACCTTTTAACGCTCCAGCTCCATCTCAAGCAAACACAGGGGATGTGGACCCTCTGTTCTCACAGAACAGGTGGACCAACCGCATTCCATCCTTCCCTGGCTTTAGCCTCCCCTTCACAGCCCCACTGCTGGCTCCCCAGCACCTGGTCCCAGCTCACCAGCCTCCATAGAGATCCCGGAGCACTCCCTCCTTCCCCGCTGCAGCCTCACAGCCCTGTAATACACGCTGCATCCCTCTATTTGGGGCCCCGCCAGCTCCCATTACTTGGGGCTCTGCCAGCTGCGATTTATGCCCGAGTCCAGCTCCAGCCCCCAGAGCCGGGAAAGTCCCCTCAGGACCATCCACCTTCCATGCCCCCTCTCTGCCGCCGTGCCCATCCCTTCCCGAGGCGCGGGGTCCATCCACGTGTGCCCGCAGGGAAGGTTACCCGGACACGTGCCGGGCGGCTCCGCTGGAGTGTGAACGGCGGCTCCGTGTTTGCATTCATTACAAACCCGTTAAGAACTGGCTGGCTCAGCCCTGGGCAGGACCAGGCTCAGCCCGCAGCCGATCCGCAGCCTCCGGAGCAGGAAACCTCTCCTTGCCTTCCCCTTCGGAGGTGTGCTCAGCACCCGCAGCTGAACGGGCTTCCCGGCATCTCTCTTCTCCTGCTTCTCCCACCCGGAGCCCATGGCCGAGGAGAAGACCTTTCGCTACGGGTTCATCATCCTGGGGTTCTTCCTGGTGATGACAGGGATGTTCATCATGAGCGTGGAGAAGCCCCAGATCTACATCACCTTCTGCACCCTGGGCGTGCTGCTCGTGGCGGTGGGCATCACCTGGAGCATGTGCCAGTGCTACCCGAAGGTAGGGTCCATCCTGTCTCAGTGCACATTGGGGGGCTCGAGGGCTCAGCTGGGTTTGGGGGGCTTCCCAAACCTGCATGGGTTTGGGGTTTGGGTTTGTAACCTTGGGCTGCGCATTGGTTTTTCCATCCATTGGCTGGGATAGAGGCTTATCCCAGGGGAAACCTGACTGATCCAGAAGGGAAAGCGTTGGTGTTGGAGCCTTGTGCTCCTCCCTGCTCATGCCTGCAGGATGTGGCCCTGCTCCCTCACCCCCTCTACCCCTGCACCTCCCCAGGCCTGGGGCTTCAATAGCAGGAAGGCAGCGGGAGCAAGCCCGAGGACATCATCTCATGTTCATCTCTCCCATGCACCCCCCCAAAGTGCTGCTCCCCCCATGGGCCTTGGTGGGCTCCCCGAGAGGGGGCTATGGTGGCCATGGATGCCAGAGGGTCCCGGCCCCCAAGCACAGCCCTCACCTGCTGGTCTCCTTGGCAGAGGGCACAGCAGCACAGCCGAGCAGCCATGCATCCCTGCCCTGGGACATGGGGCTCATAGGAAAGGCTTTTCCCAAGGAGAGGCTGTGGCACTCACGTGGGAGCTGCTGGATGGCCCACGGCTCTACCCCAAAGTGTGGGGTGGCACAGGGGACCCCAGGACCAAAGGGGACCCCTGGGACCGGCTGCGTCCCCATGTACCAGGGTGAAGCTGACCCCAGCTCCCCCCGAAGCCGAGCTCAGCCCCAGCGAGGAGGGAGATGTGGCTTTGTCACCCTGCTCGGGGCTCAAGGACAGTGCACCCTTGGTGCTGTCCCCTATGAGCTCTGGGACTCCCCATGGCTCAGGGACACACATGACCCCGATGGGGACAAGGTGCTGCAAGCGGGGCCGCGCTGGGTTCATTCAATCCTCATTGATTTCCTGCAAAAAGATCCATTTCCAAGCAAGTGTGCTGGGAAAAGAGCAAATTCCAGCGGAAGGGGCACTGTCCTGAAGGGACATAGTCCCTTTTAGTGCTAACAAGGGCCGAGGGTCCCGTGATGCCCATTGCAGCCCCCTGGGCAACGCATTTCTTTACCCCCCCAGATAACATTCATCCCTGTGGACCTCGAGGCTGAGCGGTTCCTGGAGCACAAACCCATTGTGCTGCTGGAAAAGGACACCAGGTAGGTCCCAGCGCCCTGCCCCGGGTTTCCTTTTGGTGGGGGTTTCCATCGGTACACACCGCTATCTGTGTGCCCTCGGGGACAAGGGCAGTGTCTGAGCTCACTGGCACTGGGGACAACTACACCTATTGCAGCAAAGGATGACAAGCAGGGGCCCGAGTGGGGGAGGCGAGGGATGGATGAACCCCCAGGGCTGGAGCCTGAGTGATGCTGAGGGGTTCAAAGCATCCAGATGTGTTCCTGTGGGTACCACCTGCTCTGCTGCTGTGATGTGGCCTTGGTGGCCCCTAAAGCACATGATGTTCATGTCCCTGAGCATCTCCAGGCCCCATGGGGGCCCATGTCCTGCTCATCACCCCCTGTCCCTCCTTCACCCGCAGCTTGCTCGCACCCTGCACCAAGCAAGAGGCCAGCAGCACCTATGAGAAAAGCCTGCCCTCCTATGAGCAGGTCCAGAGGCAAGGGGTGGGCTCGGCCCTGCTCCCCGCTGCCCAGCACAGAGCCCACGTCTGCTCCCAGCCCACCCTGCAGGCCAGAGCAGAGGTGCACCAGGAGCTGGGGGGCTCTGGGGACCCCCCCAAAGAGCTGGCCCCTCGGCTGGAAGCAGCATCCAGCAGCTGGTATGTGATGCTCATGGGATCGGGATGCAGAGGTGGGATTGTGGGGGTTGGACCTCGGGTATGGAGGGAGGGAGAGGAGGAAGAGGGGTCTTTGCTGCTTGCACAGCACTGACCCCCTTGGAATTCCAGCTCAGCCCATGGGGAACCTCAGCACCAAGTTATTTACTGGGAGGAAATCTGGATTGCCTTTGGTTGTAGATTGCATTTTGCTTTTATTTCAGTTTATAAATATAAATACAAACAATGCCCCTCACTGGAATAAATCCCAGGTTCCCGGTCAGACACAGACAGAAATGAGATGCTCAGTACATGTCCTTCAGATCAGATGCCGCATATAATGCTCATGCATTGGGTTGGGAAGTCCCAAAAGTGCTTTGCAGGCGATGGGGGCCCCCGTTCAGCCTTGGGATCTAAGACTTGGGCACCTCCTCTACTAAAGTGCAGCTACAGCTGGGATGGGAGGCTCTGCTTTTTTCCGGGCACAGCATGCAAGGGAATCACTGCTTCATCCCGTAGGGAGAAGAAAGAACCTGCAGGCAGGTTACCCCCATAAAGGCAGGCACTGGGGGCTGAGATAGGGCCCCAGCCACCCATTAAGGGCACTGGTGATGCTGGGACCATGCTGCTGGTCCAGCAGCCCGTCTCCAGCTGTGTTTAGTGCAACCTCTCATCCCCCCTGCTCCCGCAGCCCATCCCGTCCGGCGCTGGGGACCGCGCCGTTGGCATCCCTCCTGGAGGACATGGACACGCCATCGCTGGAGGGCTCCGTGCCCAGCAGCCCCGTGCCACGGGGCCGGACCCCACCATCCACCCGCTCCGGCTGCACCACAGCAGCGGGACAGCGTCCCCATAAAGGTGCCGCAGAGGAGGATGACCTCTATTATGGGCTCCAAGAGGGGCCGGATGCTCTGCTCAAGGATAACGACTGCCTCTTTGAGCCTGAGAACTGATTTCCTGGAGGGGACGGATGCTTGGCATGGACTCAGCTCATGGAGGGGACACAAATGTCGCAGCCTGGAAGAAAGGGGTTTGGGTTGCCCCCCAAAAGCACAGTACCTGCAGTGTGGAGGAGCCCACAGACTGCTGCGCTGTGCTGCACCCCTTGTGCCCACCCAGCCGCTGGGGAGGATGCCACCCTTCAGAGCCTAAGGGGTGCATGGCCACATCCTTCTGGAACCCATTGGGTGGACACGTGAACGCTGGGCTGGGCAGGATCTGGGCTAAGTAATGTGCTTGGGAAGGGAAAGGACCAGCTTTGCTGCTCGAAAGGGGATGGGCGCGCAGGCAGGTAAAGGTGCGCTCACCCCGGGCGGGCTTTCGGAGGCAGAGATGTCCAAAAAGACTTTTTCCCACCCATGAAAGCCTCCTGGAATTAAACTCAGACCCTGAGACTCCCGCAGCAGCAGCCTTCATGCAGGGAGAGGGTGACGGGGGGGGGGCAGCCTGTTGGCAGCACGCGGCCGGCAGTGAGAGCTGTGACCTCTGCCTGCCCTTCTGCTGCTTGGGGCCCTGGGGATCTGCCTGGCTGAGCCTCCGCAGAGCGGCTGCGTTCAGATCAAAGCATCAGTGGATCCAACAGTGCGGGGATGCTGAGTCCCTTGCCCCGTTCTGGAAGAGCTGGGGTGGATGCTGCAGCCTCAGGAGGTTTGGGAGCGCGTTATCTGCTGGTAGAGCAGTGCTTCAGTGCCTCGAATCCTGCGTTCAGTTCTGGGCCTCTCATTATAACAGAGACATTGAGTAGGTCCAGAGAAGGGCACCGGAGCTGGTGCAGGGCCTGGAGCACAGTGTGATGGGGAACGGCTGAGGGACCTGGGGGGTTCAGATGGAGAAGAGAAGGCTCAGGGGGGACCTGATCGCTGCCTACAGCTGCCTGACAGGAGGACGGAGCCAGGAGGGCGCTGCGCTCTGCTCCCAAGGAACAAGGGATGGGACAAGAGGAAACAGCCTCAAGGTGTGACAGGGGAGGTTTAGATGGAGCTGAGGAACAATTCCTTCCCCAAGGGGTGCTCAGCATTGGAACAGGCTGCCCAGGGCAGGGTTGGAGTCACCGTCCCTGCAGGTGTTCACACACTGTGGAGATGAGGCCCTCAGTGCCATGGGTTGGTGGTGGCCTTGGCAGTGCTGGGGAACGGTTGGACTGGAGGAGCTGAAAGGTCTTTTCCAACCTCGCTGATTCTGTGATTCAGCAAATTGATGTGGGTTGATGAGCCCCGAGGCAGGGACAAAGCTGTCCCCTGGCACCTGAGGGGGATGGAGGATGGGAGCCGTGGAAACAGCGCTCCCCACGCTCTCCTGCACCCGGGGAGTACACCCCAGGGTGCTGCAGGAAACGGCTCTGCCTGGAGCCTCCCTCCTTCCTGGTGCTCCGGCAGCTCCCCTCCACATCACCGCAGTGCCAAGGGGAAAAGGGCAGGCAGCGCCCCACGCTCTCAGGTGTTTACCGCCAACAGTGCCGTCAGCAGGGCGGGGAGCAAAGGTGTTTGCTAAACACTGCCGGCAGCTGCCCAAGAGGAAGAGTTGGTTGCCCAATTGTTTACACTTGCTCGATTCCTGTCTGTCCTTCCCGGGAAGGGGGGGAAGCACGACGGCTGCAGGGATGCTGTTGGAATGGGGTCACATCTCATGGGGGTCTGGAGGGTGCCTGGGGCAGGATGCTGTGTTGAGGGTGGGAGTCGTGTATAGGGCTTCTGCTCATCTCCTGTCCTGGGACTCTACTGCTTATGGCCAAAGAAACCTCATTTTCCAAAGCTTTTAACTGGGGAGGGGCAGGGGAGAGGGCTGGGGGGGGGGGGGACCGGAGCTTCTCCAACCCCCTGGAGGCCCCTGGATTTGGATCCCCGCATCCCCCATGAAGCATCCCTGCCGTGCCTAAGGGTGGCATGACCCCAGCGCAGAGGTTGCCGGGGCCAAAGCGTTCAGCTCGGTTGGAGGTTAAACATTGTGAGAAGCGGGACATTCCTGCATGGCATTAGAGCTCCGGGAAGCGCAGGGCCCCGCCGCCCGCCCGCTGCAGCCCCATGCGGGTCACGGTCACGACACGGGAAAGGACGGGCAGTGCAACCCCCACGACCGTCGCTGTCGTGGGGACCTCACTGGGGGACGGGACGGGGAAGTGAAGGGGTCCCGCTGCTGCTGCTGCTGCTGCTGATTGCTGCTGTCGGTGTTGATGCTGCTCACCCGAGACCAGGACGCCCGCACCGCAGCGCACCAGTGGTGTAGTGGTATCATGCAAGATTCCCATTCTTGCGACCCGGGTTCGATTCCCGGCTGGTGCACAACTACTCGCGTGACGGTTCCGAGCTAACGAAATAGCGCTGACTTGTCCTAACCCTCATAGGGGCGAGTGATGCACGTTTTGCCTCGAGGGCTTCCCATTCCACCATCACCCTGCCCTCTGCGAGGACCCCTCCGTGCCCCCCCGGTGTTGGAGGGCAGCAGGCTATTTAGGGGCCTTTTTGCCGTTGCTGGGATCTCCTCTGCTGCCTTTTGTGCTCTCTTCTTCCTCCCCTTTCAACAGGACACGGGCACAGCCGGAGGGTACCGCTGCTCTCTGCAGCAGCAGGAATCAGTTCGAGCAGCGACCCTGTGTGCCAGGGTGGCAATCGATCGGATCTCCTCTCTACAAGGTGCAAGTCTGGGGCTCTTTCTGAATATTGTTTCATTAAAAATATGGTATTTGTTCAGATATCCCCTCCTTCCAGAGAGCTGTGGGGTGGACATCCCTCACACCCCCTGCACAGCCATTGGGGCTGGGCATTCACGCCAAGACCACCCCATGTTGCTCAGCATGCGAGGGTATGTGCAGGGCTGCGGAGGGCTTTGCCACCTTCACCCACCTCCTGGCATCTCTCCGTTCGTCCCTTGGAAATGGCTTGTTCCCTGTGCAAAAAGAAAGGGAGCAACTCTGGAAGGAGAAGGAGACTGTCCCCCTCGAAATGGGGCTCCCCAGTGTGCAGCTGCCCTGAAGGTGTCATAGAGTCACAGGGTGGTTCGGGTTGGAAAGGACCTTGAAGATCATCACCTCCAGTTGCAACCCCCTGCCATGGGCAGGGACACCTTCCACTAGAGCAGGTTGCTCCAAGCCCCTGTGTCCAACCCGGCCTTGAACACTGCCAGGGATGGGGCAGCCACAGCTTCTCTGGGCACCCTGTGCCAGCGCCTCAGCACCCTCACGGTGAAGAACTTCTTCTTTATATCTAATCTAAATCCATCCTCTCTCAGTTTAGAGCCGTACACGTCCATATAAAACAAATAAATCCGTGTAAACCATGCGCATCATTACAAAACGTATACATCCGTGTAAAGCAAATACATCCAAATACAACTTTTACATTTATATGCATCCATATAAAATACATACATCCATATAAAACACGTACATCCGTATAAAGCATATACACCCATATAAAACACATAACCTCCAAGGAGCTCATACATAGCTAATAAACCCCACTAAATCCCCATTTCCCTCGAAAGCAGCGAGGGGGAAGGGCTTTGCTGAAGGTCACCGGGGATGTCGGGGCCCCATGGGAGCCCCGCACTGCGGGAGGGGAGAGCTGGAAAGCAGCGGTGAGGAGCCATGGGAAAGCACCAACCTCACCCCCAGCGCTTGCTCCGCGTGACGGGCGTGTAAGAAATGCCTAAACGGGATTAGAGGCTTCCATGGAAATTTACCTCTGAAGTAACCCAGCGAGAGGCACATGAAAGCCTTCGGGAAATAGTCCCTGGGCGCCTGCGCTGAGCTCCCTTCGGGGCACCGCGGCCCCGGGGGACCCCTCACCCCCGGGTAAAGAGCCCCCCCCTCCCCGTTAATGGTTAACCCGCCCGGGTGGGCCGATGGGGCCGGCGGCGGTGGCGTGATCCCCGCCCCGCCGCTCCGCGCCGGGCAAAGCGGCGGCCGCGCTGGGACCGCGGGGTTCCGCGGCTGTGCGGGCGTCGGGCCGGGCTGCGGGCATGGCCCCGCGGGCGCTGGCGCTGCTGCTGGCGCTGCTGCTGGCGCTGCTGCTGGCGCGGGCGGCGGCGGAGCTGGCGGAGGAGCTGGTGCGGGCTCTGGGGGAGGCCGAGGAGGAGGCAGCGGCCGTCGGGGCCGCCCCGGCGGGACCCGCCGCTTTCCACCGAGCCGCTAAGGTGAAGCGACAGCGGCGGAAAGGGAGGTGGGGAGGGGGGGGGGGGAAGCGGGTACGAGTGTGTGTGCGAGCCCAAACCGAAGCGCTGTGTCCCCGCAGGCGGCGTGGCGGCTGCCCGGGAGGTACGTGGTGGTGCTGCGGGCGGGCAGCGGCGGGGCCGAGGTGCGGGGCACGGCGCGGAGGCTGCAGGCGCGGGCGGCTCGGAGAGGGTACCTGAGCGAGCTGCTGCACGTCTTCCACCTCCTGCCCGCCTTCCTGGTGAAGATGAGCAGCGATGTGCTGGACATGGTACGTGGGGCGCTCCAGCGGAGGGGGGTATAGGAGTGCGGTCACTGCTGGGTCTCCTCCCGCAGGCGCTGAAGCTGCCGCATGTGGAGTACGTCGAGGAGGATGCGTACGTCTTTGCGCAGAGCATCCCCTGGAACCTGGGCAGGATCGTGCCGCCACAGCCCGGCTCGAGTGCCTACAGCCCTCCCAGTAAGCGCTGGGACACGGGGAGGAGAACCATAGGGATATCCCCTGCGGGTCTGGAGCGGTGTTTTGGGAGCATCCCAGCTGGACTGGGCTGACCGTGGTGGTGGTTTCCTTCCTCTCCCGCCCCGGGCTGTGTCCCTGGTAGATAAAGGTGACCTGGTAGAGATTTACTTGCTGGACACCAGTGTGCAGAGCAGCCACCGGGAGATCGAGGGGAGGGTGCTGGTGACTGACTTCGAGAATGTCCCCGAGGAGGATGGCACCCGCTTCCATAGGCAGGTGAGCACCGAGGTGCCGCAGCCCGGCAAGAGCATTCCCCTGCACCAACTAAATCCTGGTCGGGCTTGAGGGGCTTCCCAGGACAAGAGAGACACTTGGCTTGTGGCAAAACGCTGCGCAGGACATGCAGGAGCAGGAGCTGTGGTCCTGGGGGATGTTGGGACCTCAGTTTGGAGCTGTGGCTGAGTCTGGGGAAAGCAGTCTTAGGGGACATGGGTGCATGTCAGGGTGTCTTTGAAAGAGGGAATCGAGGTCCACCCCGCACCCAGGGCCAGGGCAGCTGCCTGTGCCCTGCAGTGGATGCTAGTGCTGCGTCGCATGGCTTTATCACTGCTTGCATTAAGGAGCCCAGTGGGAGCACAACCCTGGGGAAGGCTCCCAGCATCCCTGGCCATAAGGATTTATTCTGCAGCAGGATTTAGGTGGTGCAAAGCACCAGTGGTGGGATGGGGTTGGGGAGGCTTGTGCCACAACAGGAGGATGCTGTGGGGTTACAAACCTGCTTTGACGCAATGAGCAGAGGTGTCAAACCCATGTTGCCTGCGCCAGGCCAGCAAGTGTGACAGCCACGGGACACACATGGCCGGGGTGCTGGGTGGGCGCGATGCCGGCGTGGCCACGGGCGCCAACATCCGCAGCCTCCGTGTGCTGAACTGCCAGGGGAAGGGCACGGTCAGCGGGACCCTCATCGGTGAGTCACGAGCGCGCTCCCCCCACCTCATCCCCGTCCTGTGATGGTTCCCATCCCTCCTCTTGTCCCTCCCAGGCCTGGAGTTCATCAAGGCAGCGATGGAGGCTCAGCCCTACGCGCCGCTGGTGGTGGTGCTGCCCTTTGCCGGTGCCTACAGCCGTGTGCTCAATGCCGGCTGCCGGCGGATGGCACGGATCGGGGCGGTGCTGATTGCGGCTGCTGGTAACTACAAGGATGATGCCTGCCTGTACTCACCAGCATCTGAGCCAGAGGTATGGGCTGTGGGGGTCTCCGGGCTTATCCAAGTTGGCTTGGGTTGAAGGGACCTTAAAGCTCATCCAGCTCCAACCCCTGCCACGGGCAGGGGCACCTTCCACTAGAGCAGCTTGCTCCAAGCCCCATCCTGCCCACGTCTCCCTCTGTCACTGCCCTGGCAGGTCATCACGGTTGGTGCCACCAACAGCGAGGACCAACCCACCTCCATCGGCACCCTGGGCACCAACTTTGGCCGCTGCGTGGACCTGTTTGCACCGGGGGACGACATCATCGGTGCCTCCAGCGACTGCAGCACGTGCTTCATGGCGCAGAGCGGGACGTCACAGGCGGCTGCGCACGTGGCAGGTGAGCCAGGCTGCAGGGTGGCAGCGGGGCTGGCCCTGGGCACACATCCCTGCCTGTGCTGGGGACACCTTCAAGTGTTATAGTGCCTTGGGTTTGGCATGATGGGTGCTACAGCCTGCACTGAGCTCCCACATCCCGTGTGTGCGGATAATGGGTTGCAGTGATTCCTTCTTCTGTCCCTCTTGATTTGTGTTGCTCGGGGGTCTTGTGGTCCCTTGAGCTCACTGTGATGCTCGGGCTCTCTGCAGGCATCGCTGCCATGCTGCTCAGCGCTGAGCCCCAGCTGAGCCTCGCCGAGCTCCGGCAGCGCCTCCTGCACTTCGCCACCAAGAACGTCATGGATGTGGCCTGGTTCCCTGAGGAGCAGCAGCTCCAGACACCCAACATCGTGGCTGGGCTGCCCACCCATCTGGGTGCAGGTAGAGACCTCACTGCCTGCTGGGTGCCAGGCAGGAAAGGAAGCACCTGGGCGAAAGCAGGGTAATATGGTTTGAATGCAAGCTGTCGCTGCCCATGGCACGGGGTTGGAACTGGATGACCTTAAGGTCCTTTCCAACCCAAACCATTGTGTGATTCTATGGCAGGGAACATTCCTCACTGAGCTGCGCCGGGGATGGCTGAGCCCAAGCGCAGCTCCATGCAGACCTGGCAGCCCGGTTGGGTGCTGGGTGCTGCTGTGGGTGCCCACCCTTCACTGCCCCCATGTTCCCATTGCAGATGAGCAGCTGTACTGCCGCTCGGTGTGGTCGGCGCGCTCGGGGCTCACCCAGCACGCCACGGCCGTGGCTCGCTGCACTGGCACCGAGGAGATGCTCAGCTGCTCCAGCTTCTCCCGCAGTGGCAGGAGGCTGGGCGAGCACATGGAGGTGAGCAGAGCATATGGTGACTCTGCATGGCCCTGGGGTGCCTGCTGGCCTCAGACGGGTGTCACCAGGCCAGGAGCACCCCGCTGATGCTGTGCTGCCCCTGCCACAGGACAAGGACGGGCAGAAGCAGTGCGTGGCACACAATGCTTTCTGGGGCCAGGGTGTCTATGCCATCGCTCGGTGCTGCACATGGCCTAGGGACAAGTGCCAAATCAATGCCAGCTCCATGGTGGCTGAAGGGGCCAGCTGCTCCCCGAGGGACCATGTGCTGACCGGTAACACTGTGGGTTACAGACCCTCGAGCCAAAAGCCTGATGGCCAAGGGGGTTCTTCCTGAAAATCTTTGGGACCTGGGTGGTGTCTGAGTGCTGGGATGACAGGGAAGGGGGATGTGTGCTGCATGCATGGAGGTGGGGAAGGCTCAGGGGTCAGCGGGGACATCCTTTGGTGATGCAGCACTGGGATGCTGCCACAGCCACCCTGTGCCGACAGCCCCTCTCCTCTCACAGGGTGCAGTTTCCACTCGCCCATCACAGCACTGGGTGACAGTGGCAGACCCGTTGCAGGGCTGGAGAGTGAGCCCAGCCACTGCACCAGCAGGATGGAGGTGATGGCACACGCCTTGTGCTGCCCTGCTGCCAGCCTTGAGTGCCGGGTGAAGGAGCACACATCCCTGGATGCTGTGGAGAAGGTAGGGATAGAGTCATGGAATCACAGCATGGTTTGGGTTGGAAGAGACCTTAAAACTCGCCCAGTTCCACCCCCTGCCACGGACAGGGACACCTTCCACTAGAGCAGGGTGCTCCAAGCCCCATCCAACCTGGCCTTGAACACTGCAGGGATGGGGCAGCCACAGCTTCCCTGGGCACCCTGTGCCAGCGCCTCAGCACCCTCACAGGGAAGAACTTCCTTATATCTAACCTGTATCTCCCCTGTTTAAGGATGGTGCATGCTCCTCTTTAGAATATAACAGAATCGTAGAATAGTTAGGGTTGGAAAGGACCTTAAGATCATCCAGTTCCAACCCCACTGCCATGGGCACTTTAATGGTGTCCTCACCTCTGCTTGTCCTCCTGCCCTAATGGGGCTTTGGGTTGGCTTTGGCATCTTATTGCTGCCACCCCAGTCAGCGTCCCCAGCTGCTGACCTGTACTGGGACGACCCCAGCTGGGATTGCTCAGTGTGACACCAGCTACATCACCCTGAGGACCATGAGGGACGGGCAGACCCTGCCCTATTGCTGACCATGGAGATGACCTCTTCTCCCCCATTAGGTGACTGTGTCCTGTGACGCCGGCTGGACGCTGACGGGCTGCAACGCCCATTCCCAGAGCACCGGCACCATGGGAGCCTACGCCGTGGACGATACCTGCGTGGCAGCCAGTGTCCCTGGCAGCAGCACCGCTGTGGTCATTGCCATTTGCTGCCGCAGCCGGCAGTGGGGACGGGCTGAGCTGGAGACACGTGCCCAGCGGGGCAGGGCTGGACCATCAGCGCCCAACTCCGAGCCTTCCCAGGGCTAAGCTGCTGCCAACCTCCATGCGTGGGCTGCTGTGATGGAGGGGTACACGCTCATCACCTTCTTGCATAGCAGGGCTGAGGCCCAGGGTGTCTCCAAGCAGCCCCTCCGCAGCCCTGCTGCGTCCCACGAGTGATCCCAGCATCCTTTCCAGGTCACCCCGACTGTAAGAGCCATCTCAAAGCTGTTTGCATTATCACCCAGCATGACAAACCCGTCTAGCTTTAAACAACAATCCTGTGGTGAGGATTGCTCCTTTCTTTCCTCCTCCGTTGCTCTTTACATGTCAGTTAATGCCACTTTGCACCGGCACAATCATAGTTTAGCCATTTTGGGACAGCTTTGTAATTGCTCACCCATCTATCGGGGAGAATTGATTGCTTTTTAGTCAAGTGTAAGGGCTCTAGTTTAACCAGTCTGCTTGTTTGATTAGATTTTAATCTGCATTGCTACCGTCAGCTACTGCTTTGTTAGTGGGGTTTTCTGTTCTTAAGGCAATGATCTGTTGGTGTTCTGCTTTGCTTTAAGTTTCCCTTTCAGGTCTTCCCAAGACACCCAGAAGTGGCTGTAACTCCTTTAAAAGACAAGCAAGAACAAAAAGCTCTCATAGTAGCGCGGTTTTTACATTTGTACCTTCAATATTTATTTGGAATTTTATAAATAAACATTTTATAAATGTCTTTTTAAAATAAAATTCACAGACCCGTGCTCAGTAGATCCGATCCATTGTGTGGCTTCACGTTATACCCCATGGGGAATCAGTGTGGAAGGGGGAGATGACACCACCAGGCAGGGATGCTGCTTCCCCAAACGAGCCCTGATCCCTGCCTGGGGTATAAAGTGCCCCTGGGTGACCAATGGCACCCTCAAGAGGTCGGTGCAGACAGCATGGGCAACCTCCTGTTAGCTGTAGGACTGGTGCAGAGCCCGGGGGCTGAGCTGTGGTGCCCCATGCAGACACAAGAACAGAAGTTTGTTTTTAAAACAGTGGGCAAGAGCTTCCAGTTATGGAAAAAACCCATGACCCAGCTTTCGGGAATGCGCCCTTGTGCTTCTTGTTGCTGTCGCTTAACATTGGGCTTCACTCAACAAGCTTCAAAGCCCCATGAAGCAGATAAAGCACAGAAGCTCAGAGATGCACAGCAGCAGAGAGAGGCTCAGAAGTACCTGAAGCCACTTTGTTTTCAGTGATTAGCAGCCTCCTGGTACTGCAATATGTAATTGGTGTGGTGTTACCTAAGGAGAGATGAAAAAATAAAGCACCAGGTTAACCTGTCAAACTATGGCTATTCGTGGGTGGGCACTTTTCCCCCATCAAAAACACCCTTACAGATCATTACTCAGCTTTAACTGGCAGGAGAAGACAGAGACCCAGATGGAAGCACCACTCTTGGAAAGGTTGAAATGATTTCTAACTTGTTACCTCAAGATGGCAAGAGCCCAGCCCTAATCTAATCATGTAATTATATAATATGTATATAATTACAGCCCATAATTGCATCAGCTATAATCTGAACCCTGCACAAAGAGGTGGAAAAGAATAAGTGATGTTACAAGAGCTCCTGAAGAGCATTGACACAGCTGGTAATTTCTCAGCAGACTCACTAGTGCTTAAACCTCTCAAAACACACATCAGGTATTTCACCTCTGCTGACATCCCTGCGAGGGGAGGATGCTGCTGCCTGCTCCCAGCACAAGTCGTGAGCACATTCCACATACAGTAAGACAGGCAGAGCTTTCACAGCTTAGCTCAAGCATGCATAAGCTCGATGGAAGAAAACACTATTAGAAGATCAGCCCCTGCTTAGTACCGTGTACGTGGGTAGGCAGAAAAGCCTCTCCAGTCAGGAGAAGGCAGCACTGAGCCCAGGGATGCTGCAGGTAGTCCTGTCAGTGCAGTTTGCAATACCCAGCCCATGCTCCCACGACTGGAGAGCATAGGCTGGGTTCTGCTTGAAACACAGAATTCTTTGTCCTTAGAGTGGAAGACAAAGGCAGAGCCTTGATGTCAGCCCTGTCTGAGCTCCTAGTTCTGCTTATGAAGGCAGCATAGGTGAGCAGGGCACCGTGGCACTGCTGCGTGTCCAGCGTTCTGCACCTCACAACAAGAGGCAGCATTAATTCAAGCCCAGCTCGCCTGCAAATCTTGCTGTCTGACACATAAAAGCCAGTCTAATCCATGACAGCAAGTGTGGGTAAATCACTCTGCTAAGAAGGTCAGGAGACGAAACTGCACACAGATACAAATCTGACAGGGCACCTGAACACGCCATGGCATAAGGATATACAGCTCCAGGGGCCACTCAGCTGCTTTGATTTAGTCTGGCCAGGAACCAAAATGGGAATCACAGCAACCTCTCAGAGCTTATCATCTGCAGGACTGGCTTAAGAGGTTTCAAGATAAGAGGATCACCAAGACAACAGCGTAGCAGTGTGTGCGCAGTCTAAAGATTACACTAGTTCTCTGTGAAAGGAATAACTTTATTCCATTGACCAGGAATCCCAAGACTGTTCATCAAGACTGCCTATTTTTTCCAGTGCCAAATGTCTATACGTATGAATTGGACAGTATCTCCCAAGTGCTCACAGGCAGGCTGTGGCTGCTCTTCACTGAACATTGTGTAAGCTGTATAAAAACATTTTCATCCAAAAAGATTGGCAGTAAAAATTACAACATAGAAATGCATCACAATTTACACAAAAACTAGTTTTGTTGAACTCTATTTTCCAAAAAATAATCTTCAGCAGGTTCAAATGACAGCAGCTGGAAACAAAAATAATGGACCAAGTATCATCTTATTGCAAATTATAACCATTGACTTTGTACAAGCGAGAGCAGAACCATGAAAAAGTTTGTATTGGTTTCAAGTATACAGTGGTGATGAGCCATCCTGATGCAATTCTCTTAGCAATGCTTCTCTGGGGCCGGTGGTGAATCGAGGATGTTGTTTCCATAGGAAATAACAGGAACCTGAAGTGACAAGTGGTGCAAACCCTTAGGAACGTGACCAGCTTCTTCCATCACCGCTGTGTACTCACTTCTCGTGATGACCCATTAACACAGTATTAGGGGTAGGGAGGGAAGGAAGAAGGATTATCTGTTGAGAAATGAGTTATCCAAAATTAACTGAAAACATCACATTTAAAATGTCCCAGCACATTACCAGAAACATTGATAAAATGCTAACTCTGCCACGTGTCTATGAAAACATGGTTTGGAAAAAGAAAGCGAGAGGTTCGCTACAATGCCACCCTTCCTTCTTTTGCACGTGCAATTGATGACAACGGCTCCCTTGACCCGCAGTAAGTTACAAAGCTGTACAGCTGGAATCAGACCCAATGCTTACTTCCAACAGTGAAATGACTGGTTAATTTCAATATTAGTGCACAGGAGTGAAAAGCTGTCTGCGGCTGCTGGTTTCAGCAGCGGTATGTAAAAAGGAAAAGAAAAAGGCACTTTTTGGCTGGTTGTGCCTTTAACTTGGCAAATTTCTCTATTCTGGAGGTACCCAGGCACTCCTTAAGATGTCCCCCATTTCTGTGCATGTTTGTTCCTAGAATTTTTCTTTTAAAGTAAGGCAGAATCCATAAATAAAGGCAAAAAGCAGTGCAGAAAATGCGACAAACGCAAAATGTACAAAAGGTGAAGAGCTACATGGCACAAAAAGAAGCTTATATCCAGAGCCAGAAATCACTGAACTGCACTTGACATGGAAAACAAAACTGTGCTCAAATCATCCCAACTGGTTTCCAGTAGTTTCTGAGCAAACGAAAAGAGCTGTGATACTTTAAACGTTGCCTGGTCAAGTGAAAAATATACAAGCAAAGCCAAATCATTCTTTCCCCGTGTTAAAATTGCTATAAAACCTGCACAACAGTGTCTCCAACTCACTCAAGGAATTATTCATCATATACAACCAATACCAACTTTCTCAGTAATTTCAAAGCACAAGCAAGTGACTGCAGATCCATGACTCAGACTGTGTTTTATTCAATATGTCTCCAAAGGGTAAAAAAATTTAATGAGTAAAACTGCAACAGAATTCCATCTTAAAGTGCTTTTTTTCTTTTGAAGTACTCATTAACTTTTTTCTTCTTCTTTAAATTGACCTTTAATAATAAAGACTTGTATACCTACAGCACAAAGCTTTGCTTTTATTGCCCTTCCCAATTGTCTGTGGTTTTGGAAGGGTACCAGAAAACACGACCCATTCCAGAGCTCCTTGACCAAGCCATTCTGTTCGGATCACTCTCCTTACAGAACGATCTTGCTGAGCCTTCTCAACACGACCTTTACAAATTAGCAGGGAGACATATTAAATAGAGAAGTCCTTATGTAAACCCATTCTTCAACTAGTATTTTACAATGAAATGTAAGTCATCACACATCTTTACAGAAATTGGAATATTCCTCTTCAATATCATCAGAAAGATTAAAAATCTGCCCTCCATACATAAGGGCAAGCTGTGTGTTTTTGTTCTTTTTCTTGTTTTCCTGTATAAAAACCAAAAGAAGAATTTTGTTTTGCAGCATCACAGAAAAGCAACAGTTTTACATTCACTCATTTCATGTTCACATAAAAATTCAACCACTAGCGTTTGTGTATTTGAGAAAATCTTCTTGACAAACTGTTTTCGGTGTCTGGACTGTCATAAAGCTACTGCAGGCGAAGATGCAGTTTTCTAGAGCATTTATTGATCTGAAGCCTTCGTGGCTAAAGAATGCTTTTAGCTTTCAGGGAAACCACCTCCTCCAGCATTGCCTCCGATCCTACAAAGCCACATCTCTTCCAGACTGTTCTAATGGCATAAGCAACGGGACTCCAGTTTCAGTAGGTACCAGGCATTAAATGTTTTGAGTGGAGCTGTTCTTGTGTTCATAGGTATCCTCTATGGGTCAACATCATCAAGGTCACTTTTAGGCTCACCAATCATCATAGGAGACTCTGAGCCCTTTCAATACACACAAGGGATGGGGAGAGAAAGATATGGCAAGTTACTTTTGTAAGGTACATGGTTACTGCGTCTACATTCAGGGATGGTTCTGACCCAATCCCCAGGATCAAGCTGTCTAACAAGGCAATGCGACAGAAGATAAACATGCCCTTATTTGATTGTTACCTGCTGCAGATGCCTCTCCCCGTTCTCGTTGGCTGGGCTACTTTCTGACCCATTACTGCTTCCAGACTGATCTTTCTCGTTTAGCAAGGCTGTGGCATAGGCCAGGGTGTCCTGGGTTGGAAAAAGTCCAAAAGAGTGTAATGAGCCACGGTCACACCTTCATTTCACAATGTGTTTTGTTCTTAAAGTTGATTCTGAAACAATATAGCTGCTGTACGAGATGGCTGAGTCACCACGGGTAATTGGGAGGTATTGACTAGCATCATTCAGCAGTTAGTTCTTCCAAGAATAAGCCCAGGGTCTGGGCTTCTAAAGGAAGAAAGGTCTTAAGTGCACTGGAATATGTTAAAGTTGCCAAAACCAAAGATGCTGACTGAAAAGCAAAAAAGGAAATAAACCAAGTTTAACATCAGCTCCTCAGAGTGACACATACCTGTGCTGAAATAGTGCGCTGGAAGGTTTTTGCAGTTGATGTTTCATTGGATACGTTACTCTGTGGAGCCCAATAATGTTCAGACATCTGCATAAAAAGGCAAGAAAGCCACAATATTGCTATATGAGTTCTACATGTGTAAAGCCTCATCCACTTGTGATGGTAGGAGAACTAACAAGTCTAGAACAAGCTTTCTGAATCCATTAGCAATGAGCTGGAGATCTGGGGCAAGAACAATCATGCACTCTTAATGCAGCCAGAGTGGACAGAGAGGCTATTGCCCCTCAGCTGAAAACTAGCAATCAACTCCCTTTATTTGGCAACTGTACATGTGTGCAAATTACTGGATGCCAGCTGAGAACTGGTGGATTCAGGGTTTATATGAGCCAGGATGAAGCAAAAATGGGTACAGCAGGACTATCCAGCCCTGTCAGTGCACTGTGTTTCAAGAGTGGCAACAGGTTGTGCCAGCTGCACTGCAAGCATCCCACTAATTCTGCTTCCTGTGTTCAGTACAGTAGGTGTTCATATAACCAACATCTGCCTGGTGGCAGCTGTCAGGACAGAAATCAGCCTGGAGTTGGGATGTTACCGTGCTGTATATGCAGTGCTGCAAGACCAAGCATGGCCCCGCTTGACTGCAGGCACATCTGAGCTTTATGTTTCCAAAGTGTCCTTGGGTACTTATTAGAGATGTGTTGGCCAAGAACAAAAACTACACGTGTGGGAGGAAAAAGCTGTATGTGTCAACAACTGTTTTGTGCAAAGCTGCGATGATTCCGTAAGGAATCCACTCATTTATGCATTCTCTTGCATCAACACACAGCCAAAGGAAAACTGCTTTTTGAAGTGAAACCTTCCAGCATGAATACAGTGGCACTGAAAGCTTCCCACATGGTAAGGAATCATCATTACAACCATTCACACTTGGTTTTATTCACTAGACTGCATTTATGTCTGAGACACGTGGGGGCTTACTGACGTTCTTACACGCCATCAAGATCTAATTGCATCCAAACTGTCCTTGTAAATAATGAAGGGGCTTGTATTTTGCCTTTAGAGTCATCTCAGAATCATATAGAGGATGGAGATTTCCTAGTTCTCCTTGCAAACAAGTAACAGTTTCTATATAAAGTTACAGCCAAATTACCTTCTTCTGTAGCCACTGCACAGCCCAACTCCAATGGTGGGAATTCTCCTTGAAGTAATCTTTCGCTGTAGGGCACCTTGGGAATGGAAATGGTATTCATTAGTCATGAACAAGGCATTCTGGCAACCCTAAAAAGAAATGCAAAGACTTCTTTGTCTTTGTGCTGCTGCCCTCTGGATGCGCTGTTATCACTGCAAACTCTGACTTGAACTGTACAGCACTATTGCTAACTGAGTTAGCAAGAGCAATAATGACCAGTAAAGTTTACACTAAGTAGTATGCTACAAAGATTCACATATTTCAGAACTTTGCATTATTGGGGCATATGCCAAGTTCTAAACAAAGAGAGTTTAGGAATCATGATATTTCGAAGTCTGGGACAGTTACCTTACATTTATCTTGGCCTTAATGCTAGGTTTCTGCTCTACAGAATGTAGCAGACCTTTGCCTTTAGGAATACCAATTATCAGTTTGTTATATGAGAAATCCATCTCAGGTACTAAAGATTCCACTTCATACTGCCACATGTACTATCAAGACCTTTGAGCACCACTCATATCACAGTAACACAGATAAAGCTAATCAAAAGCAGAAAGAGTAGCAGCCTAAATAGTCACAGAGGGGGCTAAGGTAGGGATGAGGTTAAACTCCAAAACTCGTATTACTCACTTCTGAGCCAAAGTAACAAGGAACTTGACACACTGGTAACAACGGCTGCTGTCTATGTGGTTGCTGTGGTGCATCAAGGCTGTGGGGGAGAAGAAACACAAAGATTAGAAACCACAATTCAGATTCCTGTGTACCAGCCAGGCTGAAAACATAACAAAGATGCTAGAATTTTAACCTGGGTGGCAGAAGTTACTTTACAGATGTTAGCCTGAGTATCTGTGTTAAACACTGCTGTATTGCTGACAGTTTGGAGTACTTCCACAACTCTACTGGATTAAAAATAGATCAAAGTGAAAACGCAGTAATTCTTTCAAATGCAGCACCTGAATTTTAAACAGTTCTCTCCTAATGCAGTTCTTCCCCTATAATCCACTCGATATTAGATAATCACTATGGTTACATCTATTTGAAGGGAAAAATACTGTCTGAAACCCCCATAAATGGACCAGATCACCAGCTTCCCCCTAGATCAGAATTTGCATAGCTAGACGAATGTTTACAGCTTCTTCACACAAACAAGCACAGCAGCATTCCAAAGCCATGAAACATTTCTATGGAGACTTGGGCAAAACCCCAGGCCATTCCTACCAGGAAGTTTTCTATGCCATGAATTCCCACATCTTTTAGGAGAATTGACTGAGGAGAAGCACAAAGGCTTCCACAGAGTTGCCACAATCAGATTTGCTATACAAAAGTTGCTCTGTCCATAGCACTCAGGGAAGAACATTGTAGGGAAACCTCTAAGGTGGGCAAATAATTGCTAGGGAACTGCCAATTGTCAGTTTTATTGCTGCTGAAGCAGAGCAAACAGCTAAAATGACAGCACTGGTGTACTGCAAATGATGCCCAAATACCCTGTTGAGGATCACAGAAAACTATTATTTGCTGATTTCCATTCTGGAAGTAAAACTAGCCAAAGTGATGGACAGGTTACAGTCCATTGTGAGTGCAGGGAGACTGGATGCTGTTCATTGCTGTTGCAAGGAAACTGCAAGGTAAAAGTGCAACTTCCACACCCAAAACTCATGTCAGCTCTTGAAGCCATCAACATAAAACCCCAATTGAATAATTGCACCTTTCCTCTGTAGAGGAAAAAATGGTCACGCATTGCTCAAGTTACAGAATAGAACTGGTCCAAGTGGGACCAACTTACCCAGAAATAAAATAACCACTTAGCTATTCTCTTACATTGCTGCATATTCTATCAGTCACACAGAGAAACTACTGAACAGAAGGTTATAGGAGTATATGAAAGAAATAAAGAACAAAGCTAAATATTCCTTCTCAGTGAAACAGAATCCAAAATAAGGTGAAAGCCACAATCTGAAGCAGCTCCTCATCCAAACAGCTCTGAAAAAGGTGCTCATGCTGCACTACTTCATCAGAGGTGCTCTCTGAGCACCATGCGGCCACCCCACATTCCTAGCGCACACAGAAGCCTTTTCTCCAAATTCACATGAAATAAGATCTCATCACTTCTGGGACTTTTCTGTTGCTTTTGATGCTTTAGTAACTTCAGTAAGGTTGCTGTATCAAATAGAGAGACAACGTATGAGCAGCAACAAATGGGAGCCACTTGTTAGATTATGAGTCTAGCCTGCATTTAGTAGCATTATCATCCTTCCATGCTGAACTAGTTTCTTTTTATAGTAATGAGGATGCTGACAAAACAAAATAGATTGGTAATTTCTTGAGGTATGTAGAAAATAAAAACTAAATTTTAAGGGTTACAGGATTCATAAAGCTACTCTGTTATGTTAATCCAAGTTACTTCCCCCCACCCCTTACGTATACACCCTGACCTGCTTCTTACTCAGAAGAGTTAGTTCTGTTGCTAACGTCTTTTAAGCACATAACTACCACCCTTCTCTGGGTTCGCTGACTGCTATTGTTGGAGAGAACTCATTTTTCCTAGTTAAATTCCTTTCCACCTTGCCATTATTACAATATTCTAATGCTTATTTTGGATTTTCTTAGAGTGGTGGTGGCTAAATCAAACGTGTCGAGTTGTTTTCTCTGAGAAGTAAAACAGTTCAGAAGGATTAGAAACTAGGAGACTGTATGAACCATCATCACCACAAAGTCAGTAGGAGACAGAAGTGTTCACCCACTGGCTTACTTGCCTATTAATCCATTTTCAGTTTCAAAGGCAAATTTGATGCGCTCTACTTGCAATGGGTCTTCAATAACCTGTTAGCAAAGAAAAGATCAAAGTAAGTTGTGTGTGATATCTGTATTTATTCTATGGAATGGTTTTAATCACCTTAATATGAAAAATCAAGAAAGACTTGAGAAATTTCATTTATCACTGAATTATCAAGACATTAATTTGAAAAGTACTAAAACCTCCAAACGGAAGGACTAAAAGATATGTGGATGCGGAAATGACCAATGCAGTCCTGACTCTTTTCATTATGCACTGATACAATACCTATTCTGTACAAGTCTTTACCCTTCACCTACCAGTATCTCATGGAGTAACTGGAATATGTTTTTCAGTTCATGAGGTGGAGCAGTTTCTAGCTGAGTCTGCATGTAAGAAATATAAAGTTACTCAGACTGTGAAGTATGTTGGTAACACAAAGAATTACAAGACAGCTTTACAGATTTTAGAGAAATTTGTTGTTTGAAGTGGTAAAAACCTAAAAACCCCCAAATCCACCAACACCCTCCCCCCCAATCCAACAAACTGTACTGATTCCAGTGTCATTATAACCCACAAGACAGAGTACGATTAAAGCCTAGAAGAAATACTCGGAATGTGCCGAGCAAAAATGGATAAGCACAAAGCTTATCTTGATTATTTCCCTACCTTGATGAAGTGTAGCACAGTGAAGGAAAAGTGCTCATTACAGAAGCAGCAGTATACCACCATCTCAATGAGAACTGAGAGAGATCCAGTTAGCTCTCGTAACGCATACATCACCTAAGGGAAAAGTGTAAACAAATTCAGACACAGCCATACAATTATTTTTAAGGAAGTTTGTAACAGAATGTTAGTCTTTTCCAGGAAGGATGCAGCTGCTTCTCCTAGCGCCGCCCGGTGCAGTGAGCTGAAGCTCTGCCCTCAGAGCACTCTATTCAGCTCCTGCTGCTCACCCTCCAAGGGCCTGGGTCAAGCATGATCCAGTAAGTCAGAGCAATTCAAGTTAGCTCCTCGGGCTAAGATGGTAACTGAGGGCATGGACACTTGCAAAATGTGTTCAGCTGCCTTTGCTGTCTTTGTAAGCTCTCAAACCAGACCCCTAAGCTTAGGGATATATTAGAATAAGAAGGGGTCAAGAAGAAACTAGAAGCACCTTCTTGTTCAGGCTCAAATTAATAACCACACACTCTCCAGCTGGCTGCTTTTTAATATTCAGTGTTTTCGTGTAAGGATACTTCAAAGAAATCACATCAGACCAACTTTCAGGTTCAAGCCAGGCAGAATTTAGAACAGATACCTCCATTAAGTAGGGTTTTCCCTCAGACAGGAATAACAAGGCTTCCACTTCTTCATGGAGCGTCAAAAGCGGACCTGAAGCGGCGATGCTTAGAGGTGGACGCTGCTTAAAGAGACCAGGAGCTATAACAGCAAATACAAAAACAATCCACTAATAAATTAGTTTGTTCTACACACCTTAAAGACACTGCTGCTCATCTGGCATCATTATGGTCTCTAATAACATTCACCTCAACCACCTTACAGCTCATATGATACTGTTCCAAGTAAACTCGAACACACCTGAAGTGTCATCTACTTCAGTGACAACATAAGCAAATGAACTGCAAGAAGGTCAAAGCAAAATGTTCATATTTGCAATCAGTACTTTGAGCTTTAGTTTCACTCCCTGTCACTGTTGCACAATCAGATTCAGATTGTTTTATCGTTCTTCTTTCACTTTATGACTTCTGACTGCCTCCAACTATAGAAACTTTTAACCCTAGAGAGAAATTAAGTTATTCTTTTAAAAAGTCAACTTGAAATTCCTCCTTCAGGAAACTGAAGATCTCAACTTACTCCTTTATTATCTTTATCTGGAAATTTCTGCCTCTGGAGAAATATCTAGGGGAGTATTTAATCTCTTGCTATTCATCAGCTCAGTCTGAGGAAAGACCTTTTAGGCATACAGGGGAGGGGAGAAGGCACAATAATGTCATTATCAGGATTTCCATAAGCCTCCCTCCCTGAGTGCCTGTAATACTATCTGTTTGCCACAGCCTCTTGGTACATTTACAGCAAAATGAAAAGTAATTAAACTCATGCTAACCATTACTGCCTTACATTCAAGGTTATTGCATTTTCTTCACTAAGTTGATCCCAGTCAAAGTAACTCGAATGCAAAGCCACCAGAAGGCAAAATCATAGTTCTTACCAACATTTCTTTGTGAGGAGACGTCAGAGTGCAAAACAAGAAGTGCTACAGTATTGTGAAGATATCCAAACTCACGCGCTTGTGCTGAACTCCACCTGCGATTCTGTTTAAGACAAAAGAGACATTTCATTAACTGTTTATCGGTTGGTTTAGTTACCTTCTTCTAAGTTAAAGCAAAGCAACGTCCTTAACAGTCCATCACCATGTTCTAACACTTGGAAGTTGGTGAAAATGTTATTATCAGAAACATGACGCTCACTTCTCCCAAAATGGCTATTTCCATGCTAACTACACATAGGTAGACTAACACTTGCATGAAGTTTACAGAATAATTCAAGGATTAATCTATCCTACCACCTCGAAAGCATTTATCCATAATTTAAGTATCATAAAAACATGGAGATGACAAACCACAGCACAACATATGCTACAGAAACTTTACCTGATTACTCTGCCGGTTGGGGCCAAGGAGGAAGTTGATCATGTGCCTCAATGCAGAGTGTCTGAGAAGAAGACTGCTAGCCCTTATACCCTGCTGTATGGACAATAATAAGAAGTTACATTCCTGTGCAGCTCAAGAATTACTACTCTGGGGAATGGGAGCAAATTGCACGGGCTAAACGCTGCATTTTCCACTCTAAGAAATAAAACAGATTATCATACAGATCAATAAGGCACACCTTTGAAAAGCTGTCTCATTATATAGAGCACATTGCATAGATTGCATAAGAATCAGTATATGCAAAATAAATATTACATTATAAAGGAAAAAGAATGGGGGAATAGAGAGAGGCCATACTGGGGTAAACAGTCCTGTCTACTCAGTTATTCTGCCTCCTATAGGACAAACCCCATGAACACTAGATTCTGGTTTCTATTAAGACTCTGCAAATGACATCTTGAATTAGTATACTCTGCTGGTATATTTTTGTCTGATTTTATTCTAATCTAGTGTCTAAACCCATTTCCTTTTCAAAAAAAGAATAAAAAGAGAATACTCAAGTCCTGGAAGAGTCTCACTGTGCTGCTTAAACCTTCTACGAATACGGATGACCAACTGCTTTGCTATTGTCCTTTAAAATTAAAACAGCATGAAAACGCAATGGTTTCTTACCTTCTGCACAAAGTTATTGAATAGCAAAAAGTACTGAGCACAGTTTTTACAGTTTTCAGGTACATCTTTATCCAGTAGAGCAAGTAGCACCTCCAACAATTGATGTAGAGTTTTTAACTGTAGAAAAAAATGATTAATTTGAATGTAAACAGTTGTCCCAGCCCTCACTGACAACCTAAAGGCACATGCCAGAACACAGGTAACACTTGAGTTCTCTTCATACAGATTCTTTGGTTCACGAATCCCAAGGGAAATAGGTAAATCTCCAACATGCTACAAATGACATCTACAAATGATGGTTTCCCGAGAACATTAAGATCAGCAAAATGGAACAAAACTGCACTTCCCAAGCTTACTTGCCATGATTTTCTAACAGAAAAATTAAACCTTTAAAAATAATCCTACTTATGAGATAACTCAGTTTCTATTGCTATAGGCTTCTAAGCGAGGAAGGAGAACTGGATAAAAATCAAGCTGATTTCTGGACTCAGAAAGATAATAAATCTTAAGAAAACACCTTTTCCAAACTATTAGAAGAATATGTGATACCAGTTTATAAGACAAGCTGAAATCAGGCAGAATCGTTTAAGTAACACTTTGAACTTAAATTCTGAGAATGACAGCAGCATGTTGCCACCTACGACAGGAACAGACAAGCATTAACCTATTCAAGAAATGAAGATCAAGAAAGCATGGTCAAGGCAAGAGCCTTTCACCATGGCATTTACAAATCACGCAGCACTGTCTGCAAACACAGCAAGAGCCATGAGGTAAGAGACAACCAACATGATCCCTGGTGATGAGGTGACACTGACCTTCTCCTGATAAAGCAAGGCACTGTCGAGGGTTTTTTCAAGGATAGTGGCTACAGCAACTCGCACCTCTCTCACACTGCATTCCAGGAGGAAAGTTCTGGAAGATAAAAGGTGAAGCTGCAAAGAGAACTGGAATCAACGTGTACACACGGTTACTATGATTAAATGCCCTGTTTGTCATTTTAAAAAGGATAACAGCCCAGATGTGTCTCGTATTGTACTTCTGTGGATAAGCCTTAAGTTATTTTCCTGCCCTCCTGCTTGTCACTAGTGAGGCCTATAATATTCCTTTATATTTATTCATTCAAGTAACAAAAAAGCTATCACAGGATCCTGTCTTTCAATGCAACTTGTAAGATAGAATTTTCTTTACATTGACACACCTCTAAGTATATCAGATCTTCAATAATCTGTCTTCAGTATTTCAAGACACCTATTAGCTGATCTTGGGCTTGGTGAGACAAAACTATTTCCAGTTTATCTGATCTTTGCCAGGTAAGTATCTAACTTACCCCAAACACTTTCACCATGTTCTTCTTTCCTACCACTTCCAGGAGTGACTAGACATAAAGTTAAATACACTCCAAGACAGGCCGTTGAATACAACATCTGCATCCTCCTCCACATAATGCTGCACTATTTTATTAGGTTTTCAGTTACTCAGAAAGCTGCACAATCAGAGAAAATAGTAGAAATAAAACCCTAAGTGATTATCTAGAGTGATGTTTAAAGAATGCACACAGACAACTCTGTGGGAACATGTCAGTACAGGCCAGATCATGTTATAAGGAAGCTTTAGCCATACAAGAGACACAAACCACCTAAGACAGAACTAACAGTACTTACTTTACAAGCTCCCGGCCCTCCGGCCCAACTAAATATTCAACCAACCACTGACAAGCATCAATGCTTTTGGAGAGCAGCGCATCTATGGTGGCAATCCATTCTTCTGTATCAGCCCTTGAACAAAACAGGGATAACTGTCACAAATGAAAGAGAAAACAACCCCTCCAAAACTGAAGCCATGCTTCTTGATTGCTAGATGGAAAGAATTTTTATGTTACTTGAATGTACATTTGATGGCTTAAGACAAAAATGCTTAAGAGCAATATTTGGGAATAACTTGCTGCCTTTAAATCCGTTAAAGCCTTTCCATGCCCAATACACTACCACCAAAATAACAGACAGCTGGGAGTCAGCAAACTATCAGGTTATACATGACCTTCTTCCCTCTCTCAGATTTCTTTGTGATAGGATTCCAATGCAAAGCAGAAATCACAGAATCAGAATCCTAGAATGGTTTGGGTTTGAGAGGACTTTAAAGTCATCCAGTTTCAACCCCCTCTCATGGGCAGGGACACCTCCCACTAGACCAGGTTGCTCAAGGCTCTGTCCAATGTGATCTTGAACACCGCCAGGGACGGAGCGTTCACAACTACCTGAGCAAAGGTGTTGCTACTTCTGTAAATGTCTATGCTACTCTCAGTATTTCAAGATGCTGCAGGTACAACAAGCATGAAAACCTCAGCCTATTATTACAGTACAAGAACAAGAGCTTACCTGAGTTTCTTCTTGGTTCGGAGATAGGTTTGGAAGAGGAATTGGACTGCCAGCTGTAAGCTCACCTTTGCCATGCATGGATAATAAGGATGCTTTACCTTAGTCTGAAAGAAATGTCAAGTTTACTTTAGCAGAAGTATGCCTGCAGCACAAACACTGTCTCTTAAACACATCAACATGTTCTATTCAAGTAATTGACTTCATCTGGAAAAACAAACCAAAGCATTTTTCTGTGATAAAAAAAGTCTCCAGTGCTGACTATGCTAGTTAACGAATATGCTAAAACAGGAACAAACTTGCTGTAAGACCCACTAGATCTGTGGACTTAACAGATTCAATAAATGCATGTTTATTTACTACTCCATTTAGAAGAACTTCATTAGCAAATGGCATTTCCTATGTAGTCTATCAACCTCGAGGTGACTAACACCATCTTTTGGATTTTCCATATAGAGAGGAATTTCTGTCTCTAGAGCTCAGTTTGCATCATCAAAAAAAGGTGCATGCTATTTGATAAGTTTTAGTATGGCACAATGTTTCTCCCACTATTAGAACAGAATGCTGGAGTCTGCTTTGAGGCAGATGTTGTCATCAGCATGAAGAATTACTGGAAATAATGAATTGCTCAGCTGGAAAATCAAAACCAAGCCAATCTTTCTCTTCCAGTTTTTCTGGTTGTGACCCAGATAGCTGCTGTGGCCCTTTCTACCCAACATATTCTGAATACTCTTAAGATGAAAATCTAGGTACTTACAGCATTCAGTGAAGCTAATGACAGCACAAAGCTGAAGTAGTCACTACTGTATACATCTCTATTTTTCATAAATTTCAAGTTTTCGTCTCTCACCATCTGTAAAAGAAGACAAAAAAGCCTAAAATGCTGTCAAAGTACATTTCTCTAACTAAAATTGCATATTTTATGTAAATACATGTGGTGTTTAAAAACCAGTGTCAGACCTATCCTGTCCACGTTCTGAACCACTGCTTCGGTGGAGGGGAAAATACATACAGGACACTTACAAGATTTGTACATCCAAGGATATTACAAAACATAAGGCAACACATAAGTGACTTAATAAACATTTGGCCATGAAGGGAAAAGAAAAACCAAGAAGTTGCTGAAAAGTTCCATTTTTTGCTTGCTTTTAATAAAAGAGCTGAGAACATCCTTCAAACCTGAAAGGCCTGCTTAGCAAATTTACATGTGCAGAGCAAGGAGCCATGGTGTAATTATAAGCTGCATCCACAATAATATATTTAAATAATATTAATATTTGTCATTTTTCAAAAGAGACTTTGCTGAAAGGCTCTCAATAAATCTGAGCCAAGTTCTGTTTACTGTAATAACACAATGCTGGATACAAGAATGCCTAAAGTAATTATTAATGCCTGACACAGCCCTACTGGAGGGTCATACGTTTATCGTGACTGTGTATGCGATGTCGGCTCTCTTGTGTATGTGCAGATCGACAGGATTGTGTGTGGTTCAGAAAGCCAAGTACATGCAAGACTGTCCCCTTGCCTGTACGGACCAGAGCTGCAGGCCTGATGACCAAGATGTTCCTCTTATGACAGAAGATATTCAGGCTCTACCATTCTCTCACTGCTCTGCCAATGCCATCACACCTCCTATTTTCAGTCCTGACTTGCAAAGTTGCCTTCAATATCTGTGTTTTCCCCTTTGAGATCATATTCAGTATTACATAAACTAACAGACATGAACAGAATTGAAGCTGATTTTTGTTTCTCTTACTTCTCCACTTTCTACATTCTCATTAACTCGAGAACTTAAGGATGACTGTAATTTGCCATCAACTCCATTACTTGCCAAGTGTACTTCAAATAAAGCATCTTCTCTGCTCTTATCTCTCCCTGCTTGCATGCTGACTGCTGCCGTATCTCATGTTTGAATAATTTGCCTGCAGTTTCTTCAAAGCAAAGAATGATGGCTCAGTTTTATAAGAAGGGACTGCAAAACTTAACAATAACGTACCACTGAGCAGCTTATTAATAACTATGTGAAAACCTGAATTATTTCCTAGTTTTGCTTGCAATGGAATTACTTCAAGGCCACCTTCAAAGTTCCTGTGTTCCTCTTACTATGTGCTTAAATTTCCTAGCAGCAGGATTCAGTTGCCACTTGCAAGTGATATATCTACCTGATATATCCGCACAGGCATTTTCTCTACAAAAAGCCCTTTTTTCTCTCCTTTTCGAACCAGCTTGGTCAAGATGGAGAGGCGGTCACTGTTGGGCCTATGGGGTCGAGGTGATGACTGGGGTGAGATTTCTGGTGAAGATGGAGCAGATCTGAAACACACGCAAGAGCTCAGAGTGAATAACAAAACCCTATGACAAATCTACAGTTCAAGTTTAAAGTGCCAGTACAGCCAGTGTAACCTTAAGGCACATATAGATGACAGTCTAAATACTTCTTGAGGCTGTCAGCTTTAATGTCTTTAACTGCAATAGTGACAGCAGTACAGAAAAGGAAATTATAAAGGCAAAAAAAGGCTATTCATTAAGCAGCTTAAAAACCAAAACAACAGAAGGGTCAGTATACTCCTTTGTTGAACAGAAGCTCTCAGTTTCTTAGACGAGATACAAGAGAAACCTTTACAGACACAAGAACTTACAATGAGAGGTCCTCAGCTTCCTGACGCACAACACTCACTCGACTTTTCTTTGGTAAGACTGGAGAGTTCTGATCAGACACTCTCTGGTAAAACAGCATATATGCATTCCAGTAGCGCCGACGCACATCAGGGTAAGGGTTAGCTGGTGGGAGAAAAGGCATTTGATGAAGCCCTTTGAAGGCTTAGTACCTTTTTCATTCCTATGGGGCAGTGAAACTGGGTGTGCAAGCAGTGTATATCGTGGCACTATAAAGCTGTTTGTCAGATCAAAACATCAGTCTATGTTAGCAAATAATAAAAACCTGAATTAAAAAGTATTTTTTGCAAGAAGCAGACGTATTTTTAAAAGGTAATTCTCAGAGTTATGAAACAAAGGAATACTGGTAGAGAAGTATTTGGAAGGAATTCCTTAAAGCACTGAGAAGTTTAACTATATGATGCCACACCATGTTTTATGCATCATCATTTTCACTAATCTAAAAGAAGGCCTTTTTAGGGTTTTTTAGACTATTTTAACAAGGTGCCATTTTACTTTTGAATCTCCTCTTCTATCAAGTCTACAAAGTGATGAACAACAGTGAATATGGTTCACTCAATATTAAGCTGTATACAAGCTGTTATGTCCTTCAGTAAAGAGAAGACTCAGGGGAAAAAAAAACCCGCTTCATAAAGATTATTAGACCAAGCAACACAAAGTAGATACAATGAACTGAGCTCTACCTCTACTGAGAACCAGTATGAAACATAAAGCTACTGTAAATCAATCTGTAGTATTGCTTACATTGATCATAGACTTTAGGTCTATACTCTCCACCAAAACATTCATACTCCAGGGTTTCATCAGTTAAATCAAATTCTTCAACAACAGTGTCATTAAATTTATACCACTTTCCTTTTCCACAGCCCCTGCGATCCAAACAGAACACAAACACAGAAACAAAGTTACTTGATTGTCTAGTAAAAAACCAAACTACCCTGGATACCCTAGAAATGACAAACCTGAACTCATATTTGCTTTAACAGTTAATAGAAAGCTTAGTTCAATCAATATCAGTTGCAAAAAGTAAGTGTAATTAAAAATAGAAGCACATCACCTCAACTATGTGTCACAGGAAGCCCTCAAACTGCAATACAAAGTACATAAGAATTGCTGAGACTTTTACAAGATGGTGTCCCGTATCATTGTGCTATTAACAGTCACGATATTGGGTATTAAGAAAGGGAAGAGTGCTTCCCATAGACCTCTGAATGGCTCACTATACCTTCCCAAAACAAGTAGTCTTTAGACCACCTTCAACGCCCCCAAGCAAATCTTCTTGTCCGTTACCTCCTGTCCTTTATAAAGGAGTAGTAGTGCCCTGCATGTGCCTGGCCACTGTGAACAATCACACCAACAAGCTCATAGTTTTCTGTAGGGGCAACTTTCTTCCTTGGGGAGCCTCCGCCTCCTTGATCTGTGTTTCTACCATTGTCTCCCACTTCGGAGGACGAGTCCTGGCGAGCCATCCCTGACACAGTGTAAGGTTCCATGTTCAGCATCCAGGGAAACTGTCGAAAGAGATTACTTCAGGTTAACTCAGAGATCATATCATGTACATGTTTAGTGTGACCTCATGAGAATTGTATTAATACATCCCCCACTGGGAACTCCAAAGAAAAATACGGTACTTCAACTTTTCGTCCTTATGACACAGAAATTAAATGTATTTATGGTTTATGGAGGTTTTTGATCTTGCTTTCTGAAAGGACCCGAAGAATGCTGCAGACAAGCAAAGCTCTAAGGAAAACTAGCTGTTTTCTGTAGCATGATCATGTTTTAAGTGTACTCAAAATCCCTGCATCAAAATGTGGGCAAAAGAAAGAAGAATGAATAGGAAGAGTGAGTCCACTCCACAAAGCAGTAGGGGTGTGCCATAAGAAACATTTTCTTACCCTTATTTGCTCATCATATTTAATAGAACGTCCACTCTCCCAGTCAAAGCCAAATCTCATCAGGTGAATCACCAACAGGCTAGGTAAGACCTTAATGCATGTGCGCTTCACTGTAGTTCTCTTAAAAAGAAAACAAGATATTACCTTTATCTATATACCTCAAACATTCTGAAGTGCTCTTTTACAGGTGCACTATTCCAGCCATCTGGAACAAATGTACAACACAGCCTTAGGAGGCAGGGAGACCATAGGATGACTGTAATAAGTACAGACAAAATATGACTACAGGTATTACACAGTTTGTGCAGTGGGCTGGTATGTTACAGAACATTTAACCACCATGCCATCCCCCCCTCAATGTTCAGTCTGCAATATGAGTTACAGGGAACAAAGAATGCTGTCTGCATGCATTTATGGAGTTAATGTTCTGATTATGTCTTCAACATGAAAGAGTAAGCGGGGCCTAAGCATGGCTTCTATGCTGAAGAAAATACCATGCTACAGCTGAATCTTCTTTCACATACACAAAGAACTAATACCTTTTCTTTGCACTTTTCACAATAGTATGCATTGCTTCCTTCCAGAACCTCTCCTCTAACAAACTGATCCAATGATATTTCCAGACTTTGACATGAAGTCACACCTAGGTTGAGAGCCATGAAGGCTTCCTCGCGCTCATACCTAAATTCAAGAAGAAAAACAGTCAAGGCATTGACAGAGTAGAACTTGAATTAACAAGACTTATGCTTAGGAAAGAATACTGCATTTGCCCCAAAGCTAACAACAGCTGTAATGCTACTTTGGCCTACTTATTTTAATAGTTATAGGAGCACATTACTTTGTAACTAATGCACTGAATTTAACATTACCTGTGAGGACAGTCCTTGCAGATCTTCTGATCAGAGAAGATCCCTTGAAAAGTATTCTTAAATATTTGGTCTCTTCCTATTTTCTGTTGGAGATGTAAAGTTAGACATCAGTTGGATGTATTGCAGGGAAAGACCAAGAAAGTAATAGGAATTTTAAACTTCTGAATACTATGGACAATAGCTGAACGGCTCTCTGCCTTCTTTTCTGAAGAACAAAGGAGAAAGAGAGGGAAAATACTAAGGAGATGCATATAAACAAGGAAAGAAATCCCTGAGGATTTTACCTTGAGGTACTCATCCATTTGATCTACAAGACTGGTGAAGAACTCATAAGCATCTTGTTGCTCTCTAACGTATAGTTCCTTATTCCACATCTTGAAAATCTATATAAAGTATAAATGTATATATGAAAAGGTGGTTCTTCCACATACATATCACTGAAAAAAGTGACTGTTTTGGAGAAAGTTACTTTTACATGTTTTGACTTTTTGAAGTAGAACTGACCTTACACCTAGATATTCTACAACGAGAAAAGGCTGAATAAATAACTTATGTGGAATGCTATATAATCTAAACAAGAAGACATAATACCTTCCAGAAGTTCTCAGGTACGTAATACTGTAGCTTGCTTTCCATCAAATGACCAAAAAGAGACTGAACTTGATAGAACACATTGTCATCTGGATTGTCTGTATCATCATCTATGGAAAGGAAAGCCTGGAAGGAAATAAATAACCTGACGAACTTGGCTCTTGGCGAAACTATTACTTTAAGTTATGACACAGCACAACAACTTTATGCATTTATCATGCGTATATATTTATGCACACGCACATACATACACAGTTTTAGGTTTATTTAAACAATTCGTTTATAAACAGTGCTAAATTGAACTTGCAGCTCAGGTGACACCCATTCCAAAACAAGGACTTTAATGGACGTTGAACCAATTACCTCTGGAAGACCTGGCTGCATATATAGCTGCTGGAAGACTGCATTCATGTAACAAGTAGCACCACCATTCTTCAGGCCCACAAATCCTGAAATGGAACGACTATCCACTGGTGGAAGATACTAGAATGACAAACAGTTTTTGTTCCAGTAAGTTATAAAAAGCATGAGACTCCAACAACATACTATAGCTTTTATAATCACCATCATATAAGCTGTTAAGAGCAGTGTAATGGAAACCCAGTAATATAAATTCTGAAAGATTGCAAGAGCACTATATTTAGTGTTTTAATTATTCAACACTTTGCACAAAACTCTTCAAAATAGCTTAAAACAGACTCGCTGGAGCATTTGCTTCAGAGGAAGATCACATGGGTCTGCATTTACTCTGTGTTTTGCCATTTTAAACTGAAGACCACGGAAATGCCATGAATGCACTAGTTAAGTGGATCACACACAGTACTCCAACCCATGCTAACACACATCAAGAAAGGCTTCTTGCTTACATCAAACTCCTTGGTAAGTGCAGGGTCACACTGGTGATGCATAGAAAGCAGCTCTTTTGTAATAAGCTGGAGATTGGAAGGTGAGCTATCAGCCAGCATTACTAACACTTCATAAGCAGCTAATCGGCTATCTGCTGTGCTGCACCTAAAAAGAAAATCACATTTGAGATCTATTTTGTAGATGACTCAATTATTTCTAATTCCAGAAAGCCACATTACTCAGAACAAGTGACAATTAATGTTCAAAACGAACACTTTAAATGATAGAACACTCCTGAGAGACTGCAGAGTGCTATTTTTTCTTTCTTGGGGAAGGGGAATAGGGAAGAATCAGATCATAAGAGCAGCACTAGGAACATTCCTTTAAATAAGCCTCCCTTACTGACATGGAGACACTTGTTAACATTCAGCAGCAAGGAAGAGTAGATGTCCTAAAAAGAAGACACAGAACTGGTTGCACATGGAAGGAGACAGACAGATACTTTCTATGACTGTAACACTGATACAGACATAATGACTTATTTACAGGGATACAAGCTTTGAAAGAGCTAGACCAGACAACTTGAGACAAGAGATGACCTTAGACCTAAGCTGCGCTTAGATCAGTACAAAACACTTTTACTTAGCTCTTTTCTGTGCATCAAACATCCTAGCCCTTTCTTCTGAGAGCCAAAGAAAAGGCTTTATTTACTTTAAGCAAACAAAAGAGCATGCTTGAGATTAACTGCAATGGAGCAAAGCTGGAGCAAAATGCTAAGGTGTAGCAAGTCCCATTCAGTTCAGGGGTTGCTAAATGCTCCACTGGAACCTTCTTCAGGGTATGTGGAAAGGCAGTGTGAATATGCCTGATCCAGTGATCCAACTCGAACACCAACTAGTCAGTGTAATGCAAGCAATCCAGCTGCAGCAAGCACAAAACTGCACATGAGCTAATTTACCCACCCCTTCAGATATTGCATGGCAATAACAGAAGGCAAGTGTGACAGGAAAGAGAAAGCCCACTCTTCTTCCCACCCCCATCTGATTTATTCTGGACTATTATCAGCTATGTCAGGTGCAAGAAGACTTGCTTGGCATTAGCTTTTTGCAGAACACATTTCTTTTGAAGGGAAAAGGAAAACAGTGGAACTTCTGAGATTCTCATTTACAAGGGGCTTGGAGAGTTAATTTCTGGCTCATCCTCCAATTTAGCCAACTTCCCAAGTGATGAAAGGAGTACTCTTTAAAGTTAGTGCTCAGTTGTGCTTGCAGTTCATCACTGATGCCTTAACAGTGCACAGACTTTGGTAGTACAGAAAAGCAAAGATTTTGGGTCACACAAAACTTATTAAAATGCTATTTGGACACTTATGTAGGAAAGATAGAGAACTAGAGAAACACTCCAACACTGGTATTAAATCCTAGCATCTGTAGCCCCAGTGCAATGTCTGCATTCGTGAGGACAAAACCCAACATAAAGAAAAACCAAACAGTTTTTACTTTGGATGGAAGTCTTGCTGGCTGATTGCAGCACTGCCTGCTGGAGAATGGCTATTCAGAATGATCCTGGATGCTCGGAAGAGGAAGTCATCCAACAATGGCTTAATCAAAGATGAACCTGTAACACCAGTAACCCACACATACTGTTAAATACTTGTATTATCATTGCAAATGTCAAAAGGTGTTTTGTAACAGTAAAATCACTTAATAGCACTGTATCAGCAACAAAAAGATCCAAATATTTAATCAGATGTCAAAGGTACAACAAAGGTACTGCCAAAACTAGTCCTTAAAGCTTTGCATCACTTCTACTGATGTGTTATGTCTTCACACAGTCTACTACAGTCATCAGTTGGTGCTGATGCAGAATTCACACTAGTTTCTAGATTAAAAAGGAATACTTACCAACCATTTCCTTTTCTGCCCCACAGAGTGAAAGAAGAGTCTTAATGAGCCTCAAGTGTCCTGCTAACAGGATGTTATCAGCTTCACTGGTCTCACACTCAGCTGTGCGGTTGGGTTCGAAGTTGTCTAGCCAGGTGATCTCATCTTCTAACATGGCAGCTGGGCTTATCTTTAGCTGCTCCATTTCTGATGCTGCAAGAGGAAGAGAAAAGAAAAATCAACAGCTCTTTAAATGCAGAATACAAAGAATTTCAAGCAGTTTGGTAATGGTCTAGTTTGCCCCACAATGTGTACAAAGTGTAACTTCCACAAAGAAACTCAGTTCACTTTCCAGAAGGAGTAAGCTGCCTTGCTGTGACAGGCATTAACACAGGACGGCAGCACACCGGCAGGTCACACTGAGTCCATGGTGTAGTTATCGCTCCGGAAAGGCAATTCTACATCTTGTCTGCAGAAGAAAGACATGTTTGGAAGCTGCCATTAGAATGACACGTGTGCTTCTACATACTTACATGTGAGGTCATCTAGTAGCTGACATCTCAGGTCAAAATATTCTGTACACTGGGACAGAAGTCTGAAACAGGTACAAACAGAAGAAAGGCTTAATTTAAAAGCAGAAACTTCTTTCTAAGCAGTTGCCTTTAAGGCCTGTGTGCTCTGTCCATCTAATCCAGAATAGCACAGTTATCTAGGTATGCTTCTGCATACGCTTTATGCTGCAGCTTTAAAACAAACTCCTCCCCAACAGCTACTTCTGAATGTTAAGAATAACATTTACTCCTCATTTCTTCCTTTACCTCTTAACAATTCTAGTTAATTATCATATGACAATAAAACAGGTTTTAACTTCTCAGTGACTCCTCCATTCAGACTCCTTTAGAAACTGCTGTTTAAAATTACTGTTAAATTCCACAGCCTTTGGCTGGTCAGGGACAAGTTAACAGGACTGACATTTACAGGCTTTAAAGGTGCAATTGGTAACATAAAGAGGAAGAAAACAGGTGAAGTCATGAGTCCAGACATCACTGAAAAGACCAGATCCTTTAGGACTGGTTTCTGATCCGAACCTATGCAATACTATCAAAAAAATTCAATGTCACTATGCCTCATGAAGGACTCCAGCCAGGTTCTGACTGCCATGGCCACACCTGAGAAAGAGCAGGCCAGTTTAATTTGGTAAGTCAAATAAACTGAACTATAAGAGTTTACCGAGGAAGAGTTGGACCTTGAGAATTCAGTCTTATTTCCCTTCAATTTACATTCCTCCAAAACTATGTAGGGTGTGAAGGGATGTCTACTTTCAACGGACTTGCAAAACCTTAATCCCTTGTGCCTCAGAGCTCCCAAAGCATTCCTTACTTAAAAAGATTTGCTTCCTCAATAAACAAGCATTTGACTTACCTCTGGTTGATTCCTCTCATGATGCTGGTTGGTGACCAAAGAGGCAGCTGGGCACCAAGAACAACACTCAGGAGAAACTGGTTTGGCTTTTGTACGTCTGGGTGAGCTGATGTATCTGTCTGACTAAGGGTGTACAACTGGTCACAGGCAACACGACGAATCTGAAACAGCGTCAAACATTAGCAGTTGCTCAAAGGTTGCAAAAAATACACTTCTGTTTTGGTAGAGAGCTAACAGAGAAAACAGACATTAAAAAGCTTGTGTAAACCAGACTAGGAGCTTTGCAGCCAGGGCTCCTCTATAGGGATTTAGGAATCCACTTTCATCCCTGAGCTAAAAGCTCTGATGCCTTATTAAACACAGATTATAAATGCGGATAAGGGGGAAAAGATGCAAAGACTTCACATAAAATATATGAGATGCAATGAAATAAAGTAAGCATGACTTGAAATCTCTAGGTTTTAAAATATTCAGAATAATCTTAAATCAGAAAGAATGGATTTTAGGAGGGATCCAGCATTTGGAAGAACTTTTCAGAAGTTTAGAAAAGTCCATTAAAACTTACCCAAATCTTTTGGGATGAAAAGTTACTTTGGAACTTTTCCCAAAGTTTTACAGAACTTGCCTTACTAAATGGAGAGTATTTTTAAGACTAACCACAGCACAGCCCTGGGTACCCCATGGATTAAACAAGCCTAAGGAATGCAATACTTCAGCATTTTCTATCAACACATCACTAGATAGTGGAATTACTAACAGTTATACAAAGCTTATTCATTCAAATACAAAAGCTTTGGCAGTACCTGTTATGAACAATTTCATCTTCAGGCAATATTAAATTACCAAAGTTTAAACATTTCAGAAGTATAAGAAGCTTTCAGACCCTCACCTCAGCACTTGGTGATCCCAGCAGTATGTCAATGATGAAATCAGCAACACAAGGCAAATTGTAGAAAGATCCTACAACAGAAATAATTTAAATAACTTAAAATATTCAAATAATTAAAAATAAGCCAGATACAGTCTTACATTAATACATTATAGCACCCAGAAGACATCACCCCCATCAACACTGAAAAGCAGTAATGGCTATTTGGGTATTTCCCCATCTCTTCCCTCTGGAACCATATTAGAACAGCATTTTCCTTCACCTTCTACCACCACCAGTATCTGCAATTCCTGTACACAAAGGTTCAAGTACTGAGCACTAGCTATGCAAACAGCAGCAATTACATACTTCAAAGCCAGCGCAAATATTTATATACTGGCAGTAAGTCAGCTTTCCCAAAACATGCCTTGTTCCATGCCACCTATTCTTCAGTCCTGTAAAGAAATCCCTGTATTTTTTTAATAAGGTTTTGTGTTTTTAACCTGAGCTGTCTCAGCTTACAAAGCCAGAAGTTTCTCATGACTTTTTTGTACTTGTCTGTCTTCAAAGGCCTCCCCCCTTTACTTATATTCCAAACAGTGAGTAATCCAATTCCTTTTCATACCTAGCTGCTGACTGCGTAGCTGAAGGCAGGTTACTAAGAGGGACAAGGCTTCTCCAGCAATCAGAGCATCTTTGGTGGATACAGACTGCTGTCGCACACAGATACCAGCGTGCAGTGCAGTCGGCTCTCCTTCGCTTCCTGAACTGCAATTACTTCCTGCATTGAGAGATGAACAAGTGCCGTATTCCATTACATTCTTCAGATGTTTTCAGCTTCTGGTCAGTTCTCTGCAATTTCAAAAACTTCTCCAAATGCCACATGAATGTATAGCATTTTGCTCAGATCTGTGTCATTCAGTCGTATAATACTCTGAGTTGGAAGGGACCCAAGAGTATCACTGAGTCCAACTCCAACAAGTTCAGCTTCAATTAAACATAAGCCAAATGCTTTCTTTAGGTTGGTTTAGAGACACAGATAACTTACCTGAGCTGCTAAGTCTATTTCGAACCCCAGCAGGAAATAAACTGTTGCTCTCTTTTATTGGCTGACTACTTCCCACAAGATCCAGTCGTCCTGCAGCAGCAGCCCAAGAGAGCCTCATGAAGCAAGCCACTGTGGAAGTGAAATCATTCACTTCCATAGTCTGAAGGAACAAGAAACAGCAGTTATTTCTACAATCAATATTCATTAGCCTTTATTACTCACAAGGATAAGAGGAATGAATCTTCTGAATCATGTCCAATTGACATTTGGATTTGTTTTCCTCTCTCTTTTCTAAGCAGGCTCAAGGACACAAGAAACTTTTTTTTTGCAAGGAGGGATTAGTATTGCTGCCTTAATATGAGGTAGTTAAAGTTCTTCACTAGGGTAGGTATCCTTTTCACCTATCTGGAGTTAGGCATGCTGATTTCAATCACATAGATCCATCGGGGAAGCACTGCCAAAGAACCTAACATAGCATGCTCTTTACAAGAACTATGAAGATTTTTTCAGCTGGATTCAACTTTAAAGTAGGTTGAGTTCTTGTCAGATTAGTTTTAGTAAACAGGCAGTCTCAGATTAATCACATTGACATGCCTATAAAGGGGAAAATGGCATTTTCCTAAGGTATTGAAAATAAGAATTCCATTTTTCCCCCGGGGTACCATCAAGCTCATTAAAAGTTAACTTTGTTATTTGAAACAAAAAACTTGCCCGAAATTTGGAATTCAAAGAAACATGGACTATAAGCCACAAGTTCAAACAGGAACCTTCTTCCTATTGACAGAAAATTACTAAGATATTAGAGTTAAGCATGACTAAAAGTAAATCACAAGGAAGATTTATGCATAGATCCACTTCTGGGGTATCGCTTCCCTTTGTACCGCCAAAATAATTTCTGAGGCTATGTTAAAATCTGGATCAAGACTGGGGTAAGAGACTGATGGTCAAGATTTGCAGAGGCTTTTAAATGGAGCCTGAGAAAGAACCTGTGTGAAAGGTGGAGTTTTGATTAAAAATCCAAGAGTTACAGAGCTGTCACTGGAGATGACACTGCTACATGACCATAAATCATCAAACACTTCCTTACTTGTATGGCAACTCTTGCTGCTGGTATGATTTCTTCTACCCTAATGGAGGATCTATCAGACACAGAGAGCTGTCGGTAGGATGACTTCTCAGGTGTTCCACAAATGGACATCTGCCTACTTGCTTGTCGGCTGACATTACGGAAGGGGCGTGAGGACAATGCTTCTACCCCATCTTTAATGAAATCCTCATCCAGTAAGGTAGGCATTGTCTGGCCAACAAGCAAGAACCTACATTCACAGAGCAAAAACATCAGGCTTGTTTTGGAATGTCCACAGCAAGTGAATGAAACAGAACTCAAAGTACCAATTAATCTTAAATATTACAAGCTGCACTCTAAAAGCCAAGAAACCAGCACTTTCACTAATGAAAGGCAATTACATACCTTGCAAGTTGCAGGCAGATGGAATAGACTCCTTGTCTTGTTTCATAGTCTACTTCTGATGGGATGGAATCTCTCTGCATCACATTCACCACCAAACTTAAAAACAAATCAATAAAACAGACTCCATTTAAAAGTGTTTTACATTAGGAGAAGCTGCAATTAATTTCTCTCTATCCTCCCCTCCTCCTACTCAGTCAGATGAGTGCCAGTTAAAACTTCCAATCTGACATCTTTGGAGACTAACATCCCCATTTTCCCCTCTTATATAGAACCATAGAATGGTTTGGGTTGGAAAGGACCTTAAGATCATCCAGTTCCAACCCCGCTGCCATGGGCAGGGACACCTCCCACTAAATCATGTCACCCAAGGCTCTCTCCAACCTGGCCTTGAACACCACCAGTGATGGAGCATTCACAGCTTCCCTGGGCAACCCATTCCAGTGCCTCACCACCCTCACAGTAAAGAACTTCTTCCTTATATCCAATCTAAACTTCCCCTGTGTAAGTTTTAACCCATCACCCCTTGTCCTATCACTACAGTTCCTCATGAAGAGTCCATCCCCAGCATCCCTATAGTCCTCCTTCAGATACTGGAAGGCTGCTATGAGGTCTCCACGCAGCCTTCTCTTCTCCAGGCTGAACAGCCCCAACTTTCTCAGCCTATCTTCATACGGGAGGTGCTCCAGTCCCCTGATCATCCTCGTGGCCTCCTCTGGACTTGTTCCGACAGTTCCATGTCCTTTTTATGTTGAAGACACCAGAATTGCACACAATACTCCAAGTGAGGTCTCACGAGAGCAGAGTAGAGGGGCAGGATCACCTCCCTCGACCTGCTGGTCATGCTCCTTTTGACGCAGCCCAGGATACGGTTGGCTTTCTGGGCTGCGAGCTTCTATCTACAGACAGAAGCTTCCTGTTTCTGCTGGAAAATGCTTCAGGATCTATGGGACGCCAGGAAGGGGATGGATAGAATTACTAAGAGCAACAAACACCTGATAAATCTGACACAAGCACAGGCAGTGTTGTAGGTATTTCAGACCACTCACAGTGTGCCTCAACTGTTACCTGAAGGGTCTGAATTTTGAAGACTGTAAAATTTAATCTGGTTCCTACTGCAGTGTCTACACTTTGATTGCTTAAAATGTCCACTAGGATCTCTGCAGGTCATAGTATAATGTAAACGCTTGCAAAGTTAACTGAAGCACTTAAATGCTAACCGTCCAAACATCAACTACCTTATTAAAAGCTACACTTCACAAGCTTATCTGTGAAGCCTAACTTCATTCTGGGGTTTAACAACATGTATTAGGGCAGTAGCTTTACAGCCACTGGATAATGAAAAATAACAGCTTTGGGTGGATTTCTTTTTCTCTGAAGAAGAAGCCTACAGGTGTACTCATGTCCCACAGTGTGGAAAGCAGAAACCACATGAACTGGAAACTAAATGAAGTGTTAGAAATTGAGTCAAGATTTTGCCATCTAACCTCAACCCTCCTGCTCTGAGGAAGTTTTCACAGAAAGACTTGGCACAGTTTCTTGCCATTTCATCATCTGCAGTTGGCATCAGCTTGGAGCTCAGTACCTAGAATAAATGAATAAATAAGCATACACACACTCTCCCCCTTGAGTATTCTTTATCTGTTGAAGGTTAAAATTGTAACAAGATAAAAATCCATTACAAATGAAGCGATTAACAATGCACTTATGTGAAGCTGTAGTCAGTAAAGAGAAATCACATTAAAATATTCAGGAGAACTACGGCTATTACAGATATTTACTCTGTATCAAATGGCTTTTTTTTTTTCTCACTGCAGTTTATGCATTAAGGGAAAGCATGAAGCGCATATTCTAGTACACGAAATATCTTCAGGCTCAGTCCGGCCTGAAGCTCCTTAAGAGCCCAAATGCTTCCAGGCTTTCACTTGACAGTATCCCGTAAAACACCATACAGATGGCTCACTCATTGCTCTGAAAATTGCTTTTATTGTTTTTTTTCCCTTTGGTAAAAAACGGCCCAGGTAATTCTATGGGTCTTATCACCACTGTATCATCCCTCCTGTTTTAAGTCAGCACTAAACTTCACACATGCAATTACACTCAGAAACGTGGCCATAAGGAAGTCTGTGGTCTCTGTGGGCCAGATTTCATGTACCATTATTATCAATTTCACTTCATTTTACATCAAACCCCCTCAAAACACCACCCAGCCAACCCCCCAGCCCCTCCCAAACCCCTAGAAGATCCCCAGAACTTATTTACTTTCTCGAGAACTCTTTGGCATGTACAGCCAACAGTGTCGCATGTGGGAAAACAAAACACATCTTTTCCCGGTTCACAGGTCAGAAGATTGGTTTACAGAGTTCCACACATGAAATCTTATCACAACACTGCATGATACAACCCTGAACATCTGCACCATTTAATTTTCATCTCTTTCATGTGCTCTGCAAATTTCCTGTGTACATGAGAGCAGTTCAAACTGGTTCCTGTATTCCCAATAGATCACCAGTGGAGGGGATAAGAAAAGCACATCCTCCTTTTCCTTACAGAAACCAATCTTCCAATTGGTTTAAATGGACTTGACGAATAAGTCCACTCCTGCGATCTACACACCTAATCCAATTTTCTACTTCTCATCCTTTGCCAGAAAAGCAATTTATTACTTGCTTTTATTATTTCCTCTGGCATAGCAGCAGCATATAACTGTCTCGTCACACTGTAATATAACCTGCCAGTTCAACAAGATACCCTTGCTGTGACATGCTAAACCATTTGCTTTCAGTTGCAGGACTTGTCAACATATTTCAAAGGCAGCATCAAGTATCTTTCTTTCCAGCTGTACAGCAAAAGGGGAATCCTAATGCTGCAGTGTGATGACAGAGTAGGAAGATGAAGAGCTAACATTAGCTCGCAGAGAACCAAAGGAAAGCAACTACAAAAGAATTCCTACAACAATCTTGGCACACGCCGGGAATGAAAGAGAATAACTCTATCCATTGTTTTTGAAGCTGCTGGCAACTGGCCCTCCAACTTCAAGTGTTCAAACCATATTTGTAATGGGTCCTTATAAACAGTGGGACCTTCCAGTAGAACTACAAACTGTCCAACTTCCTAGAGTGTGCAGACTACAGTGCCCTAACACCACCATCTGAACTCTCATACGCTTTAAAAACCACACACTGAACAGCTGGAAAGAGCCTTTTAACAGAGTCCAATCCAGTGTTTTGGCTGCAGAACTTACTCAGGAGAATACTTAGTGTTAAAAAACCCCATGTGTTCCACCCACTTTACATGCACAACGATAACAGGCCAGCAGCTTCTGGGTAGAAGCCCTGCACATCTGGATACTGAAAATTCTTCAGTTAAATGCTTCTCAAAAATATCCCTCCTTAGCCTCTACAGATTATGATAGACTTGTGTAAGGAAGTTGGCATTCTTTTTCTTTCAAATTCAATCAAGCAAAACCAATTCAACTAAACAGCTCCCATTAATTTTTAAAACACCCAACTCTTTTTTAATATATACTAAAAAATCCCATATCCAGAGTTTCTGGAGATTCAAGCAGAGATTTTACCCAAACAGTAAAGACTTGGATGTTTCTTTACCCCTCCCCGCTTACTTCAGAGCACTCCTTCCACAAAAAGAGGGGCCTGGCTTCACAGTCAAGTCTCAAAAGGGAAACTCTTTACCCCTTTCTTCTGTGCAGAATTTGTCACATACACAGAAGCAGACTATGACATGACATTTGCATTCTGCACAATGACCTTGCCTGGTGGACTCCTGCCCAAGAAATTTAGGACTGCTTCAATTTTAGTGCTCAGAAACACAAGCAGAAAGAAATAGATTTGTTTTCTTACCTCTAAATTATAGAGCACTCTGAAGGTGGACATGCCTGGAGCAAAGGATCTGAAAAGACTTTCTAGTATTGAACTAGCACTGGGCTGATGTTGGTGTTTTGAAGACAAGGATGGTGATTTTGAAGACTGAGAACTTGATTCTGATAGAAGTGTTTTCTACAAGGAAAGAGCCACAGAAGAGGTATTTTGAGATACTACATTTTGCAGTTAACAGGCAATACATTTCCTATGATCTCTGCAATAACACTTTTGCCTCCAGCTGCTTGGAAAGAAGTAAATAATCCTTAACATGAGCATTACTTCGCAGTAGAGCTTCAAACCTTTCACAGATTATAATCTGACAGCAAATTTAAGAGACCTGGTAGTAAAACCCTTTTTCAATCACCAAGATCAATTACTGTTTAATCCATACCTTCCTTCCCAGGGAATCAAGCTGATCAAGAGCCTCCTGAATAGCTGGGTCAGTGGGAATCAAGAGCAGAAGTTTCCTCACTCGTAATGTTATCCTGAAAAGTTATCAGAAGTTACTTGTGCAAAACAGGGCTCAGCCACACTGTGGCCTGGTGGATTGCCTACACACTGCAAAGTAAGTAGCTATTACAACTTTGCAGTGTGAGCATTGCTTCAATATTTAATAAGCATTTAGTTTGCTTACCTTGGCTCCTCTAGATTGGCAAGCTGGTAAAGCATATCAAACACATTACACACGAGAGCCATGACTACTCCAGGGAGGGATTTCTCCTGAGAATCAAGAAGAAATACAAAGGTTTTTTTTCTCTCCACTATCTTGCAAGTAATTTTAAGAGCTCTTCACTTAAGCAATTAACCCAGAGGCCAACTTGGCCTTTAGAAAACCCAGCTGCTTTCTAGACTGAGAAACATTTCATTTTTACATTACCCCATTTCCCTTTTAACAATCAATTTCTAAGTCAGCTATTAGGGTTGACATACAAAGCAGACCAGGAATGGTCCAAACATACTAGTTGATCCTTCTTAGTTTATTTTCATACTGCAGCTTTATTCATTGTGTATTTGTCTAGGGGAGGGAATTCCACTATCTCAAAGTTCAATCGTATGGATCTTGATTGGTTAAAAGACCCTGCAGAAATTAATAAACACCAAACAGGCTAAAAAAGTTGACAAAACACATTACAAAATCCAATCTGCATGCATAAGGCAACTGTGTATTTAAATGCTTTGTTTCACTTGCAGTTTGAAAGCAAAACCAGACTACTGAAGATTGGATTCTGAAGCTGATATGAACAGCTAAGTCTCTAAGTCTTCCACCCCAGCTGTGTCTTCCCCAGCTACCCTCCCCTCCAGGAAAAATCTGAGGGAAGGTTTCAGGCTATTACACTGTACCTGTTCCATTGCATAGGATGAACTAAACACACTGCTGGTGTTGCTGGAACTGGCTGAGGAATCTGCAGAGCTCCCTGATGGCGTCCCACTTCCTGATGTTTTTACTGTAAGGACTTGCTCATCAGAGAAGCCCAGTTGGTGGAGTAGTTTCTGATCTTTGTTTACAGTTAGCTGCAAGAAAACACTAATCATTTAGTTCTGGAAAAGAAACTTAATTTCATAAAGAATGAGAATTGTTTGTAGTTAACATACCAGGCTGTCATTGGCAAATATCTGTATATTATCCACAGGCGAATTCAACATCTTTGCTATCTTCCACCTGACGCTCCCTACAGTTTCATTGCTATGTGCCTGGAAGATGAAATGACACCAGTTCAGGAAGTCTGCTCAAGCACTAAATTCCAAGAGAAAAAAATCTTCCATTAAAGTCTTCCTGCTCCTCCGCATAGGGTGGTAAAAGTACTGTCCACAAGAGAGGCTGACAGGGTAGGACAGCAATAGAAATGCCCATCACTGACAGCAAGCAGACAAATTCTTTTTCCCACCCCAGCATGATGATCCAAACACATTCAGGCTACAGACACTTGTGTTACAGTAGCATTACAAAGACTTTTAACATTTTCAGAGTTTTCAAGTTGACTGAGTCCTTCAACCCAGCTTACCCTGTTCAATCCAGGCACCCGAAAGCCCAAGAGCAGCTACCTGATCCACACTGCACATAACACACGTAACCTGTGCACACATACCTCTATGGTGAAGGTATCTTTGGTAGACTCATAAGTAACATTAAGTGTTAAAAGATGTCCATGGAAAGAAGCACCATGAGGTAGAATAGTTCGGGGAACAGAGTAAAGGTCCTACAGGAAGAAAAGGTTGACAATAAATATCACCCTTGAAAACAAAGACATTTCTATGATGGTACGTAGCAAAGTCACCGGAGATGCATAGGTTTAAGTAACTTTTACCGGTTTTAATACCAGAAATTATGATCTTAGCCTTGCCTAGTAAGAAATGCTGTATCTTACCTCTATTGTTATCACATAACGCTCTGCCAACAGCAGCAGCCTCTCAATTATTACAAGTTTAGTTGACCTAGAGACAAACATTGAAAACAAGCATAACCTGTCTCAGAAATTCATTTTCAGCACCCACAGATAACTACCATGAACTAGCTCTTTTTAAATATAACGCCTTAAAACTGGAGCTAATTCAGCTGAAACTAACTAGGAAAACAGGCCAAGAAGCTTGCATTATACTGCTTCAGATGCAGCCAGCTTCAGAAGAAACTTCTTATTTCTTAAGGTCTCACCCTGTGCTCAACTACTTAAGCTACACACATTTAGGTATTCATCAGAGCTAGAGGAGGAAAACCCATCCTTTTCTTTCCCAGTTAAAATACTCAAACAAAACCAAACCCTTCTGCCCCAGAATTATTATATGACTAATAGGCTGGTTGGTAATAGTTTGTGAGGGTTTTTGTGGTTTTGGGGTTTGGGTTTTTTATTTGGGTTTTGGCAGATGCAAGGGGGAAGTGTTGGCTTTTTTTATTATTATCTTTGTTAAAAACCAGTTTTTCAAAGTCTCTTTGGAACTTAAACTGCACTATAATTGGAATATTCAGCTGAGAAAACACCAGAATATACAACTACCAATACTGAGACTTTTAATTAGCGCTCAAAATCATGTGGGAAGCAGCTGGAAGCAAATGCCTACCGCTGTATTTATTCTTTTAAAGGCACACCTACCTGTAAGGAGACTGAACTGATGTTGCTACCGTAGGCATAGCAGTTGCCGTAAGCATTTTTGTAGCTCTTGTAACAGCATGTGTTAATGTTGGACCTCCAAGTGCAGAGCTGGCTGCCTAGAATACAAAGCAGAGTGTAAGTGCTGGTTTACATGGATGATAAGCTTGTCCTGCAGAGCTAAGAGAACAAGAAGTATCTGCAGACATACTGCTTTTGTTTAAGTAGAATTATCATAGTCAATTATTCTAAGATACAAAACTGAAAAAGGATGTAGGTACAAGAGCAATTAAAATGTGTCCTTTACCTCTAATCGTGTGTAGCAATCAGCAATGAATTTCTTGTGCAGTGATACTGAATCCTAAAGATAAAACATACAAATGAATTAGAAGTTAAAACCAAGAACATGGGAATTACTTGGACAGAATCCAACAAATCACACATTTTAGCATGCAGAGCATGAAGACTCTATGAACATCAAAGCACTTCCTGTACGAATACATGCCTACCTTTTTCAGTCTAGGAGTTAGATTGATATAGCTGTAATTTATTATCAGTTGAATAGCTTCATTGGCAATTTCTTCATCAGGTGACTCCATTGCAATCTTCCAAATGAAATCCATTCCTATTAATTCCAGTTTTTCCACACTCTATGCAAGGAAGAACAACAATAAAACACAGGTGGATTTCCTACACAACGGTGAGTTGAACCACAGGAAAAAAACAAGTCTTCCATCTCTTAGAAAAGCATCTTTTGACTGAATCTTTAAAATCTTCTTTTCCAACATGCTGCCAAGCTTTGGCACAGTGCAAAGGGAAATCAATAGCTGCATATTTGTATACTTACACTAGAAAAAAATCATTTGATTGCAGGTGGATAAGCAAGTTCCAAAGACTACTCTGTCAAGCCAACTAAAAAATTAAAGACCTCAAAAGCAGGGAGAAATTTAATTGGGAATGGAATTTGTTTCACAAAGGTCAACATGGTAACTAATCACATAATAAACCATCACAGAACCTACTATGATACTTGGCAAAAAATTATGCATTTCAAGTTAGGTTTCTGTGATAAAGATCTAAAATGCCTACGGAAAACTACTTAACATATAGCCATTAACTTAATGGAAACACTTAAAGATTGTAGAGTTAAAAAAATATTGTAGGTTGGAATTTGAATATGCTATATGGTTGGATATAAGGAAGAAGTTCTTTACTGTGAGGGTGGTGAGGCACTGGAATGGGCTGCCCAAAGAAGTGGTAGATGTTCCACCCCTGGCAGCGCTCAAGGCCAGGCTGGACAGAGCCTGGGGTGACACAGTCTAGGGTGAGATGTCCCTGCCCATGGCAGGGGGTTGGATCTAGATAAAGTCCTTTCCAACACAAACCATTCTGTGATTCTAAGCCTAAATCTCATGTAAAGAAGAAAAATAATAATTAAAAAGACTAAATAAAGGAGAGAAAGGAATATTTCCCTGCTAGAGAGAAGTAAAAAATTTGTATTAGAATTCATGATAATTAACAAAAAGGTATTAATATCCACCCATTTCTCCTGCAAAGTTTTAGAAGCTACACATCAGCTTCCAGCTATCAATTGCTGAATTTTAATTGTCATAATTCTGGAGTTTAAAGCTTCAGAATTTCACAGTGTTAATACTAGAAAGATGACCTGGATATTAATACAAACATGACCATGTCAAACAGCTGCTAAAGAATCCTTGTCTCACTTCCTCCCATCCCCAAGATGCCATGGGTAGTATACAAGAATGAACTTGCCAGAACACTCACCAACTGAGTTCCTTGCCTCTTCAGTCGATGGTCACACAGGTTCACATTTTCAAAGAAAGTCTTAAATAAACTAAAACCTGAAAGTGAAAAAAGGTGCAAGGTTTTTATTCAGGTCAGGCTAAGTTTCTATGCTTTTCTGAAAAAACAAAGCTATCAAATACAGGAGATGACCTTCTTCCCTGCAGCTACTAGAACTCAAAACGATAGAAGGCCCTTTTCTTATCCTGAATTACAGAACTGGTTATGTATTTAATGTACAGGCTCAGAAAGCAAATTTGTGGTATATATTCCAAAACCAAATCTGTTGACAAAAGCCATTTTCTTACCATTCATAGTAATTTCATACGACTCCAGTTTAAGAATTTTCTCTTTGAAGAGCTGTTGCTGTACATCACTCTCTAGATCATGCTGTCCTTTTGTAAACCACTCAAAGCACATCTGTGAAAGAAAGGCGGATGTATTTTTACCCCATTGTCATGGCAAGTACTTTAGTTCTGTACAGCATTGGCAAACTGTATCAGCTATTACAGTAACTTATCTTACAGAAATTTTATCCACAGCAAGAGGTTCAAAATCTAATCTCCCAGTAACCTCACGTATTATACAGGCTGTATTGCAGCATTAGGGTACCTCATAGAATCACAGAATGGTTTGGGTTGGAAAGGACCTTAAGATCATCCAGTTCCAACCCCCTGCCATGGGCACGGGCACCTCGCAGTAGACCATGTCACCCAAGGCTGTGTCCAACCTGGCCTTGAACACTGCCAGGGATGGAGCATTTACAACTTTTTTGGGTACCCTGTTCCAGCACCTCACCACCCTCACAGTAAAGAACTTCTTTCTTATATCTAACCTGAACTTCCCCTGTTTTAAGTTTGAACCTATTAGCTCTTGTCCTATCACTACAGTCATAGTCATCTTTCACCCAAACAATGCCGAATGTCTCTTATGACTGCAAAATTACACATATGCCTTTTCAAATCAGTATCCATGAACCTGCAACTAGTCTCCTGGCCAACGTTCCTCCCTCAGTCAAATTCAGTGTTAAAAAAGCATCCCAGTCATAAGTGAACATGTAACAGTGGCTCCATTAGCTTTCTTAAAGAACATAAAATGCATCATTAGTGCTTACTGCTTATGTCTGGCATGTCCCAACAAACACACGTGTTATTCATGACCCATTAAGATTCAGTCTGCAACCACAGATACCAACTTCTCAAGTATTTCTTACCTCTCTATCTAACTCACAAACATCCTGGCCAGTTACAAGGCACTCCCAGATCTCCCTGGCACGATTCCAGCCCAAATAGAGGGTGGCTTCTTGCAGAAAAAATGCCAAAAATTTTAGATGTGCTTCCAAATACTGAGAAAGAAGAAACAAAAACTCAAGCTTAAGACTTTTTTTTCCCTGAAACAAGAACTCTGAGCATTCTTTTTAACAAACTTAGTTGTCAAACAACAGCACACTTTGCAAAGCCTGGAAAACAGAAATTGCTACTGCAGTTTTATTTCTATTTTATACAATTTTAAGCATTACTTCTTTTTTATTACCTTTCTAAAAAGGTGCATAAAACCCTTTGGATTTGCTATTAATTTCCTGATATTGACATTATTTGACACTAGTTACTAAATCACAGCTAGCAATAAGCTAATATCATGCGGCTTCCATTTCCTAACTAGCAAATCTGTTTCAAGACCTTCACACCAAATTCAAGGGTACAGTCTCTAGAAGGGTGGTTGAACTGGAAGGTGGAAGCTGCACAAGCTTAGAGACAGAAAGTCCTGGGGTGAGGAGATCCAGCTCTTGACCAGTTAAAGACCTTGTTAAGAAATGTGGATTGTGATGTTTGCCCACCCTTGTTCTATAATATAACAAGACTACATCGAGCCCCAATAGGTAAGTATCAGAACTGTAACTAAAAACTAAAAACCAGTGTAATTACTCAGACATGACACATATACCAGTGAATTCCAAAATGAAACATCACCTAATCTTACACGACTTGGTCAGTGATAAACTACATCACGGTTTCAAAACATAAGGGAGTAAGAAATTCAGGGTTCAGTACCTCCCGGTAAGTGTATCGGCCATCCACTAATGTTGCCCCAACAAGCCCTCCTGGACCAGCCACAGATGCAGCCAAACGGTGGCATGATATTAAGCTTCCTGTCACCAGCTTCACTATTTCAAAGTTTTTCTTTAAATCTTGAATAATGCTCTTGGCAAAAAAAAAAACAACCAACAAATCAAAACAAAACATTAAGAGGTTTTAATGAAAATAGATAAACAGGCACACATCCTATTGCAAGGAATAATGTTCCCCCTCACCAGTCAGCTGTATCCCATCCAAGCATCCAAAGCCCCTTCACATTATTGTTTTCAGGATGTGCTGAAACACACATGCTGCAGATTGCAGACAAAGTCCCATCCCTCCGCTCAGCCACTGTGTAGCACATGTGACTTGCTGGCACTTTAGTCTCTTTTCTAATAGTCAATGTCAACTCAATTACAAAGCAGCTGCTCTAAACATTAGCCACTGTTCATTTCTTAATTATTAAGCATGTTAATTATTCTACAGGAAGCTGAGAATACAATGAATTAGTCCTAACACAGCAAACAGATTTACACATATATATACATATGTATACATACACACACAAATGGATGGCACACCATATGGCATCTCTACTTGAACAGTTTATGCTACATCACTAAACTCTACTTATCAAAGTATGTTTTAGTTTGTTGATCTTTCTCCCCCCTCCCTCACTTCGAAATTTAATTTCCACATTCTACAGAAGCAAAGCCACACAGACATAGCAAGGGCTTCAAAAATCATCTCAGCGTTATGTTCTTACCTTGTCTTGCTTTTGGTAAGTTTGCTTAATAAATGAACGTGTGATTTCATGGAGCTGACGCAATGCTGGCACCACCCACACAAACTGAGGATTATTGTGCTGGGATGACTAGTAGTAGGAAAGGTAAAAACAATTACACATGTGCACATGCTCAACAACAGTCTACCTTTCCTCTTAAGACTCCCAGAAGCCTAATGATGTCTATTAACGCTACTGTTTCAAAACAACATCTACTAGCTCTGAAGGCTTCAGTTACTTGTTCCTGGTCCTTTTTTGAACACACTCAAGGTGCCCTTCTTCACTTTCTACAAGAAATCCTTTGACACATATATGCCATTTTGCTGTCCTTATTATTAAGCCCCAAAGTACCACCTCCTTGCTAGGGAACATGCAAATTAAGCAGACAAAAAGTTGCATCAGGGAGAGATAACCACCACCTTCCTTAATTACAGGAGATGAAGCAGGCCTGTTAGGGCATAAAAATGCAAATCCAGTCAAATGATGTTACTTATTGCTAAAACAAGAGTAACAGAAGAAACAATCTGAAATACTACTGAGGGTTGAGACAAGAAGAAACTTCTGATTGGTGCTGCAAGGAGCCTCTGATAGGAAGCAAAGAATACTTAAGCTGCATTTTGAAAGAGATCCTGTGAAGAATTACCCTCCTACCTCATTGTTAGAACTGCTCATCACTTTTCTGGGAGGCTTCATTTTCTGTAAAGTTTGACCACACAAACCAGTACTGAGGTAGCTTATTCAGAAGTGATGTCTGGTTTAAAAACTGACAACAACCACTACCATCTAAACGCTCCAGGAGATTCAAGTAACCTGCCCATAGCAGAGAGGTCACTACTGAAGACTCCCTCATGTATTTGAGAATGCAGACTTAATATTACATTCCCTCCCAGTTTATGTCTTCATTTCCCCTAATAAAAGGCAATAAAAAAAAGGATGTATTTTTAAAAGTCTGCTGTACGGTTACCCCAATCCCTTCTAGCTTACAATTACAGCTTTCCGTTAGTGTTTCCCACTGCAGCACCTCTATAAAGGCCCTTGCCAGAATGTAATTAAAAAGAATGTAAGAACAGGAAAGCACAAGAGAAAATCCAAAAGAAAAAACTGCAAGTTTTACAGACATTGAGAACCCAAAGTCTGAAATCCATATCCATAAACACAAACACACAAAAAACTGTGATCAATATCAAGAAGCAACAAACTTTGCTTCTGGAACAACTGAAATCCTCTATATATGCTGCAACACAGACAAAACCTGATTTAACATGGAAAAAAAAAAGGATGAAAAAAGAACAAGCCTTTTTCTTTATTTACAGTATTCTTCAGACTGAAAAAAGACAGGAACATTCCTGCAGACCTCAAGAAAAACTGCCTGCAGTGCAGGAGAGAATATATGCAGTCTTTTAAGCCATGCACATCTCTGCTGCTGCTGCCAGGAAACATCTTAGCACAGGCAGCTGCAGGAATAGCTTCTTTATGTTAGCTGAAAAGAGTTTAAGTATTTTATTAAAATATTTATTAAAATACAAAACTCTTAGGATTTAAGTATCAATTTGTATTTTGAGACTTAATGGTCATGCCAGAACACATGCTCAAAGAGAACTAATCTAGATTTTCACATGAAAGGGACAGTTAAAATACTGACATACCTTTACAGTGGTTCCATTTGCAAATTCTAACCTTGGGCCCATCCTGGTAGTTTCCCATAAACTGATCACTCCTTGTGCTGAAAATTTGCTTAAAACAAAGGCAAGAGACTTACTTTGAGTCTCATGGTCAACAAACTGGCTCACACAAAGCCTACCCCTCTTGTGGACTCCCCAAGGTAAGAACTTACAGATGGGACACGCAATTTGAGCATCTTGAAAGGAAGGGCAACATCAAGACTAGATAACATTTCATTTTGGAAAAGATAAATAATAAACCAACCCTCTTGATATCCTCTATGCATTTGATGATGTAGCTTCTTTTGATTGCCTCTTTCACTGCGTAGGCATCACTGAGGATTGTCAGATGTTCCTCCAAAGCCTGCTGAATAAGACTACATGGTAATGTTGGAAGATGAGCCAGCTCCCAAAGCACCTCCAGAACCTAGAGGAAGAAGCGCAAGACTAGTCAGGACCTAGGAAGCACAGAGTCCAGCAACCTGATGTTTAATAAAGAAAAACCCCCAAACGAAGAACATTCACATGCCTTTCCAGTAGTCGTCTCTACCCGTGCTTCTCGACCAATACGTCCTATGAGGCTCAACAGCTTCTGCCGCACTCTATCACTCTCTGTTTCCCAGCTCTGTATAGCAAAGAAATAATACTCACTCTTAAAGGAGCAAGCACTGTTTGTCTGTTGTCTCACAAAAAGATAATTTACAATTGTTTTACTGCAGGAAAACCAAAACACAACCAAGAATGTCTCCACCAGGCATATTTCCTTAGCGCTGTTACTGGGAGCTACAGTTTTTATTTGCCCAATGATTTTTTTTTTCAAATATAAACTATATGAGATTAAATATAATAATAAAATTTCACTTTAAGTACCTTGGCACTGTCTATATAGTGTCTTGGTATCAGCTGGGATAGAGTTAATTTTCTTCCTAGTAGCTGTGTTTTGGCTTTAGTTTGAGAGCAAAGCTGATAACAAACCAATGTTTTAGTTGTTGCTCAGTAGTGCTTACTCTAAGTCAAGACCTTTTCAGTCTCTCATGTTCTGCCAGCGAGGAGGAACACAAGAGGCCAGGAGGGAGCACAGCCAGGACAGCTGACCTGAATGAGCCAAAGGGATATTTTATCCCATAGCACATTATGCTCAATATATAAACCAGGGGGAGTTGGCTGGGAGGAGCTGATCGCTGCTCAGGGACTGGCCGGGCATTGGTCAGTGGGAGGTGAGTAATTGTGTTGTGCATCAGTTGTCTGTCTTGGGTTTTGTTTCTCTCTCTGTTGTCTCTCTTTTCATTACTATTATTAAATGGTTATATTTTACCTATTTAACTGTTCTTATCTCAACCCACAATTTTACCTTTTTCCAGTTCTCCTCCCCATCTCTCCACAGGGTGGTGAGCAAGCAGCTGCATGGTATTTAGTTGCCAGCTGGGATTAAACCCTGACAACAACGTACTTAGAATCTAAGTCAATCAGGAATACAGTAGCAGATCAGACTTCAGGTTAACACACAAAACCCTCAGTATTAAAAGTGTTATATTTTTATAGCCAATTTTATATTTATATAGAAAATATAAATGTATTGAAGGTATTTGTCTCTTGGTAGGCTAGATGCAAAAGTACATCTTATCAATTCCTTTCCTAAGGTAACTGAATTCCCTAAGGAGGGAACTGAAGAAATTCACGTGAAAACTTACCTTTTGGATTAGAACAAATAAATGATTGAGCTGATCAGAGCTAAACTTCACAGCAGCTGCAGCAATAATGGTATGTATGTTTTCTATCACAGTGGAGGATTGTCCCGACTGAAAAGAGTTAGGAAAACACAAGAAAGGAGGTCTTTATCCCAAATGAGATCAAGAAAAATCTTCATTTAAGCATTACCCTGCTATTCATAATAATGACAAAGAGTAACAGGTTATGACATGTTAGAAACACAGGGTAAGAGTAACTGTCTCTGCTCCCTGTTTTGCTGCCAAGAGAGGTCTTTGGAAGTAATTCTAAAGCAGAAAGACCAAGTTAATCTGCCATTATTACAGCAGCTTCAAGATGCTGCAGCGGCACATACCACTGCAAGGTGTGGTGCCAGGAACACAGATATGACCATTTTTATTTCTTGGTTAAGTTCATGTGTGGGGTGCTCCATCTCTGACACTCTTTAAGGCTTTACCCAAAAGCAAGCAATACAAAAATCTCCTCCCACACTGCTGGGAGCACCATGGTAACAACAGCCAGAAGAACAAAAGTGAGCTAGAATTATACTTCAGCTCTACCAAGCTTGCAAAACTTGCTACCATGCCTGCATATGCCATGGATCTGACAGAGTCAAGTGAGTTTAGTCTAAAACTTCAACATTTGCACAGAGAAGAAAAGTATTCCCCGCAGCACATTATGTCTCTGGTCAAAATTTCCATGTGGTGTTTGCATTAAGCAGTCAAACCACCTTTTCGACGCAGCAGTAAGTTGAATATACATAAAGTGAATGTGAAAAGATGACTTGTCAGTCAATTCTATGTATGTACAGGGAGCTAAACAGGAATTCATGAGGTTACTCTCTTTAAAGTCACACCGTGAGTTGCATTCAAATGCATACCTCCAGTCATAAAAATTAACATCCTTAGGCAGGGTCTTTCGTCTAGACAAACACTATCACTTGTTTCAGGCTGAAAACATCTCATTCCAAGTCAAATATTTTCACAGCCCTTTAACACTTGTTACAAAGAACTGAACTTCATTGTAAGATTTAACAGCTGTATTACAAGAAATTGTCAGAACACTTGATTTTAAATGGTAAAGGAAGAAGCAGAAGAAAGCCTTTGCATTAATTATACTGTTAACATCTCAACACCTCCACTTTGCAGTAGATGCATATATTATCAGCCAAAAAAGTCCCACCATTAGAATGTTTGCTTTTGTAAGACAGACTAAAACACCTGCCTAGTCTTGGTTGCTCACCTGAATTCTCCAGATTTTAGTGAGCTCATCTAGAGATAATTTACTGCCCAGCAGTTCAATAATTCCCTTTATACGATCACAGTATTGTGCTTGGTCTATATTACCTATGAAACAGAGAAAGGCAACTGAGTTACTATATTTAAAACAGTATTAGAGTCATTAAAAGCCTAAGAGTAAACAAGTTCATTTAAAAGGGAGAAGAACAAAGCTCTACCTTCACTGGAAAATTCTCTCTCTACTGTTACAAACAAATTTATCAGTCCAAAGGAAAAGAACAAGGCTCCTTTCTATTTTTATTTTGTCTTACTTCATACATCTATAGCAGCTCACACCTATAGGACATTACTACTCGGAAAAAAAATCCCCTCTTTTCCTATTGCCTACAGCCTAACACTAGACAAAGATAAAGTGAGAGTAAAAACCCCAGGTACAGCAGAAAACATCTGCGGATGTCAAATAGAGGACTAGATGACAGTAGCAGAATTCACAGGGTTTTTCTTACACCAATTTGAAGATGACAAAAACCTTCAACTCTTTTGTTAATTAAGATGCACTGAAAGGGACAGATGAAATTGTTATAAATACACTCAAAGCTCATGCTGAAAGTCTTTGTGAAAGTGCTTACCTTCTAGAGCAATGGACAGGACAGAGTTTTCTACCAGCCAGTTTAGTAACCGGTCTGTATCTATTGCATTCTTCACTGACTTGGATACAGTGCTGTCTTCTATTAATTTTGTTACCTAGAAATTGCAAAATGGGAGATTCTAACAATGATTCCCCACAGGTGTTCTATATGCACACAAGGAGATCTATTCAAAAGGCTCACTGTGAAGCTTAAGTGTGAATCCTGACATATTTTGAGCACAGGAGGTGTTTGGGCTTTTTTGGTTGGTTGGTGTCTTATTGCGTGGTTTGGGTTTTTTACCTTTTGTGTGTGTTTGGTTTTCTTTTCTAATAAGCTGTTTAAAGACAAACTCCTATCCAGAAACACCTCCTTGTCATCAGCCTCTGATGCAGCATATTCTTATTCACATTCTGACACAGAAAAGGTGTATTTCTGCAAGGTATAGTTCTACAGATATACCAGAAGTAGGTTATTTCAGGCTTCTGCTTCTTACACTCAAATCAGTGTCCTATTTTTTTTATCCAATACAGGCTCCTCACTCCAGGGAGAAAGAGTACATTTCTGCTAAAGCCTTCAAAAGCTGCACTTTTAGAACTTCACCAAGGATACACAGCATTTATGACTAAGAATCAAACAGCAATGAGGCTTAACATCTCAATTTTCCCATAAATAAAAGCACCAAAGAGGCACTCTAAGACGCCTTACAACGGCTGCATACTAAACCAATGCATTTTTGGGGGGACAATTAAATTACAGAAATTCTTGAAGGAAGAGATGAATGAACAACATTATACTTAAACCACAACTGCCATCAAAAAGAAACTGTTTTCTTCTACTTTGATATGAGATTTTAGCACAAAGAGCTCTGGCCCATAAATCCCAGCTCCTAGGTGCTCCTACAGTGTCCATGTACCATTTCACTTTTCAGGGTTGTGGTTTCAATGGCTTCTTAACAACCCATCCCACCTCACACATGCACAGACACCACCCCCCCCCCCCCAAAGCAAACCTACTTCTTTGAGGGAATTCATTTTTGCACTGAAGTGAGGAGATTTTAGCATGCGCAACAGGATGTCCAGCCGTAAGTCATCTACCGCCGTTACCAAATCGGGTTGGAAGCGCATACACAGCAGTTTGATACCAGACAAGAGCTCAGGGATACTGACTAGTCTCTATTTAAAATAAAACACAAAAAGGACAAATAGAGCACTGCTATTTTTGCTAGTCTGTTTCAGACTTCAATGATTCACAAAGAGGAGGTTTAGTGACCCAATATAGACTGTTTAATCTATGAAATGCAGCACCATGTACATCTGAAAGTATAACTTGTACACCAGAAACCTTAAGACAACAAAAGCTTTGGTTAAATTGGACTTTCTCGCTACAGATTTGCTACACGAAATTGTTGCTGTGTAGTTACACCACTATGCATACTTTACAATTTACAATTAACAATTTAAGTCAAAGTAAAAAGTCAGTACTTAAAAACTTAATAGACCTGAATGCCAAATTCAGGGTAACATAGGAAGTAGTCACAAGTTACATGGACATACAATATCAGCAGTTACTGAATTCTCAGAAGCAAACAGCTAATGTAACAGTCAAAGTCTTATAACTTGTGTGCATACAACAGACTGCAAGATAGTAAGCACCTTCAAATCAATTAGGGAAGTGAGCATTTAGCTTGCTGCAGAACTGGAACAAAAAACATGTTTGATAGTAACAGAGGTAAAATACTTTCAGGGTCGTAACATGAGGTATTTACTGAAAAGGGGACTGAATGGAATTGGGTAGATGTATTTTGTTCTGTGCCATTTAGAATTCACAACAGGCTGTATTTTTGCTTATGAAAACAAAGCTGTTGTTCTAGTCAGCATTGCCAAGACACACAGTAAGTTCTTCTTAAATATTTAATGTATAAAACATTACCTTGTCTTTCAAGTCCTTCTCTTCTACATTCTGCACATACTTAATCATTTTATGAATGACTGGATCCAGCATGGGCTAAAGAATGTGAGAAAAGGCATGACAATCATCTTGTGTTTCCTGAAATCAATCACAATACTCACAAGATCTGGCTTCAGCAAAGCGAAATACTTAGCTGAAAGCTTACAACTATCTCAGACAGAAAGCAACACCTACAACATACATAAAACAATCCTGCTGGCTATGTCCAGAAAAAGAAGCAGTTAGAGTAAGAAGCCATTTCAGACCACTGAAATATGGGTTGGCAAAAAAAGGTGGACAGATCAACCTTTCTAAACGTATCAGTTATTAGATGCACATGCCTCTCTGACTCCCAGCGGCTTCTAAACTACCTCCCCTTCAAATAAAGCCTTTCAGTTGCTTATTAAATCAATACTTTTTGTTATTGAGCACAGGTGCGAAGCCTGGAGTACATTTACATGTACAAATATTCCATGGTGATTTTTTCCCCCTGTATTATCAGTTTCCCAGTGTAAACTCTCATATCCATGTGCTTGATCTCAGCCAGAAAATTAAAACTAAACCCAAAATTCACCCATCATGCTAAATTCTACTCCCACATGCTTTACACTGATGAAGTTTACTAATGGCAGAGGCAAAGCTTCTCACTGTTGCAGATGTAGATACATGACTACAGATCGCTGTGCTTAGAAAATGAATCTGAACACTATAGGTGTCCCCTATCCATCACTCTCAGGATGCTCAAAACGGTTCTTGCACTTCATGCAATGCGAGTTGAAGGCTTTTTGAATTAGTCACCAGTTTCACACCAAAACAGTTGCAAACTGATTTTCAGTCCTCTGATAATTCATAACAAAGACATTTTACCTGTACTACAGAAGAGTTAAGATATTCTGCACAAACTCCAAACGGCTGAACTAACGCAGAGATTGCCTGGAAAAAAAAATACAGTAAGTATTTAGGTGCATTTTTTCAGAGATAGTGATCTATAACAAAAGGAAAATTAAGGTCAATAAGTATTATTTATCTCAGACGATAGTTTCCAGTCATTTGCTACAAATTCCTTTTGGTGTGCAAGTCCTTTACAATAACACATGGCTCAGGAATCAGGTTTACTCTGTAGCATGCAGTATGTATTATATATTTTTGCCTGAAATAAAAAATGCCTTCCCAGTTTTCACTAATCTTGGTCCTCTCATGATTCTGTTCAGTCTTCTCTGTCTGATTCTGTTTCAGTCACAGAAATAAACAGATGGAAATGGACACATCAGATTTTGTTTGCTCTCTACAGCAATAAGAAGTGTGAATGCAAGACTTAAGGTTAAAGCCATACAGCAGATTTCTTTCCCAAAGCATTAAGTGGGAAAAAGCTTTTGTAAATGTGTCAGATGCATGTCAAGACCTCTTCCATGCATGATTTTCAAGTGATATTTATCATGAAGAAATTAAACATATAAAGGCATTTGTTTGCCAATAAATAACACTGAAATTTGCTTCTTCTCACACTGGATCAAGAGTTGTGAAACTGAGTGTGCACCACTGCAATCAGAGGCCTGAATTGAGTGATGCTGACCCAGACTTCCTCCTAAGCAAACAGTTATTAATGGGTCAACAAAGTCAAAGTTCCTATTGCAGGATCAGGATTTAAATTGAGTTGCCTTATTCTTCCATCAGGCTCACATATAAGCCTACCTCTTTATAAAGCAGCAAATATCAATATCCCAAGAAAAGAAGCTGAGTTCTTGCCAAATGGTACTTGACTGAAAGCAGACTGATTTTATACTGTGGGACAAAATCCTAAATGACATCTTTTCCTTTAACCTCCTTGCTCTTCAAAGCTTGAAAGATTCTGAAGTCTCCTGAATATAGGTTACAAAGCTAAAAAATGGACCGGTTAGGCTTTGTCACCAAAAATAGTTTAGCCCTGCTGAACCAGTCAGTTTTCAGACACAGCTCTTCAACAGTTGCCCACGATTAGACAGTGTCTGTCTTCCTAAGGAATTTTCTTCCTTTAACAATGATTTCTATAATAAATGACAGAAGTCAATTCACTTGAAGCTAAATGCAGCTTCAGCTGAATTAAACAGAAAACCAGGGACGAGCTGGTGAATGTACAATGAAACTAGATTGACTGATGTCTAACTGGAAGGCTGACTGTTAGCCAGAGGTACACTAACCCCTCCTCTTTCTTGTGGTATCTCAAAAGCTCTTGTGTCAGGATTCTTATGCACAACCTCATTTAACTTCCAGTTCTCCAGGGCTCTGGTACCAAAGCAAAGGTAAGAGCACTGCCAAAAGGGACATTACTGGTTCTACATGAACGTGTAATGGAAAGGAAGAAGTCTTGTGACAGAAGATTAACGTACCCCAAGTTCAATATCTTCTGAATTCAGTTTGGACTGAATTGCTGAAAATCCACCCAACTCTGCAAACTGAAATAAAATCATCAGTATTATGTTAGTGAACTACAGTATCTTATCTTTAAAATCAGCTATTATAGGAAATATGGGATTGACAGTTTCTGGGATGCCAACAAGTATTCTTTACTGTGAAGCATCACATTCAACACAAGCCTTATGTTCCCATGGGAATTAGAAGCACACTGAGGAATGCAACGCAGTTAAACTCGGTACCAGTTCAAACAACAAGCTAGAAACTCTGTTTTGGTTAAAAATGGATACAGGGAAGAAAGCCAGACCACATACAGCAACTGGCCTGGCACGTTTGGCAGGGAAACAGCGCTGCAGCCTAAGCTGAGCTATCAACTTCCTCTAGTCACAGCTATCGTGTTAGGTGAGGTGCTCAAGGGAGAAGGCAGCAACTCAACAAGAAGTATTTAGCAACGCTCCTTCTCTATATGTAGGCAGGATAAAAAACTTGGGGGTTTTGTGGTTGTCAGAAAAGTGAAGAGTAAAAATACAAGCTGGGGGGAGAAGAAATTACCTCTGAAAGAGCACTGAATTCAAGTGACAAATTACAGGTCTTAGTTTACATTTACCTACCCTGTTTACCAGATCCACCAGCCAGCCATGAGGTTCCTTGAACAATTAAAACATGAACAAATTAGTAGCTGAAACGTCAAGGCTATACATTTGTCTTCTGAAACAGAGATCTGGACAGACGTATTCAGCCCAATAACACCTCAAATACGTGGACTATGATTTCAAAGAAACCAGCAATGTGTTTGTAACAGCTCCTTTCCCAAGCGTGTAGCTGCAGCTCTGGCTAGTTCTCATTAGCATCATCCTTTTTTGGACTCTGCTTGACATCACTGACCATGTGCTGCGGCAACAGTACACACTGTGGCTGCTGACTCACATCAACTCTATTTATAGCACATTAGCAGTGTGGAGCTTTACTAAAGGACCTTTCCCAAAGCAGCAGAGGTAGAATTTTCTTTCTATGCCCACAAATGTGTTTCCTGAAGGAGAGATCAACTCCACTGATGCTTTTTTAGCACCCACCCATCTGGAACAACTGCGACAAGACAGTGCAAACCTCAAGAACTGCCTCCTTGATAGTGTGTCTGACTTGAAGATATCCTGTCCTTGCCTGTCAGAAAAGCATGAATTCTCTGCTAGAACTGTATACTTTGAGTTATCCTGGTCATTTCACACTCAAACAGATGTCCGTCCTTTGATACAACAGATCTACCCATCTGATTGTTGTGCTACTTTAGACATGAAAGTACACCGGTTTCTAAATCCAGCCTCTAAGAGAGAACTGGGACAATTTAAGAGGACAAATACATTTCTACAGTCCAACATAATCTGAAGATCTACTTGCTATAATTCTTGGTGACAAATTCAAGCTTTCTTGTGTTATAAATACCAACTAATCAAACAATCTTTTCTGAAACAAACACATCTAACTCAAAAACAGGTCGTGGCCATACTCACCTTCTGAAAAGTGGATATGGGCGAGACAGCATGCATGTTCCCCTCCCCGAAGACTTCTGCCCAGTTTCTCTGGCACACCTTCATTCGGTTCTTGAAATGATATTCATTGTCAGGGTTAAATGCCTTGAAAGAAAAGCCCATGGCAATGAACAGCATGACTTAAGCCAGTCGCAAAGCATATCTTGATACTCTCTGACTTTGCAGTTGAGTATTCTCCTGGCTGACAGTTAAAGATCCAGCAAAACAATCAAGTTTAACAGAAGACCCCTGATCCTGATTCCTGAGATGAACTCAAAGTACCAGTTCTAAAAACAAACAGTGAAATGACAGAGTAACAGCACTTCCAAAATCTGAAGGGGGCCTACAAGGATGCTGGGGAGGCACTCTTCATTAGGGACTGTAGAGATAGCACAAGGGGGAATGGGATTAAATTTAAACAGGGGAAGTTCAGATTAGATATAAGGAAGAAGTTCTTTACTGTGAGTGTGGTGAGGCACTGGAATGGGCTGCCCAAAGAAGTGGTGAATGCTCCATCCCTAGCAGTGTTCAAGGCCAGGTTGGACAGAGCCGTGGGCAACATGGTCTAGGGTGAGGTATCCCTGCCCATTGCAGGAGGGGTGGAACTAGACGATCTTAAGGTCCTTTCCAACCCAAACCATTCTATGATTCTACCACAGCAGATGTTATTTTTCTTTCTATAAGCGTTGGTTTAAGGAGTTTTGAACAGCACTCACCCCTGTATGAATTGCATACTGGATGGTAAAAATCTGCAACAAGCAATGGCTGCAGGTTGTAAGACAATACAGTAAAACTCAAATAGTCAGAAAAAACATCAGCAGCATAAATATGAAGTGATAAATATCCAAATAGTAGAAATGGCATCAGAGAGTCAAATACCATTGTAAGTACACCGAGCAGGCCCACAGGAATAGGATCTTGTTTTACTCTTTCTGCAACCAGGTCCACCAGCAGCATAAGCATGTTGTATATTCCTTCATGGATTTCTGTTCCCCATTTGTGAACAGCACTGGATGTCAAGAGCTAAGATGAAAAAGAAAAGAAAAAAGAAGTAATTTTTTGAATTTTGAGCACAAACACAAAAACAGAAGAAATTTATCAGCCCCCAACCGCAGAGACTGTTTTCAGAGCAAACGTTTCCTTAGCGTGGACTAATCACAGCCTGGTGTGGTTTTGTGATGCTCTAACAGCTTAAGAGTTAATAAAATTTGCAATTTCCTTGAAGAACACCTTAAATCACAGTTTATGACAGAAAATAAAATGTGTCAAACTGTTTTCCATTTCCACGCACTAGTAAAGACTGTAACCTTTGCAAAGAACAACTAATATGGAAGTAATTTGTTTGCAGATTGAACATGCAACTATTAAATCTTCAAGGAGACGTGCCACGAAGCTGCACTGATTCAGCTATAATAACCATTTACCAAGTCACACTTTCTGAGCAGTTTCGATTGGAAAACAAAGAACATGTACCATGAAGAGAGAGGTATTTAATGCTGCCTTCACACTTACTGCAACATGTCCTTTATGTCTGGTCTAATGTGGTTGTTTATAAAGGATATTAAGCTTCCATCTGCAAAGTTAATTTAATTCCTGCTAGCTGTGTCAGAATATAAGCAGTTAAAAAGCTTAGTACTTCAAATGCAATTACTTTTTGTACCATTAGTAGAGTTTCTTGCAAGCATTTCAGCAAACTGTAATTCAGCACATTCTGAACTTGGATTTCTACAGATAATCCTTCTGGAGGAGCAATCTACACTTTAGTGTAGTTTAGTTTTAGTTTAGTTAATATGCAAAAAAGTGAGCTAAAAGCACTGTATGTAAGGTTATTACTCTAATAGCCAAACAGGAAAAGAACTTTTCCCTTAAATTCCTATCTTCCTTAATATACTTACATTCTCAGCATTTTAAGATTATGACTAAGTTTATAAAGGTGTATGTTATGTTTTTATATATATCGTCTAAAAACTGGGCAAGAAATTACAGTAGTATCCAAAGCGAATGGAATAGTGGGAAGTAAATTAGTTGGGGGAGCTCTGCAGAGAAAATTCACAAGGAGGCAGAGAAGAACAGCCACAGGGGCACATCAGGCATTAAGCACTGAGGGGAAAGACATTCTAAACAGAAGGTGAAAAGAGGTAAGAAAGAATCTGGTAACCCTCCAGAGAAGGAGCAGAAACAACAAGGTTAAAGGAAATCTGATTCTGACTTGCCTCTAATGTATCCAAGGGTCTTTAAACCTGTCTTTAGGCCCTGCAAATTACTATAGAGCTCTTAACTTTAAAATGGACAAAACAGACAAAACCCCAAGACAAGCTATGTGCAGAACTGGCCAGAATTGCAGAACTGGAACTCTGTATGATTTCTATCTAGGAAAGTAATTTGAGTATGATTTTAATCTAAGAACATACTCAGTAGTTACCATAGTTTCTGAAGTCTTGATTACAAGCCACTATTTCAGCCATGAACAATGCAAAGAAACACTGAATTGGTCTACTGTATCTACTTACCTTTTTAAATGCTTCAGGCATGCATCTGTCCATAAATCTCTTGCAATTCTCATCAGAATCAGAAAGACCTTTACAGAAAGGAGAATGCTTTTTTTAAAGTATAATATCTATATACACACACACTCATATACTAAAGATTACCTTAGGGAGTTCACTGCAAGTTTTCAGGAACAGCAACCAAACCCAGCAGTAATAAATACGCTATTGTTCATTCATAACTAGCTTTATCAGCCACAAAAAAGCATGACTTAAAAGAGCTTGCCTTTTAGAAACAAGTTCTCCAGTGTTACACCCTTTACAACTTCTTCAAGCATTAGTACCAGATGCATTTCTCCCAAGTTTACTATTTGCACTAATTTCAGATCCTTGCTGATGCTTCACAGTCTCCAGCCAAACCCAAATCTAAGCACAGCCTTTTGACGGGTATGAGAACCAAAGAAGCGAAAAAGAACTACCTAACAACTTCAATTCTTCCAACAGATTATAACATCCCTTTAGTCTGCTATCAGGCACGACGGAAAAACTATCTTGCAGTCATTATATACCAGTTGTTGGGCATGAGGCCTCCATAACACTCGTAACTCCAGCCAAAGCATTGAATACAGAGAAGTCACATTCAGGTCTAATGCAGTATAAGCATTTCACTAGGGAAAAACAACCAGTCACACAAGGGTGGTACAGCAGGGATTTAGATGACAGCTTGTTTTTACCACTGGAAAATAACCAGCACAAAGGGAAAAAGAGCCAGTAATTCAGCTCTGAAAAACAGTAATTCCTACAATCATTAGAACATAAAGAAACATGTGCTCCACTTTTTTCAAAAGCCTAAGCAAACAAATCACTTTAGAGAAAAAGAGATCAATGTTCTTTTTACAGCATCGGGTAGAACAGTTCACTGTTAACCACAGAGATGTGATCATTCGGCAGGGTGCCAAGTAAACAACTGTGAGATTAATACAAAAGACATAACTGCCCCCCATACTGTCTGTGAAATCCTTTGAACAGATAGCCTATATGTGTAGTAGGAGGACTTACCTAGTCTTGCCAGGTAGGTGGATGCAATCAGGCACTTGCCTAGAGACTCCTCCCGCTTATAGGGTATGGACCAGTGATCTGTTAGAACTCTGCTCTCCAGTTCATACAAGTTTGTTGTTGGAAACTCAATACCTTCACCAGAGCAATTCCCATTTTCATCATTTTTCTGTGAACAAAAATGAAGTTCAAGTGAAACAATTTAATCTCTCTCTCTATCCTAGATGCTTTAAAGGATTTAGTAGCTTCAGCAAAAGCAACTGTGCTTTTAATAAGCATGTCAAATTCGCAACAGCCCCTGGGCTGCTTGTGGTTTTCAAAGTAGAATTTAAGATTTCAATGTTAATTAAAGGGATTTCCTTTATGTATTTAATGCAGGTGATAACTACTGTGTTTACATAACTAATTGCTAACCAATTTCTATTTAGGTGGCAAATGTTGTTCCCCAGCATATCAGATCCTAGAGCGAGTGATAAGTACCTCCAGTCCCCATGAGACTGTAGAGTACAAGCCTTGATCTTGAGAGTTCTGCATATTAATCCTCTATTCTACAGCAGTTGTTGAACATGGAACAGTTTATTCTAAAGGAAGACAATTTCATCACCCTCTCACCCCATCACATTAAGAAACACAAGTCAGAATCCAGTACATCAAGATTCTTTTTACTAACTGATTATTGAAAGAATAGTTTACATCTCAAATACAGTTTTCCAACAAGGAAACTCCAATTGTCCTTCTCCTAAGTCAAACTACGTTACTGGAAAATGTTTTGGAAGGCAGAGGGGAAAAACCAAGCAGATGCCTGCAGCTAAGCTTTACTGGTTTCTTTGCTAGCGCCACTGAACAGCAGCTATTTCTGCGTACAGGCAGAACCCAGAATTAGCCCCATGTTCTTTGCTCAGTGCCACATGAGGTAACTGCCTCAGCTGAAAAGAGCAGACAAGTTATCCATTTATTTCCTTTTGTTTATTTTTTAACCTCACATAGACGCTAGCTACCCAAGGTGTCAAACAGTTCACATGGCCTCATTTTCCCTGCCTTCACAAGAGCTGACAACTCAAGCAGGAGAAAGGGCAGAATGGCTGGATCAGGCCTGGCAGCAACCACGAGCAACTGTCAGAGACACAAGAGAAAAACAGAAGCACAGTGATGGTAACAAGATCGTCCTGAGAGAGAAGCCAGGGACATGCTGGAGCAAGTCCAGAGGAGGGCCATGAGGATGATCAGAGGACTGGAGCACCTCCCGTACGAAGAAAGGATGACAGAGTTGGGGCTGTTCAGCCTGGAGAAGAGAAGGCTGCGTGGAGACCTCATAGCAGCCTTCCAGTATCTGAAGGGGGGCTATAGGGATGCTGGGAGGGACTCTTCATGGGGGACTGTAGGGATAGGTCAAGGGGTAACGGGTTCAAACCTAAACAGGGAAGTTCAGGTCAGATACAAGGAAGAAATTCTTTACTGTGAGGGTGGTGAGGCACTGGAATGGGTTGCCCAGAGAAGTGGTGAATGCTCCATCGCTGGCAGTATTCTGGCCAGGCTGGACAGAGCCTTGGGCGACATGGTCTAGTGTGAGGCATCTCTGCCCATAGCAGGGGGGTGGAACTGGATGATCTTATGGTCCTTTCTAACCCAAACCGTTCTTTGATTCTATGTAGGGAGGAAGGACAACCACGAAATATGTTCAAGAATGAAAAAAACTCAAACAGGCAGTGTCAAGAAAGTGAATAGAACAAATTGAAAGGAGTAAAGCAAAAGAAAGGACTGAACTCATAAGAACATGATATACAAAGAATGAAATCAGTGTATGCAGACAAGTGTGCTTCCAGCTCTCTCGCTGCACTTGCTCTTTGCAGGATTAGACCTGTTTATTGAAAAGTAAATGTGTCACATTCACTTTCATAATGGTTCAAAAAACTTAAACCAAGGAAGCAGCAATTGTATAGAGCTTACCCTTTAAACTTCAGTGGTGCAGGTGACGACAGCATGCTGTGGCTGGGCTTACTAACAGGTTCTGGAGAGCAGCAGTAAAATTTATAGCAATGGAACACAAAATAGTGCTCAGGAAAATAAACAACGTGTCAGTGCTTGGGAAGTAATGTGCCACCTTTCCCAATCCTCTGCTAAACATTTAGTCCTAAGTGTGTCATTACGGGAAGCTGTACTTTAACAGACCTGAGTATCAACTTCTGAAACTGCAATCACCTGATCCAGTACTGTATGTAGAAGCCTGATGTCAATCACGCTTAGCAAATCATGCCCTGATTAAATACTTCCAAGTTCTGGAGAATAAATGTTTGGTGGTTTAAATGAAAAAGCACTGAAAGTGCTTAAAAGCAAGTTTTCTAGGAACTATCCTGTTGTTTTGATTAACTAAACAATAGTTATGTTTACAGCTTTTGTAAAGAACACCCATCTGGAACACAAAACCATTTCCTGCAAAAATTAGATGTGCAGTTACGAAGAAAGCCCTTACAGTGACAGTGTAGGATACAATGATTAGACTAATGAAGGTAGACTGAGTATAATATAAACCCCCAATTACAAGGTGTTCAGCAATTTTGGTTCTGCCTAGACCTAAAGTAAAGGACAGCAACGTTTCAACAAATGATTATAGTAGCTGAGCTACGTTTGCTCCATTCCTGGAGGAAAGTGTCCCTATTAAGTAATAATATTACTAACCAGTAATAGCAATGTATAGTTTAAGAGGTGCAGTCTAATAGCAGTGCAGACCTTCAACTGTTGCTGAAAAACTTAAACCTGTTGCTCTGCTCCTCAGCTGCATCTAAGCACTGTTGCTCTTTATCTACCTCTTTCCACACAAGTGATTGCCAGTGGCTGTAATATGGAAACTCATCAGGAAAGAGTGAAATGAGGCATGTTCTTCACTGCACATTCAACTCCCACAAATAGGGGCATCATCATGAACTGTGCTAAGGACACATCTGGCCTACTGCACGATTGAGTCTACAAACAATGTAGTGAAAAGATGGCTTATTACGCAAGAAATAATGTGTGAGATACCCGAATACTGCCCTAACAATAGGAGCTATTTGCATTGAAGGAGCACATCTTTGGCACATTCCGCTACTTAGAGGCAACAAGTCTTCTTGCTTGTCCGTGTTCAGCTACTAAAAACCCTCCCCAGCAACTATCAAGTTTAATTATTTCTTAATTTTAGAAAGCATCACATACAAGTAGCTTCACAGCTACTGCGAAGCCTATAGCAGTCTCAAAGAAATACCAGAATAGTTTAAAACTCAATTTCCCCTGCAAACCATTAATACATTTAATACCCTGATTTTCTTAAAGACTACTGCAATGTTCAGATTACATTACTGCAGACTGAGTTTTGTTTCTTACAACATACCTATATGAGCCTCTTTGAAGAGCTGCTCTTTCATATTTAACATCCTTCTGTACAAGATAGACCCCAAACTGTTCACCATCCAACTCTGCAATCGATTTCTGTAGTGCTCTTTCAAGCACTTGCTGTAGTAAGATGCAACGTCAGCTCAGCTCTTGCATAATTTCATGTTGGTTCACTAACCAACACAGGCTGATGATCCTACTTGCTCTGTTGACATTCACAAATGCAACACAGCTCTGAAGAGATAGCCACAATTCACACTTTGTAACTGAGGAGCCAGGAATTGTCACTACAGACTCTACTGACACAGGTGAAATAAAAGCTTTTAATGAAGGAGTATGCTGTGCATGAAAATAAACCTCAACAGCTTCTCAAAAAGTGCTTTTCTGTGTCTCTTATTTGGGGAATTACATGTTTGGTTTGGTTGTTTTTTAATATATATTTAGAAATTACCTCCCTCTCCTCAAATAATGACCTCAGAATGGTGCCTGCCAGTGGACGATGACCTAAATCATTGACTATGCAATTCTAGCTGAACAGACTCAACATTGGACTGACATGTTAAGGACTTGTGGGGATACTCTTCAACAAGAGAACAGTGAAAAGCAAAAACCCCAACCTATTCCTGGCAGCCAATGGGTCATCCAAAGATTAACTGCCTAGAAGTCTGTAAGAATCCACAGTGTTCTGAAATAGGGAATCATGCCGCAAATCACACAGCCTGTGACTATTCTCCCTTCTGCAGCTGAAGTCTTGAGACCAAAAAACACTTGCTGGCAAACCTTTAACATCATTTTCCATGCCTTCTGATGTATCTCATTATACAAAAGCCCTGAAGATCCTGCCACTACTAGCAGTCTTGACTTTCTTGGCTTATTTTCAAGGTGTGAAAACACTGTTACATCTAAACATACACACACAGGCAACCCAAGAGTCCTGTCCTTCCGTGAAGTCTCAAGCACTGAGTCAAGATTCTAACGCTGGAGACCTGGCACCTCCCATTGTTTTCTGCAAGGCTGAATAAACAGAAATGGTTAAATATCTGACCAATAAAGCATTGCTTAAATCTGTAGTACAAAACTTTCCTTGGAGGACTAACACAGAACAAAGATTAGCCCTTACACAAAAAGAGAAATAGAAATTAACTTTAATTGCCAAAAAGGCCACAATTCAAAGCTTCCAAATGTATTCCTGCAGTATTCACTTATGAACCTGTCAAGCACTAACTAAAGCCACTGACTTCTACCATAGCAGGCACTTTACATAAAATAACAAGGAGTTTAAGAGTGTTTTGATGCTAACTGGCAGGCTCAGTAATGAAATTACAGTCAAATTATCATTTAAATTTGTGAATTTGATTTTGATAGAAGGCTACCAGCAGGCTTTATTATCACCAGAGCTAAGTCCCATTGTGTGCTCTTGAATCCAGTATAACTCATGAAACTGAAACCCCAATGTCATGTTTCCTTCAACAAGCAATGGAATCAGACTTTCTAAGAGACAGACCAAGCAGTTCCCTTCTCCCTCATAAGTGATTTTCACAAACTGACTACCATTTTTTAGCCAAGAAAACAGATTTTTGATGCTTCACTGTATTGTTAGGAAAAAAATCCCTCAACTGTATTTTGTTACTCTTTACCTATATCAGGACCAAATTTAAGTGCTCTGAAAAGCAGTAATAAAAAAAAATGCTTAAAGACAGAAATAGAAGCCGATAATTCTAAGGGTACCTTTTAGTTTTTAGGCCAGACATACTGAGCAATAAGGAGAAAATGAACTTCTTAATGCTTCAGCTTCCTCAGCTGTGAAGTGTCAGCAGTGATGCTTCCCTCTGCCACAGCATGCTGATGAACCATTCACTAGTGCCTGCAAAGTACCGCAAGATGCTCAGGTGGAGGCAAGGTAAGAGAAATACATCAAATACCCACAAAAACTGACAGAGCATTTCTCTGCTCTCTGATCTATTATGTCCATCAATTTGTGGGAGAATCCTGAAGTCATGACTTGACAGCCCCTCCATCTGCAGACTGCTGATTAAAGCAGCTTCTACTTTCACACCTTGCTATAAAGTCTTTTAACTCCTAGGAGAAGGATACTCTCTTACCTACAACTAAATAACAGGGTAAGAATTAAAAGGCTTTCAAATAAATCAAAGCTACCACCTTGCACTTATACTTCAAGACACTAAGAATGTTGAGGAAAAACTGGTACATTATCACACTTGTAACCTATGTACTTTCTTTAAACTGGTCCTCCAGGAGCTTAAAGAACTTTAAACTCATGTTAAGAGGCAGATGTGGGAACAAAATTGAAGAGTATTTCCCAGTTGCCTGTTCTTGCCATCAGATCAAACTCACTCAACCCACATTGCAAAGAGCAAGCTTGGTATTCCGTTATGAGCATGACAGTATTAGTAAACCTCAGAAAATGGTGTCATATATGGACTTTCTATATTATGTTCCTTATTTGGCAAAAAGAAACCCACTGTGATTTCCTAAACATTTTACAGTCAAAGAGACATTTATTTGTAAAGTATAGTAACAGTTTAAGTGCTTTAAGTCCTAAACAGATACAGCATCTTGCCCTTGTATTTTCACCTACAGGAAAAGATCTGTATGCAACATTTCCAAGTACAGGGATAGACAGGAATGCTTCTTGTTATTTCTGGTCTGCTAAGAAAAAGTAAGCTTGTTGGGGAAATACATGGATGGTTTATTCTTTTTGCACAGAAATTAAACTATTTAGTTCAAAGTTTTATTACACACTACTTCACATAAGCAAATGCAGTCTTGTCATAAGAAAAATACTGGTATTTCATCATGTTAATATAAAGGAATGGTACCAGTCTATCACTACAGGAAGATAAATCCTATGGGACAGATTCCACCTAACTGAAGCTAATTTTGACACTCACCTGACCATAAGGATGTCCTAAGAAAATTGATTTATTCAGCAAATGTTCTCACAGAGAGTTTTGGACACTGACCTTAACTGAGAATAGTGCAAGTGCACAATGGAGAATGCATGGCTAGACTAAACCCTCCTCAGTAGCCACGAGGGATTATAACAGATCAACCACACAAACCCCATGGCTCCCCTTTCCTGCCCCCCTTCCCTCTTCTCTCACAACTGAGAACTGTGTAAGACTGGGAATAAGAACACAGTATGAATTTGAGAATCAAAAACTAACTCAGCAAAGCTAGAAATTAACTAGGGATTTTCTAAAGCCATTGTGTGCACTGGTGTCCCTGGCTTCCAGGGTGATGGTGTGATGTTACTAAGCAATATTCCCCTATGCACTTGCCTAGTTGCTCCGAGATAAATACAGTACTAAGCATTACAGCAGCACAAAGTAATCGAGGCTCTGTAAAAATCAGATTTGAATTAAAAGATCATTTAACTTCAAAAAGGAGTATCTTTGCATGTTTATGGTACTATTACCACTGCATCCAGTAAAATCTGAGACAGATTTGTTACAACCACTTTTGGCAATGTATTTTAAAGGTTGATAATGAATTGTAGGTGAGGTAGAGGTCAGGGAAAGCACTGTTAAGAATGCCATTCACAAGGAACCAATGAAAACATACTTACCTCCATGTGTTTTCAGTATTGTCTGCGAATATATTTAAAAAACTTAATCCATCAGCATTAACTACAAACAGCCAGACTCTGATACTACAACTCCTTCCAACACTTGAGCTTTTCTAAGCAAAAATCCCTGTGCTTATTTCCAAGCAACTCAAAATAATCTTGTGTGGTATCAGATAAACATTGTGCTTTAATACAATAAAACAATGAATCACAAACGCTTCGCATTTAGTACTTCAAATTAAGTCAATACTTCCAGCTCCCTCTGCCAAAGTACAGGCATTAATAGAGAAGTGCTGCAGAAACAATAAAGTAGTTATTATAACATTTTAGTGACCAAAGGTCAGGCTCTGGAAGGGATGATTAATTCAATAACACTCCTGAACACTCATGTATACTTCTGTTCTATGGATATTGATTTACAGAGAGACAGAAACCAGAACTGACAAAGCAGCTGACAATGAGTTTGAAATCAGGTTCTACAATATGTAATTACAAAATTGTGATTAACTAATAGGAAAAACCTTTACATGCCTCTCCAGACTGCTCTGCTGGGCATCAGAACAAGAGAAGCCAGAGCTGCTGTGAAGCAGTGAGCAGGAAGATCAAGTGGCAAGAAACACTGAGCACATTGGCTTTATTTTAATTAATATTAAATTGGCCCATGAAGCATAACTGAAACATACACACCAAAGAGCACTCCTATGGCTGCACAAATACAGGGGTTTTTCCAAATAAGAGCTTACAAAAGATTCAGGCACTTCCCTTGCATCGCTGCCCTCCTCATACAAAGAGCTACTGTTCCTTAATCCAAAAGCAATCCAAATGATTTGCTAGAATTAACTTCTAACACTGGCTAATTTGTTTTTATTCCCATTCTTCCTCAGTACTTCACTTCCTTATTAAACAGCTGCCACAGAATAGCACTGTAAACCGGGAAGATGACCAGAAAATGCCTCCAGAGAACATTATACCAAAGACACTTCCTGCCCAGCTGAATGCTGGCTATACAGAGTTGTCTCCTACCTCCACTGACCCCAAAGGCACCACCTTCACTGATGAACCCGTAATTACAGAGTAAAGACAGAGTACTTGTCTCAACCTGAAGAACACTCTATCACGTTATCTGATAACAAGTTATTTGAAACAAAGCTTAAACTTAAAGCACTGCACCTCTCAGTATTACCCCTATTTTCCCTAACTTCCCCCAGCGTCTTTATTAGCCTGTGTTACACCAATAATGAAACCCAGGGTATTTTCTTTCAAAATCCAAGAAAGCATTAACATAACCAGACTCTGAAAAGAGGTTCCACACCAGGACCACTAATTTTTGAAAACAGTGATGCTTGAAAACCAGGAGTGTTAAAATACTCATTCCCCTTGACATTCTGATGGCATCCAGCCAGGGATTCAATGCCAGAATCCACCACAGAGCTTTATTTGATTGCTTAATTGTTTTACAAGGCCAATTCCTAGACAAGCCACACTGTAAAACTTCTACATGAGAATGCCAGGAATATTCACTTTTGCAAAGCTCAACACTACTTACAAAACAGGAGGCTGGCTTTCAATTTATAACATTGTAGTGTGAAATCCATCTCATTTGCTTTAAGGCTAAATACCATTTTTGTCTTTAAAGAAATCCCCCTCCTTCCATTCAAGGATCAAAGAACTTCACAAGCCTAACGTCCGTGGTATTTGTAATAAAGCCCACACCATTATCCCAGTTTTACACACCGAAAGGTAAACCGGAGCTTGTTGCACGCCCACCATGATGCAGCACATCTGTGGCAGAACACTTTCAGTACTGAGCTCTAATAATGAGGAGAGAAAGGGTTTTGAACACAGTAGTTCTGCAGCATGACTAGTGAGAATGTTCCTGGCACCGTTACATACTACAGTTGCTGGACTGTTTCTTTTACAAAACCCCCTTCTCTTCAAATCAAAACAGCACCTCAAAAGCAATCTTGGACAAGTTTTATTATAAGCTTTATCTTGTAAAACCTGGTGTAGAAGAGCCTTTTGAGCCAGTTTATCTTAAAAAAACAAATCAAACCAGCATACGCTAAAGGAGACAGGAATAGCTGGAAGGTAATACAATCCACACATCACAATCTACCCAAAAGGTCATAGTAATGACTCTCAGAAGCTGTTTAAAAACCAATCAAGATTATTTCAGTAAAGAGTAACCACTGTTACATGTTCAATATTTTAGCCTAAGTGGGTTCCTACCCCTTACTCCAATTCTACGTTCTCGGGTCACAATCCCCACATTCATTTAGCCTGCTCTTCTTCATCCCACTTCTCCCCAACTGGTGAACGCCAGCACTTGTGACACTCGTGGCAATTCATGGACACACTGACAGACACTGTCAACACATTCATTTACAGTCTTAAATGATAAGGAATTAGCAGCAGTTCATAAACCAGCTTATCTGTCAGTCACAGGAAAAGATGAGCACACACCACCCTTCCGCAGCCCCCGCTCGTCAAAGAATCACACCGTAAAAGTCTCTGTGTTGCCCAAGGAAAACACAAAAATCCCAGATTCTTGCCAAAATGCACATACCGGATTCATCTCAGCTGACAGACACAAACACGGAAGTTATGTCGAACAAGCAAAGGTGCCTCTTGTCAGAGCAGGTGATCTCAGCCTGTCAAAGCGTTCGGCACTATGGAGGGTAAAACTTCAAACCTACTGCAAACCTAAAGCTGAACTTGCTGGTATTTTACACAAATGCAAAGCCCCCTTTATGTTTCCAAGTTTGCCTGGCCATTTCCTTCGAGTGAGTTAAGCATGGTCATGCCAGCATCAACACCAGAGGCATGCCACAGCTATTAACTTATAACTGCATCAATTACATGCTCTTTTGAAGACATCAGCTTGCTGAAACTGAAGTTTTAGCCCTCATGAAAATCGATTTATGTATGTGCTCATCTCAAGTCTCACAAAGAAAGCAGAGTGTGTGTTGGGCCAGCTCATAGAAGGTCTCTTGCTTCTGGGCCAGTTACTTCAAATTCAGGCTTCTGTAACACTCCCAGACACCCCTGAAGACCAGCGGCCTGGATCACTGAAAGAGGATTCACATTGATCTTACTGCGCTATCTAAAGAAAACACGGGTTTACTCGTATGATATGCATCTAGTCGCTGCGCTGTTCTCAAAGGAAACCAACAGACAAGCCTTTCTTTGATCAACATGCTTACGGAACAGAACTGATTCTAACATTATATAACAGAAGCCAAACAAACATAAGCAAACCTAATGGATTCATTACTGATTAGAGAAAATGTAAAGTGTTTAATCATTCATCAATCTATTCTTATATGCATGGTAAACTGCACTCAGCCAAAAAAAAAAGAATGCAAATACAAAGTTCAGACCTGTTACACGTCTTGAGAACGACTAAAGTTTCTTGTTACTTTTAACTTAAATGTGATCCTTTCATGAAGAAAATCGATAGACTGGAAAAATTTATTTAGGGGAAAAATTCTAATAATTGTGTTATTTTGATTTATATCATACAATCCCAGGCTGGTTTGGGTTAGAAGGGGCCTTACAGCTCATCTATTTCCAACCCCTGCCATGGGCAGGGCTCACATTCATGTGGGTTGTTCATATATAAAATCCAAACACCAAACCAAAAATCTAACACATCTCCCCACAGACTAAGAGTTAAAACTGGTACTACGTTGGGAACGAGGAATACACGCTCTAAGAGCTGTTAGAAAAAAGAGAGATGATACTGAGAGGGAGAAAACCAGAAATAACATCTGAATTCTCACAGGCTGGTATGCGGTACAATATGTTTCAACATAATGTGTGTGACTACAATGAATAATACAGCTATTTGTGCTTTCTGTACCACTTCATCTACCATAAGCTTCTGTGGCATGGAAAACTACTTACTGTTTAACCATCTCAATAATAGCTGTAGTTTATTAAATTAGTTCTAGATTTATTTGAAGAATAAACCCCCCAAAATATATAATTTTTCTCCCTTTTAGACATCAAAAGCTGCTGTCTTGTACGCAATATTAAGCCAAAAAAAGCCCAGGCAGCAACCCCAGGTCTTCAGATTTTTACAGGTATAACTCTTACAAAAATTCTGTTCTGCATACATGTGCAGGAGTTGACAGATGCTCAAATGCAATGAATCCGATCACTAATTTGAGGCCTGAATTTATATAGTTTCATGTGGCAAGACTGAATCATAAAATACCAGACTGGTTTGGCTTAAAAGGACCTTAAAGCTCATCCAGTTCCAACCCCCTGCCATAGGCAGGGACACCTTCCACTAGAGCAGGTAGCTTAAACCCCATCTAACCTGGCTTTCAACACTCAATCCTTCTGAAATGCCAACTTTGCGCAGTCATTTGCCTCCACTGAAATGTTTTGGTTTCCCTCCCATGGGTTAACAAGAACACGAGTCAAAGCAAAAAAGAACACGAGTGGCAAAGGAAACTATAAAGCCTAAGTTTGATCAGACATACAAGCTGAAATAATAGGGGGAAAAAAATCTTCTTAGAGCTGTCAAAGTGTCATTTGTAATAGGAAGAAGAGGGGAGAAGAAAGCACTTTCTCTGAAGTTTACACTGACAGCTTCTCTTGAAAAATGACACTGACAACCCAGATTGTCCCAATCATAACTGGATCTGATAGGAAAATACACCCTCTTGGTGGGTACAGAGATCTGAATGCAAACAAGCAGAACTCTCACTCGCTCCCAACCCTTCTCTGGAAAGGTTAGAAACCAGCTCCCCATTGCTTCTACCAGTGAAGCTAAACAGCGATTCCTCTTCAGCACAGCACACATGCAATCCCACAGATCACCTTACTCCACAAGCACACATCAGCTTCTATGAGCTGAGAGTAACCCAGTTAATTCAGTAAACAGGAGCATGGATCTTTAATCTGCAAGACCGGATTTCAATATGAGGCTATGGCTGATCTGTGCACGTGTAGCTACAAAGAAGATACGTGCATGTATTCTTCATATCCATGTTTGCAGATACATGCACAGATGAACACAGAAAGATGACATTTCTGGCATAGGAAATCACAGGATACTGTTCACTGAAGCCTGAGTCTCCCTGGTTACAAGACACTTGCTTAGGCATTCCCTATTACTGACCACATCTTGAAACACAGCCTATGCAAGGTGGCCCTCTGGTACAGCACGGCAGGGCTGCTCTTGTGTTCTCATCTCCATGAGCTCCATAGACTGCACACTATTAATTAGCTCCTTCCATATGAGCGCTCTGGGAAGTTTTGGAAAAGGCCTGGAAGAGGAAAACGCTTTACAGCTAAGTGCTCCAACACCGTTCAGGCACAGGGAAAGCACTGAGAGCCTATCTGCTGGCTGAGCAGGTCAGAGTTCTGGAAGAGGGAATAGAGAAAGGCAGACAAGGAGAAAGGAGAGAAACTAGGAAATGCTGGCGTTCTGCAGCATTTCTATCTACTTCACATTTACCTACTGTGTTTAGAGCAGAGTTGTAATTTAAGTTATGAGTTAAAGCCTGTATTTTGGCAATATTTGAACTGTCTGCACCCGTACTGCAGAATTTATACTCAGCTCACCCAGATAAAACGGTACATAAAGTGACACCCAGACTGTGCAAACAGTCCCAAAAATTAGACAGTCATTAGTCACTTGGATTACGCAAGACGGCACAAGACAAGCGGCGGGGGGGGGGAGAACCGTGATCCTTACGGTAGCCACACATTCCTGGGATGCCAAGGAAAAGCCCGGGTGTTCTTCACCTTGCAGCGGTCGCAAGGAGCGGGCGCAGCCCCGAGGCGGGAGAGCGCTCGGAGGGGACACCCCAGGGACCCACGCGTGCCCGCAGCCCCCCCCCCGAGGCAGGCAGGCTGCCGGGGGGCTCCCGCAGGGCTGACGGCAGGCCGCAGCTCACCTCGGTCTCCACCACTTCGTGGTAAGCGGGCGGCGGGTCGAAGCCGCCTCCACCGCCGCTGCCGCCGTCCCCGTCGCCACCGCGGGGGCCCTGCCCGCCGGCGGGGGAGCCGTGCCCGCCCGGCGGGCCCTGCCCGCTCTCCATGGGCTCATAGCCGCCGTAGTGGAGGCCGGGCCGCTCGTTGGTGAGCAGAGCCACGGCCTCGTTGATGTCGTTCTTGGCCAAGCGCAGGGCCTTGCGGATGGCGGCCGCGTCCGAGAAGCCCATGCACAGCAGCGTGGTCATGTGCTGCTCCTCCTCGCTCTCCATGGCCGCGCCGGGCCGGGCCGGGGGGGGCAGGACGGGAACCGAGGGCGGCCGGGCTCAGGCGCTGCCCGCCCCGCGCGCCGCCATGTTGACGGGAGCGCCGCGCCTCTCCCCACAGCCGCCGCCGCCGCCGCCGCCGCGGTCGGGGCCCCCCCCCCACTCCCGGAGCGCGCCCCCTCCGCCCCGCCCTCAGCCCCGGAAGCGGCGGCGAAGCCCGCCCGGGAGAGCGCACGCCGGGCCCGCGTCACGTGTCAGGGGCGGGGCGGGAGGCGCGGCGCGGGCATGAATGGACTGGCACGGGAGGCGTGGGGGGGAGCGGCAGAGCGAGAGAGCGGCCGTTGCCACAGCAACCAGCGTCGCGTGAAGGGGGGGGGCGTGTTGCTCAGGGGAACCGGACCCTCGCTGCGGTCTGCGGCGGTGCCTCATCGGCCGGCCCGGAGGGAACGGCGAGCGGGCGGCCCCGGCGGCCTCCGGGCCGCAGCGGGGAGTTCCTCGTGTAACTGCGGGCTTTCCTAGGGAAAATAATCCCCGCAGGGGCGCGGCCGGCGGGGCGGTCACTGGTTCTCACGGCGAATCACGACAGGCCCGTGAGCGGCGGGAGGAGGGGTTGGTGAGGGGAAGGCGGGAAAGCATGGGCTGGCGCGGCCGGAGGTGAGCAGGTGTCTTCTGAGGTGATAAAGGTGGGGTTTAATGAGAAACCAAGGGCTGGCTGCTGCTTGAGGTTCCTGCTGCTTGGGCTGGGGATGGAGGAGGTGAGTGGGAGCCTCTGGGGCTGGCCTGAGTGGAGGGTGCGGTTCGCAGGGGTACGCTGAGAAGTTGGGGTCTGGCTGCAGTCTGAGTGCTGCTGTCGCTGCCTGCTTCCAGGTTGTTTCTTTGTATGAATGTGGCTTTTAAATGTATAATGCGGTCGAGATGCAGACCTCCAGAGCGGGACCATGAAGGTGCTGTGAGGGCTGGAGCAGCTCTGCTCTGGAGCCAGGCTGAGAGAGCTGGGCTGGGTCAGCCTTGAGAAGAGAAGGCTCCTTAAGGGGAGACCTGGGAGCAGCTCCAGTGCCTAAAGGGGCTATAAGAAATCTGGAGAGGGGCTTTGGGCAAGGGTCTGTAGGGACAGGACAAGGGGAATGACTTTAACCTGCCAGAGGGAGATTTAGATGAGATATTGGGAAGAAATTTTTCATTATGAGGGTGCTGAGGCGCTGGCACAGGGTGCCCAGAGAAGCTGTGGCTGCCCCATCCCTGGTAGTGTTCAAGGCCAGATTGGATGGGGCTTGAGGCAACCTGCTCTAGTGGAAGGTGTCTCTGCCTGTGGCAGGGGTTGGAGCTGGATGAGCTTTAACGTCCCTTCAACCCAAACCAACCTGTGATTCTATGATTGAAAATCTGTACAAAATGAAGTGCAACCAGGTATTGTAAAAAATAAAATAAAAGGAATTGGTAGTGCCCAATGCAGAACATAAGTTGTGTATTTCTTAAATATACTTAGTGAATTCTGGTACTGCACAAAAGTTGGTAGATCTGGGTCTCTGTCAACCTCCCTGGCAAAATTGAGCACCTCATTTTAACAATGTGTTTTCTATGTCCAGAGAAGAGCAGGAAGGAGGAGACATGTCAGATTTGTCAAGGTCAGGGCTGGTATTCGCATGGATACATTTGTTTTCAGAGGCTCATGTTTTCTGGTAATTTATTTTGTCTTAACAGTGGCTGACAACACTAAAAGCACTGGGGTTAGGAGTCTAGGAAGAGCTGTCTGAAGTCTTAGATACAAATCACATTCAGCATAAAGGAAACACTCAAGAGTAGGCGACCCCAATAGTATTCAGGTGTCTAACCTACATTAACTGTCAGAGCTCAGTGTCTCTCTATGTCTGCTCCGGAATTTTTCTGTGGAAAGAGAGAAAACTGACGGATCAGTTTGGACTGGCAGGGTTTTGGGTTAACTTTCAGATTGTTGTATACCACCGGTGGTCTCGTATTCCTTATATACTGCCCCCCAAAATAATCACAGTTCCTTCATCTTGCTCATGCATCTCTTTCTATTTTGTTTTTTGGTAGCCTGGCATTCAGTGGAATGGATGTAATGCACATCTGACTCTGAACTTCAGCTTCTGGATCTAAGGAAGGCCTTTCATTCATGCTCATCTACAGTTGTGAAAGAAACAAGAATCTGTTATGGCTCAAGCTTGGCACACTTCAGCAAAATTCCAGCCCTTCAAATGCATTCAGTTAACGTGCCGAATATTGACTCACTGCTTACCCACGTGACCCACATTTAAATTGCACTTTCTCATTTTTGTAGCATATCATAAATAATGGTTTAATCCTCACAGCCCGATGAAGTCAGTTGGCATCGTTTTTCCTTGCTAATGGAAGAAAAGTTTGTAGGAAAAAGTAAGATATTTTATTAGATGTCATTACTGCTTTCAGCTTCATTTCAAGGAAGTGCTCCTGTAATTCTGAGCTGAGCTAACTAATGAAAACATACCAAAAGTAATGGAGGAACTGGTTGTAATCCCAGGTGGCTAAGAAAGAGGAGTGCTTTACCATTGACTTACCCGTGCTTTATAATCCAGCTGTTCTGAAGGAAGTTTGAAGGGAATTTGAATTTACCAATATTCAAGGGTAACACTTGGACACCGCAGCTCAGCGTAACTGACCGTGAGGGGTACTGGTCCTAAAATTAGTTTGTGCCGACTTCACTGACAGCATCTCTCTTGAGACTGCTTAAAGGACAAGGTTGTATGTTCCGGCTTAGTGGTGGAATAGAGGTGCACCTTTTCCACAAGTTATTCAGCCTGGAAGTCCCAGTTTGCAAATGTTTTTCCTGCATTGTCACTTCAAGAAAAGTTGCAGGGAGGAGCACAGCAACCTTGTCTAACTGAGAACTGGGAACAAGAAAAGCAGTGAGTGAGTCTTTCCTTAAGGGGCACCAGGAGGCATAAGGATATAAGGGAAGGTAAGAAAGTAGAGAACAAAAATCCTCAAGGTCTGCTGTTGAAGTTTGTGCTGTGTAGTTGCCAGTTTGATATAATATTGTCCTGGGTTCACTAGTTACTTGATGGTGTCACTTCATGGAAAGTAGTTACTTTCTACAGAATGCATCATATGTGTATACTGACGCATGTCTGGACATGAGAAACCCCTGTGTTACAGAAAAGAGACATTTTGGAACAGAAGCAACTGTTTTGGTAAGTGGTCATGCTGAGACATCAAACCTGGCTCTTCGGGTTGACCATGGTGTTGTCAGTTAGCCTAAAAATAGGGTTTGATGGAGGATTGCAGGGATGTTTTTGCAGGGACGTTAGAGTAGGACTGTTCAGTTAATTTGTCTTTTTAGCTGAAAATGGTTTCATGCTTCTCTTCTTAAGCCTGTTTTAAAGCCAGACCTGTGTTTATAGTGCTCTCACTATTTAAACAGCAAATAACAGCATTTTTTCTCGAAGAGAAACAGCTGTATTATTCTAATGGAACATACATACATAGATGCAGCCAAAGAGGTGACTCTGTGGCTTGTTGAACTTGGAGGCTTCCCTTGTTGTTTACAGCTGTTGGGGAGTTCCAGCCATAATCTCAGATGTAACTGGAAAACATGGTTTGCCAGCCTTATTTTGTTTCCTTCTTAGTTGTAACTTTGCAGCCAAAGTTGTTACATATATACCCTGAGACTTTGATAGAAGAGAATGTAAAGTTTATTATGTTGCCACCAAATCTTTAATTTATATATTTTACTCAAAGAGTATCTTTATCATATCTTTCCCTTTTTTGTTAGAAGTGCCTTAGGAATATATTATCAAGGAAAGCTTAGTAGGAGCTAAAAGTTACTGGTCATAAATCTTTTATAAGTAATAACTAAATAAGAGAAATCAGGACAAAATTTAATGACAGGGCTCCACCACTATATGGTACATAAACATAGAAGGAGTTGTGTGAAAACTGGTGTTGCAGTAGCTAGAATAAACTCCTTCGCAGTTGCTGAATGAAAGAAGAGTGGGTGTGAGCCTGTGTGAAAGCCTGCTCCTTCGTTTGGAAGTGAGAGCACTCTCACTGATGTCAATGGTTTAGGATTAGGCACCTGATATAGTTGGATCTCAGGTCCCTGCCCACCTAAACATGCCAAGCACAGAGGAACAAGTTTATGAAAGTTTCCCTAATCTTATGGTTTGGATGGGCAAGGCACTTCTTACTTTTTGATATAGCAGGCTGTTGGGGCCAAGGAGCTCTTTACTACCTGAATAAAGAGTATCTGAGATGTCACAGAATCCAGCTTTTGTATAGTATTGGGAAGAATTAATTTAGGTTTTCTGGAATGACTTCCTTCCTTCCTTCCTTCCTTCCTTCCTTCCTTCCTTCCTTCCTTCCTTCCTTCCTTCCTTCCTTCCTTCCTTCCTTCCTTCCTTCCTTCCTTCCTTCCTTCCTTCCTTCCTTCCTTCCTTCCTTCCTTCCTTCCTTCCTTCCTTCCTTCCTTCCTTCCTTCCTTCCTTCCTTCCTTCCTTCCTTCCTTCCTTCCTTCCTTCCTTCCTTCCTTCCTTCCTTCCTTCCTTCCTTCCTTCCTTCCTTCCTTCCTTCCTTCCTTCCTTCCTTCCTTCCTTCCTTCCTTCCTTCCTTCCTTCCTTCCTTCCTTCCTTCCTTCCTTCCTTCCTTCCTTCCTTCCTTCCTTCCTTCCTTCCTTCCTTCCTTCCTTCCTTCCTTCCTTCCTTCCTTCCTTCCTTCCTTCCTTCCTTCCTTCCTTCCTTCCTTCCTTCCTTCCTTCCTTCCTTCCTTCCTTCCTTCCTTCCTTCCTTCCTTCCTTCCTTCCTTCCTCCCTCCCTCCCTCCCTCCCTCCCTCCCTCCCTCCCTCCCTCCCTCCCTCCCTCCCTCCCTCCCTCCCTCCCTCCTTCCCTCTTCCAGTTTCCTGCTTCTGATTTATTTATAGCTAAATGTATATACGTGGGTTTTAAGAAAGTGCCGTGGGAACCAGATAGTGCAAATCCCCCTGAATTACTGAAAATCACATTTCTTACCTGTGGATATTGAACGATGGTGTTTGGTTGCCTTTAGCAGAGGGGTTGAAAGTATTTGTGTGTAAAGAACTATGTAACCCCCCTGAAAAACACAGCTGCAATGGTCTGATAACTAAGTAGATAAACTGATGCATTCAACTGCTCAGGTAGCTGTGCAGCTTCACACCAAACAAAGATTTTAGCAGGCACAAGAATTGTGTGAGTCTATTCACAAGCCCTAGCTAAACAGATTTATGCAATAGACCTTTAGACTTTGTCTATGCTAGGAGTTTTTGCTGCCTTCACAGCTTTTGGCATCCTAGAAAGGAGATTTGTGCTGGGGTAACTGCCAAGGCAAAGCCTGCTGTCAGCAGTGATTTGCAAAGAGGCAGTTTACCTTAGTTTCAAGCTGGGATTCATGTACACTAGTAATCATAATTATAATATTCAGCTCTAATTCAGTGCTTATGAGATGAATATCTAACAAGCCTTCTAGGAGGATGGAGGAGTATCATTAGCTCCTCAACATTAATTTTTACAACTGCTTTAAGCTGTAGTGGGGCTGAAAGGGAAAGAAGAAAGCGAACAGATCTCGTGGTGTTGATGTGCTTCCTCCAGCAAGTCTGCCCCGGTGTTATTCTTGTGCCCAAAGGGAACAGGAGCTGAACCACGACCGTTTTTTCTGTGGCAGGAGTTGAGTACCCGCTAGTCTCCTGAATACAAAAATGAAGTTTCATGCTGTTTCCCTTGAATGGAACAGCATGATGCGAGTGTGAAAAGAGTGGAACAGTATGTTAAGGGAAACGGGACTGAAAGGAGAGAACAGCTGACTCCAGGGGCTGAGCAGATTTGCCCCCTCTGCTTCACTGTATGGGTTTGTTTTCAGCTCTTCAACTCGGACTGTTTCATGGGTCTCACAACACATCTCCTCAGCTCTGGCCTGGGAAATGAAACAATTGTAAGGAGGTTGTTCATTCTTCCTGAAACAAGCTGTGGAAAATGAAAGCTAGGGCTGAACTTCAGAACAAGCTGAAAGCACTAAGATGCAGAAATATGGAGTGAAGCCATTCAATTGAATCAGTTTTGGAACAGAGCCCTGAAAAAACCTGCAGTTATGACTAATCCATTTTAAATGTGTGTGGTTGTAGGTAAAATCACTTCTTTTAAGGATAATTTCTCTTCCTATGTTGATTACAGTTCTTTACTCTCATTCTGGATGAATGATGTGTTGACATGCAAGTTCAGTATCAGATGAACTGCACTGACAGAATTGTTTCTGGTGCTGGAGTGGCCGAGCTGCTGGTGAAGGGGAGAAACAATACAAACAGGATATTCAGCACCCTGAGACCCACCCAGGGGCAAGCACTTGAATGCTTCCTTTAGCCAAGTTAGCTTAGGAAACTTGACTGCAAAGCTCAGTTTGTGCAGGGTCATGCTCTTGCAGTGACATTTTTAGAAGTGAAGCAATCTGAAATGGAAACTTCTGGTGTTCTTGTTGCACTTAACAAGTCTGTGAGGCACCACACAGTTTTACAGGGTAGCCTTTGGATGCTTTTATTTTGTCCTCAAATTGTCCCAGCCTCACTTGCTGATCCCTTCTCAGGGAACCCTCTGATGCTGTGGTACAGAGCCACTGATGTTAACACACTGCAGTAAGGAGGGGAGATGTTGTGTGACACGGTGTTTGAGTGTCACAGCTGCGGGGATACCAATCCAACATTTACAGACTTTGCAGTCTTGTCAGTAGAGCTGCCAATAGGTGTATGAATTCAGTGCAAACAAGCAAGAGTCGATGGAGGGGAACAGCATGGAGACTGTTTTGGCAGGTGGGAAACAGTACAGTGAATCCAGTGTTTTTGGGATGTGCCCAACTTACAGGCTACACCAGTCTAACTAAGGGCTGTGCAACGTGGTGACGGTGCTTGTAGTAACGCACAGTACTCTGAGGGTGAAGGCTGTTTTCTGTAGTGTGTGTGTACCTGATATCCAGGAACAAAAGCAGTTGGCGTTTCCCTGGTGTGGGATGAAATGTGGTGCAGTGTGATAGAGCAACAGGGAACTCCTGGCGGGCTTTTTGCCCTGCGCAGATTCCTTTTGAATTAGCTTTTGACCTTTAAAGCAAGACCTGCTTCTTCGGTTTCTCATTGTGTAAATTATGTGTTAAAGTTTGAGAAACAAGTCTGTGAAGCTGGAGGATTTTTAAGCTCTAATTAGAGAAAAAGAAAAGAATAGACAGGAAAGAGACTGCTGAGGGAGAGAGCCAAATGGAAAACATTTTACAGATCTGCTGCCTTTTATTTCACTGTTCTACAGCAATGCAGTGGAAGCCCAGCCTGTGCGGTGCTGGACTTAGATCAGCACAAAACCCTGATTTCTAGTAAAGACTAGTCTACAACTGTCCTGGGCTTAAGAGGCATCTCTACCTCCTAATCAAAGCACTACCTTGTTTGCCCTCAGTGATGAGGAAACCCGAGGCTGTGTTCCTGCTGTCAGGATTTTGTACTAGAGCACAGTAATTGGTTCACATCAGCAGCCCCATGCAGAAGTTCGGAGGTGGGAGAGGTGAAAACCACTATTCTGACTAAAAAAGTGGGGTTTTTCTTTTACTGTTGCTACTGTTTCAGGTGTATTTGCGCAGGATTTCTTGATTTCGCAGTCAGGCAGATTCTGTTGTTTCATGCAGATTATTAAGTGCAGACTGAAACTGAAAGCCAGTGCTGGATGGGAGGGAGACAGCAGCTTTCGTGCGCCTGAGGAAGATCTTAGTACTGTGCCTAGGGATCTGCAGGTGGGACTACAGGGGAGGAGGAAGCACAGGATTATATTTGGTTCCAACACAAAGCTCAACTTTTCAGAAATACCAAGAGGCTCTTCAAGGCTGTGAAAGCCTAAAGCCTCAGATTTCTCCTGCCTCATCTGCCTGCTGGCACACACAGCCCTGTTGTCCCTTTTACAGTGCATTTGATCTGTCAGTGACTCATTTGAAGGTTCTCTTATCTTTGCCAGCAAGGTGCTTCAGGGCTGAGTCGCACCCATGTAGCGGCTCTGTTACCCTGTTATCAGCTACTCCTTTCACTCCTCGGGTGCTCCCAGCCTTTGATCTGTTACCATACTGCAGCAACAACTTCCCTTGTTTCTTAATGCTGCATTACACTCGGCAAGGCCATCACCACTCCGCAAATGCTGCAGTCTCAGCTGCCTCTGCACTGCTCTCACAAGTGCATCCATGCTTTTTCTAGAAAGCATGAAATAAACTCTTGTTCCCCTCAATCCTCAAATAATCATAATGGAAGTTACTATGAGATGGCAATTTTCATCAGACACTACCTGGAGGTATAATGATATAGTTAATTCTTCCCTTCCTCCTCCCTGTTGCATTTGTCTGGCTGCTGCAGGGGCTATACTCCCATCCATACAGCACCTGATGCTGTGGGCTCTGACTGGTCTGTAAATTCTAATGCTACTGAGCAGTGATGAATCCTGACCTCCATCAGGAAGTCCCCTTTTGCTGGCCAGGCTGGATTTTGTTTAATTTTAGGTTGATTCTGTCAAAGCCAGAAAGACCTCAGTGGAAAGAAATGTGCTCTCTGAGTAGCAGGAATGAAAACCTTGTGTTTTACAGGGTTTTTTTTACAGTGATGTGGGCGAAAGCAGAGACAACAGAGTAATTTAAAACCTATTAGCTTAAAATCAGCTAAATAGCAGTCAAAGTAACAGTCTTCCAATACCTAAAGGGGACCATATCTGAAGAGGGACTTTTTGCAAGGGCATGTAGTGGTGGGACAAGGGGAAACGGTTTTAAACTGAAAGAGGGTAGATTGAGATTTTAGGAAGAAATTCTTCCCTGTGAGGGTGCTGAGGCACTGGCACAGAGTGCCCAGAGAAGCTGTGGCTGCCCCATCCCTGGCAGTGTTCAAGGCCAGGTTGAACAGGGCTTGGAGCAACCTGCTCTAGTGGAAGGTGTCCCTGTCCATGGCAGGGGGTTGGAACTGGATGAGCTTTAAGGTCCCTTCAACCCAAAACATTCGAGGATTCCGTGATAAATTCCTAGTAGTGTTGGAGGCAAGACCAGTAGCAGCATCTGAGCAGGTTCTGCTGGAGATGGTGCTTGTCAGATGACCCAGCAAAACCTTCCTGACTTATAGGATTGGGGCAGAAACTCCAGTGTAACAAACACTTGCCATCTTGCAGCCTGCAGAGCAGTTGGCTCCTGCTGTGGTGCTGTAGGTCAATGATCCAACTTGTTTCCCCTGTAGACTCCAGGGTGGGCCTTGGCTGGCGTGGAGGGGTGGAGGACATGTTTGCTGCACTAGGTCATGCAGGGAAGGCTGTGCATACCTGGGTGTTGGTCTTCTAATGGTGTCCAGCCCATATCTCCCTAACACCGGGACTCTTGATCACAGGGTACTGATCCTAACGTGGTTTAATAGTGAGGAATTGCATTCCTTCCAGTGGCCAGATTGGGCTTGTTTTATTTATGCCTTAAAACCTCTCTCACACTGTGATCTGTGCAAAACTGGTGAGTTAAAAGCTCAGGCTGCTGTGTGGGCAGGAGAAGGCCACAGCCTGGTGTGGAAAACCTTTGAGATGTGGTCCAGGCTTGTGGGAAGAATGAGGAACCAGAGATGCCAGTTGTGTGCTCTGTTCTTACGACTTGCTCAGCCTGTTTCACAGACTTGTAACTACTGAGCCTTGATTCTGTTTCAGGCCTGGCCTATGGTCACTAATTGTCAGTGTCCTGGGGCTTCTTCCAGGTTTTAATTATCCTTATTAGTATGATGAGTGCTGGAAATAAAGACACGCTGGAGAAAGGTGGTAGTGTTTTTGCTGCTGCCATTGCCATGGCAGGGGCTGCCGTTAAAGCTGCTTTCTGGCATTTGCCATCCTGTGAAATGTGTTGATGAGGTGTTTATAGATGTGCAGAGAGATCCTACATCTCCAGCTTGTACTCAGATTTACGTGTAAGCCAGGAGAGGAGAAACTGCCTAGGACTGCAAAAGGAGGTTAGTGGCAGAGTTGAAAATAATCCACTTCTTCTAAGCCTCAGTATTGTCTTTATGATAGGGTGGATTGATGGAGGCAGGAGCAGAGAAACACCACTGTTTCCCCATTAGCTCTGCCTCTTACAGGGTGATCTCCCATCTTCAGGATGCAGAGAGGCACTTTTCCTGCTGCACAGCCCCCTCTCCTGTCTTTACGTCCCGGTACGCAGCACATGCACTGGGCTACATTCAGCTTCAGTCTTCACTTGCTTCTGCTCTTCCTGTCCGAAGCAGATTCAGTCTGATGTGCAGGGATGGAATGGCTCTTTTCCTGGAGCAGTTCAGTCCCAGGTGCACGGGAGTTAGTCTCTGTGCTTCTCAAATATTCTTCTAAAGTAGCTACAGCAATTTGCTTTCATTATTCCTCTCCTGTAAGGTGCAAATTACCTCACTTTTTAAAGCATGCAGTTTCTTGAACAGCAAGATGAATACAGTTGGATTTCTAGTGTATCTGATTGTCTTTTACCTTTCCACATATGGATTTGCTGATGAACATGCAACCTTCTCCATCTGTCCTTAGTGGGAACATGATTCTTCTGCCAGACTCCCAGTTTTTGTGAAGCTGAGAGAAATTACTTGCCCTTGAGGCCTGCACCTCAGTTTCCAGCTTGGTTAAGGCTGACTGAAGGACTCAAGTAATGAAGTTACTGCAGTGTGGTTGCAATTAGACTTGCTTCTTTCCCTCTGCTCCTGCTGTGCTGGCTGTACCTGCAGGACACACTGCCCTCTCATGGTCCTGCAAGTGGGTTCTGCATCTGGGCTGAGGAGTCTGCCCTTCCTGAGGGTCTGGGTGGCCAAGGGGCGATTGCTGGTGCCTTGAGGGAGAATCTGATGTGTGCTGTGATTTATAACCTCCGAGTTACAGACTTTGGAGGTGATTCCAATGTCTTCTCCAGGACCTCATGAGAGGGTTTAGGTGGGGCTTCAGCACTGCATGAGATCAGCTGTGGGAAAAAGAACTCCTGAGTGATTTCATCATTGCACGCAGGAAAGTGATGTGCAAACTGCAGAAATCTGCTTGAGTGATTCTTGAACACGCAGTGGAAGACTTTAATCTGCTTTTTCTTGTAAATAAGAGTTTTTTGTAAATGCTGGAAAATCATAATTATGACATAAACATTTTAAAGAATTTATATTTCCAGATATAATGGAGTTGTGGGAACGGTCTGGAAATGGCCTTGTTTGAAAGAGACATCTCTGACTTGATCCCAGCAGTGTTACTGAGGCTCAGAGCCTGTCCCTGGCTGCTGCTGGAGGGATTTAGCGTGGAGCTGAGCGCTGGACTGCTCAACACAGGAATTTTAACAAGTGCGATAGGATTGTTTCACATGGGCACATTCCTACTACGTGTTGTGCTTGTCCCCCAGACCTTGTGTTGGGCTATTTTGTTCTGGCAGTGTCTGACATTGCGTTCAACCTTTTATATGGCCTGGAGAATCTCATTAATTTGCTCTATTTCCTTTTTGGATTACTGAAATTTTGTGTTACAGCAAGATGCGGGAGGAGGGGAGTTAGGAAAAGTTAACTGGTTTTCAGGGTGATTTTGATCTTTTGTTTTCTCTCTTATCAAAGTACTTCTTCTCAGCAAGAAAACCTGATGTGTCTTGGAAGTGTATGTACTCACTGCACCTACTCTTGAAGGAGCAGCGCGTGGAAATAGGCAGTGCTTGTGTCAAAGCATCCCAGAACAGTGAGTGTCCTGGGGCTGCAGGAGTTGCTGGGTATCTTCCCTTTCATCTATTTGCACATGGAGCCACAGAGCTAGTTCTAAAAAAAACCCAACAAACTAAAAGATACTGTGGTCCCAAATGTCTCACCTCTCATACCTATGGAGACAGGCTGAGAGCTGGGCATGTTCAGCCTGGAGAAGAGAAGGCTCTGGGAGACCTTAGAGCAGCTCTCAGTGCCTAAAGAGGCTGGCAAGAAATCTGGAGAGGAACTTGGGACAAGGGCCTGTAGGGGCAGGACAAGGGGGAATGGCTTTAAACTGAAAGAGAGGAGATTTAGATTGCTTGTAAGGAAGAAGTTCTCCCCTGTGAGGGTGCTGAGGCGCTGGCACAGGGTGCCCAGAGAAGCTGTGGCTGACCCATCCCTGGCAGTATTCAAGGCCAGGTTTGATGGGGCTTGGAGCAAGCTGCTCTAGTGGAAGGTGTCCCTGCCCATGGCAGGGGGTTGGAACTGGATGATTCTTAAGGTACCTTCCAACCCAAACCAGTCTGGGATTCTATGATTCTTACTGGAGGAGTCGCCTCCTCCCACTGTGCACCTCCCGTGTGGGTTGCAAATCACCCTATGTGCCTATAGCTTTGGTCATACACCAGTACTGTCTGCTCTGCACAGTCACTCTCTGGCTCCCCGCAGCTGGGAAGGCCCTGGAGGCTGTGCCCACACTGTGAGTCAAAACCCAAGGCAAAGTCAAAATTTAAATACCGACACAGGGAGTGGGAGGGTTGGTACACACCTCCCATAGACTGCCCAAAACCACAGCTGCCAGGGAAGGCCTGGGCAGGCTGATGAAGGGCTTGGGGTACTGTCGCTGGGAAGCAGGTGGGGAGAGTGGGGTAGAGTTACAGGAGAAAGCCTCAGGCTCAGGGCTCTGCTATCAGGTTGCTTTTTCTAAGATCCTGAGGAGACATTTCTGTTTTAGAAACCCACTGTCCTGGAGCACGGGGTACCTGCTCGGTGCTCTGCCACGCTTTATGCTTTTAAAAGGGAAAAAAATCCCTTCTGATCCATAGTACCCCACAGCAGGGAGTGCTTGCCCTTGAAGAACATTCGTAGCTTCCGATGTAAAGCCTGACAGCGCTTAGTGTTCAGAGGAAGTGGCCTCCAAATGGTTACTCTGCTCTGTCTTGCCTTTGCCACTTCCCACACCAAGAAATACATGTTTTTATTCCTAATGCTTACTAGGCAGGGCTGAGGTGTCTCAGTTTCTTAATCATGGCAGCCAGTAAGTGCAGAAGACATTGCGTTGACATGGTAACCAGCTCTTCTTCTCCTAAGATAGGTAAACCACCGCATTAGGTGGGAAAGCACGTGTTGGGTAGCTGATCTTGGCTGACATTTGGCCCCATAATGCTGGGGAGATGATCAGGCACATCCTAAAGAGGGTTTCTCTGTGCTGCTCAGACTGATAACACTTCTGGCATGGGTTTGGTGAGTAGGAGAGAAACCCCATGCCCATTGTGCAGTTTGCCTTTTTGTTTGGCAGCCCATGTGTTTCCTCAAGCCTGTGGACCACCAGAAGTCAGATGATGGCGGGAGGAGTTGGGGTGCCAGGAAGGGGAACCTTGCCATGAAATAAATTCAGCATGGATTTGCCCTCATGGGAGGAGATGGCTTCTCTCTCACTCCATCTTCACCTGCATCTGCTCCTTCATTTCTCCTTTCAGGGAGGTGTATGTGACGCTTCTGTGGCTTCTGAGTTTTGTGACATCTTGTTTTGGGAGTCTGCCCTGCAGTGAATGCTCACATGTACTAGTGGTCTTGCTGGCTGTGTTGTGATTTCCTTACTACTGTGAGAAACCAGCCATCTGGAAGTAGGAAGTTCCTGCCTCAGTTCCCAGCCTCCCATCTTCTTTCTGTGGCCTTGCAAGCTTGCTGCTACCTGGAACCTGCTCAGTGTTGGTACTGTCTGGCTGGGCTAGCTCCGAGAAAGGCTTTCTCCAACCCCGAGTTCACTCCAAATCTCCACTTGGTGTTTTTATACTGATTTGCGCCTTTCTGAGGTCGGGTCTTTGAATCAGAATTTCCTTTCAAACCAGAACAAAAAGGGAAAGCTGGAAAAACAGCCAGAGGATTTTTTTCCAATGCAGGAAGCCAGGTTTTGAAGACAGCTCCTGATTCCTGCTGGCCAGCTGCACATGTGGCAGCCTCCTTGCTCAGTGAGCAGCGTGTGCAGGTCAGGGTGTTGATGGGCAAGCCCTTAGGTAGCCATGGGCAAGTCCAGAGCTGGAGCGTGTGCCTTCATGTACACAATTTGTTCTGCAGTTCTCACGCTTCAGCTTGACCAAAACCATGCCCTGACCGTATAGCTACAGGCAAGATCAAAATGATTTAGCAACTGTTATTTATCCACTTACATTAGTCATGTAATTAGAGGATAGACGTGGCTGTTATTCGGCTGGCGGGCCTTTAGCTGCTGCCACCAGGGGACACTGTTGGATAGCCTATAGACCTGCTCCCGGCCTGGTGTGTCTGAGCTTGACCATCCCGCATTCCCAGCCGCAGCCTCTCTCCCTCTGCTGAGCTCGTTGTCCTTGGCACTCCTTGCTCTGTCACTGGTTTTCTTTAGAGCTGCTCCCTACAATCCCGGCTCCTCATTTTCCTCGGGCAGTTTTATCACCCAAGGTCACCATGTTGCAGAATCTTGGGTTTTGTGCTGTGTCTCCTCCCCAGAGGCAGGTAGCCAATACATCAGTTTGCTGCGAGCGTGTCAAGGACCTCCATGGAGCTGCAGAGCTTGGCATGCTCGTGACCAGGAGATGTAAGCCAGGCACAACCTGCCCTGAAGTTTGGAAGCACTTGGAGTAGAGATTTGGGTTTGGGCCTGTTTAGAAGATTAAGTTCAGTCTGAGTTCAGACCACTCCAGTTCCCTGTGTTAAAAAAGGTCCTATAATTTGATTCCTTGTAATAAGCATGAAGGGTAAGGTTCATTGCTTTTGAAGCTGGTGCCTTGATGGTTTGTGCAATAAGAAAGACGTGTCATTACTTGCTTGAAATAAATAAAGACAAGCCGTCAGATTGCTTTTTCAGATGGAAAGAGGCATTACGCAAGGAGCCTGAGCAGGTGGGCATGTGAGTGATGTGGGTTCCTGCAGGTTTGCTCCTGAGGACAGCTAGCTGAGTAACCTGTGTGTGGAAAGGGCCTCTCCTCAGGGCTGATCACTGTGCCTGGGCTCGAGGTAAGGCAGAGCCACAGTGCCCATCGCTGTGGGGACGTGTTCCTTTTGGCACCTCACCCCAGGGAGAGCAGCTTGGCTGTGCTGGCTCTCATATTGGCAGCCATGGGATGGGGGAATAGAGGAGCAACTCTGAGCCTTGTCTGAGGCTGTTCACCCATGGTTGCAGAATGAATTTTGCTCACAGGGATTTAAGCTTTCCTGCAGAGCCCCAGATTTCATGTGCACGTAGCAGCCTGGGAGTTGATAGAAAGAAAAGGAAGGTGCTGAAACCTAAGGGAAAACTCCCTGCTCCCCTCCATCCCACATTGCTTCCTAAAGTGGCTGAGGAGTTTGGCAGGGCCTCCTTGTTCTCATAGAGACACTGAAGGGTCTTTATGTCACTGAGGTTTAGGCGATGTGTTGGAAAGGTAGTTTCCTCAAGTAGCTGAAGAAGAAAGATACCCTAGAAAGGGATACTGACATGAGGATGGGGGTCAACATTTCATTGCCATGTCATACCCAAGAACAAATGGGATTTGTGGCAAAAGTGGATGTGTTTGCACTTGTGATGAGTTATCCAAAGCAGATGAGATGGCCTTATTCTCTGACTTTTGCTTCAGGGACACAGCAAAGTCCTGATCTAACATAGAGCCTGCAGCAGCAAAAGCTAAACAAGTGAATTTGTGTTGGATCATCACCTTTGCATCACATATAGCTCTGACTTTTTTGACCTAGTATTAGGAATTCTCGAGTTGGGTTTAATGTTTCAGGGTACAATGGCTTGGACTGCTCCAGTTTTTAGGAAGATTCTTGTTTCCTATTGGCTGCATTACTGAGTATGAAAACTGGGAGTCAGAATTGGTCTGAATACACTCTCCCTACCCTGCCCCCTGCAACCTATCTGGTATAGCAGGGTAAACTAGGAGCGAGGGTGGGCTTTTGCCACTGGAAGGCTGGGATCTGATTCTAGTTTTCAAATCCATTTATTTCAGCAAATTTCCTTATGGATTGAATCACTCCTTTATGCTGGTTGGATCATATAGCTGCTAATAGGTCTGGTCTGGTGATAAACTTCTCTGGAGGCTCTGCTTGGAGTTAGCAGCTATGCTGTGGAGGACAGGCAGCCCTCACCCCTTTTATAAGTAATGCTTTTTGCCTGAATTTACATCTTGCAAATCTCTCTGTCAACATGCACTGTATGTTTGCATGTGCAGGAGAGACCAGGGCCTCACAGCTAGGATCTGGTGCAGAGCAGCAGGAGGACACCAGTGACCTGCTTTCATGGAGCAAGCACATGGCAGTCACTTGCTCTTGTGCCTCAGTTTCTCCCTTTGCAAGCAGTGGGGCTCAGTGGCAACTGCTTTGTGAGATGACTCCCACAGTGTGGCATTAGTGTCTCTCTGTAACATGGGGAAAAAGAGCTCTTGCAGTGTATGACTTAAATTATTTAGGGTGTTGTCATGTGATCACAACTGATTGAGTTCCTGTGGCTTAACAAGTTGCCATCTGTTATCATCCCCATTATGAATTATGTATTAGCTTAAATCAAGGCTTAAACTAAGGGAGTTCAGGCAAAGTCCTCACCCTGATGATACCGTAAAACTGTCTTGAGGGCTGTTAGTAATGGATCCAAAACACTGCAGCCATACGAGATAGCATGCTGGTCCAGTACAAGCTCTCTCTGCTGGTTCGAACCATGCCGGCAACTTTCCTTGGTAGTGGCAGGCTTTATGCTTGCCCCTCCCCTCCTGATGGAGGCTCATGAAACCGAAGAAAACTGTGTCCTGGCTGAGTGGACAGAGATGAGGCCATAGTCCCACAGCAGAGCTCCAAAGATCTCAGGATGGTGTGGTTAGGGAGTTGCTGCGGCAGGAGGCACAGTGAGCACATGCTGAATTGCTGGCTATCTTTACGTGAGGCTTTGTGAATCTGTCAGCTCTGGAAGTGCCATGAGCCCTGCTGTAAAACCTGACTACATACATGTATGTGGTGGTCATTGGCAGTAAAACACTTCAAGCCCCACTGAGTCCTCTGGCCAGAAAGCAGGTTCTGCCAGAACATTCCCATTTCTCAAGTTGATCTATACAGTATGTCAGCTTGTCAGTGCACTTTCCTCGTGAAGAAGAGATGCCTTGAGCAGCTCCAGCTATGTGTACAGGCTACTTCCCTCTTAAGCCAAAGAGCTGTTGTTCCTTCATAGCTCAGGAACATCCCACTGTGAAGTGTCTCCCGTTTGGTTGTGTTGCTTATATTGGATCTGCCGTGAAAGCACTTAGGGTCTGCTGTCTTTCCAAGGGTGCAATTACCTGATCATCATCGCATTGACAGGCCAGGCTTTCTCTGCCTGGGATACACCAGCCCAAGGCAGCTAGCTTGGCAGCCTGGGGTGACCGGGGCAGGCTTGGCTCTTACTGCAGTTCTGGAGTTGGCTGAGTTTATACGTGTTTGCTGGGCAGCAGATTGGTCAATGCCCATGTTCTGACGCAGTTTATTACCACCCATTTGAGATCAGAGTCTATAAAATAAACAGTTCTGTGTGTGGGAACAGGCAGCAGAGATTACTGTAGCTAAATCAAGACTGACTTGGCCAGTGTGTCTAGCAGGGAAGGCAGAAAATTCATGGCATCTACAGAAGCCAAGTGCTTTCACATAGATGTGTGGCTGTCCTGAGGAGGGCCACTGGGATCTGGAAGCCAAACAGGATGGATAGGCAGGGGATGAATGTCTCTGGCATAAGCAGTGGTTGCAACGATAATTCCTGGTTGAATTTTGGGTCCTAAGTCTATTTGTGGCTGCAGGGGCACTTCCAGTGGCTCCAGCTTTATCCCAGTGTTCAGAGCTATTTTCTTACAGCTGGAGGGTGCTTGTTCCATCAGCTGGCATAAAGGCTCCTAGTTTCTGCCCTTACATATCTGAGGGCAAAATCCTTTGGCTTCGGGAGTTACTCACACAATGTCCCTGCTAGAAATAGAGCTATGTCCCTCCTCTTTAAAGCAGGGCCAGATTCTTTGTCTTCAGCTTGATGTGCAAAGCCTTTCCCCTGGGAGAAAGCCAGCCTGATTTTTCTCCCAAACTCACTAGTGTCCATACCCCTTGCAGTTTCCCGGAGGGCTGAGCAGTCTTTTCAACTGAGACAGGAATTCAGAGCCTTTCTTCCCCTCCTTTGGGAAGAGGGAGGTGGATAGGAAAGGAATAGCATCACCATTAAGGTTTGTGTAAACAGAGTTGGTCATATTGGAGATCTTTCACATTTTGGCTTTGCAGTTTGAAGGTGAACCAAAAAATGGTGAAACTCTGGATGCGGGATGCCAGGAAGGAAGGAATAAGAAAGCAAAGGAGAAAGAGTTGGAATTTAGTGCGGACCACCAAGATGGGAGAAAAGTGAGACAAATTCTTGAGCTAAGTTTTAAATTGCTCCAAACCACAGGGTATTGTGCTTGAGGGAAGGGCAGGGAGGGAAAAGTTGGGCAATTTCATCCTCAATCATGCAAAGGCAAATTATTGGACAAAGGGATTGTGTTAGCTATATTGCAGTTGGAGCCTAGTAGAGCATTTGATACAGGGTCTTACAAGATCCTGCCCTCCCTCCAAAGTTGTTTGGCTTGTTTTGGATAGGATCTCAGTCACGTGGATTAGTAGAAATGACAAATGAGCCATGGCTCTGACCATGCAGATTTTCAGCTGATGGTACTGATGAAAGCTATGGACTGAGGGGTCCTCCTGTGAATCAGCAGAGCAGTAAAGAACGTTTTCATGATGGTTTTAGGTGTCATGTTTTGCAGATTTTGCTGAGTACTTTCTCCATGAAGCAGAAACCAGGAAGTTTGGTAATTTTGGTGAGATAAAAATAGTGAAAGCCATGAAACTTAAGAGGAGGAAAAGAAGTTTTTCTATCTGAGAAAAACATCTGAAGCAAAATCCTTTAGGAAGGAGGAATCCTGAAAGCTTTTATGTGAGAGACAGCAAAGTGAGCAGCATGCTTGTGTGATAGACCAACAAGGCAACTGAAGTCAGGTTACTGGGCCAGACTGCAAGCTGGGGAGAGCAGCATAGCTCCATGGTAAGGGGGATAAGTTAAAAGAATCTACTTCCCCCCACATATTAAAGGGAGTCTGTTTACCCCAGGTCAAAGGAGAAGGAGAAAGGTTGTACAGGAGCCTGCCAAGATTACAGAGGTGTGGGAGTGTTACTGAGCAATATGGGAGGACTTGACACACTGGAAAGGAAATGGAATATGGCACTAAAGCCTGTTCTGTGGGAGTAAGGCTGCTGGCTGGGAGGCAGCTTTGAGGACCAAATCAGTTCCTACCTTTGTATAGTTGGACTCTCTGGGTTATGGCTGAGATTTCACTACAGGCAGGTCATGAGATTTCATCCAGCAGTCCCACAGAAGGAATTACTTTGTTGTGGAGTAGAGGTGAATATTGTCTAAGGCAATCAGTTGTGGCTCAGTACGAGATTGTGTTTCAGAAACTGCCCACTTGCAATCCAGGGAGTCCAGTTCTGCTGCCTTCACCAGTAATGCTTAGTCCATACTCACATCCTATCTTTGGAGGGATTCGTGCATGCAGTTCATTTATATACTGTGGCCAGTTCAGGAAGGAACCTGTGGGCCTCAACAGTGTATTTCTTCATCCAACTTACAAGCTCTGACTGCTGGTTGGAGAATAGGAGTACTTGATTCTTCTACAGTGCTGCAGATGATGCAGCAGGGAGAACACAGTGAGCTTTGTGAGAATGGAAGGGCTAAACCTGAAACAATCCTGCATCACTGGGCTTGGCTGTTTCTGGGACTGGAGAAAGATGCAGGGTTTCCTCATCTGATTGCCACAGTTTGTATCAAATGCTGCTTGGGCCCTTTCAACAGCCACCCGTGAAGAAATTACAACTTACTGCTACTCTTCAGTACATTTTGCTTGAGGTATGGCTTTTTATACTGCTTTCTGTGGCATTTGGGCAGTTTAGTCTTTTGGAGCATCTGCAGATAGCAGTGTGAAAGAGTGACCTGGGCATTGCAGCATTTAAAATGATGGCTAGTCAAAGGTTGTACAAAGCTGGTCAAGCTATAACCTTTGCATATAGTAATGCTAATATGAAATGCTATCAGTGCGAAAGCCATTCAGCTGAAATCGTCTGATCCAAGCAATTGGTAGTTCATAGCATGATCTTGTAATGCAGCTTCAAACTTCGGTACTGCTGGCATTGAATTTTAGCTACAGCCAGTTGTCTTCTGGCCTGTCTTGTGTTAACTGCAGGGGCTGAGTTCACATGGTGGAAAGCAGAGTGCTGTTCTTCCTCCCTTCAGTCTTTCTGCAGCTCCATTACTTGTGGTGGCATTGTTCCTGGGTTACACCAAATCTGTGCTTGCTTGCTTTTGATCTGATACATCAGGGTGAAGAAGAGTGACTAATCCCCATCCATTTCGGGAGAGAACAGGGTGGTCAAAAGCTTCCTTTCAGACAAATTGCGTTGTTTTATATCTTCATTTCCTCCTGTCTTTGTTATTGCATTTCTTAAAAATAGCTCTGAGATAGTTAAGGGTTGTTCTTTTAGACACGGGCGTACAGCAGAAAGGGCAGCATGTGGAAAGCACGGGGTAAGCAGTGAGTGAACACTCACTGAGCTTGGTCCTTCAGGCAGTTCTTGAAGAGTTTTGCACCAACAGAAAAGGAGAGAAAAAGGACAAGGTGGAAGGGAGTGTTTATACTGAAATCTTTATTTAGTTCTAAAAGCCTAGAGCAAAGCATCAAACCCCAGAGTGCCTCATCCAAGCCAAGACAGGGAACAGAGTTTCCATTCTGTTCCAGATGAGAAGTAGGTCTCATTAGGAAGGCTTTGGGTGACAAAGCTAAATGTACTTTAAATTTCTCTTCCAATCCATCTCTAATTATTCATGTGTAGATCCTTTTGTAGGGTTGACAAGGAATTTGCCAGAAGCCAGCCCACAAAGGCTTGAGCTGCAGTTTGCCAGCAGACATCCTGAACCCCCCCTGTCACAGGCAATCCTCCTCCTTGGGGAGGTGGCCTCTTAGCAGCATGTTCACTAATTGGGATCATTCTGCAGTGGGTAATTGTTTGTGACACCCACACTGATTGGACTCACCAGTTCTTCCCATCTTGCAAATGGTCCATGACACTTCTGATGAATTTGAAGTTTGGAATCTGAATAAATTTACAGAAAGACAAAAAAAACCCCACTTCAATTGGAAATTATATGCAGAAGAGCAGAGCTGTGCCCTGGGTCAGCCTCCAAGAATGGAGCCACATGGGCATGCAGAAAGAGAGGCCGCACCGTGGGGCTTGTCAGACCTCCTAGTTTTTTCTCTTGTGTTTAATTAGGAGACCAGCCATGCCAAATTAAAAATGGGAGAGTTGGTTCAGCTTGCACAGGACAGGGATGGCCTGACCAAGGACTTTTGGGCTTACTGGGAAACTGCAGATGTACTGAAACATCCCTGGAATGAGTTGAGAAGCCGGTCAGGCCTTCTTGCTGACAGCCAACAGCCAAAGTGATACAGAGGTCTCCATCAAGCTGTGCTTGGAAGCACTATGTGAGGGTTGCAAGCAAGCATCATTTTGCAGAGGAGCTGGAGAGATTTTTTTTGGCTTCTGTGGGCTGAACCAAACTGTATTTTACCGTTTTGTACATTGATATGTGCTTTATTGATGGAGTGAGGATCACACATCTCTAAGAGCATTTTTGTTCAGTCCTTTGCCCAAAGCTCGTCCTTCTGGACCAAGCATAAATTGTATAGTAGGATAAGCGCCATGTTTCACCTGCTTGACAGAAATTGTCATGCTTTGCCTGGTTTGCATCTGTACTACCTGTGGGTGAACTGGCGATACAGCAGGTTTAGGTATTGCAGTAAGAGATTGGAGCTTCAGTTGGGTACTGTAAACTCCATGCAAGTGCTCAGCATCTGCCAGATGTCAGGCTGAGGAGGAAGCTGCAGGGCTGATCTTAGGCCATGGATCAATGAGATTAAAATCCGGGCTTCCCTGCTCCTAAAAGGTCCTAAGTGGTCATATATTTCAGGAAGACTCCAGCAAAATTAGTACTGGACATATATGTCAGGTCTAAGAGTCACTGCTACAGTTCCCATATCCACTGTCTGGACCTTTTGATTGAAAGTACAGAATTAAAGAAGCATTACTCTGTAGTAAGCTTGGCAAGACAGGGAAGTTATTAGTGCTTTTAGGATAAACCTATATTCATATCCTTATTCATAGGGCTAGTAATGACTAAAGCATAGGAGACAAGGATTCAAAGGTGTCCAAAGACAACAGAGTTCATCTTCCTGTCCCTAACAAAGGTCAGTCATCCTTCTGAGCCAGAAACTGTTTCTGGAGACAGAGCTGTCTTTCTGTGATAGCCGTGCTCCATTCCACAGGCAAATGAAGTTCCAGGTGCAAATTAACATGGAAAATAATGAGCAGCCATCTACATTTGAGCTTTGGAAAAGGGGAACTCTTTATATCATCTCTCATTTCTTCCAGTTCCTGCCTGCCCAGCCACAACAGGCCAGCTCAGTGGACTTTTAATAGTGGTCCTTGTAGAATTCACTGTAGCAAGCTGAGTGCTGGTATATGATACAAATGCAAATCTTTCCTCCCAGTGGACTTATGAAAATGCGAACAGCTCTCTGCAGGTCTGGCTGGATATTGAAGGATTTTCTCAATAAACTCATCACCCTGGGGCCTGTTATTACACTGTACGTATTCAGTGCTAACTGACAGAGTTAGATAGTGGGAGGGAAATCAGCATCTTGTCTTGGAGGCAAAGCTGAAGGTGCTTCTCAGGAGATCAATACTGTAACATAGAGTTCAGTTGTCAGGGCACCGAGCTGTGTGATTTCATCATTTATGCAGACATGTTCAGTTTATACAGAATCACTAATGGAACGAGAACTCCACCTTGCACAGCAAAAGGCTGATGAATTAGTGGAAATGCAGAGGACTTGCAGGAGGAGTTCCATTGCTACAGAAAAGCAGATAGTACATATCAGATACCAGCCATTCCACAAAGTCATAGAACCATAGAATGGTTTGGGTTGGAAGGGACCTTAAAGCTCATCCAGTTCCAACCCCCTGCCACGGGCAGGGACACTTTCCACTAGACCAGGTTGATTGAAGCCCTGTCCAGCCTGGCTTTGAACAGTGCCAGGGATGGGGCAGCCACAGCTTCTCTGGGCACCCTGTGCCAGTGCCTCAGCACCCTCACAGGGAAGAATTTCTTCCTTATATACATATGTATTATATAGTATATATATATTTGACACTCTATAGTTATGATTTCTCCAGGGAAACCCTCTAATTAATGCCCCCTATATTCCCTAAAATAAATTTCTCATGTATTTCTCATCACCTTTGTTAGTCTTGTGTTATGTTGAGGTAAAGTCGGAAGATGTGCCCAAAGCCATACAGAGAATGAAGAAGTCCTGACTGGAGATGGGCAGGTGCACTTTACAGTTGCCTCTTGGATGTAACGAATAGGGTTAATTAACTGTTGAAGGTTTCTTCAGTAGTAAAAGCCAGGATACTCGTCTGGTCATGCAGAATTCGCTGAAGCCAGCAGGATCCTACAGGAGTGGTGTGGTCCAGCTTTCTGGCTCCTATCAGAGGGTTAGGACTTAAATGGGATCAAGGACTCAGTCTTTTGAGTCAGAGCGCTGCTTACAAGAGATGATAATTTTTATGACTCTTACCAGGAGCAACCCATCTCCTCAAACCCAGCATCCTGCACATTAGTTTAACTGATAATCTTCTGGAGCTTTAGCAGATTCACAGGAAAGAGTGGATCTGGAAGGATTCCTGGAGGCTGTCAAATAAGTATCCAGCGTTTCAATTGCAATGAGCTCCAGTGCATCTTCCCTAAATCTGTTTCAAGTTGGTCTTTTCAGGGTCAGTGGAATACAGTATAAATCCTGGCTTGCTCAAGTCCTTCAGGCAGAGAATTTGGGGAATACATATGGAAATACTTTTGCCTGGTGTTCTCTACTCTGCACCCCTCCCAAACAGAACAGACATTTGTGTTGCTGTATAAAAGGGGAAAAACCTCCGAGCCTGGAGTAATGTATACAGTTCAATAATACATGAAATTCAAAGCCACACATTAATCACATTCATGTTTAACTTTCAGATTTAAACCCCTGCAGGTTGGCTGCCCTTTGTTCTGTTAAGTGGAAGGGGGCATTCCAGCCTCTCAGGAAGAGTTCAAATGCTGCCTCAGGTAACAAGTACAATTGACTTTGTAGGCCTCATTGTATTCTCCCTTCCGGGCAGAGTGAGAAGCTACTGCACAGGTTGGCCCCTTATCAGGCTGTTCAAAGGAAGAAAAGTTTGGACAGCAAAGGTTTGGCAGGTCACTGCAAAGGGTTACTGGCAGGTTCAGGAGGCCAAGACTGGAAAAGTGATGATGCTGCGAGTCAGAATCCAGCTGCATCGGCAGGTCTGGGCAGGAAGAACAAGATATACAACCTCTCCTTCCCTTCCACCACCATCAGGTTTCAAACCTCTTGTTTTCATTAGTCAGCTCTTTTGCATATTTTTGTGAGCAGCATTTCATGTTGGAATGCTTGTCTCTGATGTGTGTTGGAGTATTAACAACTGTTCTGAGTGGTTACTTTTGTCCAGGTTTCATTTGCTCATCTGAGTGCTGCAGCTTCCTTGCCGCTGGCTGTTCAGACCCCCATTCCCTCCTCCTCTTTCAAAATGCCATGACAGTATGCCTTTATCCTAGCTTTTCCCAGCCAGCCTGGCTTTCCAGGGCTCCACACAGGCAAATTAAGCCACAGGGAGCAAAGACTATTTTGCTGCCCTTCGTCGGCCAGCTGCCATAGGAACCTGCCTACTTGCTAATATCTACAGTGGCCTTAGTTATAAATACCAGTGGGGTGCTGTGGCTAACCAGAGACTGAATTTTATTTGCAGTAGCTGATTTGCATCAGGGTTATCCAATCATAGCAAGATGTGGCAGCAGTGATGGTTATGCTGTGGCTGCAGATAGATTGGAAGTGACTTCAGGTGGACCAACTTGGTTATTCTGTTATGTATTACATGCAGAAAGAGGAATTGTTCCAGTTGTGGTATGGTGGAGGTTAAGAAGGTAGCAAAATCCTCACCAGAACTGGGTAAATGGCAATTAGTCTGCAATATTTTGGGCATAAGGTAGTTTAAAGTGCATCTGCAGATCTGTTATGACATGTCCTCCAGCTCCCAAATCCCAGTGTGTCACCCCAGGTAAGACTTCAACTGAAGATGTTTTGTTTTAATCATGGAGATGCAATGAGCATCCCAAGAGTGTTTATAAACATCCCATAAAACAGGATATGGGACGTACTTTCTATAAGTAAACACATGGGTGACTCAGTGAGACTTGCATCACCAGCAAGTGAGCGTGAACTTTGAAGTTAAATGGTCAATGCCAGAGAGTCCAAAGGTTTGTACACAATGGAGAAAATGCCAAAATCTGTGTAGCGGAGATATAGTGTTGGGTTAAGAGCTGTATATATAATGATGAGCTCTTCCTAGTGGGTCATCCAAGGGCATTTTGTGTGTTAAACTCAGCTTCTGATGGTGCAAATCATTAATAGCCATCAAAGTGGTGGAAGAATTTGATCAGGTCAGGTTGGACAGAGCCTCGGGTGACACGGTCTAGTGTGAGGCATCTCTGCCTGTGTCAGGGGGCTGGAACTAGATGATCTTGAGGTCCTTTCCAACCCAAACCATTCTATGATTCTATGATCCTGTGAGGTCCTCTCCAAAATCTAAGCGGAAGAATAAAGAGGTCTTCTTAAGAAGGGGTGTAATTTGAATGCCTGTTGAGATCAAGCGGTAAATTCATCACTTGCGCTTGCTGACAAACAGCCTACCACCCAACCAGAAAGGCAGCATGGCCTGAAGGACTTCCATGTAGAGTACAAATAGAGAGGTGCAGTAGAGGGCATAATTTGCCTGTGCTGCCAGTTGGAGAGAGAATCTTGTACGCAACAACACTGAATTTAACTTGCAGTTATAAAGTGCATTCTGTTCTTGTAAGGCCACACTGGGGTTTTACTGAAACAAATGGCAAAGCTCCCACTGACAGGGTTTGGCTTTCAGCAACTTCAGCTACGGAAGTTGTTCTGTTATGTATTATGTGTAGAAAGAGGAAAGTTTCCAACCTATCCAGCTTTGATGCAAACAACTTTTCCTATTTATAGCAAAAGGATAATGTGTGTCCTGTAGGCAGCATACAAACATTTCCAAAAGGCTGGATTATTGAATAGTGCTTTGGAATCTTCGTGAGAGATCACAGAAGTGACATTCCAAACTTGCTCCCTATGCTTCTGCACTATCCAACTATATGGCAAAGTGTGGAACAGGCTTCTCGAAGGCCTATGTTAACTTGAAATCAGTATAAAGCCAGGATCCTAACTTAGACAAGTGCTGGTGTTTCATAGTTAAAGGTTGCCATAAGGAGTAGTATTAGTTGGAACATAGTGAAAGATCTCAGAGAAGTTCTGTTGACTTAAAAAGGAGCAGGCGTCAGCTCAGCTTCTGATCTAAAGGGTTTGACACACAAGCAGGCATCTGTCAGCTGCCCAGTAATAACTTGCTGTTGGTATATCCTGACCCTGTAGCAATCCACAATAAATAATTTAGATTTAGTGTTATGATCTGTGAGAAAGCTTCCCCATATTAGATAAAAGAAAAGGCCCCAGGGACCTGAGTGTGCACGTGGACTGAGAGAAGCTGGTGTGTGGTAGTTTGTTACGTTGCAATCACACATTTCTGTGTCAGAGCTTTGTGATACAGCAATTCCCATTTTTTCCTAACGTCTCTTTGCTGCTTCTTTTCAACTGCCATTTTCCCTAACAGAGAGGAGAGATTTCTGTCATGGCATTCATAGGCCAATACTGAAATCCTAAGTTTGATGCCCATATACCATTTCTTCTTTCTGTTTTCCTGACTGACAGAGATATGCTCTATCCCACTGCCCTAAGGGAACAAGACTCGTAGTCGTTCGCTGCTGGTTGTCTCAGCTTAGAGTAACCAAATGCAAGCTTCAGCTTTTCTTTACATCTGTAAGGGTTAGATGGATGCTTACTCAATTACTGGTGGCTCCGGTCTTTAAAGGTGGGTTGTAGTTGGAAGATGTCTTTATGATCAGCCAAGCTGGTCCAACTTCTGAAAACCTGGCAGGCACCCTCTGGTTCAGCCTGTGGAAAACATTCATACACGAATGGTGGAAACATCCATTTCTTTCCTAGAATCACAGAGTGGTTTGTGTTGGAATGGACCTTAAAGCTCATCCAGTTCCAACCCCCCTTTGAGCAGACCAGGTTGCTCCAAGCCCCATCCAACGTGGTCTTTCATATCTGTTTGTATCATTTATTCGTATAAGGAAGGTACTAAGTTTGAAGTGACACCTGAGCAAACAAAATCACATTTATGATCTTGCAGAAGCTGTGATGGCTTCTGAGTAAGGCCAAGTTTTTCCAGAAGCCAGAGATCAGAGGTGTCTGGAATTCCAATGCAGAGAAAGGATTGGGTCTCCCTACCTCCAGTGCTGGACATTGGGGTGCCTACTAAATCTTCCAGTAGGTGGAATGGGACCTGCACGTTTCTTTATCTCACTCAAAGCCTAGTTAGGTGAGATCCTGGTGAGATCCATGGCTAGCTCATCCAGCAGAGTGTCCTGAGTGGAGGTGTATTCAGGGTAGCTGAAGACATCGGCCCCTGTGAGCATTAGCTCTCTGTGCTGGCAGTAACTAGCTCTGGGATGAAAAGGCAGCAGGGGCTGGCACATTCATTTCAAGGTTTATAAGTAGTGGGCTTTGAAGAGGTGCACAGTTCCCACTCAGAAAAGAACATTTTTTCAGTCCAAGGTGTGGGATAAAGAAACTCCTATGACATTCTAGAGAGGAGAAACCAGTGGCTCTTTGCTTTGCAGCATGGCAGAGGTGATTTATACCTTCTAGAAGGGTGTGTAGGCCTTGCTTAGGCTGGGCTTAGGCTGGGCTCAGCTCCCTGAGCTTCATAACAGTGCTCTGGCAGAGCAGATTAGTTCCACTATCCCAAATTGTTAAAACTATAGTTAGGAATATTCTTTGGGAGAGCCTGAAGTTAATGTGAGGTACCAGGTCATATCTAAAAGGGCTGTTTCTTAGAAAGCAGTGTCTGATGAAAGACTTACAGTCTCTCTTCAGTTCACATGGTGGTAAAAGAATACTTCAGCCACACTGCAGGCAGCCAGATCGTTCATAAATAGATTCAGTAACTGAACGTGATCCTACGTGTATAGAACTTGCTGTTCTTTGACCCACCTAACTCGTTCCAGGAGGGCTTGAAAAGGAGCAAAATAAAAGTGTTTCTAATTAAAACTGTGAAAAAAGGTTTCAAGAACATCAGTTGTAGAATTACTTAATTCACAGTGTTTCCTAATTCTCCCCATGATTTGACATGAAAGGTGGGTCTGTGGCCAGCTTGTCAAGTGGGATCACTTGGCTACTGGCTCACACACATGGATTGCAAGCCAAGATCTGCCCTACCTCCTCACTGCGCCGCTGATGTGCTGCAGCGTGGCAGGAGGAGGCAGATGGACGTGAGCAGGAACAGTGCGAAACTGGCAGAGTCAGCACTTCATTTGGATGCCATTTTTACAGCTGTTGAATGTTTGAATTTGGGAAAGGAGAGCCAACTCCTGATTTTAAGACAAGAATAATTCCAGTCCTTTAGTGCCTCAATGAGGGGAGTAACCGGGAGTGACAAAGTCTTTGAGATTTGGCAACTTCTGCGCACGTTTCTCCTTGTCAACTTCTTTAGGTGACAGATTAGAAAGGCTTTGTTGTTGTTGTTGCTAAACCTTTGGGGGGAAAAGCATGTATGAGATTTCTTAAGTTGGTTTAGGTCAGGGCAAAACTTATTTGATCTCGAGTTTCACTGCAATTTCGATCATTCTCTCTGGCATCTGGTGCCTATTTATAAGGTACAAAATAAGGAATCACTTAAAAGCATGCACAAGCAAATGTGAAATTTGTGCTAAAACAATGCACTCGGGGATTTTAATACAGTAATTGACCCCTTCCTTGTTTGTCTGTCTAATGCTCGCTTTGTTCTCTCTCGATCTCACAAGATATTGAATTCACTGGCTAGAGAAGGGCTGCAGACTAGAGAAAACAGAAAAATTTGCTGAGAAAGCAGAAGAGGTTAGTGGAAAAATCTCATTTTCTCTGCGCAAACAGTACTTATTCTCCTTGTGATCAACACCAGATACTCTCCAGCAATGGTTTCTTCTTGTTCACTCCACCCTGAAAGAGTTTTTCTAACCAGAACTGTTGTGTTTTACTGGTTTTACAGATCTGATAAAAAAAGCTCAGAGCACCATCCAATCCATTTCAGATAACAGCAGCTCAGGACTGAAAACCTCCCACCTCACGAATTCCCAGCTTCCGAAGAGGTTTACAGACAGTGGTGACAGCCCTAAGCTCTCTTGCTCTTATTCTGCATGTTTGTCATGGAAAAGAAAGCTGAGGAGTGTTTGTGGCTGGCAGGCTGGGAGGGAGAAGCCATGTGCATCTGGGTGAATTGTGCTCAGTGCAAAGCCAATGGTCAGCGCTGCACACCGCACTGTGCTTCTGTGTGACATGGATACTGTGAACCTGCATACTGACACCATGGTTTGAAGTGCTTGTTCTGCAGCCCAGAATATGCAACTTTTTCTGGTAACTAAGAATTTAGAGTGCTGCCTGTCTGGTCCCATGCCTCAGCGCTGGGTGGACTGTTCTGCAGGTGGAAATAGGGACAAGAGCCACAGTTTCAGGGGTATCTCCTCGTCTGCATCCTTTGCTTGTGTCCAGTCATCCCAAACTCTTCTCTTCCAGCCCTATCTCTATCCTGGGTGAGACTACTTCGGTCAACGAGTGCAATGATTTCAGTATTTCCTGTTCTTAACTCTTGGACTAATACTTAGGTCTCCAGCCTCTGACTTAGTTTCTTGCTTCTCAGATGCCAAGTAGCTATTTGGATCCTTTAACCAGGCTTTTCTTATGCTGGCAGAACAAGTTACCAGCATGGCCCCATTCCTATCAGTAGGTGTGCTTCATGTAGCCTCCTTGTTTCTCGGCCTGTTAGCTCTACCTCTCTCCAGGAGCAAGTGTTCAGCAGAGCAAGGATGACACAGCCAGACCCTGATGCAGGACATCCATTTGTCTTGCTTAGAAATCCTGAGGTTTGAGGTCTGATAATTAAGTGTTTCATTAAGCCTGATGCTGCGGTGGAGCCTGGAAAAGTGTATGCTGTGTGTTAGAGCACAAGCCTCCCTGATTGGAACGGCCACTGAGGAAGAGCTGAGGCTGCTGTGTTGGATAAATCCTTGTCTGAAAGGATCCAGTGGGTCTCTGAGCGAGGCGGAGGTGCAGCTGACAGCAACATGTCCTACTGACAGGCTGAGCCACGCACCACCACCAGTGGGCTCCACCAGGAACCTCTCAGTGGAAGCGGGATGGGATGAGTGTCCTTGGAGGAGGAGGAGGAGACAGGGGAAGATCCTGAAAAGGGCCAGGAAGTCCCAGGGAGCTGGAAGACTGTCAGAAGGAAAAGATGTGACTGGAAGGGTCCCAAAGACATTTAATGTGGGGAGGAGATTCAGATGAACTGGAAGATATTTGAGCATGGCTGGTTCCCGGATCACCTCCTTATCACCAGGTTCAGGAATCTCTCCAGGGCCTATTGGGAAAAAGAGGTTTCTTGATGAATATTTGCACTGAGTAGTTGTGCTGCAGATACATAGATGCAAGGCACCCTTTGGTCCTGTGCTTAGATGCAGCTACACTGATCTGCATCGCATCTCTGCTCAAAATCTTCTTTGTCCTGAGGCACTGCTCATCATGATCGTAACAGTTTTGAAAGCACAAAATGAGAATTAAATGGCAAATCGTTTCAGGAAAGGGAGTTAAATCCCAGAAAATACTTATGCTCCCAGAGTATCTCCCTGCTGTCAGGTTGTGCTGTAGTCAGTCATGTCAGCATTGCATTGGCCACTCTGATTTTCCCAAGTGCCAGCTGGGTTATACCTGGACAAGAAAGAAAAACCTTGTATGGTGCTGAGAACTCCCTGTTTAGGTGCCTGTGCACAGACAGATGATGTATGCAGTCAGTGTTAGCTAAAGGGTATTCTGTGGTTGGAAGAAAACACTGTATAGCATTTCTTCTCCACCACTGGGAATGACCTGTGGTCTCTGCTTTTCTCTTCAGCCTGCTGTTTAGTGCTCCCAAACAATGGAAAGAGCTCACATTTAAAGTGTTTGCTCATCTTAAACCTAAGACCCAATCAAAAAGGAACTCTTTGAAAGAAGTTTTCAGCAATAATTTACTTCACTCTAATATGAACAAGCTTGAACTGAAACTTTTGTGACCTCTGACTTGTCAGATTTTTCTTCCCAGACCTTCCCCTTTAGCACATTTTTCAGGATAATACAAACCAATCTGTTTATTATTTCCAATTTTAAAAAGTAAGGAAAAAAAGGATCGCATCCTCGTGAAAATTGCTTCATTGTTGGGCTGTTTGAGTGGTCAGCGTAATATATCATTGTTTGTTCTGGCAGAACCATCTATTTATAAGCTAGTATGTGTCAAACTCTCTTTTTGGCAAAAGGGGGAAGACACCTGGTTTAGTTTAGATTCCTTGCTATGTAATTCCAAACATCGTTCCGTCCTCTTGGATTGAAAACGCAGGCTGGGATCCAGGCTTAAGAGTGCTGCTGTCATTCACAGGATGCTCAAGGGCCTCTGCTCTCAAGGTTCATGAGATCATAAATTCTTTGTTAATTTTCCTTTTTTCGCAGTTCAAGTCCAGGCACAAGCCCAAAGTAGGGTACATATTATATGGAAGTGAGGTGCAGTGTGTCCCTGTTCAGAGAGAGTTGCCTGTATTGACCAACAGAGGCAGCCGCAATGAACTGATGAGGTCAAGAGGAGTGGATCACCTCTGCAAAGCTGTCATAAAACTGGGCCATGTTTGGGCATAGGAATTAGGAACATTGTGTTTCCGCATTCAAGGAAGTGGACGGGAACTGATGATGAACTTGCTATTGAAAGACACTATTCAATAACAGTGCAATAATGCCTTTCCAGAGGTGTCTTTGTAGTTTACTAGTTCCCTCTTTTTAGAGTTTACATAGAACATACTGTAGCAGCAGTCTTTTAATATAGTTCCCCTTTTGAGTCAGCTAGATCATGCTATTAGATAAGTTTCGGGGTGTGCATGTCACTGTTGCTTGGTGGTAAAGTTCAAGAGCTTCTATTGATGGATTCATATTGATTTCAACTATAATGGTTTACGGATCTCATAAAGGGCACTGGGTTTATCACTGTCAGGTGATTGGTATGGTGGGAGTTGTAGTAGGCAATGCTGTGTGCGTGTTCAGCACTTCATAGAATCCTGGAATGGTTTGCACTGGAGGGGGTCTTGAAGCTCATCCAGTTTCAACCCCCTTGCATGGGCAGGGACACCTTCCACTGGAGCAGGTTGTTCCAAACCCCTTCCAACCTGGCCTTGAACAGTGCCAGGGATGGGGCAGCCACAGCTTCTCTGGGCACCCTATGCCAATGCCTAAGCACCCTCACAGGGAACAAATTACATAAATTACACTTAGATAAATGTAGTAATGATGAAAAAGAAGGCAAGGTGGGAGAAAAAGAGGGTGAGATAGGAAAATGACTGGTGTAGATCCTGACCACACACTGTATCCCTTGTTAAACCAGTGAAACCAGTCCTTTGTGTCCGTAACATCATAGCATTGCATCATTGCCACGTTCAGCCTTCAGCAGGCTTTGTTTTGTCTCTGTGGTGGATCTTCTCTCTTCTAACTGAGAAGGAGCCCTTTGCAAGGAGCTGGCCAGTTGTCTAAATAGGCTCAAGACCCCATGATTATTTTCACTTCATCCTCCTGGTGAGGGAGATAGGTGGTCTGGAAAACAGAGTCCAAATGAAATGGTTCATCCCCGGAGCAGCACAACTATGCTTTGAGGCTAACTTACTTTTCATAATTTATCTTGTAATATAAGCCAATGCAGTAGTTTAAGACAAATTTATTTTAAGCCTTAAAGGGCAAAGGACTTGTATATTTAACTTGTATATTTAAGTTAAGTTTGACTTAAGTACACTGAAGTCAGCAATGGCTGTTACCTCAGTGACCGCCTATCTCCTACTAGGCAAAGTCCTTCTGTTCCTGCAGCCCATGTTTAGACACTGTAGTAATACAGCCGTGACAGTGCTCTGGGAAGGAGAAATGGAGCTTGGTTGTGAGTGGATGAGTGGTTATCGGTGGCAACTGAACACTTACCAATGTAGTGAGCAACACTGTCACCGTTTCTGAGGTGCGTTAGGTCCTGAGTTGTGCAATGAATGGAGTTAGGCACCCAAACCCAGCACTGACATCAGATGTTGCTGAGAGGGCTGTGAGAGGCTGCAAGGGAAGTATATTTCTGTTTCCATTCAACCAGGTGTGGTCGCAGCAGTGACAGCCTTCTTGATAACAGACCTTGAGTTACAACATTTGGTGAAGTGGAAAAGCTAAGGAACTCTTTAGAGCTTATTTAGCCCAAAGGGCTTCAATCCACATCTTTCCATTTCATATGGGAAGATAACTTGTGGTGGGAGAAGGGGATTCTCCAGCATTTCCACTGAAGCTGCTGGAGCCAGAGGGAGCATTACTGTAGCCACAGAATGTGTTTTCCTGTTTTCCAGTGGTTCTAGTTCTTAAAGCTCTGCACATATTTCACTGGGTGGCACTTTAATGCAAAATTCAGAAGCTGTCTACTTACACATGGGGTTTGTGTCTTCTTTCATTCTGAAATCTGAAATCCCTCCAGCTTGCACTGGAGGGACCTAAGTGGTTTGCTGGATCTGGCCCTAAGTATTTCTTCTGCTCAAAATATAAAGTGTCATCTTCCTGTTAATGGAGCATCTTCTCTGATGAGGCCATTCATTTCCTTAGTTGTCTGTTACCAATTCCAGGCTACTTAAATGAGTGGAAGTTAACGTGGATATGCATGACAAATACCTTCATTTAGCCCAGTCTCTGATGGCTTCTGGGTCTGAGAAGGGAGGTAAGCTAAGAACGTAGAGAAGGTAAAAGAAAACATTGTTAGGAGTCAGTTAAGGGGCCACATTCTCTGCTTTTGCATTCAGAGGTTCTTTCCTGTTACTCCTGTTAAGCAGTAGGACAGACTGCCCCTCGCTATATCATTTCTTTGAGCATATATTGGGTTTGGGTTGTTATCCAGTGAGAGAGAGACTGGATGTTGTGGATTAGAAGCATTTCATACTGACTCTGTGTGGACTGAGGATTTAGACGTGGCCATAGTGAGACTTTCCATGTTTTTCCCGTGCTGGTAGATCACAGCAGAAGCAGCGCTTGCCAGCTTAAACGTAACAAAAAATGTGAACATGAAAAAAGGATGAGCACGTCCTTCAGTTTCCTGTCAGGGATGTAATGTTACTTCTAGTTTTGCCAGTGTTCAGGCTCTTTTATTATCTGAACCTTGGGGTTGTGAAACAGTGTGTCACCTTTACACTGTTGGGCTGTGTTGAAAACAATGTTTCTTGGACACAGTGTGACAGCACTTACCAAATAGAGAGCAGAGGAATGTGATGGCACCAGAGAGCAGAGGTAGTAATAGGAGTATGACTCAAAGAACTTGCCTCAGGCTTAAGAAAATCTTTTTACCCTGCAGTCAATTATACATCTTTGTTCGCTCCCTTCATACTTCAGAGTTCTCTGCTTCCTGTGGTACCTATTTATTAAATCTAATGGGCTCAGTCTTTTACAATCATAAACGCATAGAATGGTTTGGGTTGGAAGGGTCTTAAAAGCTCATCCAGTGCCAGCCCCCTGCCATGGGCAGGGATGCCTTCCACTAGAGCAGGTTGCTCCAAACCCTGTCCAACCTGGCCTTGAATACTCCCCAGACTGGGACTGTCCTTAAATCATAAGGGGGAAGAGCATGCAGGGCATTAGAACAACTCTATTATTTTGTCTTCCTTATGCAGTATGGAGTCCAAATACAGGATCCTTGCTGCTCTTGAATGCTGAGTCCTGGCAATGAACACTACTTCCAGTTCTGTCCATATCATAGCAAAAAGAATGGCCTGTTCCAGTGGTGACGGTATAGATCGTTTTACGAGTGTGTTACACCAAACACCACAAGCTAGTAGATTCTGAATTTTATTTGGTGGTAATCTTGATCAATAGCAGCTAAATCATTTACAGAAGTAAATGGGAAGAAAATGTCTCATTTATATTCCAGCTGTGCAAAGGGATCTTGGGTTTTCCCCATCCTCTCCTCCCCAAGCTTGTCAGCAGTAGGAATTCCTAGTAATAGAAGCCAGACAATGCAGGTGTTTCTAGAGTGATTGTGATCTTTCTGATGAGCTGCATCTGCAAGAGATCTCATCATCACAAGCAAAGCAGGAGTTATGAAGGAAGATGCCCCTCAAGCAATGAACTGGCAATTAAAATAGTATTAGAGGCTCTGAGATGTGGAATTGCCTGGGAAATCTGGAAATACAGTAAAGATAGATCTGAAGATGTCATTATGCCACCAAAATCTTGGAAGCATAATGGACTGCCAAAGGAGCCCAGTGCAATTAGGTAGTGCTGCAATCCAACTTTTGGAGCTTAAGCTGTATTACTAAGATCAGGGGCCCTTATCAAACTCAGTCCCAATAGGCTGTCCTAAGTCATCTGCCCTAAGTTATCACAGAAATGGCTGCAGAAAAGTAAAGTGCTGACCTTGGGAGAATAGCATTTTGCTGCTGTGAGAGTCCTTAGGATGACAGCCTTGGAGCCTGGGGTCTGGTTTCCTCACGCAGAGCAGCAACATAAGGTTTGGTACATTACAAACTGAGTGGTCTCACACTGTATTTGGAACAAGAAGATTTAATTGAGAGGGAAGTTGATTAACAGTGGCTAATCAAGGCCACATTTTCTTCTAGCCTCTCAGCTGGGGCATGTGAAGCATTTGCAAATGGTTGTCATTCCAAGCCTGAAGCTTTAGTGAGCGCAAGATGCATTTACACATGGAAAATGCATATGCGGTAACCTGCCGAGAGCGTTTCATAGTGCTTGTGGCCACTGTCTGGTTTCCACTGGGAAAAGTAAAGTGGACCTCAGCTTCCTGATGGCAGCTCTATTCCCTTCTGCTCACCCCTGCTGCTGCTGGAAGATCTTATTTCTTGTTATGCTTGGTTGCCTGAGATTGAGGTTTCTTTCTCCTAGCACTCATCCCTACTCTGAGCTCTACAGTCCTAACAGGATGTAGTATTGAGGCGAGAAGTTACTTCCATATAATCAGATGCAAAAATAGGTGATTATCCAGGACACGTGTTGGGATTTTCACCCTTGAATGCCAGTCCAAAACCCTGTTCTTGAGGTAATCCATCCTGATTTGTGGGGTAAAACCAGCTGACACATGGATGTGTGACACAAACAATTAAACTGTCCCTTCTCAAACTAGAGGCATGGCAGTCCTTTGGTTTTGCCATTGTTACTTGGAAAGAGACAAATGAAAAGCATTCTTCAGTGTCATGCAGCCATGACCTAAAGTCAAAAGGATGTCTAAGTTGTTACTGGAGGAGATCCAGTTGTAGAGAGAAAAATTCATGCCAAATCAGCTAGGGAAAGTTGACTGAAATATGTTTGAACAGACAGATTGTTCAGCCATCTACACAGCTGACTCAATAGAGGAAACAGCTATTCCTGGGTAATTGGAAGCAACTATGTGTATATATACATAAAAAAACATTGGCCAATCTTTCTAGTTGTCACTGTTTCTCTCAGTGGGAAGTCTGAAACCCCATGGTAGCAGGGGGAGAACTCAAACCAAGACACTCAGTGTCAGTACTCTCCCACCGCATGGCCCAAAGTAATTCTCTATTTTGTCATAGGAATATACAGCTCTGGATGTTGCTGAGCACTTGTGTGCAGCAGGAGATGCTGTTTCACATCCACTAACCAGCTGTCCCCATTCATTCCTGCCTTCACAAACCATACCAGATTTCCTTTGCTTCATCATATATCCTGAAACAGGGAAAGCTGTTTGGTTTAGTCGCTAAATCCTGGTTACTGAATCCAAAGATGGGATTTTGTAATATCAGTGCAGAACCATGGCATATACTTGTTAGGAAAACATTTAAAATGCCCCAGTCTGCATTAATTTGCATTCTGGGACTTGGCAGCACCACCAAAATTTGTATTTGTTTTAGGATACCACTAGAAGAAAATCTGTTCCCTTCAAAGCATGTGGCTGCCCCATCCCTGGCAGTGTTCAAGGCCAGGTTGGATGGGGCTTGGAGAAACCTGGTCTAGTGGAAGGTGCTCCTGCCCATGGCAGGGGGTTGGAACTGGATGAGCTTTAAGGTCCCATCCAACCCAAACCAGTCTGGGATTCTATGGTTCATTTACCCTTCCTTGCCAACCTGTCTCTGTTGGGCTAACAGCAGGACACAGCTGCTCAGGACCTGCCTTTTCTAGTGTTAAACTGAGCCCCATGCACTTGTTTTTCCAAGATACCCCACTCACTCCCTCCAAGATTTATGGTCACCTAGTCACATGTTAAAAAGGTTATTGGAAAAATATGTAAATGAAAGTCAGTAAGTGCAGCGGAGTGATGTAAAAGCGGACTTATTAGCAACAGGATGCAAGGTCCTGCACATGCTACATTGCTTTTGCTGGAAACATCATCAAAGAGCTTTCCAAGGCTGCAAGGCCCAGATGGATTTTCCATCTTTATGCACCAGCCCTGAGCCAAAGCTGAATTCACAGGTGAAGTTGACACCCCAAGACATGGGGAGGTGCCTGGGCTGGGTGTCTGGCCCTCACACAGGCTGCTTTGGTCTTTAGGCTGAAAATACACATCACAGCTATTCCCTTTCCAGGCCCATTGGAGCTTTTCCTCTTCTAGAGACTACACATCCATTTGCCACCAGCCGACAGGGCAGTGCTTTAACCCTGTGCTTTTCTCCCATTGCTGGCAGGGAAGTTTTAGACTTACACAGCGAAACACCAGTGCCACAAAACACATCTGCTTTCAGCACCCACACGGCTTCTGGCTAGGATTTCTGTGGCAGCTTGTGGCAACCAGGCTGGGCAGCAGGACACTGAGTAGAAAGAGCAGAACCCCATTTTCTCTAGGGTATCTGCCTTCCCTGATGCAGGCTCTGGTTTTCAGAGTGAGAAATTCTCCTACTGTGTAACTGATGGAGAGGGTTAGTGGTGGCTTTGGCCGTGCTGGAGAACAGTTGGACTTGATGATCCTAAAGGTCTTTTCCAACCTCACTGATTCCATGATTCCATTTCACACAGCCAGTACTCCAAGGGGAGAACCAGATCCAGGTCTTTGGTATCCTCAAGTTGTCAGGAAAGGTCTAGATTGCAAAATTTGGGAATTAATGTTAGTTAAGTATCAAACAGGTATACTTGAACTATACTCTGCAGAGCCCCTCTTGAATTCCATAACAGAGTTGTCAGCATACCAGGCTGGATCCGATTCTGTAGCCAGAATTCCCAGTAAATTCCCTGTCTGAAGTGGTGTTTGCTCTCTGATTGCCCAAACACTGCAGATCGCTTTTGCATCAGGAGCAGAGCATTTGTGGCTGCAGCAGCAGTCAGCTCTGCACTGCTTTGTGTGCTGGGAAGGTAACGCAGCAGCCAGCAGGCCCCATGCCCGGATCCATGCTCTGCATGAGCAGAGCAGGGATTCTGCTGTGCACGTTCATCCACTAGATCAGGAGCCAGATGGGTGTATTCAAGTCACCTTCAATCTGGTCTTTGGAAACCTCAAACTGAGACAAAAGAAAAAGCCCTCAAACAATAACAACAAAACCAGCATGTGACTAAAAGCTGGAATGAGGCACTGCCAGGATTTCGCTTGGCAACCCATCATCCTAAGAATCTGCTTCTTGCCACACTTGTGCAAGGCACATTATTGAACATTTCCTGACTATTTGCCCAGGATGCTATAAATGCTGTCCAAATAGCAGGGTCTCGCCTGCCTCTTTGATACATCTGGCTAAATTGCATTAAGCAGCACGCCAGAGGCTGATGGAGTCCCCACAGGACGTGCTCCGGCTGTCAGGCTCTCTAAAGAGCCCGGGTGATGAATGACAGTGCTAACATTAAACAGCCTGCCTGTGATGTTGTTCAAGTGTCCCTCCCCAACAGCTCGCCTGCTGCCCCGTCTTCTAGGAGATAACCCAGCACAACAGAACATTACCTCATTAAGAAAGCTAGCTGTAATTAAAACCAGACTGGGCATCACCTCCCTTACATTAGCTTGATGGGTCCACCCTGCCATTTAAATTCCGTTTGGGAAGATTAATATCCATACACACATTGTGAAGAGTGACGTTCTTAGGAGTAGACAGTTTGGAGCAAATTTAAATGTGGTGAAAGTGAGCATCAACAATCAAAATTGGAATCACAGGGCTTTCAGATGTTCATGCAATACTCTGGAGGGGTTATGTGTATGCGGGGGGCGTGCATGTGAGAGATCTCTTCATCCCTGGCTTAAAAGAAATGGAGAGACGTGATTTTGTCCAAACCTCCTGTTAATTCCATCCAGACGTATTGTTTAGGCCCAGGTCCTGTATCAGTACAATATACCTGTCTGTACCCAAAGAAACAACATACCAGCTGAGGAATGTCAGGAACAATTCACAGGATAGCCACAGCAGAGTCTTCTACAAACATCCCATCACATCAACAACTCTGTTCCTCCCATTATTTTGAGTTTCAGGGTAAAGAAAGGCCAGGTAAGAGATGGATTTGGCTGGCCCCTGAACGGATGGAAAGGAAAGGGGAAAATGAATCATATCCATGAACTCACAGCTCAGTTTTCATGGCACTCAGGTTTTTCTTCCCTGATGACTCTCTGGTTTATTTTAAACCAAAGGTTTTAAGTTCAAAAATGACTTAATTTGGAATAATTTGAAGCAAGCCAGTAGCATCACTTAAGTCACTTATTTTGCCTTTTATTCCTACAGAATGTTTGGCACAGAGCACTGCCATGGTTTGTGCAGAATTCCCATTGCAGGAGCAGCCTGACACAATGGAAGCACTTTTTACCTCAGGATTTTACTGCCACCCCGACTGACAGATCTAAGGGCCCTAGGCAAAGAGCACTATCCATGGCAGCAGCACAGGCTGTCCCTCAGGTGTGCCAATACAAGCAGGTGTGTTATCTGCTGGCAAAACAGAATGTTTCTCATGTGGATCAGGTTCCTGGGATGGTTTGTCCCCCTGCCGCCCCCACCAGCAGTTCTGGCCTAAATCTGAGGGGTGGGAACGTGAGAACCTCCAACCCAACCACCCCAGAAGCAGCAGTAAGTGTAACCTGCATCCAATTGGTGAGGCTCTGTTTTCAGCAGGGCAGTAGAATCATGGAACAGAACGATTTGGGTTGGAAGGGACCCTAAAGATCGTCTAGTTCCAACACTGCTATGGGTCTTGGCTGTTTACCTCAGGGCTTGCTGCTTTCCTTCCCAGAGGCCCCAGGTTCAAGCTCTATTATTGGTGGCCAGCCTAGGAGCCCATATTCAGTTCATGTTGAACTGGTCAGTAGCCAAGATACAAGAGTTCTTTCAGGGAGCCCAGAGGTCCAGAATACGGTTATGTCTAATACACATGCAACTGATAGTAGTCTATTTTAACAATATGTACTAACCTTATCAGGTGCTGTCTGTTTGACTGAATGAGAGGTTCCCAGTTACTCAAGTGACAATTGTCTAAACTTATGATGATTTGGGTACAAAACACCTTTTTTATTGATGAAATGATGCTTGAAGCCGTTAAAAGCTTACACAGCAGCCTGCTATACTGGAAAACCTTTACAACACAAAAGATGTATTTTAAGTTGTAAAGCATCCTGTAAGCAGTCATATGTAATTGTCTCTGGGTGGAAAAGCTGAAGGGGTTTGTTTAGAGAGGGAAGACATGACAGGAAAAAAATGTGTTTAGATCTCTACAGATACAGCCTAGACTTACAGCCTGCAGTGCATCATCTCAGTACAGACTTTTCCTGAGCTGCCTTCAGTATCCCTCTCCCACTTCAGACATCCTTTGAAGAAACTCCTCCAAAACACTTAACTGGACTTAGTTTGTGTGCTGAAGAAATAGCTATCTGAAATGCAGGTGGCATGGGCAATGATTTCAGGTCAAGAGTGCTAAACAAAAACCATCTACTTGGTCAAGTTGGGGCTGCATTGCTCAGTTAGCTGGTGTCTTGGACAAACCATCTAGACCCACTCAATGTAATCTCCAATTTCACTACACGTTCAGTAGAAACAGGTATCCTGGAAGAAGGCAACTCATCTGCTGTGCATATCTCTCCCCTAGCAAACGTTTGGCTCAGAAACCCAAGCAAGGGAATTGAGATTTAAGACTGAAACACTAGACTTGATGCTCACCTTAATAATGCTTACGTTTATGTGCATGTAGGGACAGGAGAATGGATTTCATGGGGAAGAGCCAATCTGGATCCTTGCCCAAATCTTAGTCCCCAGTATCAAGGCTCAAGAATGATCAGGTGCAATAATAATACGGGAAAAATATGTTTCTTATTTCTGTGTTCTCCAATTTCTGGTTCCTGTCAGTGTTCAAAGTGAGATTATCAAGTACTCCAGGAACATCTGTTTTCTAGCAAGACCCAAAGTATCAGGAAGATGTAGAAGTATATCAAGAAAACCTGCTGTCAGGAGATCATCAGCCTAGTTGGTCATCTGGAGAGGGCAGGAAGCCTTAGCAAAGCTGGCAGACCTTTGAGGTGTGTGTCAGTAGTTACAGCACAATTTCACTGGGTTCTCAGAACCATAACTGACCTTACAGCTCCACATGGACTCCTACGCCTCCATTTATGGCTGTGTTCAGACTTGCAGGCTAATTCTTCTAATTCATTAATCATTCTCCTTGGTTTGAGTGTGATCCAGAACTCCTTATGATGCTTTAAAGTGTTACAGGTTTTAAAACCAAAACAAACCCAGGCAATAAATGAGTTTTTCAGTTTGCTTTCAAATAATCTGCAATAGTCATAAAATCAGAGGAAATAATAAAATCCAATATTCACACGTTAATAACAAAGTGGAAATGGCTTTTAAAAACTCTCAACCTCAAGTCTATGCTGCATCCTTGGTAGTTCCTTAAGGGATCCCTTAAGGGATATAAGTAGCAAAAGTTCTGGTAGAGCAGAGTAGACTTCTCTACCTCATTGGAAAGACCCCACACCTTTGTGCTAAAACTGGCTAGTTCCATATTGTCACTTGCACACAAGGAGATAACTAAAAATGAAACTGCTTGCAGCTGTGGAAGTTGCTAAATTAGAGGGTAAAACTTGCTGATCTCAGGGCGTTCAAGCGCATCAGCTTATTTGGCACTACAGGTACTACAGCATCATGTTACATGTCTGTTCCTCAGAAATATGCACGTCTGCTTTCCAAATTCACCTTGGGTTACTTTTTAGCTGTTGCTCTTCCTTTCTGCCCATCATAGCCTTTGCAGCCATAATGTGGCAATTCTGGAGATCCTGCTTTCTTCCTTCATGGAACTAGATCACTTTCCACCATTCTAGTGTTTTACATGCCAAAGTTGGATGAAAGCTTTACATCAAGACATTGTTTCTTCTTTGCTTCATTAATTTCTCTAGTAGATAAACTCTCTTTTTTTCCTCTCAGTAATTTAATACAGTACGGCAGGGAATTCCTTCAGTGTACCATTTTCCAAGCTGATTGCTTGCAACTTGGTTTACTTTCTGCTATACTTGCCCCAGAGCACTTAGCATAAGAAGTCTATAACCCCTGAATTCTGACTCCGTTTAGATCTAGTGTAATTCATTGGATCATTCAACTGTTCTCCCCTCAAGGAAGGCTGGCATGTGATTCTGCACATACAGCATGCTTAAAGGCTGTGGAGTCTTTTGCAGTTAACCCAGACCCTGCTTTTATTTGCAGATAACTGCAGTAGCAGACCCTATAAAGTCTCCCAAGAGCGTATGATGGATTTGCAGTCTCAAAACAGCTTTCCGAAGGGCCAGGGCAGTCATAGCTCAGGGGTACATTACATGCAGATTACCTTCCTGCTGAAGATCACTTTACAGGATCATCTTATCCCAGCGGTCTTCAAGAAGCTAACACAGTATCTCAACACATCCTTGCTGTGCACAAGGGGGTGTGATGAGAATAGAAGAATGAAGTAAAGCAAATGTTTCCTGACAGCAGGATGAGGAGGATGCACTATTCCTCAAAGAAGAGTCTACCACATCAGAGCAGCTGGTAGATCGTCCTCTTTAGATCTGTCCTGACAAATACAGATGTTGGGCATATCTAACTTTCTAATGCATTAGGAGACAGTGTTTTTAAAGCTCTGGTTACTTCACTCATCAAGGTAATTGCTTCCAGCTGAAAACAGCTCCACTCCCTCATGCCTGCCTCTTGGCAGACCAAGCAGACACCTGCACTAACTAACCAGGGCTTCTGTTAATACATTATGCTGCTAAGCAAGATCCAAAGTTTTAGGAATTCCATATTACCAAGACCTCCAGAAGTTCTGTTTTTCTGTAGATGTGTAAATTCTCACCTGAACCTCTGGCACCTCGGGGCAGCGTGGGATTGCATTGATGGGAGCATACAAACACCATGCCTTGGTGTGCAGTGCTGCGTGGAGATGTGTCAATAACTGCAGGCCTGCGTCTGACAGGAAAGCTCCTGTACTTCCACATTACATTAGTGCAGAAACTGCTCCACCCTGCTTGTTGAATGCAGTCAGATATTTGTGTTAACTTCTTTTACTGCAAGCTGAGGCCTTTAAATAACATAAGACTTGCAAACAGAGCTGAGCAGAGAATGTTTCTCTTATTCTTTATAAACACTGAATCTCAAGCTTTTTCCCTGCTGAGAGTCATTGCTAAGCCAGAAGCAGCTCACAATAGACTAAACTTACTCCCCTGGGCAGTGGTAAAGTCCATCTTCCATCCTGGCCAGGTTGGGTCATTCTGAGGTGTCTTGGCATTAAGTAACAGAAGCATCTCTGAAGTGTTTTAACTAAGACATTTTCCAGCAGAAGAAGTCAAAATGGTCCTAACCAGACGTTATAATAGAGTCAATCAGTCATATGCTTTGAGAGGTTCAATGGTTAATTCCAGCTTCTAGCTCTGTTGCAGGCAGGATTTGACACAGCTGGGACTGGTTAAATAAGAAACTTGAGATGACACTACTGCAGGCTTAAACATTACCCTGGGCTAATGACAACAGATCTCTCTCCTATCAGCACCAAAGGTAACAATCAAAATAGCCTTAGATATGTCTGGCTCATTTGCAGATCCAAGTTGTTTCAGGCTGTACTGCACAAATTCCATAGCACAGACTTAGTTGTGATCTTTACTTGCAGCAAGTAAACAGGGCACCTCTTGACCTGTGTCTCACTGATGCTTAGACTCCTTATTTTAATGCTAACTCTTCAATTCCCACAATCCCCATCCAAAGAGGAAAGGACTCTAATTCCTCACAAGCCCTCCAGAACATAAACACAACACTAAACTTCAGATAGAAGAATTTATTTGCCTAAGAAAGTTTTTCCAGCGAATGAACTAGTTCCTGGCTGTAGAATTAGAGTTTAGCCATATAAACTCGCTTTGGGGTCTGTAGTACAGGATATGAACATGAATGAAACATCAAAAATATGAGTTGAGAATAAAAGCTCTCCCTAAATCTCCGTTATTGTATAAGCTGCTATGAATTAAAGCCCTTTCAGGCTGATTTTTAGTCCTCAACATAATTATTTAGGAACATTTTCCAGACCAATGTTTTTTACAAGTATTTTAACAACCTGCAAATCAGGAAACTGTAAATCAGAGAAATGAACTGAAATCAGCAATCACAAGGCAGGAGGCCCCTGGCTTAGACTGTGACAGCATGTGGCGCATAGCAGCAGCTCTGTTCCCTTCCTTGCAAACACTGGGAGTGATTGCTAGAGATAGGCCTGAGCTAAAAGCTGCTGCAGCCCTGGGGCTTGACAAGGAGGAGAGTGTTTGACTCCAGTGCTGTGATCCAAAAAACATTTAGATTCTGTTACTCACTGTGAAAGATGAGGCAGAGCAACACCCTGGGCTTGGGTTCTCTCTTCCTTGTCTCCAAGCAGGACAAGCCTAGAGCCAAAAGCCCACTGCAAGCATCTTCCTTTCCCCAGAATTAATCAGTTCTGTTTCACTTTTTTACACTTGAGGTAATGGGTTTATAAGCCTTAGGAAGAGCAAACCTGAAGGTTGGTGCCAAAAAAATATAGCTGCCTGCTTTCTAGAGGTGCACTCCATTATCAGCCTGGGTCAGCCTTATCTCAGAGCAGAATACAGAGCCCCGTCCCATGCTGTAAGTATGGCCTTAGTTTTTCTGTAAAGGTTTTTTGTAGCCAAGAAAGTATTGAATACTGTCAGACTCCAGTTCAGCCTTTGTCAATATGGTTGTGCAGAAGCCCTTATGTTCAGTGGTCAGCAACCTGTACGGCAAGTATCTAGCCTTTGATAAAGGATTCATGTGCCAGAAACCAAAATCATGCCCATCCCATGCTTACGGCATGGCAGAGAAGTGAACCAGTGGAGCCGCTGCTCTGTTCTGGTTGGGAGTGAAGTGTCAGGACTAATGGCTTTCCTAGGAGCAAGTGACAGCACGTAGAAGTTTGAAGGTGAAATGTCACATCTTGCTACAAGAGGCTCAGGGATGACATTACAGGCCTCTAAAATCTTTGGCCATTGAGAACATGACAATCACTGATGACTAAAAGATGGCACAGCTTCTGAGACCTCTCCTCAAAGACATTCAATATTTCTTCCAACAAAAGCATGGATTTTCAGAGCCATTTGTGCAGCTACCTGGAAATTTGGGCTTTGTACCTTAAAGTCTACTGTCACCTCCTGAGATCCTGTCTCCAGCTTCTTGGGTTTAGTTGCATCATCTCTAGAGAAGCTGGAGACTGCTGTGCCAAAGCTGAGAGGTGGCTAAAGAGCCATCTTAGAGCTTCTCTAAGTTACTGGAGCTTCTTTAGGGTAAGGCAACAATCACCATGTTAGCTGTACCTGCAGCAACACATTGAGGTTTAGTACAGGTGTTTAATGAAGACAGAAGCAGCCTGCCTTCATACATCCAAGGAGTTTGATAAAGTGAGACAAGTGAGGAACCCACTCACCTCTCCAGTGTGGTATCTCCAGTGGTGCAAAGCACAGAGGACGAGCAGTCCCCTAGGAAGAAAGAGCTCTCTGCAGTTACAGTATCTCCCCTGGGCTGGATTTCTGACCTCTTCCCTATGAGACAGAAACTTGTTTGTTCACAGGGTGGCCCATCTGAATGTAGACATCTAGTAGCTCTTTGGGTAGCATTCAGGACACTCTCCCCAGAGCAATCTACAGCAAAGGTTCAGTTTGAAAAGTCTTTATAAAGATGTGGTACAACTGAAAAACTTCATCAAAAATGAACAGTAGCAAAATAAAATCACTATATTTTACTTCTTTCCTAGCTAATACTTACCAAAAACATCCAAAGAGGACTGCCCTTGCCTCAAATAACATAAAATAAGCCTTGCCCTTGCCTCAAATAACATAAATTAAGCCCTGCAGAGCCGCTTCTATAGCCACATACCTGAGGCTGCGTTAGTGATCACTTGTGCTTGGCTGTAACCACATGCAGGGAATATATAAAAGGTGGATTTGAGGAGCTTCTCTTACGAAAGGACTGAGGAAGGGGAAAAGATGAGAGGAAGAGAAATAGGTTGTATGAGTTTCATTCTTTTCTGAGTAACAGTGTTTCCTATATGAGTCTCAGAAGAGTCTTCCTATTGTTTCTGAGAGGCTTTGTGTTGGTTTTTTTTTCCTTGTTCTATCTCCAGAGTTTTCCTTAGGCTTTCCAAGTTTCTGCTTAAGCCCAGAGTAGGTTCTCTAAAGCCAAGAGGTGGCTCTGCTTGCTGAACTTCCTTCCATAAGGAGAGTGCATGGGGCGTACCAGGAGGGCCAGCAGCAATTCCTGAAGCAGTCTTTTGACAGTTTTGCTTTAAAAATAAACCCCATAGCAGATAACACATGGGAGGATGTTCAGTCCTCCCTTCCACGCACAGGCTGTCAGAAACACTGGCAGCTGCTGCGAGGAGCTGAAAAACTCAGCCTTTTACTCCGGGCAGCTCGAAATCCGATCATATGTGCACACAAAAGGTTTTCATTTTGGAGCTATTGTGCCTGGCCTGTTTTGGAGGAGGGGGAGAAAGAGACCTATTGTCTCTTAAAAAGCAAAATAGTGGCCTGGTTTTAGTTGTGCAGCAATGGAGTGATCTGTGTGCTATTAGCTGACAGTAAAGACATCCTCTTTGCAGAGCTTGCTTGCTGCTCCACTTAGTTTGCAACTGGTAACTGCCAAATCCCCATAGGGTAAGAGGCCTTGCACTCCAGCTGTTGGAGAAGTAATATCCCCCACTACTCAGCGTGATAGGAGAGTAATAAAAACATCATTTCTAATAGGAAAATGATGCTTGCAGAAGCAAATGGAGACTGGCTGGCTTAACAGAGAGGGGGCTTTGGGAAGGACAAAGCCATCCTCAGCAAGTTTGTGGATGAAACCTTGAAGAGAGCAAGAAGTGTCCTGGGATCCCTCAAATCTAGGCAGACAGTGAAACTTTATAGGCATTTGTAATTGCTGTCTAAAGTCCTGTTAAACTTTTAACAGACCCTCCAATTCTTATGAAAAAGATGTTTAGGAGCTTTCTAGAAGAAAAAGGCTCCTATTTTCAAGGGATTACTGCAACGTTTCTGAGAGCCTCTCTTTTGTTCCTCATTCTTCTCTCCTAAATAAAAACCATTACTAAACTACTGGCTGTGTGCACAAAGTATCACAGCGCTTGTGTTCTGTCTTTGTCAAGGGCTTGACACTGATCACAACTGCAGATACAGAGCAGCCGAATGACACTTTTATAAGTCGATGTTTCGTTACACAATCTTGCTCAAGCACTCTTAAAAGTATATAGGAAAAACTGTACCAACACTGTAAACTTAATCACTATTTCATCAGGGCCTGTCTTGCTCAAGCCTCTTCATAAAAGCTCTCCTTAGGTTCCAAACAAATGGACTTTAAAGGAAAAAGAACCTGAGTTTCTTGCTTACAAAGCTCGAGGTGCTGATTCTAAAGCGATGCACTCATGCACTGAACTGGTCTCCAGGAGTTGCTCAACATCCATGTGTTTCACCCGTTAGGCTTTGGAATAACAACATACGCAGTAGGCTTCTTTACCCTTATCTATCCAGGAAGTCCCTTTGCAGAGAATTGCTTTTGGCAGGGAAAGTGTCAGCAGAGTTCATGCCGATGAGATCACTGCGAAGTAACCCTTGGCTTTGGTGGTATCCCAAGCTGCCTTTTGGTGAGAGGGAGAGGAATTGCACCCACTGCCATTCCTGGTGTTCTTATATAAGGAGGCGGGATAATACTGTCTTGATATCTTGATGAAAAGAAAGGAAGTATTCAAGGGGCTTTGCCAAGTCTCCATGAGGTAAAATCCATAACTGAAAATCCTTCATTTGAGCTTTTCCACAACAACTCAGCAAAACTTGGAGAGCTTCAGATTTAAAGGAGTTTGGAGATTCTGAATGCACTTCCCTCTTGCAGTGAGTACTGCCTTAAACCTTGTGAACTAGGTGGTGCCACCAGCTCTAAACAGAAGGGATTCAGACTAGTTTGTGAATCTCTCTGTGTGTAGATGCATTTAGTGCTAAAAGCATTTTGAACATCTTAAAAAGATACTGCCTTTTACCTACTTGAATAATCTCAGCTGTACATAGCTATTGATCTAATCTAGAATCATAGAATGGTTAGGGTTGGAAAGGACCTTAAGATCTTCTAGTTACAACCCTAGGGAACAAAGATATTATTACATTCTCTTTGTGTTTTTGTTGAAGAATCTTAAGCACAGCACCAGTATTTGGACTCCCTAAATGTGTAAGCACATGAGGTCTCTTTCCAAACAAGGTTCACAGAAGCTGCCTCATTTGAAGCACCAGACCAGCAAAAAGCCCAATAATCCTATAAAGAAAAGGAATTAAACTGTAGGATTTTATATGGTTTTCATTGGTCAAAACATGATCATACTAAGAAACTCGACAGGTTGAAAACTGATTTTTGGACTTCTCAATGTCAAGATAGGACTTTTTTCTCTGATTCTGTAGGAATTTATCCTTTGAAACAGAAACAACTACTTCAGCAATGAGCATTAAAGGATCTATTATGATACTGAAATAAACTGGTCTGCTTCCATTCAGCTGAGCACAATGGCATAGGCAAGCACTAGTTGTTCATTGTAATGTTGTTTCTAAACCCGGATTCATGTGTAAAGTGGTCTGAAACATCCCCCTCCTTTCCCTCCAGGATACTGACACAGAGCTGTGCTTTTTTCACTTGGGCAGAATAAAGGAATCTTAGTGTATTTCTGACATCTAAGGAGAATGATGTGCAAATGCCATCATATCAAGCTTGTCACTTACTTGCTTCAGACTGTTTCATATTCCAAAGTGTTGTGAATCTTGGATCAAATGTGTTGCATTTCAGACTGTATCTAAGTTGGCTTTCATAAACACTCAGCATCAAAATCCTCCAAGATGCGTTGCAGATCTCATACCCAGGTACTTTCCTGATGCTTCTATGACTGCAAGAACAAGTGTGGTAGGAGAGATCGGGCAGGAATGTTTCATAAGTCAGCTATTCTGAAGGATAAAGGACAAATAAAGCTTAGTTAACTACTGAAAACCCCCATCAAACAAACCACCCCCCAGACCGTCGGTTCTATGGAGAGAGGACTGGAATTTGGAAATGTGGAGCTTGTGAGTCGATGTGGCCAGAAAGCCTCCAAATGATATGAAATGAGTAAGTTTCATACATAGCCTTGGTTGTCTGAAAAATGAGTATCTCCAATTTACTTGTATAATACAGGAAAGGAACATTAAGTCAAAGGACTGGACCCCATAGTGTCATAGAATCATAGTATCCTGGCATTGCACAAACCCGCAGTGCAGAATTCTCTCCAGAAGCATACCCAGTTGTGAATGCTAAAGAGCATGAAATAGGTGAAGGCTTTGTAGTGAGTGACAGTGTTCAGAAGTTCTCATTTTGAAGCTGTCAGTGAATATGTCCTTTCTTCAGAATAGAAGGATAACACAGAGGTTGTTTTGATCACAATGATGAGCTTGGAAGGATGTCGATGGTGCTCCTTCCATAACCTGTCGCAAAGAAATGGCGTCTGGGCTGAGCTGTCTGAGCTCTAAACTGAGAGTTACAATAAAGCTGAAGGACGAATTAAATGATGCACCAGCTAGTAAAACATGGTAGAGATGACAGAAGAGAAGAAAAGTATTAACAATGTGAATCCATTTTACAAGAATATCCATGTGTGGAGGAGTGAGTGAGCATGATTAAGGACAAAAGTGGAAATTTTAATGTAACTATAAAAAGATAGAGAAAAATACTGTGATCTCTTTAATAGTTGATGTGGAGAAAAAAGAGATCCTGGCTATAATCCAGACAGCTCAGCTGTTTTGGAGAAATACCACATTTTGAGGAGCTTTGAGAGACAATTACAATGCTCAGGAGCAATAAAGCACCAGGGGCTGATAGTGTTCCTGCAGCATTATTGAAAACAGGAGGGCCTACACAAACTCAGACACTTTAGAAACTGATGGGGTTTGGAAGCTGGAATGAATTCCAAGTGAATATGCCCAGTTCTGAAGAAGGGAGAAAGCAGAATGGAAGAAATGTTGCAGCGATTTCCCTTCTCTGTACGGCCTATGTCCAATCTGCTTTATAAAGAAAGGAATGTTTTTCACAGAGGGGAGAGACTTGATCCATTGGTTGCTCAAGGGAAGGCAGGAATCAGAATCACAGGATGGTTTGGGTTTGAAGGGACTGTAAAGCTCATCCAGTTCGAACCCCTGCCACAGGCAGGGACACCTTCCACTAGAGCAGGTTGCTCCAAGCCCCATCCAACCTGGCCTTGAACACTGCCAGGGATGGGGCAGCCACAGCTTCTCTGGGCACCCTGTGCCAGTGCTTCAGCACCCTCACAGGGAAGAGCTTCTGCCTAATGTATAATCTGTGACCAGGATATATGTGTCTGTGTGTGTAGGTCTGTCTGTTTGCTCTGTAGCTTTTGGGGAGGTTTAAGAAAGCTTCTGTATTTATTTGTCACAAATTGACTTGCAGCAGAAAAAGCATCTGGATAGCTTGAAAAACTGTATTAGAAAGCTGTAAATATGAACTGGTTGAAATGGCAAAGGTTACGCATTCTGCTCAGCTTGACCTCAGTGAAGGATTAAGCTAGAGAGATGCTTAAGTACCATTTCTGATGCTTTTAATGCGACTATGTAGAGATTAATACACTCAATGTGAAATTCTCAGAATGGTGTGAATTTAAATGGTTTACATTTCCTTTCTGACCGTGCCGGTGAGTTAACTGTCATGAGGGAGAAGAAATACGGCTCAAAAGAGAGTTGGAGAGCAGAAGGTGCTGCAAATAGAAAAACAAACTCCAAACAGGGCTTAAATTTGAAGGAAATAAACCCCAGTTGTTAGCTTAAGATCATCTGGGGAAAGCTTTAGTGGGAGTTAATAAATACACTAGATTCTGTTGATGTTAAATGCTTTGAACACCTCAGAGGAAACTAAGGCTTGTTAAAAGCAAGAATGACGTTACTTTCTCTCGCAGGTTACTCTTAGGTCCAAATTAGTGAGAGAAACCAAGCTGCAGAGATCCAAGTTGTTGGACCTCTCCTCAGCTGGAAGAATGACCACTAAATAACTTGAACAAAGCCCTGAAATAGATATTTTTTGGGGAATGTAAGGGAAAATGTGTGGAGAAGAGTTCATAAAGATGAGCTTGAAGTCTATAAAGAACCTCATATAGTAAAGGTAATGAAATCCCTAGCCATTTTGTTGGCAGAGCCTCCCTTTAGGATGATGGAAGACAGAACAGCCAAGCATTTCTTGGAAGGCTGTTCTCATGGTATTTGACCTGGGTGCTGATCAAAGACACAGCTATTACGGAGCATGACCAAGGGCCCTTCATGTGAATTGGTAGCAATGGAGAAAAAAATGCCCTTGACACTCTTAGCAAATGATGAAAAGAGCCAGGGATTTTTTGGGTCTGTAGAGCTAGTAAATAAGGAGCTAGCAGTGCCTTAAAAGCTGGGTGTCATAACAGTGTTTCTGTACTAGCAGATATGATGCAGTAAAAGTGCCCTGAGGATTTTGCATGGAGTAAGTTGGAGGGAAGATCTGACCCAATTATTATGCATCAGTGGAGATTTGCAAATCGGGGCCAATATGTTTGGGTACTTGGGAGGATTTTAAAGAGTTGGAGTTGTTGGACTCACAGCTGTGAGAGAAAGCAGTTTGGCTGGAGGTCTGGACAGTGATTACTGGAAGGGTTCTGATGCCTGCAGTTTTGGTTTTCGTGTGAATTCTTAGATAGAGTGTCCCTGCACATACATGAGACTTGGATAATTCTGGTCTGTGTGTTTGGCCTAAATCTGTTTCTTCACTTACTTTTGTATTCTGCCCTTCTCAACTGCTAGCACAATATTTTTATGACTTGGACTTACTCTTTATGCTGTTCACTGGTAGGAGTACTCCTGTCCTTAGCTAGCCTGCATAGCTGTTCTGGGATAGGGGCCAAAGTCCTTTGAAGCTCATGGAAAGACTTGTGGATGGGGCTCTGTCACACAGCCGGTTCTCAGGACCAAAGGTTTTCAGGATTCTCTGCCAGGTTCAGGCTCTAGATGTTGACCTAGTTCAGTAGAGCTAACACCTTTATGTTTTCAATGTCTTAAAACCTTTTATTCCACACTGACACCTAGGTAAGTCAACATTAAGTGATGACTTGGTGTTCTGCAAACATGTGTGATTACATCTTTGGGAGCTGCTATGTAGACATTTTCCAACTCCAGAAATACTTTGGTTTCAATTCCTTGATGTTTTACATTTATAGATCACTCTTCCTTCCTAGTATCCTTGCTTGACAGAAAAAGTTGTTATCATTTGTATGCATGTACATATATAATCATAGAGTAGTTAGGGTTGGAAAGGATCTTAAGATCATCCAGTTCCAGCCCCCCTGCATGTATATGCACATATATGTACATGCGCGTACATATATGTACGCAAGGCTCAGTCCATTATGTTGCTGTCTCGCTCTCAGCTCAGCCTGTCCCTTTATTCTCTGTCACAGTCCCTCTTGCTTTTCAGCTCAGAGCTTTTCTCTGCATCCCACTTCCTCTTTACACATTTAAAGGACAAGTTGTTCTTCCTCCAATGCCTTTTGTTCCCATGACTCTTTCTCAGACTTTTGCATTAGCCATTAGTATCCTGTTGGCCCTGATAGCTCATTGAACTTGATCTTGAGTCAATGGGCTTGTTTTGAACCGATTAGAAAAGATTTCCTTTTCTTTATCAAAGCTAAACAAAACCAAGGAAATTAAATTAAATACAAAACTGTGTTTAAATAACAGTAGGGTTGTGGCATGAGGCAGGAAGCTCAAAGATAAGGCTGATGATCTGTCCAGAGCCTCAGTGTGGAGGGGCACTGTTGCAGGAATGAAGGCCAGAATGTTAGCTATGATATAGCATTTTTGAGGGGTTTAATCACTAGTCTATCAGAGTAGTGATTGTCTGGAGCAAGTCAGAAAATAACATCAATCAACTGGGTTGGGAGGAAGGGGACAAGTAATCTTCCATTGCACTTAAAACCATCACTCTCTGCAGGCTGAGACCCGAATACCTTCATCCAGTGACGACAGCAAAGGTGAAGGAACCATAGTAATGAGGCTTAAAAGGGCCTCTAAAGGACTGTCCTCACAGTGTTTCTCATTCATGAATGGATGAGATAATGTCTGTTGTGCATTTCAGGCTGTTTCTAGGGTAAGAAACGTTGCTAACCCAGGCATCTTTTGCTGACCTTGCTCCGCAGTTTTGTTGCTAATCCTTTTCACATACTTTCAAAGCCTTGTACAGGGAGAGAGGGAAAGCATCAAAGCATCAGTTTATTCTATCCCTCCCTTAGTTTCCTTGATGAAAACTAAAGATTGTGTCTGCACTTGATGGTAAGGAATTGGATTATTGCTATGGTTGAAAACATCTTATGCTACTAACTCCAGTATATTGATTGTACATTAGATTAGAAATTAGAGTTATGAAGTGCCCATTCACCTCGAACCTCATGGACATTGCTCACACTTCCCCTCCATGCTGGTGTCTGCTAATTTGCGTCTGACAGCTTGCTAGAGAAGTAGTTGAATGCGATGACTTTAAGTGTACCGAACTGTCCTCTGGTTTCACTTGGCTACAACTTCTGTCCTAAGCAGAAGTTATGATGCTCACATATTCACCAGTAGACTGAGAGCCAAGTTCAGAGTTGGAGAAGGCCAAAAGAAGACTGTTCTCTCTGCTAGCAAATCCTTGGGCATGGAAACACTGGGGTGCATTGCGGAAAGTGAGTAGTGCACAGTAAGAACTGCAGGTCTTTTGCCTTCCATCTACTTTTCTAAGGCATATGGTAAATCTTCCTTTTTAAAACCTGAGTCCACTGTCCTTACTTTATGTAGTGCATTTAAATTGCACTGACTCTAAATATGTCTTTATTTTTAAGTAATATGTTTAAAGTTCTCTCAAGAAGCATTAGAATTCATGGGATGGCCCTCAGTACTGCTGACAGACAGCTGTAAGGGCAAAAAAGCCATAGCTCTGGTATAAAGATAGAAGGAACTCAAAACATGGACCAACTTCCTCACTTACTGTAAATTCAGTGGGGTTATTTCTCTCAAGATTAGTTGGGCATTGGCAGCTTCTGGTTTTCTGTTGGAGGTATTGCAGATATTGTGCCATCTAAAACGTATGGACCTGAGGGAACTATGGAGAATTTCAAACCTCATATAAAAGATATACAGTGGTTTAAATACGTGAAATGCTGCTGGAATGCTGGCCAGTCAGGATACACTGGGGCAGGTTTGATAAAAAGATGTGCCTGGCACAGTGCGATGGCCTCTGATGTCCCCATCCAGCATAGCTCAAGACCATGGGAGTGGGCATAGGAAGAAAACCTCCTCTGGCTCTGCAGCTGACAGCAGAGCAGCAGGGCTTGGCCCTGCAAGTGCTGACAATGTCCAAGGACATTGGAACTCTAACTCCACCCTGTGCAATGCAGGTATTGTCAGGAACTAAAGGTTCTTTGCCTTTGTTATCTGTGGCTGTTATCAGGTGAGGCCACAGCCAGAAGGATGTGTAGTATAAAAGAATACATACCAGTGACCCTTAAATTATAAAATGTCTAAAGCTTGGGACCACCTGGAAGATGCTGTTAGGAGAGGAGCGGAGATGACTGATGACTTTCTCCTTCTTTTTGTTCTCGTTGCTGTTGTCATTGCGAATGCCGGTCCTTCCCAGCCTTATCCTGCTCCATCTTAGCATTAGTTTAACTGCATGGATAGTTTCCTTTGCCTGCGGCAATTTAGGGCTCATCCATCTGGAAAGGCCTGCCACAGTGCAGTGTGAGAATTCATCTCGGCAGGAAGGAATGCCAGTTACTTTGCCTTAATGATTGACAGAGTCCCTGTAATTCTAGTTACACAAGCTGATATCCTGTGCGCTTCTCTTTCCTACCCCCAACTGGGATACATCCTGTGTGTTTGTATTTGCAGGTTTTCGCCTCACTGGAACAGAGAAGAGAGTTGTTAAAACCCTGTTTTGATTCACCCTTCTTCCTATGCAAGCAAGTATCTTCTCCTTTATGGTATTTGTTCACAGAAGATCTTTTGAAGCTGAAGAATAGATGTGTTTTGTAGAAGATAAGGACACCTTGTTTTTCTTTGCTCAGCTGTTTCCCTCAGCTCCAGCTCTGGAAGAGGGATTGCTGATCTCTCTCACTGATCCTTCTTCTGCTGGTATCAGGTTTTCTTTACCTGACTTGAAGTTCCCTCCTGCTATGCTTCTTTGAGTTGTTATTTCACTTTGGGCATACAATGCAAAGAAGGGACCAACCATGCAAAAAGGGGGCTGACAGCAGAACTACCCAATGGAGGAGTGATGATGACCCAAGTAGCAAGCTTTCTCCTTCCTCCGTTACAGGCAAAGCCAAAAAAAGGGATGAATGTGGGAAGTATCCCAAAGCAAAAGCAATGAATATTTATGAATTAGGTTCTCCAGAACACTCTAGCTGTAGGGTGATGACCAAAAAAGCTCTTGAAACAGCAGTGTCATGTGACAGGCCCAGAGCCTAAGACTGTTCCCCATTTGGTTTTGGTTATTTAATGGAAGCTAGATTGACAGCAAGCTCTTTAATGAAAGGCCTTAAGAAAGAACATATTGTTGATCTGGAAAAGCTGATAAACAACTGGCAGCCATGCATGGTATTTCATGCTAAACCGAGATAAAAAGATTCCCTCCCCTTTCTCCCCCATACGCCCTTGTTTCTTTTTGGGATAAAGTGAATATATGTTTTGTCCCCATGAACGGGATGTGATTTTGATCAAGGCTTTGGCTTGTCCAGCGAGCCTGAAGCAATTTTTGTGTTTGCAAATAACAAAAATGATCTTTTTAAGATTGGCAGCCTCCCACCCTCACATGGAACAAACCACCTCGCACCTTCGACTGTGACACACAGGCTGGCAGACGGCTTCCCAGTGAGCCAGAGGGAGTCTGCATAGCACTGCTGAAACATGAGCGTCTCCTCAGAGTGGGCTTTTTAACCAAAGCATGGCTTCTTTCCTCAGCCAGGGTCTACCCTCAGACCGGGGGAGCTCTAATAGCATCACAGAGTCATGGAATGGTTTGTGTTGGAAGGAATCTTAAAGCTCATCCAGTTCCAACCCCCTGCCATGGGCAGGGACACTTTCCACTAGAGCAGGGTGCTCCAAGCCCTGTCCAACCTGGCCTTGAACACTGCCAGGAGTGGGGCCACAGCTTCTCTGGGCACCCTGTGCCAGTGCCTCAGCATCCTCACAGGGAAGAGCTTCTTCCTTGTATCCAACCTAAATCTGCCCTCTTTAAGTTGAACCCAAACTTGGTGTAATGCTTTCTACCAAGTAATAATTAGCCTGCCATGTCTCATGTGACACTTAAAAATGTCTGTACCAGCTCCTAAAGACTCGTCACTGAGTTTCTTTATTTCCAATTAAAATAAATAAATACATAGTGCTCAAGCGTTCATCAAGTTCCATCAAGTTCTAAATGCCTATTTTCATGGCACCATGCTGTTTGTCAGGCCTTGTTCTGGTGCATGTTGCTTATGGTCTTCCCATGATTACATTTCTCTCTGTAAGAGTTTTTAGGATATTTCATCAATCATGCATGAAGTTCCTTTGTCATGAAAGAGTGATGTGGTTTAATTTATAAGAACCATGTTGAGAACATGTTTCCTTTTAAAAAGTGAAACCTCTTCTTACCAGTACTTCATTTGGAAACGACAGGGCCAGAAAACAACTTCAGCTGGTCTTAAGGACTTTGCTGTGCTCCAGAAAGCTCAGTTCCTCTTGTAGCCCGCCAGGGCAGCCTTCATGAAGGGGTCAGTATAATAATCCACTGTATGTGGATGCCACAGATTGTAAGTAACTCTGGTAAAGTCCAGGTCTAAACATATGGTTGGAAGTTTTCCACCATGCAGAGGTGCAAAGAAGCATTTTGGTGACCTAGAACATGCCCAGAGATATTCAAGATGATTTAAAGGGAGATGTGAAGGAATTCCAGCATTAACGGATCATCCCCACACAGTCTCAAGGTGCTTGCTTCTATTGTGGGTGCATTTTGTTCTGCTTTAAGCCTCAGACAACTTATTCTAGTCTGTTACTTTGCAGCACTGGGGGGTCAAGCCCTAGAATCTTCTCAATCAAAGCTGTGCCATCATCTCACTGCATGTGCTACACCCTCATAAGGAAGCTGGTTAACCAGCTGGTCATAGTCTCTCATGCCCTTTTCCATGCCCAGCATCAAGGGCCATGAACTGCTCATAAGACTGGGAATCTCCTCACCTCAGTTGTAAGTCCGTATCACTGTCTAACACAAGGGCAAATAGTTGGTCTGTGAAACCTCAAGCAAATCTCTTCCTGACCCTGTAGTTTTTCAGTTCCAGATCTGCATGCATGGTACCTGTTTGCTGAGTGGAGTGTAAAGAATGGCTTATAGGGAAATTATTGATTAGGAAATGAACTAAGCAGATGCCTTCCAAGCAATGACTGTGAAGCTTCTCCAGTTGTCCCTCTGCCTTGACTGATATTTCCATCCAGAACTGATGGAAATTGGGGCAGAACAGAAACAGAAAAGGTCCTGTGAGATGCCACGTTTCTTGGCACATGGCTTTGATGTTGGCATCAAGACTGGGAGGCTGTGGCTCACATCAGTGGAGCTACATGAGCTCATGTCTGTGTTGCTCACATGCTCCCACTTCCCAGTAAAACAGGAGAGGGTGCATTGGCATCACATGAAGAAGCTTTTTTGTCTCTTTCAAATGTCAGCTTTCCCTCTGGAGACTTGTTAAACACAAAATGACAGTGTCCCCAGGTCATGCATTACTCAGCAGCAACATGAGGCCCCCAGATGTGCTGTGGTTCCAGTTCACAGGATGTTCTTTGTCCGGGGGACATTGTTCCACTTTTTTTGTTCTATTATTTTTGGTTTGTTTTAATCCATCTGGCTATGAAAGGCAGGAGCCAATGTACTAATTTGATTTGAACTTGAGGCATCATTCTCAAAGATCCTCCCATTTCCCATTCTGTCTTCAGCTCTTGAGAAGAAGATTTTCCCTTCAAATGGGCATTATAGACGTGGTCCTGCCCTGCTGTTCTTCATGCCTAGAGTGTGCATAGAAGTCAGGATGTATTCCATATCCAAAGTAGTTACTGATGCCTTCTCAAGCTGTCCTTAGAGAGCAAATGAGTTATAACAGACCCAATACAGAAAAGCTAAAGTCACTCTCCATTCTGACAATACCATAGCAGTGTCCTGTGTTGAGATGGCTTTAAGTTGTCCCAGTTTGGAAACAGAGTAAGTGAGGCTGAGATGTGGCAGTTGCACAAAGATCTTCTTTCACGTCAGTTTGAAATGGGGGCAGCATATGGACATGCTTGGGGATTGCGAGAAGGATCACTGTGTTTTGTAATAACTGTAGATTTAAAAACGGAGTTTTCTTTCAGTTGTAGATGTGTGAAAAGCTGCTTCACTCCCTAAAGATTTATCAGGCCTGAGAGCACACAAAAGGAGGTTTGTACTCTATCCAAACTCCTCATAAAGCAGCTTAGTTGTCCAGGTCGGACTCTTCACTGTGAGTCTGTATGCCCAGGGTGCTCTGCAACTTCATTCACAGTCATGTATGCCAGTTGAACTCCACTGGTTTCAACAGAGCTTGGTTGCTGCTCCCCAAACCAGCACAGCCATATGGCATATGCATTTTTTTTTGCTGTTACATAAATATAAAATAGAGAAGTACAAACTTAGGTGTATGGCAGAGAAAGCACAGTGCGCCTCGTATGAACTCAAGGCCTCAGCTGCCTTTATGGAAAAAGGAAGATGGATTTTGGCCCAGTTAAAGGTGCTTTGTTAACACACAAATGAGGGATGTTGCAGAATGACTCTGGGATACCGTTGGCAGTAAGAAGAGAAGATGTCTTTACTAATGGAACTTTTCTATGAGAGAATGAGTCCTGAATTCCTAAAGACCTATGAATTCCTGAAGGCTCATTGGGAAGTGTTCCCATCAGCTCGTTGGAGTCACTGGCTTCATGTTTGGCAGGTTTGCAGCATGGTCCATATTTCTGTTGACACATGAATGCTCTAGAAGGTGAGTAGGTGTTACTGCAGGAGCACCCTTGCAGAGCACATCTGTCTGCAGAGGTCCTCACTTGTAGGTAGATTTTTACAAACCCTTCTTTTGAGGTAGGTGCTATTGAATTGCTTGATTTGGGGCTCTCTATAGGCAGCTCCCATCACTCTTTTGAGAACCTCAAGCATTTGTATGTGCTGCTGGTGTTACAGAGTCTCAATAAACATGGTCAAGAAGAGGGGTAAAGGTTCTTGGTTTGTAGAAAAGAGCAGGAAGGAGATCCAGAAGTTAGAGGAAAGGACTCAAAAATAGAATTAAGTTTTCCAAGAATTTTGATAGCTTTAAAAAATTATTATTTTTAAAGGCACAATAATAGAGTATTTTTAGGAAACACTTTTAGGAGTTCAATAAAACTAGGACAGGGCGGCACTAAAACTGGAAAAGTGCCATTTGAGCCCTCAAAACATTGAAATGGAGTGTGTTTCTATAGCAGCTAATAGAGCCAACAGGATTTATGTTAAACTTATGAAGAAATTTGTCCCTAATTCAGGTGAGCATTTTTTATCCTTTGGTAGAGAGAGACGTGGTGAGATCTTAATTAATAAAGATCCTGATTTGGATAATATGAACCATTAGGAGGGCTGCAGGCAGTAGAACCACTCTGCTTATGAAACCTCATTGTGGTGTTGCCCCAATGAACTCTGCAACAGGCGCAGTTTTCAGGTACCCCATCATCAGCAGGGTTGGAAAATGTCCAGCTGCCTCCTGACTGGGTGCCAGGCTTGACTTGTGTAAGTAGAAATCTGGAACACTTGTGAGAATCCTATAAGAAAACCCATAATTTTTTCTGGACATGGGTTTATAAGTAACGTGGGCCGGGGATCGTGTCTTTGTCTTCCATGTAATTGTTTTTATCTCTACAGAATGGTATTGTGAGACAGCTTTTCCTTCTCTTTACACATCCCAAATTTGGGGATTAATGACCGGATCATAGAATCATAGAATGATATGATAAATACAGCCTTCCAATATCTGAAAGGGGCCTACAAGGATGCTGGAGAGGGACTCTTCATCAGGGATTGTAGTGGTAGGACAAGGGGTAACAGGTTAAAACTTGAACTGGGGAAGCCTAGGTTAGATATAAGGAGGAAGTTCTTTACTGTAAGGGTGGTGAGGCACTGGAATGGGTTGCCCAGGGAAGTTGTGAATGCTTCATCCCTGGCTGTGTTCAAGGCCAGGTTGAGCAAAGCCTTGGGTGACATGGTCTAGTGTGAGGCATCCCTGCCCATGGCAGGGGGTTGGAACTGGATGATCTTAAGGTCCTTTCCAACCCGAACCATTCTGTGATTCTATGATTTTCTCTTGGAGAAACTGGCAGCAAGAACTCAGCACAAACTGATCAAATAAATCCCAGACACTCATGGTGCAGCCTCTACGAACATTAAAATAGATGTCCTGCATGTGAAAGATGGGTAAAAGAGAAGGGGCTGGCTCCCTTTCTTTATAATGGGTGTAATTCTGTATTAACCCTCACTTTGAATTTAACTACTGTTAGGATATGCTTGTTTTTAAGGAAGTCACATCCGCTTTCTAGATTTTGTTTTAAACTTTCTCATTAAATTCTATTTTCATCATGGTAGGAGCTAGATTGGTATCATGGGAGCCTGCTGTAGATCTGGCTGTAGATCCACGATTTCAATGCTCCCAGAACTGGGTTATGGCTGGAAATTGAGAGTCAAGGATGAAAAGCAGTGGAATTCAATATCTTTCTGATCCTGAGCTCTGGTCCTGGTGAAGTCATACACCACAATTGCTGTGAAGTAACTCCTCTCTGAGTGCTGCATATGCAAAAAGACTCTGACAGTATGTGCAACAAGGAGCAGATTTGAGCCTCCTCAGGCCTGCGTAGACGCTGAAGTTTAGTCTGAAATCTCAACTGGTATTTTTTTAAACCCTCTCCAAAACCTACAGGAAAGTTATGTATTTTAACAAATATTTTAAAACATTTTAAAGGGAAGGAAAGAGCTTATAATTAACATCTCTCTCAATCTCCTGTTTTCTCTTAGTTTAAAAACATCTGGCCTCTGGCGTTGACAGATAAACTCCTTAATCTCTTTACTTATGTTAAATGCGCTCTCCAAGTTATATTTTTCACTTCTAATTTAGTGGCATCTGTGGGGTGTGCATGTGGCAAGTGAGCCACAGGCTGAAGTATTTGCAAGAGAATTGATGAGTGACTTTACTGTTGGAAACACACCTGAACAATGGATGCCCACAGACTCTTTTGGCTACCGACATCTGTCTTGGCAGCTGGTAGAGGATGAAGTCTTCTCCACTCATAGAAATCAGGCTGAGTGTGCAAGGACCTGCTGGGGCTGACACTGTTAAAGGCAGTGAATCCTGGACTGATGTGGTTTGCTGACGATTTCCTCCTGCGCCTATCCAGGGCTGGGTTAAGAGCTTTGTAACTGGTGGTATGTTCAGTTCATGGTCATAGAATCATAGAATCCCAGATTGGTTTGGGTTGGAAAGGACCGTAAAGCTCATCCAGCTCCAACCCCTGCCACAGGCAGGACACCTTCCACTAGAGCAGGTTGCTTCAAGCCCCATCCAACCTGGCCTTGAGCACTGCCAGGGATGGGGCAGCCACAGCTTCTCTGGGCAACCTGTGCCAGGGACTCAGCATCTTCATAGTGAAGAGTTTCCTCCTATTCCTGGTCCTTCTGTAGACTCCTGTGCAAAACTAGTACTGTATGGACAATTCCTCGGTGGCCTTCAGTGAACTTGAGCTGCAGTAGATGAACCCAAAGCAGCTCCATTCTTGTGGGAATCACTTATAATATTGCCAGGAAAAGCAAAGTTTTTAGTGGCACTTGCTTCCCAAGGGTGCGTGAAGGGCTATTTGGTGTATGATGCTATTAGTATCTAGGATTTAATGGGAGATTGGCTGACAAAAATCTGACATATAATTGTATTTAGAGCTGTGAAATCAGAGATTACTTGCTAAATATAAGCCTGTTCTCTGAAATATTTCTCCCATGACAAGTGTGCCCTGTTAGGAACCTCCTGTATCTTTTCAGATGGATTTTGTTTAATCATGTTTGCTCTGTGATGATCTGCTGTCAGAGGTGGCTGTATCCATATAGATCTGCTTCCTCACTTCAATGGAGAAAGCACATAAAGTCCCGGTGATGCTATGAAATGTGACGGACACACCTCAGTAAGGGTTGGGTCTCCTTACTGCTTCTGGAGTTTTTTGTCCTGGAATCTAGTAATTCTGTGGTGCTTTTGGAATTAAAAGTTTGTTGTTCTCAAAGCTGCAGGAAAATGCTTAAAAATAGAAGCCCTCTGAGCCATATAAAATAAAAGGCAAGGATTAAGAATGTGGTGATTATTGGGTTTGGTTGGTCTGTAAACTGAATGATTTCCTTGGGACTTGTAGAAGTATAAAGTGTCCTGACTCTTGAGGGCTTGGAGTTTCCAAACCTGAGGAAGCAATTCTTCATGGAGAGAGGGATAGCAAAAGCCTGTGCCTGGAATACATGATAGAGAATGAAGGTTGTCAAGACACCTGCACTGACATTTTTAAGGCAATCATCTCAATTTTCCCTGTTCTGCCCCACACTTCATAAATGAGTAATTGCAAGACATTTTAAAGAGTCCTCATGTCTACCTCCAGTCAGATGGTATGTCAGGGAGAGCTGAGCAAAGAGGAAACAATCCTCATGGATATTATTTCAAATTCCAAAATGAATTTAGTTGGCCTGTGTTCAAGCGCCTTGCATGTTAGCCTTGTGGAAACTTGGGTGCCAGTGTTTTTCTAGCAAATAAGGGTTTTAAAGCTCAAAGGTTTCCGGGAGTTGTTGGAAGTGAATTTGGGAATTTGGACTATCTAATTCAAGGTTTGCACCGTGCTAAGCACTGCATTCATTCAGTGGCAGCATCATGAACCTGAGTTCTTTGCATTTCCCTCAGAGGATAGTTAAATGTTAGTAAACAGTCTCAGAGGAAAAAGAACTCTACACTGAAACAGTGCAAGTTTCAGATAGTGAAGCTATTTCAGGTAACAGGGAGCTACTGTGTTTGTAATGTTTGAATTTAAAAGGATTAGGAAGTGTACTCTGATGTATCCAAAGCTGTTACCAAGGAGCTGACAGTGAGAGTGTTGGGGAAGCTGCAGGCAGTTCTCATTTTTCATAGCAATTTTATGTGTGCAAACATATATCCCTTGCTGGTATCCACACGGCTAAGATGTGAAGAGCAAAGCCCTGCTCAGCCAAAGGCACCCTTCTCAAGTATTTAGCTCTGGATAGCAGGAGACGCAATAAGGAAGTTGAGAGTTCTGACAACTCCAGGTTTATCAAGCAACTAACACTTAATCCATGCCAGCTGCCTGTGGTTTCCTTCCTACTGCTGCCAAACCAGTACTAAATATGAGTTTCATATTAGAAATAAATCTCTTAGTTTATGACACCATGGTTGTGTTTCTTGAAGTATGCAAATGGATGAGGGATCAGAGTGAGCCTTGCAGGCAGTTTGCTTTCAGAGTAAAATACTTGTTTGTCTGAATTTGGGCCTTTCTTATAGTTATTTGTCACCACTCACTACTTAATAGGATATAAACTGGGGGCAAAGAAGACTGGAGTAAGATCTGGTATAGTGATAAGGATGTGTGTGGAAGGGAGGGAAAAAAACGTAAGTAGCAGATATGTAATGATTAGATAGCTAGAAGTTTGCTGATAGAGTGGATGAACAAAGTCGGTTGTTGAGAGCCGAAACCACTCAAGAAATATCCTCATTCTCATTGCATTCACTTCCTGCCAACCTGTGTGCTGGGGGGCCTAAGGAGTCCTTTTGTCTTTACTTTACATGTAAAGTGTTCTCCCTTGCTGACATGGGCCGAGTAGAGCTAACTCTAGAGTCTAGAGCCAAGCACTCTTCCCAAAAGCTGCTACTCCATGCTGACCAGGGGGGCCAAGTAGACATGAGATGAAGAGTTGGTAAAGGATGAGAACTGAGAGTGTGTGATCAGGAGAGCTGCTTCACTCTGGACTTGTTGGTTGGCTGAACTATTACACTGCCCCTTGTGCAAGGAGTCAGAGTTTTCCTTTGTAATTTCAGGAACGGCACCACCTGCATTCAGGAGGGATGGACCTCTGTGATGGCACACATGTGGAGTGGGAGAGCCATGGAGACCGTCGCCCTTTGTAAGTGTTTCTATAAAGCAGCATTAAGTGCAGGTTACATAATTGTTGTGAGCAATCCTGGTGTTTACACGATCCATTACAAAGTTCTTTGGCAAGTGCCCACAGCTCAGCCAATGTAACCAGCCAAATCCTGACTTCACATCCTCACAGCCCCACCGAAACGGCCGTGGATTTATATAGATCTGGATGAGGTCAGGACCTGGCTCAGGATCCACAGGAATGGTCAAAGTTGGTGTGTGGAGCTGCACACAAATCCCTGCTGCTGTGCTGGTCATTGCAGGCTGGGAATCTTTTTAAGGCTGAATTGCCAGAATTTTTAGGTTGATTTAGCAATTGAGAAATATTATTTCTAGTTGTCAAAACAGCAAAAAGTACAAGAAATACGGATTTCACATCCTTGTACAGAGCTTCTGGCAGCTAGTATTCTTTCTGCACTTGTAATGACAAATAGTATTAACCTTAGCCATTTTGCTTGGCACTTGGGGTTGTGTTTTCTTTTGCAGTCGTTATTCCTCCAAGAACAGGGAACAGTTTGTAATCACTGCTGCAGTTTTTCACCAGCCTCATGTCCAAAAACAAGGCTAAAGCCAAGGATTAAGTGCTTTTTTGCAAGGGAACAAAAGCTGCATCAGTCACAGGACTGATCATGACACCTTGCTTTGGAGGACAGTAGGAAATAGCTTTGCTCTCTCACCAAAATGGCCTGTACTGTGAGCCCAGGGGTTTTGGTCAGCCAAGCACAACCTTTGGTTTTCTTTAAAACTGACTTCTCTTATGTTGCTTCTTTTCTTCATGCTTGATGCCCCAAATTTTGCCCCCCAGAGTTTGTTTAACTGAGGGCTTCCAGCCTCATAAGTAGTGGGAAGTAGGACAGAAAAGAGAAGTTCCTGAGTTCGGGATCTGCCTTGGTGTGATATCAGTGAGCCTACAAAGGTTTTAAACATAGCCCAGAGGGATGGTCATATTATGATAGCGATATAAAACAGTCTGTGTTGTCTGCTGCTGTGTCATTTGTCACCTTCCCAAGAGGCCTGAAGTGGCCCTTCTATTTCAAAGCTATTTTAGTGTGTCCTTTTCCACAGATGCAAACCAGACACAACAGTATTGGTTCCTCTTTTAGATGTGATCCTGTATAAACCCAGCAGACAGGTAGGCACATAGCACTTGAGGGGACCTCCTTGCTCATTGTGTCCCTTCTCTGCATACTGCAAGATGAACAGTCATGTTCTACAGTTCCATTCATAAACTCATCAAGCCAAAGTCAGTGTGCACAGTATGATATCCTGTGTTTGCAGCACAGGGTGGTCTTTTTGGAAGGCTGTTCCAGAGAGCTTTTTACCAAAATGGATGTGATATAAGCAATATTTCATTGCTAGACTTGTAAATATGGAAACCCATCTGGTTGGATCATATTTTAAGAGAGTATGGATGCTGGTGTATGTTATTACAAGGAATGAGAACATTTATGACATGCTGTAAATTAAAGAGTGAGATCCTGCATGAAGAACTCCTCTTCCCCACTGTGTTGTAGGTGATCTCTAGGAATAATTCTTCATACTCCAAGGAGAAAATAATACCTAAACCTAGAAAGCCTTCACTTAAACTGACCTAGCTATCACCCCCAGCTCTCCCATTTTGCAATAAGGCAGAAGCTACTCTAATGCCATGGAGTTGTTCAGGGTACAGGGAAGTCTCCCACATACTCCAGCTATTTACTGAACAACCTTAGTATCTTGAACCAAAACAAATGGGGCAGCTTTATCAGTAGACTCTCTCTGCTTTTCTAACCCTGTTTCTCATGCAAGCTCATTGTAATAATCCAGGCTGGATGTTGTCCAGGCAGCTGGTGGATGTTGTCATTCTTCCATTGACTTGACAATGGAGGTGTGGGCCAAGAGTGAGAACCTGGAAGAATAATTGCCTTGACCACAGAGGGGTGGGAAAAGGCATCGCTGGCAGTTTTGGAAGCAGTGATTACTGAGAGTCATGCAAAATCCTCTCCATCTCTTGCTGGATGATTGGAAGGATTCAGCTCTGCATGCCATCACTGGGGTTTTTTGGCTTGGAGAAGTATTTAGAGGTTCATTCATTACTTGTTATAATCCCTCCCAGTTCAACTGTGCTGAAAGTGAAATATTTACATTAGAAATAACATCATCACTGCCAATAACTGAACTGCCCATTGTAGAACCTGTGAGGGAAATGAAGCCTTTATAGTGCACTTCGCTATGGCATTCTCTTGATCACTCAGATTTTGCTCCCTGGGTACCATAATGGATGTGTGACCTTCAAAAGAAACTGTGAGCACAGCCAGCTTTTTACTATATAGAATTAGGTTTTCAAATACTTCCCTTTTGAACTACCTACCACTTGAATCTGTGGCCAGTTTCTGGGCCTTCTTGGCTTAGGTCTGCTCTCTTCAGACTCTGTCTTACTCTCTGCAGATTTATATTGCCCTGTTAACGCAATTCAAGTCCAAACACTACATCACAACTGCGGGCTTTTGGGCAGCTCTCCAGCTGTGTGTTGAATCTTTCTCTTTTTGCCTTGCTTTTAATAATTCTATTGTATGTGGACAGAGCTGCTGCCGCTTTTAATGCATGTCTTGTTGAAGCTTTGCAGGCTCCTTTAGATTTACACAGGACTCTTATAAAACAAGAAACCAAATTTCTTATCCATTCCAATCCCAAATCTGTGTGTTTCTCTTATTTCCAAACACTTCATTTGGAGAGCTGGCCGGAGAAGCCTGAGCTAATGCCACGTGCCTTATGCAGTTCAGTTGTTTAGTCCAGGCAAGCTTTGCTTTTGTAAACTTTTTGAGAGATCTCGAATTAAATGTGAAACATGAGTCAAACAGGTTTTGGATGTGTTTAACTTGGAACACTTTGTAGTTGTGATGTCCTGATTCAGTACAGGAGAATGTACTGCTTTGCCCTCCAACAGCTTGGTAAGATGGCTGTTGACCAGATAGATATGTACTTACTCATCTTGCTCCTGATTCATTTGCTGTGGTTACTCCATCTCCAGTAGGGCAAGTAGAGAAACTGCCAAAGAGACTCACGTTTCTGTCTCTGAGATTTCAAAATGAGAAGAAAGCCCAGATCTGCAGGAAATATTCCCATCCATCCTTGAAAGAATGTGGAACAGGCAGGCACGGAATCTGCTTTGGGCTACCACTGTAGCAGAAATGCTTTATGCAGACCAGGTATGAGCGAATGGTTAGGTAATCCCTGAGCATATCCATGAAATGGATGCATATGTGAAATGGATGCATGTGAAACTCTTATCTAATCCATAAACATGTAGGCAAATCTCATCCCTGTTTAATATCTGAAGGGCCACCTGGGGATCTGAACAATCCTTTGGTCCAGGTTTGAGTCATTCTTTGCCTTGATTCTTTCACCTCAAGGGTCTCTTTGTACCAGACTATTCACAGTGTCTGGAGTAACTTTTTGCAGCCCTGTTGATAAATGCAGCTGTTTTCTCCCTCTGGCTTCCTTCATCTGAATGACCTTAGATTTACTCTTTCGCTGCCAGGCCTGGCTTGCAGACCTAAATACATGCAGCACCAATAGACTTTGCATATTGCTTCTGATCAACCCTGCTTAGTATTTAGGGCAAGGGGACATTCTGACTGCTCGGAGGCTGGTGTAGGCAAAACTGATTGGTACCCAGTTTGAGGAAGAGAGGCTGTCAATGAAGATCAGACCACGGCATGCAAAGCAATCCCTGGCTTCATTTGGTTTCCAAAGATACTCCACAACTGTCTCCCAAGAGGGAAACAGACCTTCCCTTCTCACCCTCTGTGTGTGCACCTCAGTTGTTTCCAAGCTGAGTTCTCCACTTGCAGCTTCATCCCACAGCCTCTTCCACCTTCTGTCTGGTGGGTTGAGGGCACTCTCTGTGGCTGATCACTTTGCCTCAGCTGAGTGCTAGGGCGGGTATCCCCAGGGAGCATGCATTGCTGGGCTTTCCGCTCTGTCAAAGAGGGCATTACACCCCTCCTGCTAAATTATCTTGGAATGGTTTAGCCCAACATCTCTGGAGCTTGTCCCTGCTGGATCAGACAATGGTGCCAATCACTGGCTGTGCCCTCACACTGAGGGGCTTTGCACTGCATATAAACATTGCTTATCAGTGACTTCCTCTCTTGAGAGCATGCATGAGGAAGGAGTTCTGGCATGGAAAAAAAAATTATGGTAATCTACAGCTGCTGTATCTGTCCTATATCAAGGTCAGAGCGTTTCCAACCCAAGTTCTGGCTTGGATGGCTTGGAGCAATGTGTGTGCTACAGGGTGTAAAGGTTTTCTGCAGCACAAAAGCTATTCAAAACTGAATGAAAACACAGAAAAAGCAGGGCATGGGCTGTTATCTTAAGTCAGCTCGTGGAAACTTATTGCCAATTGAGCCAATATTTTCCACTCATCTCAGATAGTGATGGAGGTCAATGTGCAATTATTACCTCAGCTGGCCTAAAATGTCACCAGTGGTTGTTTATCTATTTGAGCTGTGTCCCTCATCCAACTACAAGCTGTAGCCTTGGCTGCTTGACAGTGCAAAACCAAGAGGGACTCTGGCTGAAGTCATGTTTTATTCAGTTACCTCTGGCCAGATTCAGTACGGTTGTGTTCTTTATAACAGTTGGCCAAAGATGCACCCATGTACATCAGGAATGACTCTCAAAGCCACAGTGGAAGTGGGAGGATTAGCAGAGACCTGGTGTCTCTACTGGGAGAAATTGCATCCATAAGCATGGCTCTGTGTTAGTTACCTGCAGGTGCTGGATCTCTCACAAACATTCGAGGTCTTGAGGATTAGCAGAGACCTGGTATCTCTACTGGGAGAAATTGCATCCATAAGCATGGCTCTGTGTTAGTTACCTGCAGGTGCTGGATCTCTCACAAACATTTGAGGTCTTACAATGGGTCCGCACTGTCTGTGTGATAGAACAGTGCTAATGCTATCAGCTTTGGCAAGCTATTGTCAGACCTCTTGTCATAATCCAGACTTCAATAGTCACTTGTTCAATAGTTCACTAGTTCAATAGTCACTCTAGTTCAATAGTCACTTGGCTCTCAGTAAACCAGTCTCTTCTGGGGGAACAGAGCCTATGTGCAAAAGATCCAATGAAAGCCTTCTTTTAAGAAACTAGCAAACAAAACTCTGTGATTTGTTGCTGCAGTAAATTATTAAAATGCAGGTTTCAGCCTAAAAACAACCTTCAAAACATCACCTTTTGGAATGTCTTATTTCTCTCACTGGCAAACATACAGATCCCATTCCCTCAACCCTGGACCCAGACATGTTTTCGGCTCATTTCTGGAGGTGTGGACACACTCCAGACTCTGAGCATCCCGTGTTTGTTCTACACTGGAAATCTTCAGACATGAAAGAAAGTGAAATCTATGGTTCCTCCAGACTTTGTCTAAGTTTGGATTTATGTACAGACAGAAGAGCTGGAATTTTTCTCTTGCAGATGGTGCTGGTCTGGGTTTGACGTGTCTATGGAAACAGATCTAAAATTGAGGCAAGCAGAAGCAGAGACTTCATAGGTTGGCCTTCCCGAGGATGTTGTTTGGAGTAGAGGGGTTCACTTGTTCTCATTAAATGACGCAAGCATGCTTTCTGCTTAAAAAGTCTTCACTCCGCAAGGGAGAGCCTGGCCTAGTTACTATATATTATACATATAGTATATAACATGTAGTATATGTTTAAAGAAATTTGAACATATGGAGCAGAATTCCCATTTCAGCTCAGAGCTCATGGAGTTTGCTGCTGTTTCCATTGTTACCTCATTGAGTTCTACCCCTTCACGATTCTTTCACATCATACTGCTGAGTTTTGACTCCCTGTGACTGGTAAGCAAGACCGTTGCTTCGCATTTGTGACTGTCACTCCCCAGAATTCAGTTCTTTGTTGTAACAGCTCCTTACTCACCTGTAGTGTATTTCCGTGTTCATTTTAGTGTCTTTCTTGGTTGCTGTAGGTTTAATCCCTTCCAAGTTTATTCTTCCTTTCTTCCTTTTTCTTGTTATCAGTGATACATCAGTTTGCAATCAGCAGAAGAGCAGGTCAAGCCATCATAGCACCAGCCCATGGTTCTAGACCTGTAATGTATCTTCACTATGGAAACTGATGAGCTACCGCGCCAGCTGCTGAAGGGATTAGTGGTTGTTTATCAGCTCAGTCTCATCCAGTGATTGTGAAGGGATGTTTTTCTAACCTTCTGCTACCTGGGGTTGGAGTTCTGCAGGAGTCACTGATGGGCTGTTTGTCATCCAAGGCTTTCCAACACACTGTGAGAATCTCTGTCACCAGAGAGTTACAATAGTGTGTTTGTCACTCACATCTGCTGGCATCTGTGGTATGAACAAGACAGGGCAGTAGGGAGAGGGGTTAGGAGGTTCCTTGCAATTTTTGCTGTCTTAGTCTTGTGTGGTCTTTGCCAATGTGTGTTTATTTCCCTTTTGATAGCTGATGTGGTTTTATTCTCCATTCAAGGGAATGTTTGGCAGTCTAAAAGTGTTCCTTTTCAACCTGCATTAAGTCAGAGAAAAGAAAGTCGAGAAAGAACCGAACTTTTGACTCCGCTACCTTTCCTTTCTTCCAGTGACCCTGAAAGTCTTTAATGAATTCTAACATAGTGGAAAGAAGACATGAGGCTTGAATTCATGCACACACAGGCAGGCATAGCTATGATAGCTAAGTCACATGGTCTTTTATGGACATCTCCTGTTTCTTGGCTAGGATCTTGGTTGCAGCCTTGTTTTCCTAGACACCCTGTTTCCTAGAGACTCCATAGCACACAGACACATGTGCTATGGAGGGAAATGAAAGTGCAAAGAGAGAAGGGTTGATCCAGTTTATACCGGGTATATATGCTGAGAACTCAGTGTCAGAGGGGAGAATCAATCCTCCAGGATGTTCTGAGGCAGCCCATGCAAGACCATGGCATGCTGCATTTGGAGTTTCCAGCGGGTGGGTAGACATGTTTTAAGTAGAAAGAGCATCTTTCTTTCATTAGAACTGTTATGAATATTCACTCCAAATCACGATTGAGGGATTGGATATTTATTTTTCTCAGTTTTTTGGGGTATAGAAGGGGAAAAATGGGAGAAAGAACCAGAATAAATCCCCACTGCATCATGTGGTTACCTAGGACAAAGCTCAAGATGTTGTATGAACTCAGGAAGTTCCAGGTCAGGACTGTAGTGCTCCATCTTTGTCCTTCCTCATCATTACACCTGTATTTGCCACCTTTAATTACAGTAGCAGTCAGAATAGCATCTTGTTGGTGACAGAATATTTTTCTCCCTTTTGACTTTCACTTCTTCTTTCCCCTATGTATTTAGACAACCACAACTTGCAATTGCATCTATAGGGAGCAAGCAAAGATGTAGGACACTGAGCTGTTTAAATGGTGGCAGTGCTTGGATAACCATGGATCTGTCTCAGAGCCCCATGTCCACACTTGTCCTCTAAGCTCAGGCCATGTAGAAATCCATCCTTCTTCTTAACACTGTACCTGTCTGGCTAATGCTTGGGACATGAGTGCACAATGAAAGCACGTATGCCTTCTGAGAAGCAGGGCTGTATCTGATGGTCTAGTGGTAAATAAATGTGGGTACACTGACCCAAATTCAGCATGGAGTAAACCCCATGTTTTCCTTCAGTTACACTGCTGGTATTGACATGTGGTCTGTTGCTGCTGTGCTCTTCTTACTGGTGAGGAACTGGGGAAGTAGGGAACTGTAAACCCATTTGGTTCAGATAATCTGCTACATGAACTCCGTTGTTGAGAAGGGGAAAAAAGACCATGAAGTGTTTATTTAGAAAGTGCAGCTTGTTCCCATTTGTGACCAAGCAAATTAGGAAGATTGAGCTTTGTGGGGGTATTTTTGAATGGGGGAAGGGGAAACCCTGTAATCATGAAAGCCTGTGAAATGAGATTATTTCTTCCTAAGGAGCAGAGCCAGTTAAGAAATGTTAATGTATAAGCCACGTAGCACCATAAGACTGACCTTTCTTCTGTCAGCCTGTTCAACTCCCCTTCTGCAGAGCTTTTTAACTCCATGTCCATCGTTCTTTTCCCACAGAGCCTCCTCCATTTACCTCTCCTCTCCTCTCCTCTCCTCTCCTCTCCTCTCCTCTCCTCTCCTCTCCTCTCCTCTCCTCTCCTCTCCTCTCCTTTAGTTCCATTTGGGATACAAGGGAAATGGGTTGAGGGACCCTCCTAAAACTCCATCTCCCTGTGAGCTCCCGCAAGACTGAGGTAGGATCTCACCTCGGGCTGGAAGAGGCAGTTGGGTGCAGGGCACGATGGGCTGGAGCTCAGCACCAACAAGAGAGGTCCAAATCAACCCCAATGTTGAAAACCTGACGGACCAACCAAAACCCTTGAGTTTACAGCAGGAAATGCTCATAAAGATTTATGGTCTGGATTGTACAGAAAAATAGAGCTTGACAGACAAAGTGTTTCCTTTGGTCTTAAAGCTCCAAAGCTCTTCGCTTACTTGAAGCCATATAAAACGTTAACTGCAGAGGCTTTCAGAGAGGCTTAAAAGAATTAGGGTCTTAACTGTCAAATAACCCATCACATCCAGTGCAGGAAAATGCTGTTGAGCAATTTATTTCCTGACTGCTGAGTTGCACTACTGGGAGGGGGTTAACATTATTTTAGGTGTTGCATATGAGAGAAGAAATGTATGGGTCTCATTCCTGGGAAATGTACTCCTCTGTGCCCTAAAATGAGGCGATTCATTCAGGCTGGAAGTGCATAGGTGTCCTTTGGTGACATACAAGCACTGTGAAACTCAGCAGAAACTTGGGATTGCAAGAAGTAAATGTCATCTTGAGTGATTACCACTGAAAAAGAGGGCTCTGTTTTTAACCTCGTCAGGGAAATTGATGGTCTGGTACAGAAGGGGGGAGAGGACATTTCATGAGATATATTCCCATCATAGTTTTGGGCTGGGATGGCCTTTCAAAGGAGCTGTTTTAACCAATTCCTTCATCCCCACAAACATTACATAAGAGCCATTGGCAAAACTAACACACAGACACACACACACACACACACATGCTTCTTGTACAAAGGGCTGAAAACCAGCCCAGATGTTTACAAAGCAACCACAAAAGACTGGAAGAAAAACAAACATACAGAGATGTTTTAAATGCAGAGGAACCAGCAAACACAGGAAAAAAATACCCGTGTTCCTGGCAGTAGCTTTGGAACATAATGAAACCATTTGGGGCAACCCTCGCTTTAAAGTTGCCCCATGGCAGGTTTGAATTATCAGTTGTGTTTTCATTCATCACTTTAGGTCAAAGACTTCATCTTTCAGTATAGGTCTGCCCTGCTCTAAAAAGGCAGTGGAAAAGGAAGGCAGATCTTCATTTACTTATTCTTAATCGTTTTACTCTGCTTTCTCCTACTTCTGCTGACAGAAGCTCTGTAGCAAGAACATAAAAGAGAGTTCTCTTGCCTCACTTGACTTTGAGCAAACAAGCACTGCTTGTGCTTCCCAGTTTTGGGCCTTTTTGCTGGGGACTCTTCAGTGCTTTGTAATGTGAGATTAGGAGACCTGCCTGGAAACACTTTCCCCTCAGGTTGAAATGCTTTTCTGTGACAGTTATGCAAGAAAGACGACCGTTATCTGAACACCATTTATCTTGCAGAGCTGGTACTGAGATTATGTACTGCACTGCAGTGAAGAGTATGGTTTTAGCACCAACTTCTTGGTCTTCTTTGACCAAAACCATTATCCTTGTGATTTTTAGGTCAGAAGCAACAGCTTGTTTCTGGGAGGTATTTCTCTTGTATCCTTTGTTTGCTAAGGAAGAGTAGCTTGGAAATGTATTGTGTTGGGACAGGTGCTTGAATTCGTGTAGCCACTCCTAAAAGGCAGCTTACATTTTCCAGATGGCGTAATAACAAAGCTGATTTAGTATTCTTTGCACATATATGAAAGCAGTAAAGGATCTCACAAATTGAGGTGCCTGGGTGAGGTGGTCCGGAGCCCAGGACTACCTAATACAACACTAATGTGGCTCCATACACGAACTTCACAACTTTGACCTGTTGCTACATTAGCTTGTAGTAAAGGTACCAGAAACAGAGCTGCTTTTTGCTGAAGGAGGCTGTGTACTTCACTTCTAAGCACTATAAACACTATAAAAGCTGTTTACTTTGGCTTCTGGTGTTTTGAATTCGCTGAGGAAGGTCATGGCTTTTGTCCTCTTCGACCTAGAAGGCAAAATGTTTGAAGAGAAGAGGAAAAACGCTCCTTTCAGGCTGGAATGTTGAGGTTGCAATTTATCCTACAGGACTTGAAAGAGGAATTTTCAGTTCCAACTTGTTTGAAGAGGAATGGGCTGGTGAAAGAATTTAAGGGCACTTCTGAAATGCAAAATGTTGCCTGTCTATGGAATGGCCCAGAAAGGAAACATCCGTGAGGATCTGTGGCTCAGATATTCCACACTCCCTGAACAGAATAATGAAACACTTCTCCTGAGATTTACGAGCCTGGAAAATAGACTGCAGACTGCTATCAAGGCCTCAAAATACTACAGACTGTAGCTGGAGTCTCTAGTACATCTCTTTTAATGTGAGCAATACGGGGTGGGAGTATTGGGAAGGAATCAGAGATGAAGTGTAAATGCAAATGCAGAATATAAACGTATTCTTTAGTGTCATGAGACTCCCAGGCTGCACTGTGGAAGAGGTTTTATCTTTCTAGTGCAAATTCCCTGGTCCTTTCGTTTTGTTTTTATAACTGAATGCTGCCTCCAACTTCCTACCATTACACTGCAAGGCGAGGTGTGATGGGAGAAGCATGAACTCTGTTGGAAGCTTCTCTCTCTTTAGCAAACACAGAGGCAATGGAGTTGGTGAGTTCAGGCTGCTCCGTGAAGGCCAGGGGCTGTCAGGAGTGTACTGTGGTCAACTAATGCTGATCCATCCCTTCTGTGGAGTAAAAGATGAGCAGTGACTTGTGCACTTCAGGGTAGTTTTGGGTTAGAGAGTGGAAATCACATCATCCTAGCAAGCAGGATATCGAGGATAGCCAGACCATCTCTGCCCCAAAGCCATGTCAACTCTTAGAGGCGTGTGATGGTTGTTACCCTGTCCCATTCCTGAAAAATCACAGCACTTGAGATTCCCACCCCCAGTTTGCTGCATAGATGAATTTTTTTCCTTGGCTGTAATGCCAGCCTCTCTTGCTGCAAGTGTTTTCTATCAAATGTATGTCATAAACCATGAAGTAGATAAATGTTGCTTGGCAGTCACATCTGCTGGCAGGATTGTTGGTATTATTATTTTATCATGGCTGTGTTATTTAAACATTCAACCTACAGGTTTGAGAGTGATTTTAGACGTGAGAAAATCTTAGTTGCCTGATTAGATGTGTCAGCTCAAGGAGTGAAATCTCACCCATGAGTCCCAGTTCTAGGAGCAGGGACAAAACCCTCCTGCATACACACTTAGAGAAGTAGTTTGCTCTGTCACCTCTCAGCCCTCTTATTGCCAGACTCTTAGTAGAGCTTTATTGGACCAGCTCTGAGCAATGCTGGAAGCCCAGGTAAAAACTTGGGTGTGACAGTGTGGAGCTGAGTTCCTTCAAACACCTGGTGCTGAGCTCCGCTATGAAAAGAAACCCCTCTGCAAGGTTTCCCCAGGTGCACCCCAAATAAGCTTACAAACGGGTCTTTATCCAAAGGCACGTAGTGACAGGACAAGGGGGAATGGCTTTACACTGAAAGAGAGGAGATTTAGATTAGACATTAGGCAGAAGTTCTTCCCTGCGGCGCTGGCACAGGGTGCCCAGAGAAGCTGTGGCTGCCCCATCCCTGCAGTGTTCAAGGCCAGGTTGGACAGCGCTTGGAGCAACCTGCTCTGGTGGAAGGTGTCCCTGCATGTGGCAGGGGGCTGGAACTGGGTGAGCTTTAAGGTCCCTTCCAACACAACCCATTCTGTGATACTGTGATTCTATGATATGTTCTAAGCACAGACAGTCCAGATCAGGACTATGCCTGTACAGCCAAACAGGACCTGGAATAAAGCAGGAAAGAGCGTGCAAAAAGCGTGAAGGGGATTGCACACTCAGCACCATGAGGTTGTAGATGAGGCTTTTATTTTTCATTCCTTGTTTTCCCAAGACATCTACAGAGGAAAAGAAATAGATTTCAGTGGCTGTTTGCAAGAACTGCATATTGAGGGTGAGGCTCACTCCATGGTGATATCCATGCGTAATCCCTGTCTCTTACTCATCATGTCAGTCCATCGTTGTCAGCCTAATGCAAGGTGTTTAGCTACGGCTCTGCATCCTGCTAGGAACTAAGTGTATAAACTCACTGTGTGGTGGCTTGACCGGTGATTTCCTAGTAAGGTGCCATGTGCAAGGACAACCCCAATTGCATTCACAATGAACATGTTTTGTGGGTAAGGCATTAGAACAAGTGCCTTGTGTGTGATGATGGATACTGCCCGGCGGCCGATAATTCTGATTTACACTTGATTTCTTTCTTCTTGAGGGGAAATCCCAGTTGCCGACTATGTTAACGATGTATGTAATGGTGTGTTAACGGACACCATTAGTTTGTTGGACAAAACGGAGACCTCTGCCAAAACAAACCTTCTCCAGTGGTAACGTTTTATGGATCAGCAGATTCTGAAAATGCTTCAGAGTGGAACTGAATGGCGGGGCACATGCTTCAGGAACGGCTAACAGTTTCCTAACCACAAGTTTCAAGGTATCTGTTAGTAATTAACTGCGCTCGAGCATTTTCTTAATTTCAGCATTGCACAATTTCTCGATGAGGTGCAATAATTGCAGTCCGGAAAGACTAGATTAGTATGGAAAAGTAGTCCCAGCTTGGAGCAGCTCACGTTAACTTCCATCAGCAGGACCAAGCCGCTTGGAATGTGCTCATAGCCTAAGGCGTGCAGGGAGCCATACCCCACATCCCTAGTGCTGAGGTCAGGCAAGGTTTGTGGGGGACAACCCACAGCGAGGGGCCTGGCAGACCCTCTGGCTCAGGGTGAGTTGGTTCAGCTGCTTTCGGAAGCACTGACAGCAAAGCTGGTCTGCAGGAGCAGCTGAAGAGCTGCGCGTGGATGGAGCCAGGTTGGGGCTGGTTTGCCAACATCTGGGCAGGCCTTGGGCTGTACCTGAGTGGCGTTAAAAGTGCTCATGGATGCAGGTGCATGTTCTCAGTGGGAGCTGCCTGCTGCTCGGCAAGAAGGATTTGTCCTGTGGATGCATGCGATATCACACACTGCCGACCTGCAGTGCTCTTCTGAAAAGGCTGATCTCAGTTTCCAGGTTGAGTTCTGTATAATCCAGGGTTCAGATAAAAATCGTGGAGTGGGATTTGTCTGTGTCCAACAAAACTGGTTTAATTCAAGTTGTGGAGACTTCTGCAGTATCAGAAGTGTCGGACAGCGGAAGACAGGAGCATCCTGGAAGTGTTGTTGTACCATAGTATTTACCCCAGGGTTTGATCAATGGACAGATGTGAACTTCCTGCAATCCCAAAGCACATTTTATAGAGCCCAAACCGTGTGACCCCTTTACTCCAGCGCAGAACTTTGAGGCTCTCCCTGTACTTCTTGCTGCTCAGGAGTTCAGTATAGATAGGTGTCCTCCGTACAGCCCATTAAAGCGGTTTATTGCCTCAGTTATAACCCTTCATGTATTAGTACAAGAATTTCAGAGTGCAAATATGGATTAAATAAATGGCTGACAAGGCTGGAGGGATCCAGCAGTGATGCTGGTTCTTCCTTCTTCCTTGGAAAGGTTTCCATTCATCTCAGACATGATAGTCTAATCTTTGACCAAGGCAAGAGTTTTTTACCTGGATAGTTTCCAGTCATGTTAATGGGAGCTGTGAAAACCCTGTGCTTATCAGCAGCAGAAGTGGCCCCTTTTTCAAAGGGAATGGTTTTGGTTGTTTCCTAGTGCATTACAATAACCAGCCACCAGACTTAATTGCCTTTTGTCCCACTTTCCCTCCCCTCCTCATATCTTTATCTCTTCATGCCATAAAAATACTGCATTTTAAAATGAAGTCAAGGAGACAGAAAACAGAAGAGATGTGTTTTGCATAAAAGAAGAAACATGTGTTAGGAATAAAGGCTCAAAATGGGCAAACATATTGAAGACATATACATACTTGCTTTCCCTCTCCCCCTTTTGCACCCTCACAGGCGGGCAGGCGTGAAGCTGCTCTTGCACAGTTACACCTGAACAAGCAACCAGGCATCATCCCAAGAGAGGGGCTTGGAGCAAAGTGAGAATGTTCTTTCCACCTAGGGCTGTTTCATGTGGATGGAGCATGTTCTGGTACTTTTATTGGAGCTGAGCACAAGCTGGCACAAGCAGGTGAAATTCCTCTGGCAAAGCCAGAGATGACCCTGGATGGGTTTTAAAGGGAATGAATGTTGCTTCTGGGAGCAAAGGGAGTTCTCATTGCTCCTGGAATGGACAGAGAGGCTTGGGTTAATGATGTTCATCCTCTGTGCTGATCCTCCTAAGGACATCCAGTGTGTGCTTGTACTGTAATCAGATGTGGGTCTCTGTTAACAGTTGGCACAGATATTCCAGCATGGATTACACAACTCTCCCATGAAAATGCTCAGGTGACTCACTGACAAGAACCTTTGCACTGCTACTCACCTATTCCCATCACCTGAGCTGGGCTCTCAGGCTGCTGTGGCTATGTCTGTGCTGTCCTGCAGTGATGCCAGGGCTGAAGAATGAAGGGCTTTCAGGGAGCCTGACTCCACCTGGGCCTGCTCCTTCTTTTCTTCATTGCCAAGGAAAATAAAATATATTCCCCACACCAACTCTTTGAAAAGGGACGGGGGAACGGGGATGGGGGGTGAACTCCAGAAATATTTTAAGTCCTTGTTGTTTTTCCTGAGGGGGGAAAAAAAATGCAATGTGGTTTCATTCTAGCCACGCAGATATTTATGTGAGCAAGAGAGAAGCAAGATCAGAGAGAAAAACTAGGTTTGGTTGTGACACAGCCTTTGGTGCCTGAGATGTGGATTTACTCTTGGCTCTGCTAGAGATTGCCCATATAACCTTGGACCAGCCATGTTCACCTCTGCACCCGCAGCTGCCCACATACTAGATCTGATGAGAACCCTTTATGTTTCTGTATTAGCTGCATGGGGCTGGAACATCTAAGAAGAACATCTAAAGCCATGTAGTAATAGTAGAAAATTAAGGCAATTTTTGCCTGGGAGGATACCTCCAAGGATTGTACAGCACCATGCACACTGTGCTTGGGTTGCTGGAGTCTTCTAAGTGCTACTGGAGTGCAAACAATGGGCTGCATTCAGTATGCAGCTCCTCAAATTTCCTATGAATATCCCCAGCAAATCTGTATTTAAATAAGCAATAGTTTCTTAACTCTGGGCTGCAAGTTGCTGGGGCAATTTGTACTCAAGGTGAATGCAGAGTTAGGGAGATGTTGAGCTGTAGAAAAGAAGCTTGCCATCCAAATTGTTTCCATCTGGTTTCATTATGCCCCACTCCTGCAGAACAAACCAAACGTTTTAGCTTTCAGCTATTTCCTTCTGGACTCTGTAAAGCTACCTGTTCTCCAAGGCATTATTTGGTGTCTTTAAGTGCTTTAGTCTCATGTTTTTACAGTTGTATTCAGCCAGGCAAGAAAACTGCTCCTAAATATATAAGGAAGGCAGTTGATAAGAATGGAAAAGCAGTTTGATTAAATGAAAGAATCCCTTCAGTTTGAATTGCTTTGGTGTTTTGGTGATATATTGTGGACATGCTAGGATTTCTTGACACTTGCGTAGTTTTGTACTATCCTTTATTCCACTTCTCCCCTGCCAAAGTTGCCAGGGCCATAGGATTTACTGACCCATATATGAGGTGTTGTGGTTTAAGCTCAGTCAGCCATGCAGCCGCTCTCTGACTCCCCCCCGCTCCTGGAGGGATGGGGAAGAGAATGGAAAGAATGTAACTCCCACGGGCTAAGATAAGAACAGTCCAGTAACTAAGGTATAACACAAACCACTGCTGCTACCACCAATAATAATCATGATAAGGGAAATAACAAGGGAAGAGAATACAACCGCTCACCACCCGCTGACCGATACCCAGCCTGACCGAGCAGTGATCTAACCCTTCCGGGTGACTGTCCCCAGTTTATATACTGGGCATAACGTGCTGTGGCATGGAATAACCTCTTTGGTCAGTTTGGTTCAGGTGTCCTGTCTCTGCTTCCTCCCGGCTTCCCCTCCTCCCTGGCAGAGCATGAGGCTCAGGAAGCTCTTGGTCAGAGTGAACATTACTGAGCAGCATCTGAAACCATCGGTGTTATCAGTGCTGTTCCCAGCCTGAAAGTCAAAACCACAGCACTGCACCAGCTACTAAGGAGAAAAATGACTGCTGCTGCTGAACCCAGGCCAATGAGGTCATGCCCTGTTTCCTCCATAGTTCTTGTCATATCTAACTGAACACTTCAGCCCAAGGGACCCAGAGTAAAGCTCAAACCTGTGTTTCTGGTGCTGTGGGTGATGTGTGCACCCCCTGTCCCAGCAGAAATGGGTATAAATTTGAAATCTTTGTGTTTACTTCTTTTCCTAAGATAAATATCACTCTCAAAGGAACCAACATCTTCATGGAGAGGGCAAATAATGTCAAAAGTGTTCTAAAGAAGTTTTTTCTGCTCCAAAACCTAAAGCAATTAAGTATCTGCTGCAACCATCCTGTACCTTCCTCTTGTCTTCAAGTCCAGAAGGGTTCAGATCTTTCATCCAGAAAGACATCACTTTAGCAACTGAAAACACTTCTCATCAGTGTATATATTGCACCCTTTCTTTGTAGTTAATCTATTTGTGTTTAGCTCTGAAGAGTGATTTTTATGTGCTGGTTGCCTGGTTGCCCAGATATGTTACCTTACAAGAAAAGTAATTGATTTTTAGCCAAAAGGACGGGAGGAAGGTTAAGAATGTGCAACTCAATTTCTCATCGCTTTGGAGGAGGCAGATGTTTCTCTTCTGGTTCCAACCTTCATTTTCTTTGCATGAAGAACGAGTTCTTTAAAACCAAATAAATATCCCCTTGAGAAGAGCGTGGTTCCCACTGTTATTCTTTACATTAACTCTTTTGTAGCCAAGGCAGAACTTGGGTTGTTGATTTTTGATGCTAAAACTGAATGAAAGACAGACTATAGTGTATTTCTTCTATAAATTCAATTACTGTGCTCAAGAACTGCTCAACAACAAACCCTCTGATATCTGACACGATATGAACTCTCATTACTCATTCTAGGTAGTGTAAATGTGACTACAAGTACTTGTTTTCTTGACATTAAGATTTCATTTAAACAGTCATAATTGCAAACATAGCAGCACCTATTTCACATTCATGAATATAGCAGAGAGGACAATTCGTATGTGCTAGCAGTAACCAACAGCAGACTTCTACCAAGGCAAGCAGAAAGGAAAGATAAGCAAAAGGTTGTTGTTAATAAGGGTAAAAGTGGACAGGATGGATGCTGCCTGTCCCTGACTTGTCTGTGCACGTAAAGCAATTCCATACTTGGTGATGGAGGCAGCAGAATGCCATTCACCTCCTTGGGAATGGCAGGTAGGTTTAAGTAAAACCTACAGCGTATAGTGTCTGATTTCAGGTTAATATCGTCCCTTTGGGGATGCTCCTGAGACTAGTGCAGCTAATTCCATGCTCTGCAGTCCCCGTTTCCCAGGGAAAAGGACTGAAATGTTTACCAGGGCAGAAAGCCTGGCAGGGGAGAGTATCTGTGTGTGGCTGGGAAAGGACACTCCGGGATCTCTAGGGCCTACTGAAGCATGGCCAGAGGCTGCGGGTCACTGGTAAGGTAACCTTGTCCGTAGTTGGGATTTAGTCATTTGTCTTCATAGAGTCTAAGTGATGGGAAATGCGGACAAAAGCCTTTGTGAAGCTCTGCTTGCCATATGTAGCTGCACAAGGCCAATGGGGAGGCTTGTTTACCCACCAGGTCTGCAAGAGGCATTTGGTTCCTAAGTTTATAAATCAGTATGGTGACCTCTTTCCAGAGGATGAGGAATGGCTGAGGAATTACAGAAACCACTGTCTGAAGTCTATGTGCTTGGCCATGATGGGATCAATGTACTCCACTGTCTTCCTCTTGTCCCTGCTCTGTGCTGAGTGCTGGGGAACAAGGACTTCCAGAATCCCCACTGGGAAATCTCAGGAGGAAAGAGAAATGTGGAAAGCAGAGACAGACAGGTCAAAAGTGCCAAGGAGGGGTGAGGCAGCAGTGGCATCTAAGGAAGCCTGTTGTGGTCAGTCAGGCAGAACTAATGTGCTGAAAGATGTGACATTCCTTGCCTGTAGTAAGTCGTGATGGGAATTTGGGCTAGCCAAAGCAAGAGCTGGTGGTGTAATAGACAAGAGACAAAGTGTATGCAGAGTCAAGACTAAAACCACATCCGAGCAAGACCAGGCTTGAGTGGTTCAGCCAGTCATCTCACAGACCCACTGACTGCCCTACCTAGGGAAAGGTTAAAGGTTTGAGACCCTTCCCAGGAAACCTGTGCTGGGTTGAGATTAAGATGGAGGTTAAAACTGGAGGGTTTTCCAGAGGTCTTTTCACATTAAAAATACAGGTGTCTCCTCAGGGGTGCCTGTGATTTAACGTTTCTACATTGTGTGAGTGGGGGGCTCACAGCCCACCCGCAGGCAACCTTTCCTTCCTACAACAAACAGAACAACACAGAACATGTGTTTGTATTCAGCTGACTTCTCCCTCACCTCTGTGAGTACTGTCCGTCTCCTGCTCAGCTCCATTTGCAGCTGAAGGAGCGTATGGTGGGAATATAGTGAGTCTACTGGGGACAGAGATGTGTGGCACAATGAGAAGAGGCTTTGAGCAGCCTGGTCTTGTGGAAGATGTCCTTGCCTGTGGCAGGGGGCTGGAACTGGATGAGCATTAAGGTCTTTTCCAACCCAAACCATTCTATGATCCTATGAAAGTGGTTTAGTTCCCCATCCAAATATATTGTTATCTTTTCTTCTCACAGAAGGGGTTTTCATGCTGGTCATAGTTCTGGAGATTTTAGGGTGAACATTTGCAGTATTTTCCCCTGCCCTCTCACTTTTCCTTCTATACTCTCCTAAAGAGCCAGTATTTCATCCCTGTGGCAAGATCCTAGCAGTTGGGTATCAGCTCTGCTGATCAAGAGGATCCTGAAGCTCAGTTACCCCCATACTGCTCGGTGTCCATATTCTGCTTCTAGGGCTGTTGTGTGTTCTCACCTGAACTCCTGGCACAACAGCTGCAAACAGAGGCATTACAGCCATTTCTGGAGGATGTTTTTCATCGAGCCACTTGAGAGTGAAGAACCTGTTTCCTGTTTAGCACTCGTAGAGCTCAGAGAGCTCAGCCCAGCCATTTCCTTGCTACAGGTTTTGGAAAGGAGTGCCATGTGCATCCTTCCAAGCACTCTAAAGGCATCTGAGTACATATCTGATGAATTGGTACAGATAGAACTGCCTGTTCCTGCCTGCTTTCTGCCTGAGTAGGGCTGAGGATCCTGGCCAGATCCAGTGCTGTGTAAAAGGGTAGATTAACACACGCATGGTTTCACCCTACCAAGCTATGTGTCTTCTGGCCTGAAGCTGTTGTGCATCTGTAGAATAGACATCAGGCCCAAGTGTGTCTCAGACAAAGGCAGTCCTTCTATGCCAATATATCATAGAATCCCAGAAAGGTTCATGTTGGAAAGGATCTTAAAGCTCATCCAGTTCCAACCCCCTGCATGGGCAGGGACACCTTCCACTAGAGCAGGTTGCTCCAAGCCCCATCCAACCTGGCCTTGAACACTGCCAGGGATGGGGCAGCCACAGCTTCTCTGGGCACCCTGTGCCAGCGCCTCAGCACCCTCACAGGGAAGAGCTTCTGCCTAAGAGCTCATCTCAGTCTCCCCTCTGGCAGGTTAAAGCCATTCCCCCTTGTCCTGTCCCTACAGGCTCTTGTCCAAAGCCCCTTTCCAGGTTTCTTGTGGCCCTTTTAGGCACTGGGAGCTGCTCTCAGGTCTCCCCTTAAGAAGCCTTCTCTTCTCCATGCTGAACAAGCCCAGCTCTCTCAGCTTGTCTTCATGGGGTCATATGGGCATGATCAGCCCATTATTAGCAATAAGGCAGTCACAAAGTATGGGTTCCTGCTCCACTTGAAGGCAATTTTCTATGCACAGCCACTCTGCTCTAGCAGAAGAGAGAGAATGCTTACATCTGAAGCTTTTGTGTATGGATGTGCCTGTGTCTTTTTAAACCTGAATAATTTCTGGCAGAAAGCACTAATGCTGTACAACTTGTGTGAAGTGTCTATGCATGTGTTAAACCAGAGGTTGTTTTCATTTACCTAGGGAGGTCTTCTGAGTGCTGTGTAATGTAACTGATGCCACAGAACTGTGCAGGAACACTGAAAAGGTCCTGGTTCTGGGTTTGTTTTACACACTGAGTCTTTCCAGGTAACATATTTCTAAGGCCCACTGCAATACGATGCAATGCCTTATGTGGCCTCTCGTGAACAAGGGGAGGTTGTCTGCTCTCTCAGAGGTGCTATCAAGAGACAGTCCTCTATAATCCTGCCCTCAAAAGCTCTCCATCTGCTGTTATATTGCCATCATATATATTTGATGCTGCTGTGAGGCAGTGACAGCTTCCATTCTCCTTCAGGCCCCAGGAAAATGTCTGTGGAATTTAGCAGAGCCGCTGACAAACCTTTGGGTGTTGCTACAGCCTAACTTAAAGTGAGCATCCTTCCTGCTCTGACAGCAAGGAGGGGCATTTCAAGTACTTTCTAGAAGTCACTTCTCTACACCAATTCAGTTTGGTTTCATCCTAAAGGATACTTGTATGTGCTTTAGTGTGAGGTGTCCCTGCCCATGGCGGGAGGTTGGAACTGGATGATCTTAAGGTCCTTTCCAACCCAAACCATTCTATGATTCTATGATTTAAGAGAGTACTGCTGATGCTGAGTAGGTTTCAAGTGTTGGAGAACTGAAGGAAGTTCTTCAGCATACAAATACCTTATTAAACCTTAGCACACATCTCTTTGCAGGCAGCAAGTCCATACCCCGAGATCTGAAAAAGCATTCTGTTGTAGGGGGAAGGATATTATATTCAATAAATCATATGGAACTATTTATCAGCAATCACTTCTTTAACTTTTCCACAGTCTTCAGTTTCAAAGCACATTTTGAAGTGAGAGAAGTTTGCACAGAGCAGTTTATTTAAAAAATTATTTTAGGAAAATTACCTCAGGGTTGATTGTGTATTTATGAAGGGTTTCTCTTTTTGTGTGTGTTAAATATTAACATAATGTAAGAAAATGGCTTTATTAAGAACAGTGGAAAAATGTGCAGAGAAACAGAAAAGATTTTGTGGCAGACAGTCTGCAATGGGAAAAGCTTGGCTTGTCATGCAGTCACAAAGGACAAAGTCAGTGGAAAGACCCTGATTTAACGGGCTTTGGATTAGGCTCTTTACCACGGTGGGACTGCTTGCTGCAGAACCCTGAGGTGTTTCTGGTAATGTCTGCATCCTCCTCAGTGAATGTATTCAGATTTACCTCAACCTCCTCGCTTGCTGCCTTCTCCTTGCCTTGAATCCTAGAATAGAATCATAGGTTAGGGTTGGAAAGGACCTTAAGATCATCCAGTTCCGTGGGCAGTGACACCTCCCACTAAACCATGCCAAACCTGGCCTTGAACACCGTCACGGACGGAGCATTCACAACTTTCCTGGGCAACCCATTCCGGTGCCTCACCACCCTGTCCTGATCTTCAGTAAAAAATGAAATGAAAATGCATGCTCAGGATTCAACCAAACAGATGGGTTTTGCCCTGCAAAAATCTCTTGCAAATCCACATTGGCCACTTTGTGTTCCTGACGTTGCTCGTTCCTGGAGCAATTATGATCTGCTGCAGTTCAATGATGGTGTGTTTCAGTACATAACACAGCATGGTGCTTATAGTGATGACTTAGTAGTTTTCTAAAGCTGATTGTGAGTATTTGGTATGTGATTTACAAGTTGGACTTGATGATCTCAAAGGTCTTTTCCAACCTAGTTGATTTTATGGTTCTTCCAAGTGCAGTCAGTGGTTCTGTGGTGAGCCCACAGGTTGGAGTAGAATGAGCTTTTTGCTGTAGATTGTTGTAGGATTTATGGTTGGTCTTTATAAATGAAACTCAGAGATACTTGGCATGTATCTGAACCTGCTGGTACTCCAGCGGCTTAGCTTGGGCCCTCCAGAGATGAGCTCAAGTGTGAGGGCTGTATGAGCTGCACTGTCCATGCTTCTAGAAGGTAAGCTTCATATCCTGGCCTCACCAAAGTCCTGTGTGATGCCTGCTGATTGCCCTTGAAGCTGGGAAGGGGGCAGGGAAGAGGTGTGTGCTCAGGTCAATGCGCATGCCAGGCTGGAGGTGCATGTAGGAGCCCTGAACATGGTGGAATGTCAGGGTGCAGTTTGGATTCCGTATAGACAGGCAGGGCCCTTTCTGAATCACCCACAACTGATGAAAGGGAAATTGCTTACAGTGGTTTGGAATGGATTAAGTAGGCAAAATATGAATGCTTGAATAAAGTAGTAGCCACAGCTCTTGTGTAGACAGTAAACAACCATTTATTGACAGCAAACTTGTGCTCTTCTGGTAAAAAGTCTTAAATCACTTATTTCCTGAAAGGCTCAGGCAGGGTGTCTTTGGTCACTCACACATGTTTTGTACTTCATCTCAAATCAAAACATCCTGATTTCCAGTCTCTGGAACATATTACTTGACCATGCTTCCCCTGTTTGAATAGAAGGTGGCAATCGCTGGCTGTGCACTCATCAAGGCTGTTTTAGGTAGCATAAGAAAACTTTATGGATAGGTAAGATCCTAGGAATTGCGCAGCAGAAAACATCCTTGGTCTGGGCTTGACAAAAGGGAGTTGTGCTGTTGGAAAGCTCTTCTTAGTCCCCTTCTACTTAAACTTTAATGTGATTGCTGTGAAAGAAGAGGGTATTTTATCTATCTCTCAAGCAGGAGCCTCCAGTCTCTTATATGGCCTGGCTAAGCTTCCATGCTTCCAAGAGGTTCTCTGAAGGTGTCCAATGTGGCACACCACTGCAAGGGGAACCAGCTGACACGCTTCACAGCAGGTCTGTCTGGGTGTGCTGTGGGTATTCGCCTCTCTGTCAGCTTGGTGAATACAGAAGGGTTGGCTGGTGGGCCACAGTGTGCTGCTGATTGGTGCTGAACCATCATAATCTTCTGAGATTCAGTCTTTGATTTGGTCTAGAAACTGCTGCTCAGGTTGAAGAAAGCCACTGTTGGCTCAAATGAGTCCTGACAAGGACTTCTTTGGTGGATAATTTCCTGCCTCAGCATCTGGAGAAAGGATAAAGGAGTTCAGACTAAATCTGACATTGCTAAATGAGCAATGGCAGCAACCAGGATTTCCTTGTATGTCCAATATTCTTTTTTCCCTTGTAGTACATTGAACTAAATAACTTCTTTTCTAGATGGTCTCTTAGTAGATGTAAATCCATTCCCCACAGTAAGGTGGGGTGCCTGTAACTAGAGCGTGTTTATAGGGACACGTTTCATCCTGAGGCATCTTGTTCTGGCTGAAGATGTGCTCACTGAAGAGGTTACTGGCTCCTGACCACTTCCGTGGTGATGTCTACCTGATCTCTACCTGTCCGCGCCTCAATCGTACACATGAAGTTGCACAGGTACTCACTTTCTACTCTGATACAGCCAAAATGAGTCAGAAAAAATTATTCTTCTAGAAGTAGTTGAGGGATCTCAACAGCATTGGCTGAGGAGTGGGGGCTGTCTCTGTAGAAAGGAATCCCTTCGTCGTAGCCTCACCTGTGGTCCTCAATAGCCCAAAGCCTGGATTAGTCACTTTAAAACTCGTTTTTATATCCCTCAGCATTCAAAGGCCTCAGATCTGTGACACTTCCAGACTTGCTGTGGCCCTCTGTCTCAGGCCCTGGCCTCAGGAGGAGAAGGTTGCTGAGCACTGTGTCAACTGCATCCGAAGTGGGTTTTGTTTAACGGTCTCCGCTGCTGTTTATATTTCTGCCTGCTCTGCGGCTGGTGTTTGTTGCCATTAAAGCTTCATTTGTTTGGAGGATCTTTTCAACAAACTGGAATCCAATAAATCATGAGTAAAATATTTATTATTTCAACTGGATTGGAAGGGGAAGGGGGGCAGTGGACAAATTTGTGTTCCTTCAGCAGTGTGTTAAATGGGAGACCACGGGGGCATGTTAGCCACAGGCCTTTGTCCTCCAGAAGAACAATTACTTGGCTGGATAGGAGTGGTTGAGCGACAGCTTCACATTTGGAAGCAGAAGTGGAGCAGAAATGCTGTGAGTGCTCCAGCTTTATCCTTTCTACTCATGTAATCACATCCCCACATGATGGTAGTGAGCGCAGGGCTTCTGGATTAAAACTGTCGAATATACAAGCTTCTAATGCCTGAATTAGAAATCCTGGGCTAATAAACTAGTCCCGCTTCTGCTGGTAGCAAAGCTGCTATTGTCTGAGGTCAGGATTTCACTCCAGGTCTGTTTCAGTTTGCAGACAGTAGCAGACTCTAACCTCTTCATCCTGCTGTAGGCGATGTTGTACTAGCTTGTGGTGGGACGAGTGACATGAAGATCTGGAGCAGGATGTGGAAAACATCATCACAAGCACCATTACATTAGAGCCGTGTGGCTTGCTTTATTTGTTGAATAATGAACTCAACTAAAAATAGTGTGGGGTTTAAGGCTGCTCATGTACTTTTGTGTTCAGCCAGTGGCTTTGGCTGAAAATACAGAGGAAGACATGGGAAAGTCAGGCTGTGATTTCAACATCTCAAATACAGAATACATAGAAGTGATGTTTAGTTTTTAATGTAACATCTTTTCCAATGCCAGAAACACACAAATATTTTGCTTTTGGACTGATCCGGTTGGAAAGAATTCTGAAATCTGTCCATGGGACTAAGGCAGAATCTCTGCATTGTCCACTTCAGCTCAAAACAGGTATAAAGTGTGAATCCAAACAACAGGAGATGTAGCAGGGTCCATAAGAAACTCGATGCATGGATCTTCTGTGAGCAACTGGTATATATGTCTAACTGTGACAGAATCTGTCTTTTCAGTGAGGAAGATGCCCTTCTGCACCTGTAAACCAGGCCCAGAATATTTATACAGAGGTTTGGCCTTAAAGTTATACATTAAATCCAATTCTCTCATCCTATGTGATAGTTTCTACCCCACAGAGTCCCAGAAGCCATCGCCTTCACTATTAAGGCCTCTAGATGCTACTATAATACCATAAAACTGTATGATCCTCTTACACTAACTTACACTACAGTAAGTAAGTGTCCCATCTGTCAAAAACAGGACGTGTGGCAAACCCTTCCCAGTGACTCATCTGTTCAGCATTCTCAAGTCTTTGAGACCTCTGCACTCACCAGGGAGCTCTGACATTTACCAATGTTATCTTTCTTATTTCAGTTTTGGCACCTTCTTCCTCTCCTCAGGGACCTTCCTGGGCACAAAAACACATGGAATGAGCAGCAGACATCATCTGTCATTCCTCTGAAAGGTTACTGGGTTTGAGTGTGTTGTTTGGCCACGGATGGTGGTCACTTCACCAGAAAAACAACAGAATCCTCCCCCCCCCCCCCCATACAGTGAAGGAATTGGTCACTGAGCTGAGTTTTACATGAGGGGTCCATTCGTGGAATGGGTACAGTAATCCTTATTCATAGTGACTTTTGGGATGACTAAACTATCAAGCAGCAGATTAAAAGCAGTTATGAAATGCTTTTCTTGCTATCATTTACTATGAATCAGCAATAAAGTAGTCACCCCATTGGCAGCGCTCCCGTGGAGGTCAATGGAGTCAGGGTTTCACCCCTGGAAGTCCTGCTCTGCAGGAGGGGCTCTCCATCAGGCTGTGTCCATCCGTTTTCACTTCTGTGAGCAGTTGTGGGTCGACTTACAGTGTTTCATAACACAGGAACAAAGGGGTTATTCAATGAAGACGAGGGAGGGAGAGATTTAAAGCAGATGAGAATAAAGACTTGCTGCACAATAATGTTAGCACCTGGCTTTTTATCACTGGTAGATGTCAAAGTACTTTACAAGAGTGGTCAGTACCAGTATCTCTGTTTAATAAGCAGGCGAAGAAAGATAACACTACCTGTTCAAGGTCACCAAGCAGACAATGCCAAAGGCAGAGTGGAAAATATCCTCCTACGTTATGCTGTGGTTTTTGGTTAAAATCAACTTGCTTTTATGGTGCAGAGCTCCAGGTCAGCATGACATCAAGGATTCAGTGGCATGGACTGTTTATGTGGAGAACAAGCGCATGGCACAGGGAAGATGTAAAAGAATTCAGGTCAGGCAGCAGTTCCTGGTTTTGTAGTGATCTGTCTTAGGCCAGAGAGCAGGAGATTCTATGGCTGGATGGCATGTTTCTTTTTAATGATAATACAGAATACAGAGCTGGCTTCTGGAAGTGAGTTTTCTGCTTGAAAACGCTGCTGACCATCCCGAGTATTTGGTGGTCCATGTGGGAAGGGAGCTGTCATTCTGGAAATCTACCCTGTCCAAGGCCGGCTAAGGTGGCATTGGTTGTCAGCAGAGATATTCCCACATAAGGGTGAAAAATGACCCATTTTTCCTGGAGTGATTCAGGAATATGCAAAAGACTGAGGCCCAAGCTAAGCATTCTTGTGAGGCTTCCAGGCTTACCCCCAAAACCAAGCAGGACTCATGGAACCTCTTCAGTGAGCACATCTTCAGCCAGAACAAGCTGCCTCAGCATCATCTCAGGATCAAACCCCTACAATCAGGTTTGATGCTGTCCTTTCAAACGCATTCCAGGTGGCTTTTGCCAAACCGATAGTGAGCGCAGTTGGCTCAGTGGAGAAGAGAGGGTTGTCCATCCACCGTACCCATGGACAGTCACATAGTGTGTTCTCCACCTGAGCTACTGTCCCTCCTCTTACCTCTCTTGGAGAAGCATAAGCCCCAGCAGCCCATTAACCCTTTCCAGGCCCATATGGGTTTGCACATGTGCTTTTTAGTGGCATAATTCTTGGCAAGAGAGGCAACCTTAATATTGCTATTGGACCTATGTGCGTGTCTGTTGTTCATCATGTGTAAATTAAATGGACTACCCTGAACTGGAGAGAGCGAAACTAATGATTGCCATATTGTTTCCAGCAGTCGTCAAGCAAAAGAAGCTGTTTGAACTTTCCCCCACAGACGCTTCTGCCTCTTGCAGTGATTTTAAAATCTTGGGGTTCTACCCTTTTCAAGGTGATTAATTTTGTAATGATGCCTTTGCTACCTTCCCCTCCCCAAGGGAGAGGGCGAGCGGGACAAGGAGAAGGAACTATCCAAAACTAACTCCATGTGCAGCAGTAAATGCCTGAGAGCTGCTTCTCTTCCTCTTGTCTTTGGTTTCCAGCAAATTCCCATGTCCTTTCAGATATTTCCTTATGTTTTGTTTTTAATTCCTCTTCAATGCACGTATTGACAAGTTTCTGTCTATTTCTGTTCTCCTTTACCCAGTGAAATGATTCCCCTGGGAAGGTGAAGGGCCAAATGGAAGGTGAAAGGAAGAAAAGCATCTTTCCTCATTATTATTAGTAGACTGATTGATAGTGTGTGACTCTGAGGCAAAGTGTCTCTCTGGGGTGGAGATTGTGGCCTCATTCTTAGCATAAGGACAGGCAAGAGGCTGGAACTAAGAATGGAGAATGCGTTTGGAACGTGTGACTAATTGTGGTGCTTGCCTGGCCCTCTTCCCAAAAATCAGGGCAGAAATGCTGCAGCAGGCATTGTCTTCATCCCACAGGATATTTCAAGTGCCGTGCTTTGTGACTAAGGAAAAGACTGCATCCAGCTGTGACCAGAGCTGACCTTCTTCATACTGCTCTTGAAATCTCCTCCCAGGTGTATCTTGCTCCACAACCATGAATAGACAGTAGGAAAAAGCAGCAGAGAAATGCGACAATCCCTCGCGTTGTTCAGATTGTCAGTAATAAATCAGAGGGAGGGGGAAAAGCCTTCCTTCTTGGTAGGGTGGTCCCATCGTCTTCGTAGAAGAAAGGCATTTTTTGCAGTGAGAACTATCACTAGGATGATCAATCAAGCCTTCCCAGGGGGGTGGTAGAGTCCCATCATTGGAAGCTTTCAGGATGGGATTGGACAGGGTGCTAGACAATCTCATCTAGGCTCCCCTTCCCACCAAAGGTTGGACCAGATGATCTTTCAAGGTCCCTTCCAACCTTGGCTGTTCTGTGTTTCTATGACCATGTTGGTTAGCTGGGGGTGTGATGCTTTCTAATCAGAAGTGGTTAACCACTGTCCTTCAGTTCTTGCCACAGGTGAATCCATGCTGTTTGCATCTAATTCCTTTATTATCTAGTTTCTTTGCAATCTTACCTTGCAGTTTTGGGGATAGTTGGGAGTCCACTTAAGATTTTTCCACTTAAGATTATCTACCTGGCTGCTACCTGCTAGACTTTTCTCTGAGCTGTCTCATTTGATCAAAGATGGGGCTCTGGAACCTGCAGTTAGTGGTGAACCTGCGTTCTTGCATGTGAACATATGTGTAAGCTCACTTTCTGAAGGACTTTCCTTCTGATCAATAGTCTGGCTCAGCCTGGTGGCTCCCTGGAGTGGGGCAAAGGATAGCAAGTATGGAGATCTGAACTGTGCCTCCAGTGCTGCTGTATTCTGTACCTCAGCTTAACCACATGTAGAACATGGCTCTGTTGATCATTCCGTTGTCTTCAGGCTGATATTCCAGACTACTTCTAGAAGTATTCTAGGAGTTCCTAGGCCAGTTTGGTTCAAAGTAGAAAATGACAAACTAGCACTCCCCCCACTTTGATTTGAATCAAATTGCCGATGGGAGAGTCTTTTAGTTTGCTCAATATGGAAAGCACTCTCAGGAGAGAAATGTTGGAGGACATCATGAAAGCTGAGACAAGATGTAAGGGTGCCATAAACCGAGAGAAAGAAGTGGAAGGGGAGAGAAGAGAGAGCTGTCCAAGAAAACATCATCAGTGACCCTTGTGGACAGCGTTCTGTTGGAATGAGGAGGGTGGAAATCACCTTGGAGAGGATCCAGGAGAATACACCTGCTGTGCTTATCTTGTCCTTAACCACAGATGGATCCAGTTCGACCACAAGCTTCTGAAACAAAGTAGGTCCCAGAAGACCCACCGCTGTGAGCATTTCAGCAAGGCAGGGGGGTTGGAACTAGATGATCTTCAGGTCCTTTCCAACCCTAACTATTCTATGATTCTATGTTTCTATGACCTTTGTTCTTTACATTGCAGAGGATTTTGAAATCTAACACATGAGATGAGTCAGCTGCCTTAGTGGTTTCAGATTTTTTTGGTATCATTATTTGATTCCGCTAATATGCATTGTAAGGGTAAAACATTGGATTCCACACTGGGAATCCAGGTGGAGGCAAGGATGGCAGGGATTGCTGACAAGCCTTGTGGGAAGAGCCAGTTGAAGGGGAAAAGTGAACCGAACTATAATATGGTCTGATAGCTTAGGTGGGGCAAGTGTGGGCTTGGAAGGGGTCATGAATTTCCTGGCTTCACAGCAGACTGTGAAGACAACATCACTCAAAGCCTTCTCTCCTCCAGGATGCAATTTCCTCCCCATTCTACTGACGGATCCTTTTCTGCTTGTGTATATTTTTCTTTCAGGCAACTCAGCAGAAGTCCTGAAAACTGGCAAGGCAGCTCAGAGCTGTAAGAGATCTCGTACAAATTCCTCCTGCCTGCGCAGGTTGTTGAGACGTGGTGTAACACAAGACTGCAGATAAGAATGCCATTTTCTGTCAAAGATAATAAAATGCTTCCAGAGATGACCAACTGCAGTGCATTTGTCCTGGCAGGTCCTGAAAGCAACATCTTGTCTCCAGAGAAGCAATTAGCCTGCATTCTGGCATAGCTTGCGTGATAACACTGATGTGCTTGCTGTTAGTGAAAGAAGGGCTGGAATAAAGGCAATGGGGTGGATTGTTCATCTTGGTGGCTGTATGGTACAAACCTCCTGTTACTTGACAAAGTACCCAGACCTTCTGTGTATGGGTCTTTATTTACCCCTCCACACAACAGAGACCCCCAAAAGCCACTCATAAATTTCAGTGGGAATTTGCTATAACAGGCTGAGTTCCTTAAATCCTGAGGATAATTCTTCCCTGAATGCCTGCCCAGCAGGAATATCTGCTTTATCAACCATAATTAGTCTTGGAATCTTCTGGGCAATGGAGTCATCGTTATTCCATACTCCTCTGTGGACGTGGGCATTTGTTCTTCAACCACATTCCACATGCAGATCATGAATATGTGTTTTTAGGGTATGTTTAGGTGAAACCTTCAAGGCCAGCTTGGATGGAGCTTGGAGCAACCTGATCTAGTGGAAAGTGTCCCTGCCCATAGCAGGGGGGTGGAAGTGGATGAGCTTTAATGTCCCTTCCAACCCAAACCGTTCTATGGCCTGGGTCTCATTCCTCAACTCAGATTTGCCCACGTTGTACGTTGCTTGGTTTTATAGAGAAACTGCCAAGGTGGGCTTGAAAACCAGGCTCAAGTATGGTACTTTTGGAAGGGGTGGCAGGGCGAGACTCAGAATGTCTTTAGAGGAGTACTAAATTCTTTCAAACTGGACAGATGTAGCATAGGCAGGCAAGAATCATAGCCTCAGGGTAGCGCACAGTTGTGGACAGATGCTTGCTTTGAGAACAAGTCCGCTGGCAGAAGAAGTACCACAATTTTAGCTCTTTGGAGGGAAAAATCATTTGAATTCCCTTCTGAGTACTGTACACATCTGTGGTTCGATGTAACCTTGCTAAGTGTGTCAGTCACATGTAGCTACAGCGGATGCAGCACTCTAAAATCAATAAAGCTCCTTGTAGTGTGGGGTTCCTTTTACCTCTTGACACTGTGGGCAGGTTGCTTACTGGAGAATACCCCTGACCTCATCTGAAAGCTTTGACCAGATACACTTCTGCTGCCATCTCTTCCTTAGGCATCAGAGGGGCAATTTGTAGAGGGAGCCTGTGGCTTCTCCCCAGGAATGCATAAAGCAGTTGTAGGTCTCTCTCCTGTCCTTGTGGAAGGCCTAACTGATGTTTGGAATAGTGTGTCATCATGGGCTTATCGGAAACAATGCCAGGTTGTCCCTGCTTCCAGGGATAGATTGGGTGAGATGACCTCCAGGGGTCTCTCCCGACCTACATTTTCCTGTGATTCCAGGAGTAAATGGTAGCCAGCTCAGGACCTCTGCAGCACAGGCTCCTTTTATTCCTACCTAACATGAATAGGCACATTGTGTGGGTACCCAAAGGCTCTGACAGACAAACCTGGCAGTGATCTGAGCTTTCACTGTCCTCAGCTGTTGGCCTGTGTCTCTGACAGAGGATGTCACACTTGCAGCAGCAGGAGGGAAGGTGTGAGCTGGAGCAGCTGATGATGCTCAGATTGTTTGTTCTTACAAGCTGAGCCAGTCATGTTTCAGGCTATGGCAGCCAATTGCTCAGATAATGGGAGACAGAGCTCTCAACTTTACGCAGCCAGTTGGAAAATGAAGCCAAATTGATTTGAGCTTGATTTGAGTATGGAAAAGGGATGCTGCAGTCCTCCATACCGCCTGCGTGCTAAACAAAGCACGACATGGCCCAGAACCCAAATGCTTACGCAGCCTCCCACCTCTGAATATTGGCTTTGAGTTGGCTTTGATTTTTATTGCGTATTTGTCCACAGCAGCTGTCAGAAAGTTTAAATGCTGGAATTACTGCTGTAATAAATATATCCCTCCAAACCCTTGCTAGGGTTCTACCCATTGGGAGTTCGTGTAACATACTGAGTGTTACAAAAAATATGCACAGAGAACATTGTGCTTCCTGGAGGTTTCAGCTTGGTTTGACAGCTCAGTGCTGACTCACTGTTAGGACCTGGGTTTATGCCTCGGTGTTGCTCTGTAGCAAAGCATGAGGACTGCTCCCTGGGTACTACGGCCATCAGTGTTGCCACAAATGGATGTGAAACCAGGCTGTTACCGTCCTAGGTGACTTTTCTCCATGGCTGTGCAAATGCCATGGCATTCAGGCAGAGGCCAGCCAGAGCAAAAGCTGTTTTCCTCTGACAGTAGGTAAAGAAACAGAAAAGATCCCAAAGTGGTCTCAGAATGCTCTAGTAAGATGAAGATTTAGTGCTATTTTAATCCAGTGCTCTATTTTTATCTGGTTTCCTTACATAACTTTCAGAGTTACAGCTGAATAAACTTCCAGCAAAGAGGTATTTTTCTAATAGAGCTCCAGCTTTCTCCAGATTGATTCTGTGAAGTAACCCATAAGAGGCTTCCAGAGCCTGTATACAGCAGAAGTCCTTTGTCTACCAAGGAGAGGGTAGAAGGAGATCCAAGCCCCATAACAATTGAGTTTGTCCCTTATTCTCATAGATCATATCACAGGAGATCATAGAATCACAGAATGGTTTGGGCTGGAAAGGACCTTAAGATCATCCAGTTCCAGCCCCCTGCCATGGGCAGTGACATCTCACACTAGACCATGTCAGCATTGGCTGTCCAACCTGGCCTTGAACACTGTCATCCTGCACATACAGTTGTGTGTCTTAGGTGAGATGTCTCCTTGAGCTCTGAGCACATTGACAATGAGTGGGGGTGCTTTGTGGCCTCTCCTCTACTCAGTTCAAGCTCTGGCAGGGGGATGATGGAGATCTGGTTCTATTGCCTGCCCTAGGCAGCTGCCTCCTCTGCCTGGGCAAACCTTTGGTACGGTGAGACATAGGGTGTCGCTGAAGTTAACTGTGTTCTGGCTCTTCTTTGTTGTCCAGAGGCCATTTAAGGCAGATCACTAGTGAGCAAAATGCTGAGGATTTCCTAATGCTCCCCAAGGACCAGGTGGGTCCCTGGCTGTGCAGGACATGGCCTGAGGAAGGCTAACTTTTCTTTTCTCAATTCCTGCTTTGTATATACATCTGCAGGAGGAAAATCACCCCAATCTAGGCCAGATGTATTCTCCAGCCCCTCCCTGCCTCTGAATGGGAAGCGTTCACTGCGGCATCCTACAAAAGCCAGTCTGCCGCCCTGCCAAGCATGAGGGATGGGGAAAACAAGGGTTTGAAGAAATGTGAACCAAAACAAAACAAAAGCAACTTTAAATAGGATTAATGGCTGTAAAGGCAATGCACCAGCACCCCTGCAGCTCTTCTTTTGCAGAATGGAGAGGAAACAGGCCTACGAGGGAGCTGGAGAGGGACTTTTTACAAGGGCATGTAGTGACAGGACGAGGGAGAATGGCTTTAAACTGACAGACGGAAGACTGAGATGAGCTCTTAGGCAGAAGTTCTTCCCTGTGAGGGTGCTGAGGTGCTGGCGCAGGGTGCCCAGAGAAGCTGTGGCTGCCCCATCCCTGGCAGTGTTCAAGGCCAGGTTGGACAGGGCTTGGAGCAACCTGCTCTAGTGGAAGGTGTCCCTGCCTGTGGCAGGGGGTTGGAACTGGATGAGCTTTAAGGTCCCTTCCAACCTAAACCAACCTGTGATTTTATGGTTTAGGGCTGTCTTACACTAAGGGCATAACTTTGGCTAACATTCTTGAGTAGCTAGCAGTCAGATGCAAGGCCCAGTGAGCCAGCAGAAGGTTTTCCACAGGCTCCTTTAGACCTTGGATGACTCTTAGCTATGTAGGCAAGATAACACACAGGAGTAATCAACATTTGCCCCTTCTTGGAAACGCAGCAGCCCAAAGGGGCTGTGGTCATATACTTGTTATTGGGCCTGACACCCTGTACGGAAAGTCCAGATCATCAGAGAGATGAACATTTGAGATCTTGGATGTGGAATTGTTTGTTGAGCAGTGACAGACTGCAGCACATCGCTTTTAATAATGATAAGGAAAGGTTTATGCAAGCACACATCTGCACTTGGCTGGGGACAAAGCGTGTTAATAATGTCATGTTCTTGATTAGCCATAAATTCTCAGAAGCACTTGCTCAAATAGCAGCGCCCATGGTGACTGACTTCTGCTGCACGGCTTGTACTGTTTCTACTGCCCAAACTTGGTGTGCAGCTATGAAATACTGCCCTGTAGAACTGCTGGTGCCTTTTCTTCTACTCTGTTTCTGTTACAGTTTCATTGCTGATGCTGCTTGGACTCCACCAAGAATTGGGATGTTTTAGTCCTTATTAAAGAGATGTGGCTGAGATAGATAGATAGGTTTTTCTGCAGTCTTCTGATCTGATGATTGATGAAGGGCACAAGTGTGATGAGGAACGGCTGAGGGACCTGGGGGGTTTAGCCTGGAGAAGAGAAGGCTCAGGGGGCACCTTATCGCTCTCTACAGCTGCGTAACAGGAGGTTGTAGTGAGGTGGGGATCGGCCTCTTCTCTCAAGTAACAAGTAATAGGACAAGAGGAAATGGCCTCAAGCTGCACCAGGGGAGGTTTAGATGGAGATGAGGAACAATTCCTTCACCGAAGGGTGCTCAGGCATTGGAAGAGGCTGCCCAAGGCAGCGCTGGAGTCAGCATTCCTGGAAGCGTTCACACACTGTGTAGATGAGGCCCTCAGTGCCATGGGTTAGTGGTGGCCTTGGCAATGCCTGAGAATGGTTGGACTTGATGATCTTAAAGGCCTTTTCTGACCTCGCTGATTCCATGATTCTATGATCTCTGCAATACAGGTAATTTTCCAGAGGCCCCTTCAGTGATGGGTGTTAGAGCTGAGGATGGTGGGTGCTGGCAGATGCAAACTTGTGCTAATGTTGGGCTGGAGATGCAGGGGTGCATGTTGTAAAGACATCCCAGCTTATGGCATGTGAAATAGCTCACCTGCAGGGAGTCACACCACCTCTATCCTAGTGCTGTGCCTGATGGAGCAATCCCTTCGCCAGGCCATGCTGCGCAGGGTTAACACGGTGAGGTTTTGCTCAGACACTCTGCTTTTGTTCACAAAGCCCTGGGTCTTCCTTATTTTGTCATGACCTATGACATCTCTGGCTATTGAAGTAGACTAACAATATTTAGCAGCAAACAAAGGCAGGTTTTTCTCACTATCCCTGGCCTAGGTCTCCCAGTGTTTGTAATGGAGATTTCGACAGCTCGAGTGACATATAATCCAAAGAGGGTTTTCTGTGTAATGCATCTCTCTGAAGACCAGCAGTGATTTCCTCAGGCCCAGAGGTAACAAAGGCTTCTTGCACTGAGAAGGCTGCCTTCTAAAATTAGAAGCAGGGCACTGGTATTAGATCTTGCACTGGAAATGTAATTGCAAAGTACATCGAGCTGTTCCCTGGTGTGTCTTTATAGCCAGATTGTTTCATTATTCACCAGGTTTTTCATGGTCTTCAAGTCTCCTGTTACCTCCCAGATTTTGCAGCATGCCTTAAAAATGGCCAGGTCTTAAGACAGAAGGAAATGGAGAGCAAACAGCAGTGAGGGCTGAGTACTGTTTCCTTCCGTAAAGCATGTGTACTTGCCCTGAATCCAGGGATAAGAGCTAGTTTGACATAACAATAATATGAACTGGCTTTCTGCCCTTTCCAGAGTTAACTTTGGATCCCAAATATGAATCCTGCACAGTGAAAAGAGGAAATCCATCATTTCTGTCTAAATGCGCTATATCATTTATTGAAGCTCACCTGATACAGCTACAGCTTATTCCAGCTTTGCTATCTGCAGAGAGTCCCCCAGAGAGTCCTTCTGAGAGGGAAATGCAGCACGAGCAGAACCTGCTTCCATCCATAGAGGGGAAACTGAGGTACCAGGACGCCAATGATTCGGAAGGGGGGGACTCACACGTTGTGTGTCAATACCTTTGTTCTTGCAGGCTGCTCAGGGAACAGGTAGTGGTACGTGCAGCCTTCGAAAGGAAAACTTTGAGCTCCTCAGGGTGAATTAGAGCAGTCAGAGAGAAACTATCAGCTGAATCTGAGAGCGAACTGAGGATCAGAGGGAGTCCCCCCACGGCTCCCGTTCAGTAGCACTGTATATTATTTTAAAGGACCCTTACGCAAGAATTATGTTGCATTCTGAAAGAGGAGATTGTTTTACTTACTTGATGTGGGAAGGGCCTCAAATTACAGCCCTTCCTGCTTATATTATTACATTCTAGGGTTCATCCTGCTGCCTTTACCCTGTGCTGTATGGGAAGCGGGATCCATGGCAGATAAATCCACAGCCAGAGCCTGTTGTTACAGCAGAAGTCTCTTGCCAGAGAGCCTGAATTATTTCAGACTTCTTATTACAGCTGAATGCAATTAATAGCTGCTCACTTGTGCTCTGGAAAAAGTATGTGGGAGACAGGTCAGGGTGTCCTGGAGCACAAAGTGTCTGTATAGTTCCAGAGCAGGTACAGCATCGAGGGGAGGCTGCGCTGACAGGGGATGGCTCCAAACTAACATTGCACAAAGCACTCTTATCTGCATTAAACAGGGGAAGTTCAGGTTAGAGACAAGGAAGAAGTTCTTTGCTGTGAGGGTGGTGAGGCACTGGAACAGGGTGCCCAGAGAAGTGATGAATGCTCCATCCCTAGCAGTGTTCAAGGTCAGGTTGGACAGAGCCTTGGGTGACATGGTTTAGTGTGAGGTGCCCCTGCCCCTGGCAGGGGGCTGGAACTGGATGATCTTAAGGTCCTTTCTGACCCAAACTGTTCTATGATTCTGCTCAAAAGACTGAGTTTTGGCTTATTCCTCCATCACAAAGTGTTTCAGTTTCCAGGGAAATGAAGAGAAAGAAGTAAATGTTATGCAGCAAGTGGAATGACCCCAGCCAAAACTATGTCATCTTGACCAAGGTGAAACATTTGTGTCCTGAAATTCCCATTCATGGGTCATCTAGTCCTGACTGCGCATAGAATCATAGAACAATTTATGTTGGAAAGGACCTTAAGATCATCCAGTTCCAGCCCCCTGCCATGGCCAGGGACACCTCACCCTAGATCGTGTTGCCCAAGGCTCTGTCCAACCTGGCGTTGAAGACTGCCAGGGGTGGAACAGTGGCCAGGCTCCCTGGGTGAACTCCCAGTCATTCATGTCACTGGTGCATCACCTTTTTCACTGGTTGGGGTGACCACAGCATGTCATAGGAAGTGTAGTCCCTCACACTCCTCATCCATTGGGGAAATGGGGGTGTGATGCAGTCACATCTCCTATGAGGTGTGAATAGCACTTGGGCTTTGAAACCTGTTAGTTTTGCCTCAAAAACTTGTTATTTTGAGGAGGAGAGGGAGTTTCTCACCCATTTTGTAACCTGCTGTAGTTGAATGCTCGGGTTTATGAGCTCATCAAGGAATGGGGGGGATTCACACAGAGATAACATCTCAGCTCCAAGAAATAACATGAAACTTATACATAAGGAACCCAGTGAGAGCAGCCTTGAGGAAGCGTTTCATGGAGAATAAGGTCTCTTGGGATTGTGTCCTGTCTGTGAAGAGGTCAGAGAGAACCTGGTGGCCCTTGGGTGAGGAGCAGAGGGAGTGGGTGCTTCAAGTCCCAAGTCTGGTTTGAAGGTGGCTGGTGGCATCGTTCAGTGGAGAAGGTCTTTTGCATTCCTGTTCTGACAAAGGCTGCAGGCTGCTTTGCTGCTCAAGCAAAAAGTAAGGCCGTGTGTGGAAATTGAACCATAGTAAAGCAGAATCAAACCTTTTGAAGCAGCCGAATCAAATCAAAGTTGCAGCTCTTAGGCCTGGTTGCAGATGCTGGTAAGGGGCATGTGTCTGAAGCCTGGCACCCTCTGGCTTTGGCTGCACAGCTGCTTCTTTGCTGGGTGCATGGCATTTCTCAGGCTGTGCTCTGGGCAGGCCATGCTATATTTAAGTACATTTTGCTGGTGAGGGACTAAAGGGCCTCCAGATTGTAACTTCCTAAGGGCTATTCTGCAGATTCCTTCCTCCTTGCTTTTTCTTTGTTTCCCTTTAAAGGAAACCCTCAATCTTCTTAGGAAATAATCCTTTGTTTCTGCCTTGAAAAAACCTGTGCTCTCCTGGCCGGGAGCATGGAAGAGCCCATAGTAAGAAGTGCCACTTGTGCACTTGGATACAACCAAGCATGTCTTAAATAAACACTTGTTTATTTTTCTACCTTTCTGTGGAATTGCATCGTTGCCAACATGGAAGGTAAAAGTATCCAGTTCAAAGAAGGCGACCGTAAGCGCAGGCTGACATCCTGTTGTAAATATAGAACTGGCCTCATGACAATGCCCTGCTCGGAAACAATGGGAGCAGGGATGGGAGAAAGAAACTTGTGAATTAACACAGCCAAGGCAAATGATTAACAGCTGATGGAGGAAAAGAGCTGTGGGCAATGCTGCCTGCTCCCAGGGGTGCTTCTGAGCTGGCCTTTGCCCTGTCACAGAGCTCTGCCATCAGTGATGCCACCCTGGGATACCAAGGACATGGGGGCCTCATCTGTGCCAAGCCACAGAATAGATTTCTCTTTCCCCTTGCTCAGAGCAGTAGTTTTCATCTGCTTGTGCCCTCATCCTGACTTGCCAACAGGACAACCTTGCAGGGTTGATGGGTTTCTGGCCTGCCCAGTACTTAGATCAGCATTTGCTGTGTTTGGGATTTGCACCAGCGGGACCAGCACTGGAGGAGCTGCACCGGCCTGAATCCCTGCCCTTGGCTCAGCCCTGGACAAAATCCCTCTGGGCCACTGATACCCACCCTTCATCATGTTGCACTGGAATGGGCAGTGGAGACCCATTTCCACCAGCAGGATGAGAGCCACAGACACTGCCAAGACAGAAATGAGAAGGTTCATGTCAAGCAGGCTTGGCCATGAGGAGACAGTCCCAGTCTGATTAGGAACCTTACTGATGCTTTTTGTGATACCTGAGAAAACCCCTTGTGACTCAGTAAGAACCAGTCTGTGGCTGGGGACCTGAAAGAAGTCACCAGCTCCAGCCTCCTCTAAGGAGGAGCAGACTGGGAGAAGACAGAAGCCACAGGCATCTGTAGCTGGTCTTTGCATTTACAACATTTGAGGGGACTTCTTCATGACTTTTTGTGAACTGATGGCTAAATTGGGTGCGATTCCATGTGGCAAGGAAAGAGCTGCAATTGGTGAATCCCTTGTATAAGCTGGGTTGAGTCCTTAAAAGCCAGCAGAGTTTGGGTGAGCTTCACGCTTCTTTTTCTTTGATTACAGTTTTTTGTAACTCTCATGTGGAAAATGATGGCTTGCACTGAGACTGCAGTACTCGCTGCACTTGTGTCCTGAGCCACCTTCAGCTCCAGGGCTGAGCCAGCAGAGCAGTGTCCACAGCGACAGCAAGTGACTGTCACTTGTTTATCTTATCTAGCATGCGGAGTATGGCATCCAAGGGTTGAAGCACTGGGGTTTCTTCTTTTCTCTGTCTGTGCAGCACAGGGTGTGCCCCGTTTGACCTAAATATTTGTGAAGTTACATCCTTGGGACAAGCTGACAAAAGGTTATAAACTCATTTGTTTTCATCTTTTCCTAAGCTGGGCAGGCTGCAGTGAGGCATGACATCTGCCTCACACGGGTCCTCACACCTTCCTCTGACGCAGCTGGGGCTGGCCACCCTCTCAGACAGGATATAGGGCTAGACAGGCCGTGGACATGATCCACACTAACAATTCCTGCTTCCTTACCCTGGGATGCTGCCACCTCGTCACTTTAGAATCATAGAATCTCAGACTGGTTTGGGTTGGAAGGAACCTTAAAGCTCACCCAGTTCCAACTCCTGCCATGGGCAGGGACACCTTCCACTAGAGCAGCTTGCTCCAAGCCCCATCCCAGCTGGCCTTGAGCACTGCAAGGATGGGGCAGCCACAACCTTCTGTAGGTTGAGAGCTCTGGAGATGCTATTTGGGTGAAGAAGCAAATAGTGTCATGGGAGATTAGGTGTCAGTTCCGTGTTAAGAGGGGCTCTTGGGCTGAATCCTCAGGTTAATGAGCCTCTGTGAAGCAGCACAGTGAGGTGGGGATCTGGTTTTTCCCTCTGATGTCAGTGCCATTAGGTTGCATTGTACCAGTAACTGTGTTCATCTTTGGGTGAAGATGGGAAAAGTAAGTTTTGAATGCTAGTGGAAGGAAACCAGGCAGTTTAATCCCAGAGGTGACGTGTGCGTACATGGGAGCACCAGTTTTCACTATATCCCTAGCACTGTTTAATGACCACATTTAATCCTGGTCGTGGCACTGTTGCTTTTAGGAACAGAGAAGAGTGAGGTGCAATCTCAGTATTTAAGTATGAGACAGAGTGGAAGACTCTGGTCAATTCCCCAGCCACTTCAAAAGACTTTCCTAATGTGGGTGCCAGCAGTGCCCGCATCCGGGCTCCCCCAGGCCTGAGGCTGGTCCTGGCTGAGCATGTAGCAATCACTGGTGTCACATGGGGAGCACTACTGTGTCTCAAGCCACTGCTGCATCACAAACCCACGGACTTGGACAGAAAATAGCAAGTGTCTTGTGTGTCTCAGTGTATTCAGTATTCGCGCTGCAGCATCTTTGTGCTTGGCTGTAATCATGCACCGTTCCCCATGGAGCTCACTCATGGCCCTATCAAGCAATCTCTCATCTCAAAAAGCTGAACAAATCTGCAGCCAGGTGTTTCAGAGTCAGTGCAGTTCCTATTAAACCCCTGAAACAGCATGTTCACTGTTGTATGGTATCATACATAGAGTGGGCAGAGGGTTGGGGCACGTTGGGGTGCATGTCTACAGACCTGTCGGCTGGTGGGTGGAAGAAAGAGATCCCAAAGCACTGTTGGGAGTGACAGGTGAGTTATTGCAGGAGTCAGTGCAGCCCAGAAGCAGAAACACTCTGCAGGGTATGAGGCTGGTACTGCCTGTGCTAAAGCTGGTGATTTGCAATGTGTAACCAGCAGTTGTGAGCCTGATCCCACTGTTTGCCTATGCTCTGTTATCAGAGCCTCTCAAATGTTTTCCATCAGCTAATCCTTAACCCTTTGCAGATACAGAGCAGCCCTGCGTTGGAACTAAGAACCACGTCACAAACAAATTCTTCCTGTTCTTTGTTCGGGAGCTTTTTTGCAATGAGTGCCCCCCAGCCCACTAAAAGCCACGTGGAAATTATTTAGAAAGAAGTAACAACCAAAATCCGTGTCCTTTCACCCAAAGGGTGTTTAGGAAGATAAGGACAACGTATCTGTAGAGCACAGTGGTTTAAAAGAGCCTGTAGGAGAGGCTCGGAACCTAAAATTAAAGGTGACTTTCTTTGAAAACTAAGTGATTCAGTGGCATAGGTGCCATTTGAAAACAGGAGCAGGTCTTCTGGAGCAGGCCAGACAAAGGCCTTCAGGTACCTGCATATTTTAGTCCCCAAGCAGGTCGAAGAGTTGAGTGCCTGATGGGTATAGAGGCCTTTCCCTAACTAATTTATAAGATCTCTGCATGGATGTAGCATTTCTGAGTTATTGCTTAAGTGTTTCAGCACCGTCAGGGCAAAATTCTTATTCCTTGTCCCTGACCTGAATCTCCCTTGCTCCAGCTTGTCCTTTTGCTATGCACCTCTGAGAGGCCAAGCTTCATCTCCTTTGTTACCACTCACCGTGTGCTGGAAGCTGCTGTTCCCCATCACAGCCTAGACAAGCCCAGGTCCCTGCTCTCATGGCATCTCTTTGGCCCCCAGACTGTCTCACTGGCTCGCTCCCCTAAGTCAATGTTATGTCCTAAGGAGCCCAAAGTTCGATGCAGCATCCAGGCTTGGGCTCACAAGTGCTGAACACAGGGCAAGAACCATTTCCCCAACCTGCTGGTTGCGCTGCTGCTGATGCAGCCTGTACAGAGTTGAACTTTGTCCCTGGAAGGACACATTGCTGACTGAGGCTCAGCTTATTGCAGTGTAATCAATATCCTTCTCTCCCACTGGCATGCAGATCTACAAAATGTCCCTGGCTGGCCTCTCATGAGTTTATATAGGCAACAGGGCCAGATAAAGACTTGAGCAATCTTGTATAGCTTCTATTATCTGTGCACTTCCACCTTGCATCCAGTTTCTGATTGACTCCGTCTGTCAAAGCCTTGCTTTTAGTGTTTGCGAGTTCACAGCAAAAGCAGAAATGTGTCTGTTCTCTGAAGTTACTTGCCCAGCGTCCTCTGTTCCCTGAATGCTGGTTCATGTCTCTGAGCAACACAAAGATCTGCCAGAGGTTTCAAGGGAAAGAGTGTTCTTCATGTGTAGCCTTATTTTACTGATCTCAGAAGGCAAACTGTTCTTGACTGCTTTGATCCTACTGCTCATTCTAGTTATAAATGAGTGAACAGGAATGTAGCTAGAGCAAGAAGTGAATAGATGAGCAAAACTCCTGTGTGAGAGCTTCCCACCCTGAAACCCTGCATATTGATAATTGCTTGAAAAATCCCCTTGTTTTTCCAGGGCGCTGGAAAGCTGAATTGCTGGGCGCCAAAGGGGAGTCAATGGGGACTGCCAAAGCATTGTTGTTACGTCATAGAACCATAGAACCATAGACTCTTAGGATGGTTTGTGTTGGAAGGGACCTTAAAGGTCATCCAGTTCCAACCCTCTGCCATGGGCAGGGACATCTTCCACTAGAGCAGGTTGCTCCAAGCCCTGTCCAACCTGGCCTTGAACACTGCCAGGGATGGGGCAGGCACAGCTTCTCTGGGCACCCTGTGCCAGTGCCTCGACACCTTCATAGTACAGATCTTCTTCCTAATGTCTAATCTAAATCTTCCGTCTGTCAGTCTGAAGCCATTCCCCCTTGTCCTGTCGCTACGTTCCTTTGTAAAGGGTCCCAAATAAAGCAGGATCCCCAGCTGCTGAGCACCAGTGTGACTCTACTGACTTACTGGAGAGAATTTCCGGGGTCCAGCAGTGTATGAAGGGCAGAAGCACAGCTAGATATTTTGCTCTGTGCTTAGGAGGGTCTTTTTTGGGTTGTCTCAAAGCCATTTACATCATTCCTTCTGCTTCTGTCCTAGTTTTAGGCCTTGGGCACACAAGACTCTTCCTTTGCTGCTTGGTCTCAGCCCCGTGCATGCTTCCAGCTGTGCTTTACCGCATCTGGTGGTACTGCAAATGGAAGTCCCACCACCCATCCCTACCAACACCATGGAGCCCATGATCCATTCAGGGCCACGCTGTGAGCTCAGGTCACCCGTGCCCGTTGCAGGGTGTTGTGTGTATGAACCAACCAAGGTGGCACTTGGCCTAAGCCCTGAACTTTTGCACCATGCAAAGGGGAAGGTGGATAATTTGGGGGTGGTGAGAAGCCTGAGAATGCAGCAGCATTCCTGTATCCAGACTAGGTGGGGCAGCAACAAGGGGATATTAGCTCTCCCTAGCAGTCAGTGTCTGAAACTTCCTTGTATTGTTTGTCCAATGCTAAGAGTTTCCCCCCAACACTAAAAATAGCTTTTTGTTTGGAAGTTCACTTTGCATTTAAGCTTCCTCTCTTGGTTTTCTCAAGAGGTTCCTTGATATCTTTAAATTGGCTTCAACCACAAGAACAAAAGGCATCAAAAGTCTCCCTGTGTAAAGATGGGGAGGTTTTCACCTCCCAAAGAGAGAGCGGGAGGCAGTTTTTAATATCCTTTTTTATTAGTGCATGTTTGGCTGGTGAGAGCCAGCGTTGCGTTCAGCCTTCATTCCGTTTACCCAGTAAGAGCAGAAAGGGAACGTGTTGTCCTTCTGGGATCCCAGGGAAGAGTTGGCAGTAGTACCAGACTGCTCAAATATGTTGTTCACAGAAATACTCAGAGCAAGCACCACGCAACAGCAATCACTGTGCCTTTTAGCTCTAGCACTTGGCAGCTCTTATCTGGACCAGATGTTGTCTTAAGTAAAAGGGAGATGCTGTTTTCCGGGGCAGGGGATAACTATTATTTTTCTGACATAAATGCTTGATGGATTCCTTTATAAAAATAATGCCTTGTAGAATGTTAATAAATAGCTGTTTATTTTGACAGCAGTGTCAAGAGCATGCTAATGTGTTATTGTTTGTACTGTGGACACTTAAGACATATAAAGGGAGTTTGTATTGCTGGTTCCAGGGAAGCAGGAGGGTTTTGCTAGTGATGGACCCGGTCCAGAGAATGTGCTTTACATATGGGTGTTTATATCTTGCTCAGTCTGTAAGAGTACATTTGGTTGATGAAAGCTTGTTTGCTAGCACCCTAGGAGCTGGCAGGATGGTATTTATACCGTTGTCAATGCTGATAAAGGTTTCAGATGTTACAAAAGCTCTTAGATCAGAAGAAATAAAGAATTAATTGAATCTAAATTTCTTCTAAATTTGTTTGTGCTCAAAAGGGATCTGCCTTGTGGGCATTTGAATCTGGACTGGTCTCCTTGCTTTCTATTGCAGTGAATTTGATGGGAAACCAGGCAGTTCTGTGGTAGATGACAGTCTAACCACAGCAGTGCAGAGCTCCACATGGCCTGGAAAACTCTATGGTACCTTGGGTAAGGCAGCTCATGCAGTAGTTGCTGTTGGTATACAGCCATGTAGATGTGTCTGATAACTCAAGCTTTCTGCAGGTAGATCCCAAAACTCAAGTCCTGGGTGTAAAGTGTAAAATCACTGGGCTAGAAAATGACTCCTAAGAAGTCACCTCGTCTTTCATGGAATCGTAGAACCACAGACTGGCTTGTTTTGGAAGGGACCTTAAAGCTCATCCAGTTCCAACCCCTGCCACAGGCAGGGACACCTTCCACTAGAGCAGCTTGCTCCAATCCCCATCCAACCTGGCCTTGAACACTGCCAGGGATGGGGCAGCCACAGCTTCTCTGGGCACCCTGTGCCAGCACCTCAGCAACCTCGTAGTTCTCATCTGTGGAGCTGGACCAGCTCTACCCACATCATTCCTGCCTCTCAGCTGGTGATGGAGACAGTGCAGCCTACCCAGGCTGTCGGATGCACTCCTGTACTATCCTCAATGCCTGGAAAGCTTCCTCCGAGGTACTTTCACAGTCTCTCTGGCTTCAGTTTACTTTGTATTGAAACTACAGCGGATGTGATGATATCACAGCTTGAATATTCAGGTCTTTTGGAAATACACATCTTCTGACAGCCTTAGCTAGCATATAATGCAGTGCAGCCACTTCTAGTGTGCAATGCTATTTCAGTATCTATAATATACATGGGAAGGGAAATTAGATCAATGAAACAGACCCCTTTATTCATACAAAAGAAAGCCCTGAAGACATGTGAATACCAGCTCCTTGATGAAGGAATATCTTCTCAAATCAACACTCCTGCTGCAGCAAGTGCACAGTGTGTGGTGGAACCGTCAGCGCTATGAGGATGAGCCCCAGAGATACCATGTGTTACATGGAAATGTTGCATTTCTTTGCCTTTGTGATGCATTGAAACAATACTTCCTCTGGCAAGCTCACGGCACCCAGTCACGCAGCAAGCCTTATCAACAAGTAGGCATATTAAATATGAAATGTTAGCTCTCATACATGTGAGAATGTTTTTTAAGACAGCATCGGAATTTATGTAGTGTTAGTAATAGGTGGATACATTTTCCACGAGCAGCAACTATAATAAAATCAGATTGCAGCTGAAACTAAATGCTAAATTGAATCATAAAAATTAAATCAAAATGAAGTGCTGGTGGACTCCCATCTAAGTCGGATTCAATGAAAGAAACTGTTGAGGCCAAAGGCTTGAAGCAATAGTGAAGGACAGGCCCATAATGTCATCTCCTGAGTCCACATTTGAATGAGTTACTAGCCCTTGGAGGGAATGAATTCCCCTTAAATTCACAAAGGAACAGCCTTTTCAGCTGGTGTTTCTGCATTATTCTGCCTGTCTGCATGCACGGTCTCAGGTTATTTTCATAAGATCATAGAATAGTTGGGGTTGCAAAGGACCTTAAGATCATCCAGTTCCAACCCCCTGCCATAGGAACGGACACCTCCCACTAAAGCATGCCACCCAAGGCTCTGTCCAACCTGGCCTTGAACACCGCCAGCGATGGAGCATTCACAACTTCCCTGGGCAACCCATTCCAGTGCCTCACCACCCTTACAGTAAAGAATTTCTTCCTTAAATCCAATCTAAACTTCCCCTGTTTAAGTTTGAACCCATTACCCCTTGTCTGATCACCACAGTCCATGCCTTATGTCTAATCTAAATCTTCCCTCTTTCAGTAAATAATCTTAATTCCATCTGAAGATGGCACATGTGCCTTAGGGATGGGGCATCTTTGCACGGGGTGCTGTTCCCACTGAACACTGTTTTGCCTCGGCTCATACCAGTGCCTTGTAAGGAGTGATCTCTGGCTTCCACAGGAGCAGTGTCTTAATGAATTAATGATTTAAAACTGTCGTTTTTGTTCCAGTAGGAATCTGACAGGATTTTTTCAATGTGCTCCAATTTGGCATTTTCTTGCAGTTGTGAAATGTCTGGTCCAGGAATTTTCTGACTGGGTTTTTGCAGTCAGAAAATGGTGATCTACAGTGACCTGTCTGGGTTTGCATGTACGGGGGTCAGTTCAGTAAATCTTCCAGTCCTGAAAACGTTTCCAAGTGGTTTCAGAAATGGAAAGCATGAGCTCTGAATGGGGTTTTTTACAGTGTTACCTTGCTTTGCTGTTGTCTGTAGCATTAAATCCAGAAGGAACATTTCAGTTGATCCATGCCATTTCCCCTCCTGAGATGATCCCTTTGCGAGGATTCTGGAGCTCTGATTTTCCATTCCATGTCAGGGCAGTAAAACACTCCCCTGGCTCTGCTCTTATGTGAGTACGAAGATTTACTGGAGCTTTCTGACAACTCAATCTCAGTCCCAGTTAGGTGGAGGAAGACTTCACTGTAGGGAGGTCTCAGCTGGCTGCGTTGCCATTTACCACTGTGTTTTTCCTGCTTTTCTGGTTGCCAGTCAGTTCTGCACACTTTTAGGCACTTTTCACCCCTGGAATAGAGCTGGGGCCCCTCTTTCTCTTAGAAAACCCACCCTTTTCCTTTTAACCAGGCTCTTTGACATGAAGCCTAAAACTGGTTTTGATGGACCTAATCTGGCAGGAGACCATGGGAGCAAAATCAGGAGAAACAAGAAAGCTAAACCGTGACGTACTGGGGTATCCTGGCTTTACCTGTCCATGAAATCAACTGCTCACATATGCACAGATGTATAGAAAATAGCAGAGCATTTGCAAGTAGCAGTGGAGTTTGAGGGCATGGGGGTAGAAAGAAGTGAAAAGAGGAGGGGGGATGAAACCATCCACAAAAAAGACTTTGCTAACCAGACATGTTTGAATTAAGCCAGATGTTTCCTTGGAGGCGGGTTTTTCCAGAGCCACAACTCCTCTGTGTAACCTGAGTGACAGATGCCACTTAAAGTGACTGTTTCCTCTGGAGAAAATGGCTTACTTTCTGTAAAGGCCTGGCTATGTTCTTCCCTGCTCTATGTGCCAGCCCTAATGATTAAAGCAGTGGATGATCACAGAATCCCAGACTGCTTTGGGTTGGAAGGGACCTTAAAGCTCATCCAGTTCCAACCCCTGCCACAGGCAGGGACGCCTTCCACTAAAGCAGGTTGCTCCAAGTGCCGTCCAACCTGGCCTCGAACACTGCCAGGGATGGGGCAGCCACAGCTTCTCTGGGCACCCTGTGCCAGCGCCTCAGCACCCTCACAGGGAAGAACTTTTGCCTAAGAGCTCATCTCAGTCTCCCCTTAAAGCCATTCTGCTTGTCCTTCCCTACAGGCGCTTGTCCAAAGCCCCTCTCCAGGTTTCCTGTAGCCCCTTTAAGCACTGGAGCTGCTCTCAGGTCTCCCCTTCAGGAGCCTTCACTTCTCCAGGCTGACCCAGCCCAGCTGTCTCAGCCTGGCTGCAGAGCAGAGCTGCTCCAGCCCTTGCAGCATCTCCATGGCCTCCTCTGCACTCGCTCCAGCAGCTCCACATCCCTTTTGTGCTGTTGCCCCAGAGCTGGACACAGGACTGCAAGGGGGATCTTCCCAGAGCAGAGTGGGATGATCGCCTCCCTTGACCTGCTGGTCACACTGATGCAAAGACTTCCTGGGCAGAAATCCTCCCGTCTCCACAGAGCCCATGCGCCAGGACATCACCATTTCCTGGGTGATGGTACAACTTGCCACAAGTCAGTCAGCACCTCTGCGTGTTCAATCAGGCTCAACCCGAGAAAATCATCACTGTCGGACTTGTATCTTACATAGAGAATTCAGCATTGGGAGCTTTCTGGGTTGCATCTGCACCCTGTCAAAGTCGGTGGTCACGAGGTCAAACACATCTCTGTTTGCTTGATGCCTGCACCGTAGTCCCAGAGCTCTGTGTGGAGCGGGAAGGACACCGTTGCGGTACCCAGCAGTGCTCATGATTCAGGTCATAGGGACCATCCCAGGAAGAAAGATGAAGTTGCATTTTTCTCCAGTGATGATGGTGATGTCATGATATGGTTAACAAAGTATTGCTTCTTTACTTCTTTTCCTCGCTCTGTTCCAGGAGCTAGGCAGGGTTTTCTGCCAGGAAGCTGACTTTTCTCCTGGCTGAGGCTCGAGGGCCCATCAGTGCTGAAACATCACTGGAATGTTCTGTCCTGCAGACACGAGGGAACAAAAACCTCTCTGGAGGAGGAAACACTAACCCAAGAACTTCAGGGTTGTTCTTTCTGTACCTGTCACTGTTTATTATTTCAGGCAACTTCTGAATACATATAGTGCTTCTGAAAAGAGGTGCTGAGCCCTGGGTAAGCGGACAAACAGACTCTGAGCACCTCACTGTTAAATGGAAGGCACTGTGCTGGAGTGGAAGGTATAGCACTGAAATTACTAGGTCATGTAGCACCAGCTAGTGATGCTTTCAATTCCTCCTGGTACCACTTGGAAAGCAGCTGTTTTGGGAGGTGAATATACAGGCAGTTCACTTGCAATTAGTTTTTGCTGACTTTGCCAAAGTGCCTTGTCCAAACAAAAGCATTTGCGTGCACACATGATGCTCATCCACATGTGCACATATGAACACATGCGTAGTCTGGCGTGAGCCTGTTTCAAAACGCAGTTCTTCCTCTCAGTTTGGTACAACACTGCTGCCCCCCACATATCCTGCTTGGGTTTTGGGTACCATGGTCCTTGTCTGTCCTGAACCTGACCCTCACAAAAGCTGTTTTCAGAGTACTTTTCCCACCAGTAATACAAACGTCAGAGGAGCTGGGATGAAGTCCAGCCTGGTGCCCTCTGCTCCTGCCACGCACCCTCTCCTGGCTGTGCTCCCTCACTCCTTCCTCCTCCTCCTTGCTCTCCACTTGCTGCCCATGCTTTGGGATAAAGTGACTCAGCAGGGAATGGCAGAGAGTGAGGCTGACTCAGACACAGCCAACAGTGCCCAGAAAAGGGCTCAGACTTCTTGGAACCTCCATTTAGTGTCCTCCAACTATGGCTAATATGGCCTTGAATCTACTTCTTGGCTTTATGGAAACTGTGTGGCATTAGGCTGGGTGAAGCAGGAGGCTCAGGACAACAGTGGAGTTCATTTCGGGACAGATTGTGAACCCATGGGACTTCTGCACTGCAGGATTCCAGAGGCCTCAAGACCCATAAATCTGGGTCTCCATCCCATCTACAGAGTCAGCCTTTTTGTGTCTTCCCAGCAGTTCCCAGTGAAAAGGGGCATTTGTAAGCAGGAGACAAGGCACAGAAATACCAATGGTGTTTCTTGTGAGGCTGTGAGGTGCAGGAGGAATCCAGGAGTCGAACAGGGTTAAATCCCAAATACGTGCACATTTCCTCACTGTGTTTGCTGGCAGCCGGGGATGTGCTGCTATCCACCAGGGAGGTGTGAGCATACCAGCAACCAACCGCGCTTCTGAGTCAGATGGTTTTGGGATGGGGAATCTTGTTTTCACGGAATTCTCTGAAACTGGCCCCTGACAAGTGCAGTGCCAAGAAAACTCTGTTTACTCGCACATCTTCACGTCTTCAGCTTCTGAATGTGGAACAGGCATGTTAAAGAGCAGGGTTTTGGTCAAAGCCTCTGTTTGTGCTTAGGGTGGAGAAGCTGAAGCTGATTATGCCTTGCAGTATTTTTTCATGTTATGTAGCTGCAGAGTAGCAAAATGAAATACATTTCTCTGTCAGTATATATGACAGCACTAATTCATCCTTGGGTACCTCCTCAATCTTGTGCTGGGTCAGTGGTTGGATTTGTACTGCCAGATTCAGACATAGCTTAGATAGAAGAAGTTAATTCAACTTCCTGTCCTGCAGCTAGACGAGCGATGTGTCCACATCCTAATTCCCCCAGGTAGGTCCTAATGCCCTCCAGGCCTTAGGCATTGCCCAACTTGGCCTGTGTGGGGTCCTGCCTGCTGCCTGCTCTGTCTGGCAGGGGTGTGGGGCAGCAGATGGTGCTCTTGGACCATTACTGGGTTTCTTCTGACCGTGCGAGCTATGGGCACTGTTGGGGAGAAATGAAGGCTTGGGCACACTGCAGTGTGGTTTATTGTGGAGGAGGCTGCTGCGAGCAGCAGAGTGGTATCTCCTCTGCCTAAACCTCCGGGGTTAATAATTGGGTCTGGAGCATGCTGTTCCCTGGGAGACATGGTTTGCCTGAATGTTATGCCCTTTAAGTACAGTCTTCCAGTGCATAAAGGGCCCTACAAGGAAGCTGGAGAGGACATTTTACAAGGGCCTATATGGACAGAACAAGGGGAAATGGCTTTGAACTGAAAGAGGGGAGACTGAGATGAGCTCTTAGGCAGAAGCTCTTCCCTGTGAGGGTGCTGAGGCGCTGGCACAGTGTGCCCAGAGAAGCTGTGGCTGCCCCATCCCTGGCAGTGTTCAAGGCCAGGTTGGATGCAGGGGCTTGGAGCAAGCTGCTCTAGTGGAAGGTGTCCCTGCCTGTGGCAGGGGTTGGAACTGGATGAGCTTCAAGGTCCCTTCCAGCACAAACCAGGCTGGGATTCTATGATTCCAGAGAGCCTTGATAGCCGGCACACAGACAGCGACCTTCTCCCTTTGAGGACTTGTGTCTGCGGCATGAGATCAATGTCACCAGAGCTGTAGGGCTCACTGCTGAAAAGCAGCAGTCTGTTGTATGATAGAAAAACTGTGAATTAAGAAAGGAGAGCTATTTCTTGGGATAATGTCATATGAAAGTAACCCCTTTCCCTTTCACATATTTGAGTTACGGACCAGAAAAGTCAAGGAGAGTGACAAAACCCTCTAGAAGATACTTTGGGTGGGTTGGGCCTGTCAAGTTCAAGCTGAGACACGGCCAGGGTGGGAAGTCTGAAAAACTCAGACTGAAAAATACCCCTGGAATTCATTAATCAAACCCATTTTCTTTTCTCCTAGGAAAAACACAGCTCAAAACATTAATCTGTATCAAATAAGAGCCTCTCAGTCAGCCAAAAGCATGAAATGAACCCAGGGACACTATTTGAAGTATGTAGGTGGCATGCTTAGATACTTGTATTTACCTTTCTACTCTAGTGAGTATATAAAACAATTTAGAGGTGTGCTACTAATAGTGAGATGGAGAATGGTCAATACATGAAAAAGCTGAAATTGGTTTAAAGGTAAAAAAGAAAAGGAAAGATCTGTAAGGAAAGGAATGGCTCCCCGTTGAAAACTGATGGAAGCTCCATCATTTGGATCATTTGAAACCAGGCTACACACTTCACTAAAATATATGCTAAGGGAAACGGCTGTAGGTTTGTTCCCCCAAGGAGGGGCAAAACGACCTAATATATCTTCTTCATTTCATTTCTCATTTCTAGGCTTCAAATCATGTAGACAAACCTTGAAATATAACCTCCAGTCTGCTAATTCCTTCCTTTCTTCCTGTCTAGGGAGAGATGTTGAGTTGAAGGCAATTGCCCAACATTTTGGACTATTATTTTTAGCTTGGTTTCCTAAGGAAATGAAGCTTATGTGAACATAGTGTCACTGTGTCTGTCTGCCAGGCCCTTCTCTTTCCTCTTCCCCCAGGAAGGCCTTGGCCAAATTTCAACAGAACTTAAGGTAGGGCTGGGGACTAGGAAGATATTACCAGATCTTCAAGATGTAAAGGTAGAGGAAGCTGTAGGGAGAAGGAAGTGCATGTAGCATCGTTAGACAGATGCACTGAAGGTTGACTTGGACTTGGCATCTGAGAGTTCACAGTGAGCTCAGCCCAGAGGCATCAGCTCCAAGAAACTGGTGTCCTTCTGGCAAGGCAGGTCCGTGGGTTAGCTCAGAGATGGGGCTGCGTTGGGACCATTTACTGGAGTAGCTGGAAGGCAAAGCCGCCTTTGCGTGGCTGCCCCTGCTGCGCTAGCGCTTTCCTTCCTGTTTGCATTGTCTCCCTGGGGCGTGCTGGGGTGAGCCCTGACCACGGGGCTCTGCCACACGGCCTGCAGAACCTTCTCCCTTCTCACAGGAGGGCTTTTTCCCCTCATCCTCCTTTGAAGTGCCCTCTCCCCCCACCCGAGGAAGCTGATGTCATCGGAGGATGGGAGGCCGAGGCTGCTCCCGGGCAGTTCCCACCTTCGGAGGAAGGAAATTCCTTGGGGCAGTGCTGTTTATCTGTTGGCCCCCAGAGAGCCGGAGCGAGAAATGATGTGGCTTTCTAAAAGCCATGGGGTTTAGATTTCCCCCTCTCCTCCCTGTGCTCGCTGTGCTTTCATTGTGCAGGTGGCTGCCTGGGGACAGCCCATTGATTGCAGTGTCAGAAAGCTGAAGCCTGGCGCCTTAATGACTTTTACACCTTGCTGGTGGAATTCGCTAGACTGAAACACAAAGCCTCATGCAAACTAGTTTCTGTGGCTTGATTAAGGAAGAAAAGCCCAACAAACAACACCCCCCCCCCTCCAGGATTAGTGAGGGCAGTGAGCCAATGTAGCTCTGCAAGAAGGAAAAGGTGGGACTTGCTGCTCCAGAGGATGCGAAGGAAGGGGCCCTGGCCACAGCCTTGAAGCCCTGTTAAACAGAGCACTGGAATCACCCGTTATGTTGGAGAGGAGCTAATTAGTCAGACCAGAAAGGATGGAGAGGGTCTCAAACTATCCTACCTGAGGATACTTACAGGTTATTTACACAAGGCTGCAGAAGAGGGCAGTGGAGGGGAATTCATCTTGCCCCATCAGGTACCCATTTGCAGTGAGTGGTGGTGTATACCTGGCATAGGGTCATTCAGCCTTCCCTGTAAGGTGGCTCTGGCTGTGTTGCATCAGCCACATGATTACTGCAGGTGGAAGCCAGCCTGTGAGCAGACATCAGGCTCACATTAGGCAAACATTAATCTCAGTAGCAGTGGGAGGCAAAGATGAGTTGTACATCCTCAACATGTCCAGTGTGCCTTGTCTGCAGTCTCCAAATAGAATCATAGAATCAGCTAGGTTGGAAAAGACCTTTAAGATCATCAAGTTCATCCGTTAACCAGGCACTGCCAAGGCCACCACTAACCCATGTCACTGAGGGCCTCATCTACACGGTGTGTGAACACTTGCAGGGACGGTGACTCCAGCACTGCCCTGGGCAGCCTGCTCCAATGCTGAGCACCCTTTGGGGAAGGAATTGTTCCTGATATGCAGTCTAAACGTCCCCTGGCACAGCTTGAGGCTGTTTCTTCTTATCCTATCACTTGTTCCTTGGGAGCAGAGACCAGCCACCTCCTTGATCCATCCTCCTTTCCTCCTCAAGCCAGATTTGAGTCTAAGTTAAAAGAAACACTTTCTACTCTCACGTTCCCAGAGCGTGGTGTAGCTATGACCGTGGGGAGCCATCTTACAGCCTGTTCTGCCTGCAATAGGCAGGACCAAAATGCTTGAAGTCCGATTATAAGCCCCCACATGAAGCAGAGACTTGCCACTGATGTGCCCAGAAGCCCAGGAGTGACTGCATGTCATCACAGAGGATGGGGATCATCTCCAGCAAGAAACTCACTTTACAGATGAGAGGATGCGTGTCAGTCAGGAATGCGCTGTGTGATGGGCCAGCCTCTGCCAATGCTTCCCCCCTCACCACACTGTGTCTGTGTCCTTTTAGATATTGCATGCTCTGATCCTTCTTTAGCCTTCCTCTATCCCAGGTAAAGACTTCAGAGAATTCAGCATTAGTCTCTCCTCTCCAGCAGGAGGAATGTGCTGACACACAGATATCACCGGACCAGCAACCTACGCTTGAAACGCAGTTATTCAAGCCAAGAGGTTTCTTTTGCTGGTGCAGTTTATCAGAGCTACCCAAACAAAACTGGATATACTGCAGCATCCACACCAGGGCTTTTTGTCAGCGTTGCTCTCTCTCTCATAGGGATGATGTGTTTGTTTTTTCACACTCTGAGCTGACATAATGAGGCTTGCAAAACTTCCTTGTGTAGACTAGCCCTAGCAGAAAAGGGTCAGCTTGCTTCAGGAGTACTTCCACGCACCAGTGAGAATTGCTGTTGTCTTGAGGTAGTACATTACACGTGTTTTCCACCCCTGTAAAAGATTTCCCACAGTGCAGAGAAAAAATCAATCCTAAAAGCCCTGTTTTGTCCAGTCATTTGTGGTGATCTATTATACCTTGGGGGGTGGGAGTGTAGACCTTGTTCACAAATGGCCATAACACAGATTTGGGGGTTGGTGGAACAAGTACATGGAATTTATTTGCGGTTATTCAGGTGGATGAAGAAGTGTGGAAAGAGAGCATCATCATGATGATTGTGCTTGTGTCAATCTGTTAATTGGATATGCTGTGCAAAATCAGGAGCAGTTTGGTTTTCAAAGGAGCTTTGAATCAGTGTGTTTAACTTATCCACTGTGTTCATCCTGAGCAGGATCTTTAGTTCTTTTGCTGAAGTGCAAATGCTGCTGAGGAGAAACACAGCAGTGGCTGGTGAAGACACATAATGGTGCACATCAGCAAAGGAAGAACACATCTGGAACCAGTATGTTTGGGAAAGGGGTTGTCCCTTTGTGTAAGGGACAAAAGATACTGCAGGAGGATGCCAGTAATGGTGAGTGGCAGATATCGTGCCTCCTGGGTGGAAGCCAGCATATCAACTGCAGTGTTTCTGGTCTGTGGATAAAGACAGCATCCTTGCTGACAAAGGTGCTAAGAAGTCACTTGTGCCATAAGCTGGAGCCCTGGTCAGATGTCCTTTACACAGTTACATGACGGGAGATGAGTTTTTCTTGCTCCAGTCAGAGCCCTCCAAACATCTCACAGGATGGCCCAGGTCGTTATTCCCATCCCTTTAGTCTTCCTTTCTTTTCATGTGACCAAGCAGCTCCACGAAGGCCACCAGCAAGGGCTCTGAGGAACACAGCTGGCACTCCATGGTGAGCAGCATCAAGCTTAGAAGCTGTTGCCTGGCTTTGAAGCTGACTGGGCAGCCTTTGTATTCTGGGATAGAGCAGTTATTTAGATAACATGCTACTGGATGGAAAAAGTTTATCTCCCCCTCCGCAGACATAGTTTCAGGCTAACTAAATTATACTCAGCATGGGTATTTAGGCTCAGTTCTGCAATATAACATTGCACCCTGAGGAATGGTGCCTCCCAGTTTGTTGTGATATTAATCTTGGAAGCAAAACAAAATCCTTCACAAAAGATCAATTTAGTGCATCTCCTTTGTCTTGGCAGAAGACAAATAGGAGCTGCAACATCTGTTTTTGTGAAGGGATAGTACTTTTCCACTCTTGGTTTTCTCTGGCAGCTGTGCGCCGCCTGAAAGGCTGAAGTCAAGTACTTGTCAGTGGTACCTCTGACACTGAGCAGGATAACGGGCCTTAGAGATGAGCTTAATATTTCAAAGCACTGGGCAGATTTTAATCATCTTTGCCATTATTGCCCTTCGCCCACCAACGAGTGTGGATAAGCCATGGGGAGAAATACAGACTCATGCAAACACTTCCATTTGGCAGGAAAAAAACCCTGTTAGAAGTAGTGGCTGAAAGAAGAATCCCCCGAAATTCGAATGGGAAATGAAACTTGAATGCTCAGTAGGGATGGGAATTAATCACAGGGGGGGAAATACCAAGGGAAGTGCTGGCTTTTCGCCATCTCTTGATGTCTTAGATGAAAAAAAGTTGTTCTTCTGCATGAGATGGAGAGATATGTATTGGTCAAACATAAGCAATTGGCCTCGATTCAGGCACAGCCAAGTGAAATTAAAGCTTTTTTTTTGATATAGAGAAGCCAGCCCAGACTCTTCTTTGTAGGGCTTTAAACTCTATAAATCCACAATGTTAACTATTTTCCCTCCTTTATCTGAGGAAAATCCCAAACTGGCAGGTGATACAAGTTGCCCAAGGCCATAGAAGAAATTAATGGCAGCATCAAGAGCATAACTCAAGATTTCCTGGCTTTCTGCCTGGTTCTCTAGTGCAGCCCTGCGAGAGATGCTAATGCAGCAGGGGGAGAGCCTGAACCTCTCACTGTCTGCTCCTCCTTGGTGCTGCCAACATGGCCCAGCACCTGAAGGGGAGTTTTCCACCAGCATTCAAGCACTGGGCATTCTTGTGCAGCTATCTTGGCTCCGAAGGTTGGAGCAGGGACCTCAGACTCTTCTACGTGCAGACCTCTCCTCCTCATGGGGTCACTGCCCAGCATCCATAGGGCACTCCTGTGTTTGCCTACAGGAACTGCAGGAACAAGCAGAGGTCACAGCCAGGATGAGGGGTTGCTGCGGGGGAAAGTGTGAGGGGTGAAGGAGGGTCTCCCCAGGCAGGTTCAGATACTGGAGTCATGATGCAAAAGAGGAAGAAGGGGCTGAGAGGGGCAGTGGTAAGAGCCCTGACCCTGTGTCAGCAAATGGGTCGAGTATATCCTTACAAATACATCCTGCTGCATCCCATTAAACACACTTCGTGCCACACAGGGGCTAAGGGCTGCGCTGAACCAAGGCTTGCGTAAATGGAGGGCTGTGCATCACTCAAGATGTCACCTAGAATAGAGTAGATAAGATCAGCTATTTCCTTGGTACATCTAGAAATAAAATGTTTAGGGTTTTTTTTCCAAGAGAAATAATATTCCAAACATCAGAAAAAAGCCACCAGGAAACAGCACATCAGGAAATCAGACAGACAGGGTATTTTTGCGCTTGTGAGCTGATGTGACCCATTCATGACAATTTACCAGCACCAAATGCATCTTGGTTCGGTCAGGCCTGGTGACTCTCCTGTGGTGATGCTACTTCCAGAAAGGTGCTGAGTGGGGATGAGTAAGGCCTGGACCCACCAAAGAGATAAGCTGTGCACAAGGTTTGCTCATGTTTGGGCTTCAGTTCAGCATGGCCATCTGATTTAGCTGCTGTGCTGGCTGGGATGTGACTACCATGGCTTAATCCTGGGGTGGAAACTTTCCAGCAGTAAGTGATGTAAATGTTGACCATGGTTTTTCACTGGGGTATCTGATATACGGCCCTGCAAACATTCAGGTGTCTTTAGATTACCTAAAAGCTTCAGGGAGCGAGTTCATGTCTCTTTACAGAAGTTCCTCATGCATATGTGAGAGTAGGTCTTACCTTAATATATTACCTTTGGATTTTTTAGGTTGAAAGTAATATAAGATGTTATCAGATGGATCTCATCTCCTGTGTTGTGCTGGGACTGTGTTCCTACGAAGAAGGCAGCTTTTCTGTCGTGCTGGGGTGAGAGCCAATCCCAAATCCAAACAGGAATTTATGTCTTTTTAAAATGGTTATATGGAGTCATGAACCTTTGAATAGGGTCCTTCAAAGGTTTCTTTCAAGGCACTCTCTTTGAAATGCAATTCTCCTTTTTCCTTGAAGTTTCTATTCCAAGGTCCCTCTAATCCTCAGCAGCTGATAAGAGCAGGAATTGCTGGAGGGGATGTCCCAGCACACAGGCACCTGTGAAAGCAGCAGGTGAGAAAACCTGGAGTCACACTGGGGCTGGCAAGTCCTCATCCATCCCCCTTGCACAAAGGGGAGAAAAAAACCAGGCTTGCAGCTCATAAATGTGTGCATCCGGCTCCTGGTGCTCTCTCCTGCTCACTCATCTCTATTGTCCATCCCAAAACGTTCAAATTCCTGGTGGAGGCTCCGAGGTGATGGCATTTTCATAAAAGATATTGTTCTTTCCACGATTCTTTAGGTGCGAATGATGGGACAGATAAGGAGAGGTGTGTGTGGTGGTGAAGGGGCTCAGCATTCTGAACTGGGCAGGAGAGAGGGCAGACATGGGATGTGAGGTCAAGAACTGTATAATAACAGACTGGTTTGGGTTGGCAGGGACCTTAAAGCTCATCCAGTTCCAACCCCTGCCACAGGCAGGGACACCTTCCACTAGAGCAGGTTGCTCCAAGCCCCTGTGTCCAACCTGGCCTTGAACACTGCCAGGGATGGGGCAGCCACAGCTTCTCTGGGCACCCTGTGCCAGCGCCTCAGCACCCTCACAGGGAAGAACTTCTGCCTAAGAGCTCATCTCAATCTCCCCTCTGGCAGGTTAAAGCCATTCCCCTTGGCCTGTCCCTACAGGCCCTTGTCCAAAACCCCTCTCCAAGTTTCCTGTAGCCCCTTTAGGCACTTGAGCTGCTCTAAGGTCTCCCCTTCAGGAGCCTGCCAAGCTGAACCAGCCCAGCTGTCTCAGCCTGGCTCCAGAGCAGAGCTGCTGCAGCCCTCGACGCATCTCCATGGCCTCCTCTGGACTCACTTCAACAGCCTCACATCCTTGTGTTGTTGCCCCAGAGCTGGATGCAGGACTGCAGGAAGAGCCTGCTTGAACACAATCCTTGTCCCTAATGCTTTTAATGGGTTCTGCCTAACCCATTACCTAACTGCTAAGAGAAACTGGACCTGTGGAAGTGGAGGATTACTGATTCTTTCAGTTAATCTTGCAGATCCATGGAGATGTGTCTCTATGGTGCTGCTGAGCTACAGTGTCCCAGGCTGGAAGAGGGCAGCATATCCTCACAGGTCAGGAAATGCTGTCTTGGGCTGGAAGCTGCAAAATCAAATTGCACAAAGAAGATATTGAAGGCCTCTGTTTCTCAATCCTTTTGGAGGAAAAGCAAGAGCTTTCTGTCAGCCAGTTATTCAGTGAGGGGGTGGTCAGGCTCCTTTTTATGCATTTTAAACTCAAAGATCAGGCAGGAAAAGCCAGTGAGATGCTGTCTGAAACTGCTGCAGTGAAAACACGGAGCTACTTGCTTGTGGTGCGCTGTGTTCACTCTGCAACCTCTTGTCAAGTCGCGCAGAATCACCTTAAAGCTCACCCAGTTCCAACCCCCTGCCATGGGCAGGGACACCTTCCGCTAGAGCAGCTTGCTCCAAGCCCCTGTGTCCAACCTGGCCTTGAGCACTGCCAGGGATGGGGCAGCCACAGCTTCTCTGGGCACCCTGTGCCAGCGCCTCAGCACCCTCACAGGGAAGAACTTTTACCTCAGGTCTAATGTAAATCTCCCCTCTTTCAGTTTAAAGCCATTCCCCCTTGTCCTGTCACTGCCGGCCCTTGTAAAAAGCCCCTTTCCCATTTCCCATTCTCAGGTGCCACTGGAGCTTGAAATGAATTGTATTATTTTATAGCAAAATAGCTTATTATCCTTTACCCATCCTCAGCCCCACTTCCGCAGTTCTTGGTGGAATAACCAGGCATGTCATGGGCCAAAGCAGGGTCAAAGCATTACCTTTCCTTTCAAACAACGTTGCCTCGACCCTGTTGTGTTCAGTGTTTTCATTTATTGCTCTTGAAGCCGAAACACATTCCAGATGTGATTTGCGAGGGCTCCCGCAAGGTCACAGCCAAGTGGAGGTGCTGTGGCTGGCCTGTGGTGACCCTGAGGTGTCCAAGATGGGGGGCCCCGCTCCCTGCTGCTGCATGACCGGGGGGCTGTCACTGTAGATAAATCCTGACTCCTCCTGTGCTGAGAGGCGCTTCTCCATCCTATGGGAAGAAAGGAATGTGGGGATTGCAGGCGGCTCTGCCATCACCTGCTTCATGTTGTGAAGAGTGTGCTGAAGGCAGAGGGTGCACAAAAGGTGCCTGTCCCCTTGAAGGGGAAAGTTTGTGCCTTGGGGAAGGGACAGCAGAGAAGATGCAGGAGGTCTGCAGTGCTGAGGGGAAGCGTTCCCAAACCATTGCATGGTTCTTGTATTCCTGTGCGGGATCTTCTTCTCTTCTTAGATGAAGGGAAAGAGAAAGTAGAGAAAGAAATGACTTCCTTGATGATCTCATTCACCTCTCAATCCTTTAAGCTCACCAGACCTAAGTAACGGCACTGGTGTCTATTAAAAATAAACGGTTGTTTTTTCTGCTACTGTTCCCTCAGGACAAATTCAGGCTTAAAGCATAAAGACAACATAAATTCCCTTTTTCAGTGCGAGTGAACCAATAGGCTGATTTTCAAAGGTCCAAGTGCAGACAGGAGCGGGTACCACAGGAAGCAAATTCCTGTTCCTAGAAACACTTCTGCAGGTGTCACTTCAGCACAGAGCTGTCACATCCCTGTTTGTGGGACTGAAACCCAAGCACAGTGTGGTTTGGTATTTAAGATACCTAGAAGGACTTTTTCTTCCAAGAACTTGTCCACTTGCCCTTTGAATGCATGGAAATGTATTTTTTCCTATTACATCCATGGCAAAAAGTCCCACTGCTTCCCTGTATGCTGTGTGTATAGGTGTCTCCTTTTGTCTGATCTGGAAGCTAGACAAATCTCCTTTTGCATGTGGAAGCCACCTTCAACATAATCCCAGACTGGTTTGGGTTGGAAGGGACCTTAAAGCTCACCCAATTCCAACCCCCAGCCAAGGGCAAGGACACCTTCCACTAGAGCAGCTTGCTCCAAGCCCTGTCCAACCTGGCCTTGAACACTGCCAGGGATGGGGCAGCCACAGCTTCTCTGGGCACCCTGTGCCAGCGCCTCAGCACCCTCACAGGGAAGAACTTCTGCCTAATGCCTAATCTAAATCTACCCTCTTTCAGCTGTTTTTGAACTGTTTTTACTGTTTTGAACAGGTAGATAGTCGTATGTTTCCAGGTTTTGGGTTAATTCACAAAACCTGGGGTAAATTCTGCTCATTTAAGCCATATCTAGAGGTTTTTTTCTGATGGCCATGCTGCCTCATCGGTTTTGTGGGCTGAATAGAGGAATTCTTGAGTCACTTCTGTGACCTAGCAGCGTTTATGCTCCCCTTTTCTTTAGTCTCAGAGCAATCTCCAGCTGAATAAAACCCTACAGCCCAAGAAATAGCCCTGGTTGCTCTGAGTAACTCGTCTCGAGTCCAGGGCCAGGAGAACATCTCACCACTGTCAATGACTGCAGACAAATCCTATGCAAATATCTGCCCATTCTGATCTTTGGTTTATCCTTTACCTATGAATTGTGTCTTCATTCCCTTAAAACTGCTTTTTTCTTCTCTTTTCCCAAACCAGTGCTGACTTTGGTGACACAGAAATACAGGCATCAGAGGAGGCTCTCCAGATGATTCCCCTAACAGCAATGGTCAGCGATGTGGCCACCAGGTACTTGCTGCATGGCTGAGGACTATGGGCTGCTCTTTGGGACACTCCTGGGCACTGCTGGGTTTTAAGCACCTGGGTGTTTTCCATCTCTGCCTCACCTCTCCCCTGCCATTCCTCCCTTTAGCACATTTGTGAGTTCACTGCACAGCTAAAGGGTTGAAATGACCCAAGTGATGAGGAGTGGGGAACTGCTGCAGCCTCTCAGGAGTGAAATATGGCTTTGTGTCTGCAAAGAGGTTAAAGCTGCTCCCCAGCAACAGCAACGGAAGGAAATGCCCTGTAGCTAAGTTTCATTTCGGTGTACAGTATAAGAACATGTGCAACCCATTACAATAAAGCTCTTGCTGGAAAATGCCTAACCTATGCACTGTAAAACCTAATTAAGGGATTCCTCCAAAACAAAGTTCTCAACCAGTATCAAGGAGTGGATAATGAGAAGCTGCTTTGTGTAATCCAACCCTTTATCTTTAGGCCTTCGGGGTGTTCATGGCCAGGGTTTGTCCCTTGTTGTTGCTGCGGTCTTTATTGTGATAGCAGGCCCCTCTGGTGCAAGAACAATTCAACCATCTCTTGTAAAGTTGACTGGCTCCACTTAGGTTTCCTAATGGATACAGCTGCCTGTTCCTTAGAGAGATCAGCTCACTGTGACCTTGGGGAGCATTAGAGGGACAGTGTGCAGGGATCTGTGGCCAGCACAGCCAAGCACTGAAGGCAGCGCCTGTCATACAGGTGATGAAATCATTGGAGGGCAATGGGGATAGCATCACTTCCAAGGGGGGGTGTGCCCAGCAGAAGGGAGGAGGATAGGAAGAAATGGGAATGCTGGAGGTTGCCCCTGAGCTCTCCCCCAGCCTGCTGCCTTCCACTTTGCCAGCTGACATTAGCTTCTCCAGCATGGGTGGAAAGGATGCAAGGGTCTTCCTTAATACTTGCAAAGGAGCAGCTCCCAAGGGACAGCAGCTCTCAGGTTGTTTCCCAGTTTAGCAGGCAATAGCTGTGCAGAGTGCTTCCACAACATGACAGCGTGTGCACCATCCCTGCAATCATGCAGAAACTATTGTTCACGGTAACTACCCTTCTCCACATGTGCAGCCAAATGACCTTCCCCGTGCTGATGCATGGTTCTCAGTGTTATCAAGTCTCCATTCAGTTTTGGTCTCTTTAGTTTTAGTAGGGCCAATCCCAGTGCCATAACCACCTAATTCGCATGTGTCCTTCTGCGGACAGACTCCATCCAGCAGCTCTCAGCTCCTCACTTTGTCCTCCTGTCCTTGCTCTTCAGAGCCTTTGAGGAGCTCCCTTCCTCTTCACTTAGAGGAATCTGGGGGTTTGCTATATAGTCTAAGACATCCTCAAGCCCATCTGAAGTAGAAAGGTGAGGTTTAATAAGGTGAAGCTTGCTTGGGACTTTAGGGGTGGACATATGCCAAGCACTTGTTGCAGGCAGTGAATAAGGGCAGGGTTTTTTCAGGCCAGGTAACCTGCAAACACCTTTCTTGCCACTAAGGTCACAACATTATAAGAAGTGTTTCCTGTTGTGGTCATGGCCACTAATGAAGGGTCAAAACTAGAAGCTCCTGTCTATGTAGGCAAAGCCAACAGGAGCAGAGGCTGAGCCCTCTGTTTTCACTGTCTACATCTCCCCCTTCCAGCCCAGAAGCGGAGCCCGAGAGCTAAGCTGGGGTTCACAGTATCTGTAATTAGTCATTTTTATGGTGTGCTCATTTGCAGTATTCTAGGTAAGGATCTGTCAGTATTTCCATTCTATCCCCTTCTGTTTCCAGGGCTTTATAACCAGGCTATAAAATCACACTCCGGGGCAAAGCTTGCACATAAATTCTCAGCAGAGAACCTCGTTTTGTTTTGGTTTTGCTTTGTTTTGCTCTGTCACTTATAAATGTGACTTTGAAACGTGCAGCAAATAGAGAGAAATTCAGGTGGCTTCTTCGAGCATGTCTTTAACCAGGGTTCACTTTAGCAGAGGCATAGTGCAAACGGGATTCATTTCTGTGGCTTTTGGGTAGCCTAAAAAATGAGATGTTTACAGTAAATGAGCTGAAAGCCTATCTGTAAACTAGCATCTGGGTTTAGAGCTCGCTTCACTGCAGAAGCTGTGCTGGAATTGCTGCTACAGGGCAGTTACATTGCTCTGCATTCAGCTTTGATAGTGCACATACAGACTTAGATGCAAAGTCTATATCCAATGCTCAGCTTTTATACCTGCACATCCAAGGAAGGGGTATATTAGGCAAAACTGGGTTAGAAACACATGGTTTGGTAAAGAAATAGAATGGGGTTTCAGTAGAGATTCGGGGTGGATGAGGGTTTGACCACATTGAAGTGGCTACGGGCTAATGACCTTCCCTCATTTCTGGTGCGGCTGGAAACAAATACTGATGTTGATGCTGAAGTTTTCCTGTAAAACCCAGGACATGGCACACTGCTGGTACTCTGTGAGAAATGCAGTGCAAGGAGTTTTATGACATTAAAGCATTAAACTGTACCCGTCAGGCAATATAAGCAATTCTCTCGCTTGGTGCTTTGTAAAAGGCTTCCTCTGCTTCCAGGCTTTAGAGGTGGATGCGCTACAGCATCTGCGTGTTTGTTACCATGCTGGTGCTGTACTTAAAATCACCCTGACGCATCCAGCCAAGTGACAAGAAAGAAACCTCTCTCCTGTCAGAGACTCCTTGTAGGGAAACACCAAAGGACTAATTGGCTTCAGGGCCTCAAGATCAGTTAAGAACATGTTCTGTGTAGCAAAGGCCAAGTTTTGCAGCCCCTTCCCTCCATAAAATACAAAGTACTGATTTATCTGCCTCAAGAGCAAGGGCTACAGAGTCTGCTCCTCATCTTCTTTTGATGATTTTGTGGTATGTTTCTCTGATCCTCAGTCTGATCCTTTTAATTTCAAAAGCTTTAATCAAAACCTCCTAACAATGTATTCATTTGCTGGTTTTGCGGTTTACATTGAATTCTGATTGCTTTTTTGTTTTAAAGGATGCTTGCATTAAGATGCTACGGCTTCTGTTGGAGTGATTCATTAATATATGCCTGGGGATGGCACAACCCCACTCAGATTGAAGCTTTGTGTTGACAGACCACTAAAATAATACCCTGTGTGTGACTTCCCAGGGAGTAAATAGAGCTTTTACCAGTGAGACCTTAAACCCTTACAGTATGGTGCTTAGTGAAGGCCTGCAAGCTCATAGGTATAACACAGAGTTGCGTGTCAAACAAGGCTCTTGAGCACTGTGTTTCTGCTGATAGCTTTGAGGTGGAGTTTGGGTTCCCTTTCTCATATCCATTTGTAGGGGTATGCAATTAAAGCAGGGCGAGCTGCTGCCAGGTGACTTAAAACAATGGGATCTGGTTTTCAGGTTTAATGACAGGATTAGTGAGGGAGCACCACTTTAGCAGGAATGCCTCACGGAGACAGAAGAGAGCGGCCGCATGTGATTGTGTTCAACCTGGGTTTACTAGGGGCAGCTGGCTGGTGTCTCCGAGAGCTGGTCTGCTTCTGCCCTCAATATAAAACCTCTTGAGTAACTGCCTTCGTTTTATTAACTGCAACACAGATCTGATTGCAAAAGTCCGAACAATGCAAAAGATCAACAGTTTATGCAGTTTGAAATCACAGCTTCTTCCTTTCAGCGGGGCTCTGCAGGGTCACAGCATCTCGACAAACACATGAGTCAATTGAAGCTGTATTTTCTTTGCAAAATTGACTTTTGGCATTTGTTTCTCTAGGATGAAAAATATCATTCATTTCCTCCAAGCTCCTCTCTTAAGCCTCTTTGCCAAGAGCCATGCATGGAGAGGGAAGTAGATTTATTTAGGCATAATAAGTCTGTCTTAGCTGATCTAAGTGCAGCAATTCGATGACAAAAGGGGGGGATAGGTGAGCCTGGGTCCAAACAAATGTCACGTTTTAACATGGAAATGAAACAGGTGGTAAACAGTTCTTAAATGGGATAATAAAAATGGTCATGAAAGTTTATTTTCTTTTCAGCCTCATAATGATAGGAAAGGCTGCTTCAGGAACTGCAGGGGAGGATTTAGGAACTAGGTACAGGGCTCCTGCAGGGGCATATGCAAGACTGCAGGTGCCTGCCTGTAACCTAACATAATGGTTGGATTTGATGATCTTCAAGGTCTTTTCCAGCCCGCTTGATTCTATGGTCCTGTGAGTCTGTGCTCTGCACCAGGTGTGTGCTCAGGTGCAAAGGGTTGTCCTGCAGGAGATCACTCACGGGGATTTAGGGCAGCTGCTGAGTTGTGAGACAGGGATTAAAGTGTGCCGAGAGCTGTCGCATTCCCTGACTGGGGCTGCTGTGCACTGAGGGGTCATAAGTAATGCACTTATGAAGGGTTAGGTTTGTGCACCTGTGATATGAACCAGCACAGGGACGTATTTCACTCTTTGATACAAACAGAGCCTGGCAATAGGAGGGAGAGGCTGTATGCTCAAAGCAAAGATGTCTGTGCCTTTTGTTTTCCTGACCGTCCCAGATAGCAGCGTGCCCTACGTGCGGAGCCCTGTGTGCCGCAGATCACAGAAACACAGGATGATTTGGGTTGGAAGGGACCTTAAAACTCATCCAGTTCCAACCCCCTGCCATGGGCAGGGACACCTTCCACTAGAGCAGCTTGCTCCAAGCCCCTGTGTCCAACCCGGCCTTGAGCACTGCCAGGGATGGGGCAGCCACAGCTTCTCTGGGCACCCTGTGCCAGCGCCTCAGCACCCTCACAGGGAAGAACTTCTGCCTAAGAGCTCATCTCAATCTCCCTTCTGGCAGGTTAAAGCCATTCCCCTTGTCCTGTCCCTACAGGCCCTTGTAAGAAGCTCCTCTCCAGAGTCCTTGTAGACCTCCTTAAGTTATTGGAAAGCTGCTCCAAGGTCTCCCCAGAGCTTTCTTGGTGCAGGAAAGAGCCATGATAGGTTGCACAATGCCATCATCTTTCCATTTACAGACCTGTGTGGCATGGTGGGCCAATATAATGACATATCTGTCACTCATGGTGCAACTGTTGTCTTTACACAGACACTCAGCTGTGGCCTTTTATCTCTGTTGGCTGGCTCTAGGGCTCTTCACAACTCTTTTGCAAAGCAGAGTGCTATTTAAATCCCATCTCTGGGATAATGAGGGAGGAGGAGGAGTTTGGGCTAAAGGTTTTTGAGTGATTTTGGAAGAGAAGAAACCCTTGAGTTACTCAGGAAGGTTTCATTTTGTGTTTTCTTTCTGTTTCTTGATCCAAGTGCTTTACAGGGCTCTCAGCACCTTCACACCTGAGTGCCCCTAACATTCCTACACCAGGGCTGCTTGGGCAAGTGAACACTGTCTAAAAGGGCTCCAGTCATTAAAACCCCATGGTGTTTATGAGGAACTGTCTGTTTCTGCCAAATGGAAGGGGGTTTTTAGAAGAAAAAACCCTATTTTATTAAAAACAATCATTTTCCTTTGAAGGGAGATCTGAACATTTCTTACCAAAGGGTTAGAAACTTGGGAGGAGGAGATGTTGCCTTGCAGCCATAGCCGAATGACAAACAGTTCTTAAAAACGAGGCCTGAATAGGCGTTTTTCTTTCCCAAATGCACGACTGCCATAAGCTGATGTGAGAAAGGATTTGGCTGGCTTAGAGTTGGACAGGTTTGGAGGCTGTCTTCTCCAGGTGACCACTTTGAAGCCTCTTAAAAGTCCTGTAAAATGAGCCGATCTCAGCTCCAACCCCAGAATAACTTTTTCCACAGCAGAAGAAAGTGATCAAAATCAGTGCTCTTGCTGGCTGTCCCTGAAGAGAAGTCCCAGGCTAAATGAGCCATGAAGCCTGAGCTCTTTCAGCAGGCTTCATCCAGCCAAGCATTGCACCATATTTTTTAGCAAAGCCCTGGGGAAGTTTGTTCAGGTTATATGCAGAGTGCTTACATCTTCATAACTGTCCAGCCAGCCCCTTTCAGGGGGCCTAAGCTCCCTATATGGAACAAAACAGTTCCCTCCTGTACCATACCTAATGCCATGGGCCTGAAAGATTAAGGGAGCGTTGCACACTGGAAGAAAATAGAAGGATGGAAAAGGTCTGAAAAGGCATTTGTGTAGGATCTTCTCAGGTATTTTTGGCTTCATCACATATATTCATGACTTGTCACTGTGAAATTATTCATCATGTCCCTGCTAAAATGCTTCAGATTCGCTTTATCCCAAAGGAGTTTTCGTCTCTTCTAACTCCGATACCTGAATTAGTATTGAGATCATATATCTATTAACTAGAATGGGCTTGCTTTCTTCTTCATCACTTTTAATGAAGTTCACTCCTGGTCCTTTGACTGACCAATTTGCTGCATTAGTGGAGTTGAAGGAAGCCTGAACTTCCTTGCTAAGCTCGAACAGGGGAACACGGACTCAAAGAAGCCAGCTGACAGCAGTTTGAATCCTCTTTCTTCCTACACCATGGAATAGCTTTCAACTGGGGCTGCCCTGCTGATTGCCTATAGCCACCCAAGAAAAAGCATAAGCACACAACTCAAATGGTACCTCTCCCAGTGCTCAGATGCGCCCTGTCTGGCCACACAACTGGGCCCCGTTAGCAGCCCTTCCAGACCGCAGAGCTGTCAGGTGGATAATGGGAAAGCTTCAGGTGTAATAACGGATTAATCTGGGAAAATGCCACATTGGAGCTGTTTTCCATGAAAAAGTCCTTCTGAGGTTCTGGGAGAGGCAGCGGGCCCGGGAGGTGAGAACTGATGTCCTGTTATCCTGGTGACAGAGACGCGCCGGGTAGCACCAGGCAGCTGGAGCAGCAATCGTGTGCTCCTGGTAGGAGCAAGACAATAAAACTTCCTCCCATCTCCCAGGCTCTGCAGCTTTCTGATGTCAACAACAGCAGCAGGAGGCTTCAGGCACGTTCCCGGCAGCTGATCGTATTTATCAAGTTCATGTTCCTTGCTTTTTCTTTCTTCTTCTTTTTTTTTTTTGCCTTAAATATCAAGGTCCGGGAGCCACAGGATGGCCACGTTCCAACTCCGGCCCCTTCGAGCATAGAGAAATGTATGCTGGGGGCTGGAGCAGGGACATGCTTTCTCCATGTGAGCCAAAGAACAAACAGCAGAGCCCTCCACGGGGACTGATTGTTGACATGTTTATGATGATGAAGTGGGGTAGAGCTCTCAAAGGGGGATGCTAGAAATGAAGAAGTAAAGCGTGGCACTGCTGAGGGCCTATATAATGCTAAATATTGTAGGAAACTGCAGTTTCTTCCTATTTGTGACTGCTTCCCTGAGCACTTGGAGAAGTCCCTTCCCAGCCATACATCACCCGCTCCCCATTTAGAGCTGTAGCTGTAACAACAACAACAACAACCCAGCAGGCGCCAGGAGTACGGAGTGCTGGGGCTGAAGTGACAAGGACTCTCACTGTAATTTATAGCCCTGCTCAGAAGGTGTGAAAGATACGACTCTGTGCGCCTGGAAATCCTACCCAGAGGACAGCTTACAAACACTAAGTGGCCATTGGAATACCCCGCACGATTGGGGCTTGCCGTTTCGCTTGGGGTCAGGGGCAAAAGCACTTCATCTTCTTCTGCATGTGCACATGTGTGTCTGCGCCATGGGACGGGCCCTGGATCTGCTGCCCAAGGTCAAACCTCCCACCTGGCATTTGAAGCATGAGGGAGCTGGATTGAAGTCTCCCTCGTGGTGGTTGGTGATGCGCATTCTTCTGTCTGCAGCAGCCCCAGTGGGATGCTCTTCATGGGTTGCTCTGTGGGTTATAGGGCACATGGCTTTGGTGGGAGCATCCATGCACATCATGCTGCTCAGCACCAGGACCCTCAGTGCTGGCTCCTCATTGCAGAGCTTGTTTCAGTCGCTGCTGGTCTCCACCTTGCACGGTGCAAGGTCTCCAGCTATAATATCTGCACGGGAACAGCAGCTCTCCCCGATTTCCAGTTATACCCTTTGAAACAGTGAAACAGAGGATCAGCACAACGTCACCTAGGGAAAGTGAACCTGCCCATAGCCAGGTCTGGCCAGAGATGGTCAGCTGAGGCAGTGTCCAAGGTATGATGGATGTAAGAGTTCTGGATTAGTCTTGGCTTATGTTTGGTCAACTCAGAAGGTGAGAAGGGGAAAATTTGGGTCTGTTTGCTTTTGCCTGTGTAGACATGAGTCTAGAAAAGCAAGGCACTTATCCAAGGAACTCCAGTTCCATCAGTTGGATTACCCACAAGCTGAGCAACTCCAACCAGTGTGCAAGCTCTGACCCATGGCCTGAATTACCTACTTAAAAGCAAAGCAGAAATGCATGTTCACAGGCCATGTTTTGTGGGATCACTGGAGCTGTTATCTTTCATGATCCTTCTGGATGACTGAGCACACCTTGTCTGGGGACAGGACAGCTTTTCCCCTGAAGAAAGAAACAGAAAACATTTCTTTCAGACAGTGGGATTGAGCGCACCCTCAGCAAGTTTGCCAATGACACCAAGCTGTGTGGTTCGGTTGATACGTTGGAGGGAAGGAATGCCATCCAGAGGGACCTTGACACACTTGTGAGGTGGGCTGATGCCAACCTGATGAAGTTTAACCATGCCAAGTGCAAGGTCCTCCAACCGGGTCAGAGCAATCCCAGGCACAGCTACAGGTTGGACAGAGAAGAGATTCAGAGCAGCCCTGCGGAGAAGGACTTGGGGGTGTTGGTCGATGAGAAAATGAACATGAGCCAGCTTCAGTGTGCGCTCGCAGCCCAGAAAGCCAACCGTATCCTGGGCTGCATCAAAAGGAGTGTGACCAGCAGGTCGAGGGAGGTGATCCTGCCCCTCTCCTCTGCTCTTGTGAGACCTCACTTGGAGTATTGTGTGCAGTTCTGGTGTCCTCAACATCAAAAGGACATGGAACTGTTGGAACAAGTCCAGAGGAGGCCATGAGGATGATCAGGGGACTGGAGCACCTCCCGTATGGAGATAGGCTGAGAAAGTTGGGGCTGTTCAGCCTGGAGAAGAGGCGGCTGCGTGGAGACCTCATAGCAGCCTTCCAGTATCTGAAGGGGGCCTATAAGGATGCTGGGGAGGGACTCTTCATTAGGGACTGTAGAGACAGGACAAGGATAATGGGTTCAAACTTAAACAGGGGAAGTTTAGATTGGATATGAGGAAGAAATTCTTTTCTGTAAGGGTGGTGAGGCACTGGAATGGGTTGCCCAGGGAAGCTGTGAATGCTCCATCGCTGGCGGTGTTCAAGACCACCAGGTTGGAGAGAGCCTTGGGTGGCATGGTTTAGTGTGAGGTGTCCCTGCCCCTGGCAGGGGGTTGGAACTGGATGATCTTAAGGTCCTTTCCAACCCTAACTATTCTATGATTCTATGTATTTCAGTGTCTTAACCTGTTGTAGGTTTTCCTCTGGGCCTCTTGAATGTAAGAGGTGGGAGCTGATGGCTTTGCCTCTGCCTGAATTGTGCTGGTACTGTGCTGGGGGTTGTGTGTCCGTTTCTGGGATGACAGCATTGGGTAGATGCTTTTGCTCCGAAAGACAGTGGGTTTTTCTCTTCAGAAAACATGTTTCTGGGCTTTTTCTGCCTAGTTGAAAGTTCATCTTCTCAGCAATTACATGGGATTGTCTGTGGGAAAGGGATTGTTGGTGGTGTCTTTCAAAACAGCCACGACTTGTAATTTTAATACAGCACGGGAAAAAGCAGATGTTTTTCCCCAGAAAGCAGAATGAGTTTTGGCATTTTATCCTTGTTGTAGTGTGGTAGCACCTGTGTTTCTGTATCTGTCCTTCGGCCCACTGATGCGTTATTCTTCATTGCTAAGAGCATGTCTGCCTTGTTGGAAGCCACTGTGTTTGCACTGCTACTTCATGTCTACCAGCTTCTGGCCCCACTGTAGGGCTCCTGATTTTCCCATATCTTGGGCTTATTTTGTGTCTTGAATATTCCTGAGCTATACTGACTCAAGGCTAAACCTCATGTTCCAACCCCTTGTCTGATACCAGCAACCATCACATTGTGTCATAGAATCATGGAATGGTTTGGGTTAGAAGGGACCTTAAGAATATCCAGGTCTAACCCCCCTGCCGTGGACAGGGACACTTCACACTAGACCATGTCGCCCAGGGCTCTGTCCAACCTGGCCTTGAGCACTGCCAGGGATGGAGCATTCACAACTTCTTTGTCCAGCTCTTTCCAGACCTGTGCATGGGAAGCATCACCTGAAAAGCCATAACAAGACCAGTTTTCCTCCTTTCCTGTGCTTTTTGCAGCATCTCCATTTTTAATACCCTGTTTGAACTGTAGGCATTGTTCTAGATCTCTTCTGTAGATGGTAAAGGAATTAGATCTGGATTATTTCAGTGAGTCCTTTACCTTTTAAGAAACACAACTGCTGAGAACTCTGCACCCTCTGTTTATAGTCCTGTCAAGCTGAAATTCTCACACACCTGCCTGTATGAATGCCATTGGATCCCTCTCTTATTCCCAGACATAGAACCATAGAATCATAGAAAGGTTAGGTTTGAAAAGGACCTTAAGTTCATACAGAAGTGCCATTTGCCACATGTCTAACATCTCGCAGGAGTGCAATGCCAAGGGGAATGTGGACCTCCCATGAGGCAGCAAAGGGTGTTCTGGCATACCCATGTATCAGGCCAGGAGTCTGTCAGTCCAGGAGAAGTGGGGTTGTGGGTTGTCTGTCTGGCTTTGTTTCTTCTCTGAACCTTCTGGTGCTGGTGGCTCCATGCTACTCGCTGCATGTTTTACATTGCAGACCTGATTTGCTAGAAGAAAGTCACCCAGCAGAAAATCTGACAAACAAACCACAGGGAACATCTGATCTGATCAGAAAGTACGTAAGCCCATTAGTGAATGTAGGCACAGCTAGGCTAGCATTAATGGAGAACATGTTTGTTATTAAATCCCATCCACAGAAACCAATCTGAAACAGATGTGAATGTTAGCGGTATTAATAAGTGGGCAAACTCCAGGGATCCTAAAGGTACTGCTGCATGGGGGGAGGAAGGGGCAAAGACACATCTTTGCTATCACATGGGATTTATGAGGAAGGACTATATACCCTGTGCTTTGTTTGCATTCCTTGTTGGGACTGAAAAATGCAGCGTGTGGAATATGGAGATGGGGTGCTGGATTAGAGCAAGGACAGCTGCCTTTGGGAAGGGAAGAATGATGGTGGTAGTAGAGTTGGGCTGAAAGGAAACCATGTTCTCTGCCCCTTTCTGAGTGCAGATGGGCTGTGATAGAGTGATCCCAAATGGTTCTTCCAATGCCATGAGAGCGAAAGGCTAAAGTGTGCCCAGGAAACATAGAGTCACAGAGATGTAAGATGTATTGCTTGAATATAAAGAGTTTTCAGACCAATTTTTCTCTGCAGATTTGATGAAATCCATCACTACTTACAGATTTCCAGCCCCGTCTCTAAAGCAGGAGGAATATAGACCTTTGCAAGACAAGGTTGGTAGGGTTTTTTGCATTACAAGCCCCAGTATTTTCCCTACCCATCTTCTCTGAAACAACTGAACCTCTTTTTGGCTGGTGGAGGAACAAAAAATGGAGGCATAACAAAAAATTCATCCCAAGGCAGACACTTGGCATGGAAAACTGCAGCCCAAGTGGTTTAAGTTTAATAAAGTTATTAGCAATTGAAAACAGGGCTTTATAATTGGAAATGTTTGGCAAGCTTAATAATAGGTTGTGCTACCAGCCCTGCCTCTTAGATGTGTTCTTGTACAGGGATGTGCATGTACCCGACATCAGGACATGTGTTTGTGTTAAGATGCTTCCAGCTGGAAACACACACAAATGCAATGGCACACCGATGTCCTGTGCTTCCAAAACACCACTTTTTATTCACCTCTTTGTTCTCAACCTTAATTCTTCAAGTTTTGGTTGTCCTTCCTCCTTCAGTTGTAATTCAAACCAGGCTGCAAACGCCTGTTGTCCTCATTGGAACAAAACACTGACTCATCTCATGCTCTGAGAATTATTATTAAGAGGAGAATTCACAATGGCTTTGGGGCGGCACAAGGCCAACTTCCAGGGTAGTAGCACAGATGCTTCATACCTCTACTTTCTTCTTGCATGTTGCAATGGGAATGGGGTTGGCTTGGTTTTGGTCTGTATGCAAGGCCCTTTGCACGTCTGCATCTCATCGGGTGGAGGTGACAGCTTTTTGAGTGCTCACCTGGCCAGATGGCACCTACCTGGGGTAAGAAGTGTCCTTGCTGGGCTGAGGTGGGCACTCTGTGGTGTTTGCTGCTGCTCCATCAGGCGCCCCAATAAAGTTTAAACTCTCGATTACCACAAGCGCCGGTGCAGCCGGGAAACGACGTCAAGTTGAGTCATCATATTGTTTGAATTACACCAATATGAGTGTACATGAAAGCCACGGGGAGCCAGCATTTTCCCTTCTATATAAAATAAGGTTATGACCATATTAAAAAACACAACAAAATCTACCAGCTTTTAACAGGAGATGGTGGAACTGAGGGCTTAAGTGATGCTGAAAAAGCCAAGCATGAAAATAACTCCATTTGAAAGAAGGCCCTGCTCTTTATTTTGCTCAGCTTTATTATGACCCCTGCTCCTGCCCCCTCTACGTCTTCTTTTTGGAGAAGGGAGAAGAGCAGCTTTGGGCTGGGGCTGCTGAGTGGCAATCCACTGCCCTTGAGGTTGACAGGCAGGAGAAGGGGGTCTCAGCACTGCAAGGCACTAAGTGATCTTAAGGTCCTTTCCAACCCTAACCATTCCGTAGTTCTATGGTTCTGTGGCAGCTGGCTGCGTGTCCTGGGTCCAGCTGCGTGACACTGGGTCAGAGACTCTGTTTCTTTTAGTCATTGTGCATTTGTCATCAGCTGATGTTGCTCTTGATGACCTGGCTAAAGGCTGCATAAAATCTCAAGTCTGAACGGTGTCAGTTTTGGGGGTCTTTGCAGCTGGGTTTCAACCCAAATGTGATGAGGTCTCTTTCTGCACATGATCTGCATGAGCCATGTCAAGGGCTGGTGGCTGGAGGTGCCTGGGTGTGATGCGTGGTGTCTCCCCGGGGTGCACTGAATAGCCCCACTCTATTCAGAAGGCCTCTTTGCCTTGACCCAGGATCAGTCACAAGAGGAAAAGCAAACCTGGGGTTCAGGTAGCAAAAAAGTGGCTGGAAATGAGGCTATTCTGCAGTTCTCCTCCTGTTCACAAAGGAGGAAGCATCACCATTTTACCAAAGTCTGTTCTAAGCTGCAGATCCATTTCTCTGACCAAAAAAGGAATCTTTCCAAACCAGCACAGAGCAGATCTCTGGCACTTTACACTCGGGCATCACAAACCCTCTTTCTTTCCCCTGGTAGCAGCATAAAGCAATGGGATGAAAAAGAAGCCTCCATGCTGCTCAGTTGAGACTGTCAGACCCTGGCTTATGCTGTAGGAGACTGTCCCTGCCTGGATGAGCTTGCCCTGAGGCCAAGGGGAAGAAGCCTTGATTGTCTTCCTAATTTACAAGCAAAGAGGAAGTTGGGATATGCTGATGCTCACATCTTCTCTCAAGACCATGAAAGGTGCCACTGTAAGGCTGGACTTCACCCTCCGCTGTGTGAGTGAAGTTCACTGGAGGACAAGCATCCTGTCCTTCTCTCTTTGCCAGTTCTCAGTTGACTTCCAGTTAGATATCATTGTTGCTAAATCTGACTTGACTCGTGCTTTCAGATGCTGCCGAAATCACCTGAGAGCCTTCCCACTTCTTCTTCAGGAGCAGAGCAGCACTGACGCATACTGAATATCAATCATCTGTTTTTAACTCTGTCTGCAAGGCTCTGATGAGCTCACAGCTCCAGATCCAATGCAAACAAGCCCTACTGAAAAGCAAAGCCTTCCTCCCTTTCATGCTTCTTGTTTGTTTCAGTGTTATGAATGGTGTTTGCAGGCTTTTTAATCATCTCGGCTCAAGGAGTTTGAGCCCTTTGCTGTTAGCAATTTTGATATATTGCTACCATGCTACGCACCAAAAGTATTTCTACTTTCTTACCTCCACATATGTGTGCAGTCAGGAACAATTACTAATGTCAACCGTGCCTGCTTGCTAGCTCACTTTTCTTTCCCCTGTTGGTTGTGCTGTAAATCATTTTCACATTTACAACATTAAGAAGGCGCTCGGAGCAATCATTCTTGTGGTCAACTAACTGTAACTGCTTCTCAAGTGTCATGGGTCACTACTTAATTACTGGATTTCACTCCCAGTTGAAACCATTAATCTTGTCTCCACCACCTTTCTCTGGCCTCTCAGTCCAGTATGGTTTATGTTAGGCACATACGACCCAAAGGACTGGAGTGGGTTTTTAGAGCAGCAGCAGTTCCGTAGCTGGGATTTCTGGGCTTGGTAAGCAAAATAGAATCATAGAATCATAGAATAGTTAGGGTTGGAAAGGACCTTAATATCATCCAGTTCCAACCCCCCTTCCATGGGAACAGACACCTCCCACTAAACCATGTCACCCAAGGCTCTGTCCAACCCAGCCTTGAACACCGCCAGCGATGGAGCATTCACAACTTCCCTGGGCAACCCATTCCAGTGCCTCACCACCCTTACAGGAAAGAATTTCTTCCTCATATCCAATCTAAACTTCCCCTGTTTAAGTTTGAACCCATTACCCCTTGTCCTCTCACTGCAACGTCTGTCATCATGCAACAGAGGCTTTCTTTGGACTGAGTTGCTACAAGCTGAGCCTTTCTGCAGAGAGATGGGCTTTCAGACAGATGCAGATATAGTGAACACAGCAAAAATAGTAATAAGGGAGTTCAGTGGGAGCACTGAGCTTGCACAGGGTGAAGCCACCTCAGTCCCAGGAGTTCATAGAACCATAGAATGGTTTGGGCTGGAAGGGACCTTAAAGCTCATCCAGTTCCAACCCCCTGCCATGTGCAGGGACACCTTCCACTAAAGCAGATTGCTCCAACTTGGCCTTGAACACTGCCAGCATCCCCAAGCTTCATCCCACTGGAGGATTATCACTGCCTCCTGCACGCTTGGCAGATGCTGCCTGTGACCAGGATGGGTATGAGCGCAGCAGGAAAAAGCAGGGTAGCCTGGGAAAGCAGACATTAATTTATGAGCCCAGAAGGTTCATCAGGATTTGAGCTCTCCTGTGAAAGATTGCACATGCTTTAGGAGGGTTGGCTCCTGCTCTCACTTACTCTGCCCTCGAGCAGGGTGGAAGCGCACAGCCTGTGTGGATGGCGGGGCAGCATCCGACTCCTCCCCATCTGTTAGTTGCATTGATAGGAATTCAGAGGTGTTACATGAAACAGAGAAAGGCTCCCCTGTTGTTCCTTACATGGAATTGCAGCAGAAACAGATTGAGAATTGTAAGCACAAAACTGGAACATAAGGGCTACAGAATTCTAACAAAGCTTGTTTCATAGGCCACATCCACAGTGTGTTCATACAACGTGCCACGTGAATCACACTTAATTGACTACAGAATATATTTTGCTATTTCAGCAAAAAAAAAAAAAAAGAAGAAGAATTAAAAAAAAAGGAAAGAAAGCCTATGGAGGACAAGAGCTTTGCTGCATGTTAACTGTAAAAGTTCCACAAATGTGGAATCTATTAAAGCCATTATTTGTTTATGATGTGAAAGTGATTAGTCTGTTCCAAAACCAAAACCATGAAAACTTGAAGTGCTGGGACTTTTCAGGAGAAGAGCCACTGATCCGTGATTGTAATAATGTCTATAATATGATCATTTTTTCTATTTTATAGATATAATTGTATTTCTATTGTATGTATAACTGTAGCACTCAGTTATCTTAGCCAAAACCAGGGTCCTCTTGCACGTTTATCTAGAAGACACATTCTCTGTGCTGAGGAGATGAGAGCTGGATGATTACCCCAGCTTTGCAGATGGGCACCTTAGATAAAGAGTCTGCAGGAGCTCGGGTACCTCAGCTCAGCTCTCACCTGGAGCCTGGCTGGGCTGGTGAAGCCAGAACATTTCAGCACGAGCCTGGGGATGTCCATGTGGCCTTAATTATGGACCCAGGGCCTTGGTTTCACTTCCTGGACTGAATACAACAACAGGATGCTGGGATATTTAGGCTGCGTTCACTGCAGGGAATATTTCTTCTTTATAAGCTGAAAAAAAAGTCTGTTTCCCTTTAAGAAGTCAAAGCATGGAAAGATGGGGATTTGGACTTGTTCTGTATGTAGAAACCTCACCCTGTTTTGGCTTCTTACCTCCTTTCACAACGCTGCTCACTCTTGATTTGAACATCTTGCTAGTGTTAATGTACTCTATGGCTTTTGTGGGGGACCTTATGTTTGCTGTCACTTACTGATGCTCACCTGGCTGTTTGGACAGCTGCCTACCTGCAGACATGGAGCCTCAACATGTTCCTGTTGTTGGCACCTCTCATGAACCATTTTAGACACGGGGGCATTTAGAAAGCAGGGCGTTTCAGAAACCAGGTCTGCAACACCTTCCTCTTCCCAGCCTGCTCATCCTGGCCACGCGCTGTATGTCCTACCCAGAGCTGCTTCTCACCTTTGAAGCATGGGGCATCTCTAACAGAGAGTATACAAGTGATGCCTGGGTTCAGGCGACCATCATACAGCTGGTGTCCGTGGGAGGAGATTCTGGTCCTTCTCTGATGGGCTGATGACCAAAACAAGTGTCATTAAGTTTAGCAGCCTAAGTTAGAGCTTTTGCCTTATTTGAGTGCTGAGGCGCTGGCACAGGGTGCCCAGAGAAGCTGTGGCTGCCTCATCCCTGGCTGTGTTCAAGGCCAGGTTGGATGGTGCTTGGAGCAAGCTGCTCTAGTGGAAGGTGTCCCTGGCCGTGGCGGGGGGTTGGAACTGGATGAGCTTTAAGGTCCCTTCCAACCCAAATCAGTCTGGGATTCCAAAACAGAGCATGAGGCTCTATAAGGTTTTCTGGCCAATGTACTTTAAGCCTATTGTTTCATTTAAACCACATTTGATTGAAGGCACAAAAATCAGTCATCTCTCATTATGCAGGAAGAACAATTGTGGCTTACTACTGTTTCTTGTGCCTCAGTGACTTGCCTGCTTGTTTTTATGTCTTGGTCATTGCGGGTGTGGGGCTCAAGAAGTACAATATTCAGTTGGTTTCACACATGGAGAGGGGCCTTTCCTCTCTTCTGGAGGTCTATCTTGGAGAAGAGACAATTAAGAAAGCACAGGCAAAACACTTCATTTGGAGTAATTTTCATATTGAAGTTAGATTGAGTACTGAGCTGTTGCAGAGCAGTCAGTGGGCCAGGCTGCTGCTATCTTAGACAATGAAATCCCACAGACGTTCACTAACCGTGCAAGCTTCATCCTGAAATCAGGATTTTTACCTGTGTGTGCATTGTGCAAAGCTGCCACTGAGCCTTCTAATTTATAGCCCAGATTTCCTCTCAGCCCATTCATATCCCTGTGCTCCAGTGCTGGCTTTTAGCTTATTCTCTCTTCTCTTTTCCTGCCACTGGAGAAGCGTGAAGAGTGCAGTCAAGGGGTGTCTTCGCCTCCTTGTAAGTAGGCCATTCTCTGCTCGTTTCTGCTCCTGAAAGTGCTTCCCTCTTCTACTAATCCCAGTCTTTCATATGGTGCCTTGTGAATTTACCTTCCTTATGTACAAGTGGGTGCAACACTGCAGTACAATGGTGTTATCGCTTCCCTCTGTCTACTGGAAGTGTTATTCAGCGCTCCCTGGTCTTTCCACTTCAGTGAGGTTACAGTGATACGTTGCTTCGTGCCTTGTGCCACAGATTTCTGTGCATTCTCTGTGATTTCTCATCCAGTTTATGTTCACTTCCTTGTTCTCACTGTTTCGGGGATCTCTGAAATTGGGGTCATCAGCAAGATTCATCAGCACATTTCTTACGTTACGTGCCGTGGTCATTAAAGAGAAAAAAGGGCAGGATTCCTAAGACCCAACACTGAAGAGCTCCATGAGTAATTCCCTTTAGCCAAAGAATTTCCTTTTCACATAATGTGCTTCCTTTCATACAAATCATCACTTTATGCACTTTTTAGACCTTGTACAAATTCCCATTTTTTTCCTGTAAAGAGCCATTTTCCATGTGGTCCTGTATGACATTACTGAAGTCCAGATCAATTGGATTCACTGCGTGTCCTCTAGGAAATCTCTAGCAAAGAAACCAGATGAAATGAATATATATCTTTGGCAAATCCCAAAGTTGTATTCTATCCCAGTTCCCATATATGCTGATGTCTTTAATTACTCTTTCCTGTGACTGCTGTTTGAAAGCCTTGTGTGCTATTCAAAATGACAAATGGCAACTGATTTTACCTGCTGTTTTAAAGCAAGCTATTTGTAATCTCTGTCCGAAAGTGAGTCTTGGTGACCAGGATGCAGCAGAGACTTCTTTGGAGTGGGGTTTGCAAGCTGGTTAGAGAGCAACTTACCTGCCCTGTTGGATCCTGTCCCCAGTGAGGAGAACCAAGAGGTCTCCAAAGGCACCTGGACACTGCAGGGTCAGGTCCAAGCATTCAGGGTGGGACCTTGGGCCTCAAGAAGGCATTAGGAAAGTTGTCATTCACCTCAGTGGTTCTCAGTCAAAGTTGGTGTGTGGGTCACGTTTCTCCATGGCATTTTGTGCCCAAATGGGGAAGGGAGGAATTGTATTTCTCCATTTTGCTGTCATATGAGAAGAAAAATGAGTCGGTTTATGCATTTTGTCCCTAAATTATTACTCTTTAAGTGGAGTTACTGTTGAGTGGATATGAACAGGGGAAATTTATCATCATGCTTTTGCTCTTGCTTGGAAACACAAGTTTTGGCTTGTTACTACATCTGCGTTCATACAAACACAAGCACATGCACAGAGCTTTATGTAAAACATGTGAAACACCTGCCTGTGTTTGCTATGAAAGAGATGGGTGGTTTGTCAAATCCAAAAATACCAGCCAAAAGAGAGGAGGGAGAATAGTACGGGTAAAGAGTAAAAAGAGTCTAAATAAACTTGTCAGAAATGGGAATCTGGCAGGCGGAAACCTGGATGCAACAGAAGGGAAATGGGAACCTACACGGAGTGTGGCAACAGGAGGATAATTAACAGATCCGACAGGAAAGTGTGGGCTTGATCTGGGAAAGCAAAGCAAGGAAAAGAGAGAAATCCAGGTTTTTGCTAAGAGAAGGAAATTCTTCCCAAAGAGTCTGGCGTGGAAAGAGGCCTGGAACGGATGAGAGGCTGGATTTCCAAGTGAAGGAATGTATGAGATGAGTCAAGAGGGAGAGAGATTTAAGGAAGAGGAAGATTTACTTCTACATCGCGGATGGGGGAAGAGATAGCAGAAGAAGTTTGTAATACTTTCAAGGTTTCAGGCCAGCAGGAAGAAATTCTCTTGGTTTAAGAGAGGGATCTATCTGAAGTGTTTTATTTTTGCCTTGCCCATAGGAGGATCTTTCTTTACTCCTTTTAGCTAGAAGTTTCTATAGAGAGAAGTGGGTGACTTGTCCTTCTGGTAATGTAGGTCCTGGACATCAGTACACCTGGGTGGACGTCTCCTTCTCCCCTCAGACAAGAATCTCTCTGCCTTCTTAGCCTTACAAAGATGTTGATGCTGACCTGCTATTGATTTTAGGGGTGGCAGATTCAAGGACCTAACTCCTGGACTGACTTGGCTCCCCAGGAATTCATGTGGCCATCTCTTAGGCACCACCAGCCCCGAAGCTAATTCCAGCCTTCATATATAAATGCTATTCTGTAGGTGGAAGTGTAATGATTTCAATGTAGACAGTGCTCTAGGAATACTTCACGTGGAAAGGAAAGCAGCATTTCTTAGGGATGACGTGAGCTGGTGGCTGAAAGCAGTGAACCTTTACTCAGAACACCCACATTCAGGTCTGGATTTACTCACAGAAACACAAATCCGTCCCAGGTTGGGCTGTGAAGCAGAAAGTTCCTGAGTGCCTGGAAAGCAGCTCTTAGGTCCCTCCCAGCCCTTGCCAGCTTTATCCTTCATTACAGGTATTAAAGGCGATCAGTGTTCCTGCACAGCACTGTGCACGGATTATCCAGGTTTTCTACCACATACAGTGTATAGTTAAATTGCACCCAGATCCCTATAACATAACACAGTTCAAATCAAAGATGCACAGTGCTATTTACTGTGTAGCCTCTGTGTGAGGTTTCTGTGGTGGGCCCAAAATGCAGCTATAGGGACCAGGCCCTTAAAGCATCGCTCAGTTTGCTCTCTGCTCTTCATCTTGCTGACACAGGGCTTATAGAAGCAGGGCTGATGCAGTGACCAGTGCTGAATGTACCATGCATGCATGGTATCCCCATTTTTCGTGTAATTTTAGTTCATCTGTGCCCATTTGGGGTTAACTTTCTAATACCCAAGTGCTAATTTCACTGCTTTGGAAGCCTGATGAATGTTAATTTCAAGGTCATGTAGCTACATTTGGAAACCAAGTTTAAAGGCTGTTGGGGCATATATATAGTTTGGAAGTAATTTGGCAGCTTCCCCAAACCAGGCCAGACCCAAACACAGCATGGATGCTTTGGCTGGACACAAGTACATGATAAAGCTCTCTGAGGTGAAAGGCAAAATTGCATGTGTTGCATTCAGACTGATCTTCATGAACATAAGTGGGAAGAAGGATGAAAGGAGTGCCATAAATCACGTATTGTGCAGTACTCACTCAGCACTACTGCAGAGGAAGGTGAGAGCTTGTTTTGGGGCTCAGCCTGCAGCTATGCTGATATGGGGTTTGCAGATTCACCCTCAATCTGTGTGTAACCTCCCTGGGGACCTGACATGGGCAAGCACCTAACCCAGTAGCATTGGCTAGGGTTGGACAGGAGGGTGATGCTGTATTCGTATAGGGGGGATGATAATGAAAACAAGCTTTCTGCCCAGTCTACTCCAAGCCTGTGTTATAAAAGAGGAAGTTGAGCCAGACGTTAGCACAGGGGAAACTGCAAGGCTCTTTCAGTCTCTTCCCTGGGGACAAATATCCCCCTTGACCTTGGGTTGGGTGCTTTGTCCCATTCCATGCCTCAGTTTCTCCAAGTGCAAACACCTTGTCTCCCAGCACTTCTGACCAACAGGGGCTGGATATGGTGACAAGGATCTTAACAAATGGATGATGCTATGTTTTCTTCCCATTATTTTCAAGGAATCATAGAATGTTTTGAGTTGGAAGAGACCTTAAAGCTCATCCAGCTCCAACCCCCTGCTGTGGGCAGGGAGGCCTTCCACTAGAGCAGGTTGCTCCAAGCCCTGTCCAACCTGGCCTTGAACACTGCCAGGGATGGAGCATCCTCTCATGCCTCCTTTGCAGGAGCACAAAGTGCAGGATTTAGGGAAACTGAAAAAGGCAGTGGAAAGCCTCTCCCTCAGTGCAGTTGTGCAGCATCAAGCTGAATGAATGATGTGTATCCGTGTCTGTGGTGCTTTTGTGGGATTAAAGCAGGTTCCCTGGGGTATGTCCTGTTTTGTTCCAAACAGTTCATAAATCGAGTAATTAGTAACAAAGACTATTCTGTTAAATGCCAATAATATCTGAAATATAATCTCTATAAATGTGGTTCATTTAGCCATTAATTTTATAGATCGTTGAAGTAATTAACAGTGCATAAAGAGGACTTCCTCCGGTGCAAGTGTGATCTCTGGCTGAATGGCCCTTTGTAGTGATCTCTAAGACAATGTCGCAGAGTGGAACTGGAATTTCATCTTGCCTTTATGTCCTTATTTCCTATTTCAGAGTGTTTCTAAAATGAATTTTAATGTGCTGCCTCTTATTAGTTTAACTTGTTTGCTTTTGTGTGAAATCATACTGAAATTCATACATTAGAGTCCTTCTTTAGGTATATTGCTTAGATGCTCAAATAAATGAACAAACACTGTCTTGCACAGAAAGGCTGTCACGTTATCTATAGCTGTACAGACTCTGGAGCGTGATCAGGGTTATGTTTTGAGGTGATTTCCTCTTCATTTGGCTTGTTATCTCCGCTCAAACGTACCTTTTCCTTTGGTTGTCTGCATGCCCAGGCAGTAGCTAAAAGCAGTTTAGCATCGTGGCAGACATGAAGATCCCCATTTGTTTTTGCTGTCTAAAAGTTATATTCTCCCCATGGGAATTCATCCAAAGAACAGAACACCCTCTCCTACACTGCTGCTGTTTGATCTCGCTCCTTCACCTGTAGGCTCTCTTACCATTTGTATTTACACAGGTCTTTTGCAGTTTCATACCTGTCTGTGGGTGAAAACCCCTTCTGCCTTTCTTCCTGATCCTTCTGCTGCCAAGAGAAAGGGTTTACTTTGAAAGGGTGGGGAAGATGACAACTACAGAAAAGGCAGCAAACAAGGTGAATGCAGCCACTTCACTGGGCATCACCTTGCTCTCCCCTGTTGGTGTATGGAGAAAGAAATGCTCTGAACAGGGCAGAGATGGGCAGAACTGAAGACTTCATTGTATTTCCCTCCTGTTGATGGAGGAATAAGGACAAAGGACAAAGTTAGATTCATGTTTCTACTCTCTCAAAACAGCATGAAACCCCTCAAAAGACAGAGCAGCCTCTAGCTGTGGACTTTATATGGCCATCACTGGCTTTTCTTCCAGTGCAGATGTTGCCACTCTCATGGGTCCATCCAAGAAGCACACACTTAATACTGGTCAGTGAGACAAGGAGTTGTGTGGGTAAATGTACATATCAGAGTTGGCATTTGATTTTGCTGGGAGGTTCAAAAAAGAGTTAAAACCCCAGTTCCCTCTGCCATCAAGGGTCTGACAGGATGAGCTCTTTTCATCTGCTCTATTTGGATTCCTTTTGCAAAGAGTTCTTCAGAAACACAACAGATTTTCAGACATGCTTTTCTCCTGATTAAGCTTATCCAAATAAATTTGCATCCTTTAGTTCCCAGGATATCCTTGCAGTGTCAACATCTGTTTTGGTAAAGATTTGTTTAATAGGTAGCTGCAGCTCTGAGTCTCTGCTGTCACAATATCCTTGCTCCTAAAGAAATTAAGGGGTGCCCATTTGGCATTTATTACGACAACTCTTCCTTCCTCGTGTGAAGGAAATGATGTCTTATTTCTCTCATTAGGGTAAAATATATCCCTTTTAATGTGTTGGTGTATCATTGCATAAGTTACGAGGGCTTCTCTCTGTTTATATGGAATGCAGGCTTTTCAGAGAAGGAGCGCAGAGATGCTTGGCAGTGAAAATAAAAAGCAGATGTCTTTCTCCCTCACCCTCAGGAGGTTAAAGCTTATCAGGGTATTTTAACTCTTGAGGTCCTGTGATAGGCACCACTGTCAGGCAGAAGATGGGGCATCCAGTTAATCCTGGTTTGCTCTTGGGATTTGTCATGAAACTGAGTATGGCCTATAGGGATGCTGGGGAGGGACTCTTCATTAGGGACTGTAGTGAGAGGACAAGGGGTAACGGGTTCAAACTTAAACAGGGGAAGTTTAGATTGGATATGAGGAAGAAATTCTTTACTGTGAGGGTGGTGAGGCACTGGAATGGGTTGCCCGGGGAAGCTGTGAATGCTCCATCACTGGCAGTGTTCAAGGCCAGGTTGGAGAGAGCCTTGGGTGACATGGTTTAGTGTGAGGTGTCCCTGCCCCTGGCAGGGGGGTTGGAACTGGATGATCTTAAGGTCCTTTCCAACCCTAACTATTCTATGATTCTAAACATGGAAGGGAAGTTTTGCCATTGTTGGGGTTTCTTGCATGTAAATGAAGGGAAAATGTGGCCTATAAATACCTGTGTGGATGTGTCATTGTCCTTTTCTGAAGCCCCCATGGTAGATGGAGTTACTTGCTTAGTTTGCTTATCTATGTGAAGTACATTTTCCCCTCTGCACCCATCATCGTGAGGATCGTGAGGCTTTTTTTATCACCCACTGCATCTAAGCAAGTAGCAGGAGTCTGTCCATGTGAGCCCTAAAACACTTGGGATCTACAGGGAGGCTGAATGTGGAAAGAAGTAAAACCAATCTTTATCTTTCCTATAACCTCTGTGCAGAGTTGCACGTAACACAAAGCCGTCTGTGCCACATTTGAGGGCAGGCGGAATCCTCACATGTTCCTTTAGGTGCCATTTCCATACATTTGGAGACACTGGGACTGCATGTGCAGCCCTCAACGAGGATGTAGTGGATGCAAAGGTTAGCAATTTTACCATGAGAAAATGAACTTAGGGCATGGATATGCCTCCTCAAGTTGGCAAAAAACATCCACCGAGAACAGATATTCCTCATGATATATTGATTTAAACAAACTGTGAGAGCCAGGCAGATGACTCTAAAATGTGGGGCTGGCCTATACTTTGTGGTGTTGCTACAGTGGTTTATAGTGTTTGGAGGGAGAGTTATGACGCAGAACAAATGAGATAAAAAGCTTGTTTAAGTGTGATTAAACGGTTCTAAAAGCTGCCCATTTTATGGAGAGGAGCTGCAGGCGTGATGCCAAGCTGTAGCATGCTATATGCTTCACCAGCTTGTCATATCCATATGGGCTGATTCAGAAGAATCCGTTTAAAAGTCATCCTAACAATTTATGGCCATTCTCATCACCGGGCCTAAGTGCGTGAAGGGAAGATACACCCAACGAGGTCATAAAACAGTACCAGGATCTTCTGCTTATAAAGAGCAGCAGTTTAGATGTTCCAAATTGTCATCCACTGACATCACCCCAGCGACCATTAGCACTGGTGGGGTGGTCGTTGTCTTGACATTTCCATACGGAGTCATGTTTGTTGGCAGCCAGCTTAAATGGAAAGGATCCCTGTGACTGGACGCTCATGCGAGGCAAATCACGTTGCAGATGGATCAGATATCCTCGCAGTGAAAATGCTCTTTCAGCCAGCAAGTTTCTTCTTTGATGCTTTATCCCAGAGAATTGAGCTGGTCAGAAATGTTCCCATGAAACATTGTTCCTTGCACATGGCTTATTGCGCTGGGAACCGCGCTAAGCACAATTGACTTTCTCTATGCCTGAGGAAGAGAGCTTGAGGAAACCCACCTGTACTTCTGGCAGATCTCTTCCAGGACAGGAGAAACAGAGTGTGTACAAGTCCCTGGCTCCCGAGCGGATGCACCTGGTGGATTTGCCCCAAGGCCAGGGATGCTGGAGCTCTGCAGCTGCCCACTGAGGCTGACAAGCTTTGACATGCATTTCACTGGGAGACTGCAGCAGGGTCTGGGGAGCTTCTGGCTTCCTGGAAATTGTTCTCCTTTCAAAACCACACAACTGAACAAAGGTTCTGTTCCATTTGGATCCACCCCAAATTTTTATACGTATAAGTATATATATATTTAAACCCTTACATTTTCAAGGCACTGGAAACACTGCTTTTCAGCCAGCTCTACTTGATAGTTTTATAGGGCTTTGCCATAATAAAAGCAAAGTGAGACGAAACAGAAAAGCCCTGCTTAGTAACAACAGGAGGGGGGGGAGTGGGAAGGGAGGCCTTAAGCAGAGGCAGCCTTGCTGAGTGACGGCTCTGCCAGCGGAGGACAGAGCACATGTGCCAAAATGTGATTGAAATCACGTGGGTACAAGGTTTTGCATCTCAGTAGCCCCATGACTGGGAACAAATCAAGGTGCCTCTTTGGAAAGTGGGGTGCTCTGTCCTGAACCGTCACTGGTCACAAGCAAACGCCAAATTATTTCTCAGGCATATCTGAACAGATGCTTTTAGCCTCTTCCAGCTCTTTTCCTACATATGGAGCTTAGCTTTGTCACCAGACTCTGCCAAAGATCCAGTCCTCCTTTTGACAACAAAGAACTGTTTTTATTTACAATGAAAGCTGGTCTGGCTTTACTTCTGTCTTCTGTGATTTATTCATTTCATGTCAGTAGTAGTGGAGCTCCTCTCACATGTTAAGAAGTCTCTTTCCGGCAAGCTATCAAGTCCAGGTTTGGGGAATGGAAGGGGGGAGAAGTAAGGCAGAAGGGACTTCATAGCTCACTGTTTACATTAATATTAACCAACCGGGTGACCATGTCCTCTTTAGATAATGTCCCATCCACTCCTTACACTGGGACTAGCTGTGTCCTGTCCTGTTTCTATATGGGAGACTGAGTGAGAGATGAGCCAGGATATGTCATAACATGCTTTTGTCTTCCTGCTTCCTAACTCAGTTCCTTCCTCAATGGAGGTACCTGTCGGAATCACACAATTACAGAGAAATGGGTTAGAGAGGACCTCTCAGTTGGATCAGGATCATCATCAAAGCTAGATCAGATCAGCCATGGCTTGAAAACAACCATGGATGCAGATGCAACATCATCTCTAGATGACTTTTTCCGGAGCTGCACCACCTTGTTAAGTAAAAAGTTTTGTAATGTTCAAGCTTAGCTTCCCATATAGAATTCTAGAAGAGCTTGGTTGGAAGGAACCTCCGGAGCATCTAGTTCTAACCCCACTGCCACGGGCATTGGACATGGACATCTCCCAGGCTTAAGGCTCTGTCCAACCTGGCCTTGAACACTGCCAGGGATGGGGCATTCACGACTTCCTTGGGCAGCCTGTTCCAGTGCCTCATCACTCTCACAGTAAAGAGCTTCTTCCTTAATATTGCAATTTGTGTTGCACCTATTAACTTTCACTCCTTCCCTAGAAGCATTTGGCTCTGTTACCTTTGTCACCCTCCTCCGTGTAGTTGTAGGTGGCTGTTAGATTCCTGCTAAGCCTCCTCTTCTCCAGACTGTACAAGCCTTGTTCCTCTACCCCATCTTTTTCCCCAGCTGGGAACGAATGGCTGGATCATTGATTGCCACGCTTGAAGTCCAGCTGTCCGGCCCATTTCTACCCATACAATGATCTGTTTGTCCAGTCCATACTTCCTCAGCTTACACGGGAAATAAATAGTGTCAAAAGCCATACTAAAAGCAAAGTATCTTAAGAGCACTACTCTCACCTTGTCTATATAGCCCATCATTTCAGGACAGAAGGCAATCAGATTGGTCAAGCATGATCTGCCCTAGGTAAATCTGTGTTGACTATTCCCTATTTATATTCTAGTTCTTCTCATGGAATGTGGAAATGGACTCTAGCAGATGTGTTCCATGCTCCTTCCAGGGATGGAAAGAACCCAGCTGCCAGAGATCCTTCTCTCACCTTTCTTGTAGATGGGTGCAACATCAGCCTTTTCCTGACCATTAAGGACTTCTCCCAGTCACTGTGATCTTTTGTAAGTGATAAACAGTGGTCTAACAGTCACATTATCCACCTCCTCTAGTACCCTGAGATGAAAACCATCCATCTCCATGGGTTGGACAGGGCTTTGAGCAGCCTGGTCCAGTGGAAGCTATCCCTGCTCTTGGCAGGGGGTTGGAACTGGGTGAGCTTTAAGGTCCCTTTCAACCCAAACCAGTCTGGGATTCTATGATTCCATTATTTGAATGTTTATACCTACCCTGAGTTGTCTCTAACTTGTTGCTACTCCACTGTTGGCTGTCCCTTTCCCATGCAAATCTGGTTTGTGCAGGGGTCTAGGAGGAAGATTTACTGGTGAAGGCAGAGGGAAAAAGATGTTTTGTGTTTTGGCCTTTTCCAAACTGAAGGCCTGTCCAGAGTCGGTCTTCTCTATAAATTACATTGTTTTCAATGACCTTTTCCCTTTTAAATTGCAAGGAACAGGACTGCAGGGTAGCATGTTGTAATCATTCTGAGCTGAGTATGAGACAGGGATTTACTCTGCTCGATATCTGAGTTCCGGCACATCAGTCCCATATAATGTGAATCTTCGCACAACATCAGAGCCTGTGTAAGGTTCTTTCAAAGACACAATTCCCCAACTGTGTATGTATTTTGCATTCACCAAGAATGTTGTAAAATTGTTTCCTCTAAGACAAATGTCCATGGGAGGATGAATTATCTACACAACTTGGATACGTTTGTATCTCTCTTCATTTTCATGGACATTCGGGGTAGTAAATCCCTTATCTCCAGCTATGTGAACAGTTTACTAAACATCTGTCAGTAGCACCCGTGCCCAGTTTGCTAATCTGGAATGCCAGCATGCCTCCAAGCCCTAAAAAAGGCTTCACAATCTGTATCTGGGTACTAAAAACGCAGTGCAGTTTAACTCCAAAATTGCGGAGTGTCTGCACTTTGTCCCTGTAAACTTTGTTTTCAAGGCAATCTTTAGACAGAGGAAGAAACCCATTTCCAGAAGGAAAACATTAGTGATGGGTGCAGTTGTGAAGGGTGGTTGTGACTGACCTGGGCCTTGGAGGTCAGATGGTTATCAGAACCAGCTGAACTTGAAAAACCAAGCGAGGCAACTCAAGCAAGTAGGTCTGTGGCATTTAGGCGCTATATTAAATAGGATTTGTGGTACTTGCTTCTTTAAGCTGTGCCAAGGATAGCATGAGTAGCCTTTCTTGTTGAAAACTGGCACATCTGGTCCCAGTCCTAGTTGAAACCAGTGGGGCATGAAAGAATATGCTGTATTGCTAGTATTTGTTTTGAAGTTTTTACTAGAGGATTCAACCCAGGCTGGACATTCACACTGTTATGTAATCTGGTTTTCTCAACTCTGCATTCAGCAACAGAGCAACTCACGTATCAGAAACCATTGATCATCTATCAAAACCAGGCTCTGCTTCTGTATAGTTCTGTGCCCTGTTTCCCCTGGGTCACCACATTCCCTCCAACACCGTCTTTCTAAAGTAACACAACAGCCTTGCACGCAGGAAGAGTTAATTTAGCCAACCTGAAGAGGAAGAAACGGAGGAAAAATGAATGTATTTGGTGGGGCAGGCAGATGACAGCAGTGACATGGGTTTGTACTGGCCCTTTTGGGGTCCTTACTGCCAGGCCAACTTCCCTTTTTACTGCCTTGTACTGCCCATCACATATGGAGGGAAGGCGGAAACAAAAGAAGTGGGAGGATTTAATACAGCATTTCAAAGATGTTGCTGCTGGGTTTGCAGATGGTGGCAGCAGATGACAGAAATGAGCTCATTTCCCTCTGAACATTTTTCATCCCTAATGAAAAAAGCTTAAACCAAAGAGCTCCTGCAAGAAATGTGGAGTTTTGTCCCTCTCCATGTTTTTTTGTACTGGAAGAAAGTAACCAGAGCAAAAGAGAGCAGTTTCTTGCACTAATTCCTGCAGTGCCTTTTCCAGGTATCTCAGTGATGGTCCATTGTACACATTTAACTCCCTTGTAGGCCCAGAACTGGGATGCTGTCTGTGCATCTTAGCCTAGCTCATCCCCTCCTGATAGAACTGCCCTTGACATTGACTATTTTTCCTTCTCCAAGTCCCTGTCATCAATTCTTGTCATTTATCTTCTCTGTGGGAAGGAATTTCTACATGGAAATTTGTTTGCTGGACTTGAAAGACCCACGGTTACTCTTTCTACAGGCTGATGTATGGCAGGACAAGGAGTGATGACTTTTCTCATCACTGACTGCAACTGTTCTCCTCCTGATAGCTGTTTCTGAGCTTGGGTTTGCCAGTGGCTCCTGTCCCTTTCTTCCATGGGGACAGAGCTTGAATGCAAGTTGTGTGGTTTCCCTACCCCACAGTCAAGTGGTTGATCCAGACAACATCCAGACAGCAAGCCAAAATATGACAGTGCTGGACCTGAATGTGGTTTCCGGCCCAGAGCTAACATAAGAGCAAACATAAACTGAGCCCGTAGTGTCAAGTGAAGCATGCACTGACTTGGAAAAGTTCTGTTTTTTCAATCCAGACCTGTTCAGCAAGACATCTTTGGAGCAGAGAAAAAGGACTTCAGGATCTGCTCCTGTGCATTTCCACATGACATTTATTTCCCCTCGCTCTGCCCAAACAATGAAAAGGCAAAGGGAAGTTTAGCCACCAGGTGCATTCCTGTCATGATGCTCTCTGATCTCAGTTTGCTTTTAGATTCTGCGTGCCTGAATTAAATATAGAATCACAGAATGGTTTGGGTTGGAAAGGACCTCAAGATCATCCAGTTCCAACCCCCTACTATGGGCAGGGACACCTCGCACTAGACCACGTCGCCCAAGGCTCTGTCCAACCTGGCCTTGAGCACTGCCATGGATGGAGCATTCACAACTTCCCTGGGCAACCCATTCCAGTGCCTCACCACCCTTACAGTAAAGAACTTCTTCTTTAAATCTAACCTGAACTTCCCCTGTTTAAATTTGAACCCATTACCCCTTGTCCTATCGCTACAGTCCCTAATGAAGAGTCCCTTCCCACCTTCCCATTTTTAGGAAGGATGCAGCAAAGGGTGTTTTTCCCAGAGGTAGCTTTCCTTGCATGATTCATGCTCTTCAGCAACACCTCCTCTTCCTGCATTCTCAGTTTTCCACTGCGTGTTTCTGGTGGGATGATCTGTGCTGATCTTAGCTCAGCAGACTTTACGGGTCCCCTGGTTACAGCCTAGTAAGTGAGGCGAAGTTATTAAGGGCAAAAACCAAACCAAACCCATCATGACATTTCTTAAAATCATATGAATTGCCCATTCAGCTGTTCACACACTGCAAAGTAGAACCCAGACCCCTTCTCAAGCTGAAATCCTTCTTGAAGCCAGCATCCCATTGAGGATTTGGGACTGGATTCTCATTTATACTGAGGTCTCTTGAGCCAGCAAGCACAGGATGGAAATTATTTCTACTCTCACTTTCACATGAGAGTTAGGCCTTTAGAGTCAACTTGAGTTACCCTGTGCTGGCTGCGTCAGTCACACATGACCACCTGCTGTTTCTGGGTTAAGCTTAACTGTATTTAGGCTTTTGGCAGGAGTGTGTCCTTTGCTGTGTGTTTTCATAGCCCTGGCCACTAGGTGCTACTGCAACACAAATACAGTTGATGGTTCGATGGAGTCAGCCCTCAAGCTCAGCATGGAAGGGTCTTTCTGCACCCCTGCTTCTTCTTGCCAGTGTGATGCCAATGCCTGAGCTGCTGTGGAGCTGGCATGGTGAGCCTGGGACAGGCCCAGGGCTGCTACAGAGGTGTAGCACGCTATGGTGAGGCTAAAACAACCTCTCCATAACTGAGCTCCAACCCATAAGAGAAAAGTATGGAGGATGGACTCCATGGTGTGCATGCACCTCAGGGTGAAATATGGGACAGAACTGCACAGGGGAATGATGCTTTTGGTCAGTGAAGGACCTGTTACTGAAGGCAAGATGTGAAGTTCTGCTGTATTCCTCTCACATGGTTCATTTATAGATCTGGGTTACAGAGTTTAGGACTAAAAAGAATGCTTGGATCTTCAGGCTGACATCCTCAATGCAGTAGATACTGGATTTCACTGATTAATCTGGTAAGGAGACCAGCTGATTGTGTTAGTGAAAGGGTCACCTCAGAAAAGCATTTTCTCAACCTCGAGACATCAAAACCACCCATTTTCCATGGTTATTCATGCTCCATGTCTAACCCAGCTTGTGCCATCCCACTGCTTTGGATTCACCTGCCTTGGAATACGGAATAGGTTCTCCTAGATTATGTACAACCAGGAATCAAACAGAGAACGAAGATCTGCTCTGTATTTTTCCACTGCTGTTTCTTTCTGGTTTATATTTTGGGCTTTTATTTTTCCCAGAAGAAAAGGAATTCTGAGTAAAATGGAATTTTTAATTAGCAACAAAACAAAACTTGTTCCTGTTGAAAACCTCAAAATCTGGCTTTAGGAAAATCCTGTTTCTTAGGCTGCCTTCATTTGATATCTTATATCCTCAGCATGATGCTGTCTTTCATGAGACTTAATTTGTGTAATAGAAGCCAGCAATAAAGACAGCAAATGTTCCCTTTGCCCTGTTACTCGCTTTAGTTTATCTGGGCTGGCTTCAGCACCTCCGAGGAGGCAGCAGAGGGACAGTTTGTACGACTCTGCCTTAGAACAAACATATTTAATGGACACAGACTCATTCTCATGGGCTCTTATTTGTCCTTCTGAGCAGTTTGCTTGCTGCAATATGGCCTAAAGACCCATAAGGTCTTATGAGTTCCTGCCCCTGCTCGGTCCCTGGTGCTTCTCCAGTTCACACCATCACAGTCTGGGGCTCTGTACACTGAGATCTTTGTGTGGGTTTTTTCATGGTGAATGGGCCATATGCCAACAAGGCCAGGACAGAGAGCTGTATATTTGGTAGATCTGAATAATTCTGCTGCTGTCTTGTGCAAAATAAGGGAGAATGCTGAGATTTTTGTTGGTGTCCTCTAGTGCTCTGATAGCTTTACTTTTAGCTTCCAGGAAAACCCCAATCTTTATCTATTGGGCTTGTTAATTTTGATTACTCTTGACATGGTCTACTGTTTTATGCTGCTTTAATTACTCCCCTGCCTCGTATCCGGTTGGAGCAGGAACTCAGAGCTCATTCAGTTTATCATGCATGTAATGCAACTTACAGAAAAGCATTTCACTGGAGAGCTTTGACATTGTTCACTTGTGTTTAGGCCTTGTTTCACTGCTGAGCTTTGCTTTTCCTCTTGGTTGAATGCAGGGTACAGACTAGAGCAGACCTTTGTGAAAAACCTTAGCATTTGTTACTAGTTTTCATCTGCTTGACTGTATTGTGTTGAACCCATGCAGAATGGGAGCAGCTTGCAACAGCTTGCACCCTCCTCTAACAATATTGATTCCAGGGAAGACGAAATTACCGGTTAGGTGACCATAGCAGACTTACACAATGGGATCTGTCCTGTGACTTGAAAGCTAAGTCCCAAAATCAACTCACACCTTCTCCAAACCTGGTGTGCTGAATTGTGTGTGCTGAATGTACATAGTGCTGGGCCGTGAGGGGACCTGTGCACAGCTGGCACTTAGTTGCTATTATTTGATCCATTTTAAGGCAGAGGAGTTTTTGTTGTCTTTCAAGGACTTGCAGAGTTTCCAGGTCACTGGATGACCATTAGTGTTGGCAATCACTCAAGGAAAGAAATAACTTTTTGGGCATAAATCATAAATAATAAGTTTCTGCTCAGTAGTGTATGTTCAAGTGAGAGTTTGCTAAGGAACAAACTCTCCATCCAACCAGTAAATACCTGAGATGCTGATATGTTTGCTTCTTTGTCAAATGCTGAACCCCAAAACCCATTCCAACCTGAAGGCTTTTAAAACAGCTCCCAAAACCTGACATTTCCATACCAGTGGGGAAGAACTATTAAGAGACCTCAAAGAAACAAGTCTTTGGAGGCTCTTTTAATGGAGGTTGAGGGAGGATAGAAGTTTGGCAATGCAAGATAAAGCAGTAATATTGCACAATTGTAATGCTGTCTCTTACTGAAACCATGCTAAATGATTTGCAACACTCTGAAAGAAGAAATATGCACCATCAGCATTAATGAACTTGAGAAAGAGAGTTTGGCCAACACCAAAAATTTCAGATTTGCATTTGGATTGAGGCTGATTTGCCTTCAAATTTTGCATGTTTTCCTTGTACTCACATTGCGCTTCTTTTTGAAGCCACTAAAGCAGACCAGTTAATTCCTGCTTGGACACTTGCCTACACCAAAATGCCCTATTTGTTGTCCGGTGTCACTTCTCAGCCACAGTGTGATTCTGTCGTAAGTATCAGGATATAGTTTGACAAAGTAAGTGGCATGTTGCTTTTGTTGCTTGAATGCTACTTTGGGAGAAAACACCTCAGAAGAACCATTCAGTTGGTGCACTTTCAGGCTTGGAAACTTGAAAACAAACAAGACTTAAAATACTCTCTCAGACTGTTTGTTATATTGTAGTAGCGTGGCTGGTGAGTATGTGTGTCACCATCTTCTCTGAGACAGGATATGTGTCATGAACCTCATGGTGCCAAACCTTAGAAGATAGTTTTCTTCAACTCAAGTGATGGATCATGCTTTTAGAATATGACTGGAGGGCTTCGTGTAGTGAGAACATGACATTTTTCATGGTCATAAAATGGTTACAATAGATCTGAAGTGTTGTGAACCGCAAATAGTTAGGAGCAAATTTTATCTCCTACTCAAAAGTTTCATGTAGATTGCTACATCTTTCCTTTAAACAATTGTTATTGTGCTTTTTGTGCAAACATTTGCTTACTAGCTGAGCCTGGAGGTTGCAAGTTCAGAGTTTTCCCTGGGAAGGAAAATGATCTTTGTTGCTGATTGACAGTTGACCCATTAGGTCCTCCAAATGGGTTTTTTCTCTGGGAATGTTGATCTTCAACAACTCCTTCTTTAGATGATCATATTCTTTCTATCTCCTTGTCTTTACTCTGTCTCAGAGCACCCTGTTTTGCTTCTGCAGTGGCCATATACTCCTTCAGACTCTTGTTGTAGGCCATATTTGCTCTTCACATGACTTCTTTCTCAGTACATCCTTGCAGTGTTGAGACCTTCTGTCATGAAGATGGCTGAGATGATGCCCTGTGGGGCTTACATGCACTATTATTTTTACTTTCCTGGTTTGAGAATGGCCAAGTGCTTTTCTTAGGTTATTGGTAGCAAAACAGATGCACAGGGAATCATGTCCAGGTAGTGCTGTGAGAGGCACAACCATTATGGGCACCTCACCAGAAGATGCCAAACCTAAGCAAATATATCAAATATATTCATTGGCAGGCAGGCACAAACATAGACTTCTTTAAAGCATACTTATTGAGGTAACTGCTTAAAAATACACTTAGCCACAGGCAGCAAAGTGTCTTACTGAGACAGTGATCTTATATCTATAGAATATAGAATTTATTAGCCCAGGAGCAGCATTGCCCAGCTGCAAACCCACTGTTTCCAGAGGTAGCCTGGAAGTCCAGCAGCACCCAGGAGCACCTCTATATGTTGCAGTCTTGTGGCAAAGTTAATAAACCTTCCTTTAAAAGATTGGACAGAGCTTGGAGCAACCTGGTCTAGTGGAAGGTGTCCCTGCCCATGGCAGCGGGTCAGAGCTAGATGTTCTTTAATGTCCCTTGCAACCCAAACCATTCTATAATTCTATGATTCCTGGAACCACAAGGGCTGAGAAGAGTTGCAGAGTCAATTTGCTCTGCAATATACCAGTGGAGTGGTCCAGAAATAATAGGTATCATTTGCATTTTTGTATTGTCTGGATAATCCTTAGTTCTCATTGTCTCAAATAATGGAGGGTTAAGTGTATCCTGAAAGCGTCTGAAGGACTATGCTGCGAACTACCTTCTGCAACAGTAGGTACTTGTGTTTGGCCTTTGATACGTAGCAGTATGCCTAACAACATCAATGGATATGCACTGGTTTTGCATCCGCTGCTTTGAGGTAGATCTGGCTTGGCTTCGGTCGCAATGCTCTTTTGTTTTCCTTTTTCTTCTCTGCATTGACATCTTGATTTTTGTCAGCTGGTTTGTTGTATTTCTGGCAGTGAAGACGTCTCTGGGTCAATACCTTTTAAGAGCAGGACACCTTTAAAGAGCCAAAGCTGGAGAAAGACTCGGAAGACATACACAGTAGAGTGCTCAAGTGGAGCTATGGACAAGGACTGGTCCGAAGGAATAGGAGCCGGCTTTCATACTGAAGGCCAACCAGCTGTCTGCACTCACTGCCTCTGCTGCTGACTGAGTAATTCCAGTTTCAGGTTGGGAAGGCTGATGTCAGTTGGCCTGTGGGAGTTGTGCTGGGAGGTGGCTGCAGGCTGCTCCTCTCCACCACCTGAATGTTGACGTGATGGCAGGTATTCTTCTTAAGAGTCAACAAACTGTGTAGGTTGCCTAGGAAGTTGCTTAGGTGCAATCTCTTTCCCTTCCTCAGATCCCTGAAATATGGGAATATGTGGGATTATAAAACTCATTCACCATGTCTCGATGTGCTTAGGTGGTCCCTTCTCCTCCTTAGGGCCAAACTGACAGATCAACAGATATTTCCACAGAAGCTGGGATGTGATGGTTTCGGAGATAGCCTAGGACTGTGCTATTTCAGCCAGTGTTAAGAATGTGCCCAGTTCATTTGCGTTCTCTACCCAACTTTTGAGCTTAATCCTACTGCTGCCTACTCTACAGAGCTCTTCTTTTTCTGGTGATGACCCAATTTGCTCCTGAACTAGGAGTGAAGGACCCTGATTACTATGGTAAGCACCAAACTACGCAGCCTTCTTGCAATGTCAGCAGTCAGGTATGTCCATTCCTTGCTTCATTGTCCCGTGTAGGAACATCCATTTACCAGAAAGTGTTAAGGATGTTCAGCATTTAGCATTAGGTACACATTGACAGTGTTAAAATCCACACATTCAGTGTCCTCCTTCAGTGAGGACAGCTCTGAAGTGACCTCATGGAAAACTCTCTGGAGTTTTTGTATTATTTCACATGGGCTTATCCCCATCCTGGACACAAAGGGCTCAAGTAGCTGTATTCCTTGTAGCCTTGTAGACGGTTCGTGCCTTTTATGAGTCCTCCACAGATGAATGAATCTTATGTAAGAGAAGGGATTATTTGTTCTACCCTCACGTTTCAGAGATTTGGATCATGCACTACATAACTTTGTCCATGTCTTGTTCTCCATCCAAAGCTGCTTTCCAAGCATTCTGTATAGCTCACGATTACTCATCTGGGAGAAGCAAAGAAACCTGAGTAAGGCTTTTACAGGGCAGAACAGAGTGATGAAAAACTATAATGTGACAACTTTATATCAGCTCAATTTGAAATGATTCAAAGGTCCTTCTCTCCTTAGGAACCCAGAGAGAGCTTGGACAGGTCACCACCACTACATGGCACACTAGCTGTGCTCCCAGGAGGCCTCTGGAAGTTGCTAGCTGAATATATAGGCGTGTCTCTGAACCCCAAAGTGACAAGCTGCCCATGCAACATGGCAAGAGCAGAAAGCCCATTGGTTTGTCCTGTGCATGGCATTTATCTACAAGCTCCTTGGCACCCATTGACCTGTGCCTATGCATCAGGACAATAGTGCGAAATGCAGTTAGTGAGTGGATCCTAAAAACTGTTTCTTAACGTCTCTGCTAATTTAAGGTCAAATTCTGTAATCTTTTCAACCACTTGCATTGTACAAACCCATGCACTGAGAAAAGTGAACAAGTTCGAGGTCTTAGTCTTTGTGTAGGAGAAGAAAGAAACCTGAATGCAATTTAGGAGCGGAATGTTCTTATCCTGCATGTAGCCAAATAGGCAGGAAGTATCTTCTGTGTGTTTCATTGTTAGAAGAGAGTTTCCCAGTCACGGTAACTTTATCTTCCAAGTTGCAAATATTCCAGTTTTCGCTCAATCAAGAGTTGAGTGAATCTCAACTGCGCAGCAATCCGAGGCACAGCTACAGGTTGGGCAGAGAAGAGATTCAGAGCAGCCCTGCGGAGAAAGACTTGGAGGTGTTGGTCGGTGAGAAAATGAACATGAGCCGGCAGTGTGCGCTCGCAGCCCAGAAAGCCAACTGTATGCTGGGCTGCATCAAAAGGAGTGTGACCAGCAGGTCGAGGGAGGTGATCCTGCCCCTCTACTCTGCTCTCGTGAGACCTCACTTGGAGTATTGTGTGCGGTTCTGGTGTCCTCAACATCAAAAGGACATGGAACTGTTGGAACAAGTCCAGAGGAGGGCCACGAGGATGCTCAGGGGACTGGAGCACCTCCCGTATGATGATAGGCTGAGAAAGCCGGGACTGCTCAGCCTGGAGAAGAGGCGGCTGCGTGGAGACCTCATAGCAGCCTTCCAGTATCTGAAGGGGGCCTATAAGGATGCTGGGGAGGGACTCTTCGTTAGGAACTGCAGTGACAGGACAAGGGGTAATGGGTTCAAACTTGAACAGGAGAAGTTTAGATTGGATATGAGGAAGAGGTTCTTTACTGTGAGGGTGGTGAGGCACTGGAATGGGTTGCCCAGGGAAGATGTGAATGCTCCATCCCTGGTGGTGCTCGAGGCCAAGTTGGACGGAGCCTTGGGTGACATGGTTTATTGTGAGCTATCCCTGCCCCTGGCAGGGGGGTGGAACTAGAGGATCATAAGGTCCTTTCCAACCCTAACTCTTCTATGATTCCAAATGCATAACGTAGCAGAGCTTTCTGTTGTATTCCCTTCAGTTCCATTCCATTCTCTTCCGTTCTATTCCATTCCATTTGATTCCCTTCCATTCCCTGCACTCACAAGGAGTTGTACACTGGGGAGATCCTTATTTAGCTGAAATGCCAGGGGAATTGCAGCAGCAAAAGCACTCTCAAAGACACAAATCAGAAGGTTTACAGGTGGAAAGAGTATTTTATTTCTTTCTGAAAAAACAAAAGGATTTGGTTTCGTTTAGCTTGGTTAATTGTGGCCTGGTTTAGTTTAGAGCCTTCAGTTTAGCTGGAAGAACCTCCCTTGCAGGCTGACAAAGGAGAGCCAGCGCAGGAGCGGTGCCGTGGTGGCGTGAGAGCAGTGCAAGAAGAACCCAGCCAGAGAGGGCCAGGGAAGACCTGACAAGGGGTGGTGCTGAATACTCCAGAGGACAGCAGCAAGTCCCGGGGCCATGCTGGGGCCAGCCTGGGAGTCCAGAAGGCTGCCTCTCCCCGGATGCGGGGCACGAGGGCCACCTGCGTGGAGCACGAGCAGCTGCCTTTGGGACACCGTGACCCAAAGGAGCCCCATGAAGGGGCTGTGCTCGGCTGCGGAGGAAGGCAAAAAACCCCAGGGACGCTTGCTAGTCCACCTGGGGGGAAAAAAGCTCTTCCCCCCCCAGCTGCAGGACACGAGGGGCCACCTTCGTGGAGCATCAGCACCAGGCGAATAACGCAGCCAGAGTGGAGCAGAGGAGCCCTGACAAGTGGTCATGCTCAGTGCTCAGAGGAAGGCAAAAAACCCCCGGGGACCGGTGCCAATCTGCCCCGGGGGAAAATTCCTTCCTGACCCCAGCGCTGGCGATCGGCTACTCCCTGAGCACGTGAGCAAGACCTGCTCCTGGTCCACACGCTGGTTCCGCCTCTAAGGGGGCAAGGGGACACTGGCACTGCCTTTTCGGCTTCCACCTGGAGCCATCTCAGGGCCTTCCAACAACAGCAAAATGCCGTTGGCCTGATGAATCCTCGGAGCACGAGTCCTTCATGTGCTTGGCAGTGGGAGCTGCAGAGCCCTGGGGAAGGGCACTGAGCCACCTGTGCATCCTTTTTCTTCCGCCTCCTGCCACTCTCTCCCCAGGAGGTGAGGACGGCCAGCTCCCCGACTACTGAAGCAGGATCCCTCGAGGAGGACTTTTGAGCGTGGCCCCTCCAGGAGCTGGAACCGCAGCACAGAACCTCCCGCAGCTTCGTGCAGCTCCAAGCGTTCCCTCCCTCAGCCCTCCCCACAAGCAATTCCCCGGTGCCCAGCAGATGAGGACAGCGAGCCCCTCGACGACTGACGCAGGATTTCCATCCAAGCGATGGGCTTTGAGCGTGGCCCCTCCAGGAGCTGGAACTCCAGCAAGCAACCTCCCGCCGCTTCATGCGGCTTCAAGGCTTCCCCCCATCAACCCCTTCCGCCCTCCCAGCAATTCCCCCGCTGCCCCAAGGACTTCCTCTCGGCTGCCCGCAGCCTGCCAGCTCTGTGCTGGTGGCACTCCCTTGCACTCTGGCAGTGGGACAGGGGAGGGCGCTGGACTTATACTGCCCCAGAGCATTGTGATGCTGCGTGACCAGGTGCTGGCACTATGACGCGGGGGTGACGTGGCCCCCGCAGCCCTGCCCACCACAGCCCTGCTGCTGCTGCTGCTGCTGCTGCTGCTGCTGCTGCCTCTTCACCCAGCATCCCTTGGAGAAAAGTCTTTGGGCTAATGGCCCTCAAGCAGTGCCCGTGCCCAGGAAGCCCAGGGGGACGTCCCTGCTCATGGTGGCCACAGACTGGGCATCGCTGCGGGGTGTCCCTGTAAATAAATCTGTGTGTTCAGACTGTATCCATAAAGGCTTTTATACCATGAACCGTCATTTGACTGTGGCATTCCCAAAGGGGAAAGGAAAGGGGTTTGGGTTCTCTCTGAATGAACTTCGCAGAAACGTAGGGAGCATACAGCATTTCCTCACCATTCCTTATCAATACACTTATGAGCATTTGCCGCTACACTGCTTATGGGGAGGTCTTCCTCTTGGAAAGGAGAATTCAAGACATCTCTGCTGCGTTTGTTACACAGGGTAACGTTTGTAGCAGAGGGTGTTTAGTTATTTGCTTGTGTTTGGTAACATTCCCGTGTCTGGTTTGGGGGTTTACCTCTTGTATTACTACTTGAATGCAACACTTCACCGGCTGCTGCCTAGTTCCACGTTCTTGAAAGCTCAACAAAGTGTGCTGATCCCAATTTGGTTTAATGTGCCTGGACCGAGGAGGTTTTCCCTGCAACAGTCAGGAAACCCAAGCAAGTGACTCAGTCGTGCAGAATAGTTTTAAAACCCTCGGTGAAGTCTCATGTAAGAAGAGCATGGAGGTAGGAGAGGATCTGGTTAGAGACCATCTTAAAGGCCATGACCGTCCACAAGTGCATGGGACCTGGTGAAATCTATCCACGGGTCTGTTGAAACACTGGAGAGAAGGAACGCCATCCAGAGGGATCTTGGCACGCTTGTGAGGTGGGCTGATGCCAACCTTAAGAAGTTTAACCGTGCCAAGTGCAAGGTCCTACGCCTGGATCGTAGCAATCCCAGGCACAGCTACAGGTTGGGCAGAGAAGAGATTGAGAGCAGCCCTGCGCAGAAGGACTTGGGGGTGTTGTTCGATGAGAAACCTAACATGAGCCGGCTTCAGTGTGCGCTCGCAGCCCAGAAAGGCCACCGTATCCTGGGCTGCACCAAAAGGAGCATGACCAGCAGGTCAAAGGGGATGGTCCTGCCCCTCTTCTCTGCTCTCGTGAGACCTCACTTGGGAGTACTGTGTGCGGTTCTGGTGTCCTCAACATCAAAAGGACATGGAACTGTTGGAACAAGTCCAGAGGAGGGCCACGAGGATGCTCAGGGGACTGGAGCACCTCCCGTATGATGATAGGCTGAGAAAGCCGGGACTGCTCAGCCTGGAGAAGAGGCGGCTGCGTGGAGACCTCATAGCAGCCTTCCAGTATCTGAAGGGGGCCTATAAGGATGCTGGGGAGGGACTCTTCGTTAGGAACTGCAGTGACAGGACAAGGGGTAATGGGTTCAAACTTGAACAGGAGAAGTTTAGATTGGATATGAGGAAGAGGTTCTTTACTGTGAGGGTGGTGAGGCACTGGAATGGGTTGCCCAAGAAAGTTGTGAATGCTCCATCCCTGGTGGTGCTCGAGGCCAAGTTGGACGGAGCCTTGGGTGACATGGTTTATTGTGAGCTATCCCTGCCCCTGGCAGGGGGGTGGAACTAGAGGATCATAAGGTCCTTTCCAACCCTAACTCTTCTATGATTCCAAATGCATAACGTAGCAGAGCTTTCTGTTGTATTCCCTTCAGTTCCATTCCATTCTCTTCCGTTCTATTCCATTCCATTTGATTCCCTTCCATTCCCTGCACTCACAAGGAGTTGTACACTGGGGAGATCCTTATTTAGCTGAAATGCCAGGGGAATTGCAGCAGCAAAAGCACTCTCAAAGACACAAATCAGAAGGTTTACAGGTGGAAAGAGTATTTTATTTCTTTCTGAAAAAACAAAAGGATTTGGTTTCGTTTAGCTTGGTTAATTGTGGCCTGGTTTAGTTTAGAGCCTTCAGTTTAGCTGGAAGAACCTCCCTTGCAGGCTGACAAAGGAGAGCCAGCGCAGGAGCAGTGCCGTGGTGGCGTGAGAGCAGTGCAAGAAGAACCCAGCCAGAGAGGGCCAGGGAAGACCTGACAAGGGGTGGTGCTGAATACTCCAGAGGACAGCAGCAAGTCCCGGGGCCATGCTGGGGCCAGCCTGGGAGTCCAGAAGGCTGCCTCTCCCCGGATGCGGGGCACGAGGGCCACCTGCGTGGAGCACGAGCAGCTGCCTTTGGGACACCGTGACCCAAAGGAGCCCCATGAAGGGGCTGTGCTCGGCTGCGGAGGAAGGCAAAAAACCCCAGGGACGCTTGCTAGTCCACCTGGGGGGAAAAAAGCTCTTCCCCCCCCAGCTGCAGGACACGAGGGGCCACCTTCGTGGAGCATCAGCACCAGGCGAATAACGCAGCCAGAGTGGAGCAGAGGAGCCCTGACAAGTGGTCATGCTCAGTGCTCAGAGGAAGGCAAAAAACCCCCGGGGACCGGTGCCAATCTGCCCCGGGGGAAAATTCCTTCCTGACCCCAGCGCTGGCGATCGGCTACTCCCTGAGCACGTGAGCAAGACCTGCTCCTGGTCCACACGCTGGTTCCGCCTCTAAGGGGGCAAGGGGACACTGGCACTGCCTTTTCGGCTTCCACCTGGAGCCATCTCAGGGCCTTCCAACAACAGCAAAATGCCGTTGGCCTGATGAATCCTCGGAGCACGAGTCCTTCATGTGCTTGGCAGTGGGAGCTGCAGAGCCCTGGGGAAGGGCACTGAGCCACCTGTGCATCCTTTTTCTTCCGCCTCCTGCCACTCTCTCCCCAGGAGGTGAGGACGGCCAGCTCCCCGACTACTGAAGCAGGATCCCTCGAGGAGGACTTTTGAGCGTGGCCCCTCCAGGAGCTGGAACCGCAGCACAGAACCTCCCGCAGCTTCGTGCAGCTCCAAGTGTTCCCTCCCTCAGCCCTCCCCACAAGCAATTCCCCGGTGCCCAGCAGATGAGGACAGCGAGCCCCTCGACGACTGACGCAGGATTTCCATCCAAGCGATGGGCTTTGAGCGTGGCCCCTCCAGGAGCTGGAACTCCAGCAAGCAACCTCCCGCCGCTTCATGCGGCTTCAAGGCTTCCCCCCATCAACCCCTTCCGCCCTCCCAGCAATTCCTCCGCTGCCCCAAGGACTTCCTCTCGGCTGCCCGCAGCCTGCCAGCTCTGTGCTGGTGGCACTCCCTTGCACTCTGGCAGTGGGACAGGGGAGGGCGCTGGACTTATACTGCCCCAGAGCATTGTGATGCTGCGTGACCAGGTGCTGGCACTATGACGCGGGGGTGACGTGGCCCCCGCAGCCCTGCCCACCACAGCCCTGCTGCTGCTGCTGCTGCTGCTGCTGCTGCCTCTTCACCCAGCATCCCTTGGAGAAAAGTCTTTGGGCTAATGGCCCTCAAGCAGTGCCCGTGCCCAGGAAGCCCAGGGGGACGTCCCTGCTCATGGTGGCCACAGACTGGGCATCGCTGCGGGGTGTCCCTGTAAATAAATCTGTGTGTTCAGACTGTATCCATAAAGGCTTTTATACCATGAACCGTCATTTGACTGTGGCATTCCCAAAGGGGAAAGGAAAGGGGTTTGGGTTCTCTCTGAATGAACTTCGCAGAAACGTAGGGAGCATACAGCATTTCCTCACCATTCCTTATCAATACACTAATGAGCATTTGCCGCTACACTGCTTATGGGGAGGTCTTCTTCTTGGAAAGGAGAATTCAAGACATCTCTGCTGCGTTTGTTACACAGGGTAACGTTTGTAGCAGAGGGTGTTTAGTTATTTGCTTGTGTTTGGTAACATTCCTGTGTCTGGTTTGGGGGTTTACCTCTTGTATTACTACTTGAATGCAACACTTCACCGGCTGCTGCCTAGTTCCACGTTCTTGAAAGCTCAACAAAGTGTGCTGATCCCAATTTGGTTTAATGTGCCTGGACCGAGGAGGTTTTCTCTGCAACAGTCAGGAAACCCAAGCAAGTGACTCAGTCGTGCAGAATAGTTTTAAAACCCTCGGTGAAGTCTCATGTAAGAAGAGCATGGAGGTAGGAGAGGATCTGGTTAGAGACCATCTTAAAGGCCATGACCATCCACAAGTGCATGGGACGTGGTGAAATCTATCCACGGGTCTGTTGAAACACTGGAGAGAAGGAACGCCATCCAGAGGGATCTTGGCACGCTTGTGAGGTGGGCTGATGCCAACCTTAAGAAGTTTAACCGTGCCAAGTGCAAGGTCCTACGCCTGGGTCGTAGCAATCCCAGGCACAGCTACAGGTTGGGCAGAGAAGAGATTGAGAGCAGCCCTGCGCAGAAGGACTTGGGGGTGTTGTTCGATGAGAAACCTAACATGAGCCGGCTTCAGTGTGCGCTCGCAGCCCAGAAAGGCCACCGCATCCTGGGCTGCACCAAAAGGAGCATGACCAGCAGGTCAAAGGGGATGGTCCTGCCCCTCTTCTCTGCTCTCGTGAGACCTCACTTGGGAGTACTGTGTGCGGTTCTGGTGTCCTCAACATCAAAAGGACATGGAACTGTTGGAACAAGTCCAGAGGAGGGCCACGAGGATGCTCAGGGGACTGGAGCACCTCCCGTATGATGATAGGCTGAGAAAGCCGGGACTGCTCAGCCTGGAGAAGAGGCGGCTGCGTGGAGACCTCATAGCAGCCTTCCAGTATCTGAAGGGGGCCTATAAGGATGCTGGGGAGGGACTCTTCGTTAGGAACTGCAGTGACAGGACAAGGGGTAATGGGTTCAAACTTGAACAGGAGAAGTTTAGATTGGATATGAGGAAGAGGTTCTTTACTGTGAGGGTGGTGAGGCACTGGAATGGGTTGCCCAAGAAAGTTGTGAATGCTCCATCCCTGGTGGTGCTCGAGGCCAAGTTGGACGGAGCCTTGGGTGACATGGTTTATTGTGAGCTATCCCTGCCCCTGGCAGGGGGGTGGAACTAGAGGATCATAAGGTCCTTTCCAACCCTAACTCTTCTATGATTCCAAATGCATAACGTAGCAGAGCTTTCTGTTGTATTCCCTTCAGTTCCATTCCATTCTCTTCCGTTCTATTCCATTCCATTTGATTCCCTTCCATTCCCTGCACTCACAAGGAGTTGTACACTGGGGAGATCCTTATTTAGCTGAAATGCCAGGGGAATTGCAGCAGCAAAAGCACTCTCAAAGACACAAATCAGAAGGTTTACAGGTGGAAAGAGTATTTTATTTCTTTCTGAAAAAACAAAAGGATTTGGTTTCGTTTAGCTTGGTTAATTGTGGCCTGGTTTAGTTTAGAGCCTTCAGTTTAGCTGGAAGAACCTCCCTTGCAGGCTGACAAAGGAGAGCCAGCGCAGGAGCGGTGCCGTGGTGGCGCGAGAGCAGTGCAAGAAGAACCCAGCCAGAGAGGGCCAGGGAAGACCTGACAAGGGGTGGTGCTGAATACTCCAGAGGACAGCAGCAAGTCCCGGGGCCATGCTGGGGCCAGCCTGGGAGTCCAGAAGGCTGCCTCTCCCCGGATGCGGGGCACGAGGACCACCTGCGTGGAGCACGAGCAGCTGCCTTTGGGACACCGTGACCCAAAGGAGCCCCATGAAGGGGCTGTGCTCGGCTGCGGAGGAAGGCAAAAAACCCCAGGGACGCTTGCTAGTCCACCTGGGGGGAAAAAAGCTCTTCCCCCCCCAGCTGCAGGACACGAGGGGCCACCTTCGTGGAGCATCAGCACCAGGCGAATAACACAGCCGGAGTGGAGCAGAGGAGCCCTGACAAGTGGTCATGCTCAGTGCTCAGAGGAAGGCAAAAAACCCCCGGGGACCGGTGCCAATCTGCCCCGGGGGAAAATTCCTTCCTGACCCCAGCGCTGGCGATCGGCTACTCCCTGAGCACGTGAGCAAGACCTGCTCCTGGTCCACACGCTGGTTCCGCCTCTAAGGGGGCAAGGGGACACTGGCACTGCCTTTTCGGCTTCCACCTGGAGCCATCTCAGGGCCTTCCAACAACAGCAAAATGCCGTTGGCCTGATGAATCCTCGGAGCACGAGTCCTTCATGTGCTTGGCAGTGGGAGCTGCAGAGCCCTGGGGAAGGGCACTGAGCCACCTGTGCATCCTTTTTCTTCCGCCTCCTGCCACTCTCTCCCCAGGAGGTGAGGACGGCCAGCTCCCCGACTACTGAAGCAGGATCCCTCGAGGATGACTTTTGAGCGTGGCCCCTCCAGGAGCTGGAACCGCAGCACAGAACCTCCCGCAGCTTCGTGCAGCTCCAAGTGTTCCCTCCCTCAGCCCTCCCCACAAGCAATTCCCCGGTGCCCAGCAGATGAGGACAGCGAGCCCCTCGACGACTGACGCAGGATTTCCATCCAAGCGATGGGCTTTGAGCGTGGCCCCTCCAGGAGCTGGAACTCCAGCAAGCAACCTCCCGCCGCTTCATGCGGCTTCAAGGCTTCCCCCCATCAACCCCTTCCGCCCTCCCAGCAATTCCCCCGCTGCCCCAAGGACTTCCTCTCGGCTGCCCGCAGCCTGCCAGCTCTGTGCTGGTGGCACTCCCTTGCACTCTGGCAGTGGGACAGGGGAGGGCGCTGGACTTATACTGCCCCAGAGCATTGTGATGCTGCGTGACCAGGTGCTGGCACTATGACGCGGGGGTGACGTGGCCCCCGCAGCCCTGCCCACCGCAGCCCTGCTGCTGCTGCTGCTGCTGCTGCTGCTGCTGCTGCCTCTTCACCCAGCATCCCTTGGAGAAAAGTCTTTGGGCTAATGGCCCTCAAGCAGTGCCCGTGCCCAGGAAGCCCAGGGGGACGTCCCTGCTCATGGTGGCCACAGACTGGGCATCGCTGCGGGGTGTCCCTGTAAATAAATCTGTGTGTTCAGACTGTATCCATAAAGGCTTTTATACCATGAACCGTCATTTGACTGTGGCATTCCCAAAGGGGAAAGGAAAGGGGTTTGGGTTCTCTCTGAATGAACTTCGCAGAAACGTAGGGAGCATACAGCATTTCCTCACCATTCCTTATCAATACACTAATGAGCATTTGCCGCTACACTGCTTATGGGGAGGTCTTCTTCTTGGAAAGGAGAATTCAAGACATCTCTGCTGCGTTTGTTACACAGGGTAACGTTTGTAGCAGAGGGTGTTTAGTTATTTGCTTGTGTTTGGTAACATTCCCGTGTCTGGTTTGGGGGTTTACCTCTTGTATTACTACTTGAATGCAACACTTCACCGGCTGCTGCCTAGTTCCACGTTCTTGAAAGCTCAACAAAGTGTGCTGATCCCAATTTGGTTTAATGTGCCTGGACCGAGGAGGTTTTCCCTGCAACAGTCAGGAAACCCAAGCAAGTGACTCAGTCGTGCAGAATAGTTTTAAAACTCTCGGTGAAGTCTCATGTAAGAAGAGCCTGGAGGTAGGAGAGGATCTGGTTAGAGACCATCTTAAAGGCCATGACCGTCCACAAGTGCATGGGACCTGGTGAAATCTATCCACGGGTCTGTTGAAACACTGGAGAGAAGGAACGCCATCCAGAGGGATCTTGGCACGCTTGTGAGGTGGGCTGATGCCAACCTTAAGAAGTTTAACCGTGCCAAGTGCAAGGTCCTACGCCTGGGTCGTAGCAATCCCAGGCACAGCTACAGGTTGGGCAGAGAAGAGATTGAGAGCAGCCCTGCGCAGAAGGACTTGGGGGTGTTGTTCGATGAGAAACCTAACATGAGCCGGCTTCAGTGTGCGCTCGCAGCCCAGAAAGGCCACCGTATCCTGGGCTGCACCAAAAGGAGCATGACCAGCAGGTCAAAGGGGATGGTCCTGCCCCTCTTCTCTGCTCTCGTGAGACCTCACTTGGAGTATTGTGTGCAGTTCTGGTGTCCTCCACATCAAAAGGACATGGAACTGTTGGAACAAGTCCAGAGGAGGGCCACGAGGATGCTCAGGGGACTGGAGCACCTCCCGTATGATGATAGGCTGAGAAAGCCGGGACTGCTCAGCCTGGAGAAGAGGCGGCTGCGTGGAGACCTCATAGCAGCCTTCCAGTATCTGAAGGGGGCCTATAAGGATGCTGGGGAGGGACTCTTCGTTAGGAACTGCAGTGACAGGACAAGGGGTAATGGGTTCAAACTTGAACAGGAGAAGTTTAGATTGGATATGAGGAAGAAATTCTTTACTGTGAGGGTGGTGAGGCACTGGAATGGGTTGCCCAGGGAAGCTGTGAATGCTCCATCACTGGCGGTGTTCAAGGCCAAGTTGGACATAGCCTTGGGTGGCATGGTTTAGTGTGAGGTGTCCCTGCTCAAGGCAGGGGGGTTGGAACTGGATGATCTTAAGGTCCTTTCCAACCCTAACTATTCTATGATTCTATGATTCTATTCAGTGGGAAATGTGAACATCACATTTCTGCTCTTCCTCTGCAGTTGTGACACCATATAAATGATACCAATACTGTAAAATTGCTCTTCCCTCTCCCTCCTGCTTTCACCCACCTACCCACACCTTGACACATGTAACATTTGCTCTGCACACACGTAGCCAGCTGGTTGGAACTCCAACAGCAGTCAGTGAGCTAACAAGGCAAACCCTCCAAAATCAAAGATGCTAGGGTATCATGCAGCTGAAAAGAGCAATTGCCTTCAGCCTGTGTGCAAAAGCCCAGAGTGCAGTGGGGTTAGGGTGAATAACCCTTTGATTATTGACAAAAGTAATGAGTCTTCTTTTTCTCTTTGGTAGGGAAGGCAGCGACTGCAGCAGCATTTCTCCTACTTGTTATAAGAAGTGAAAATTCACATGTGATGGGGAAACAAATTAATTGTGAGGGTCTTAATTACAATCACTGGGAGAGGTATTGCATTACAGTGCAAAGCAGGAGACGAATATGACCTTTCTGTGAACTTCTCAACCCTACTAGAAGCATAAATTTGAAGTCTCCTAGTGGAAAAGTGTTCTGGCACTGAACTGGTGTCTACAATCAGGATTTTGTCTGCAGGTATCAATGCACAAAATCTCCGCCTCGTAGAGCTCCGACTCCCCTGAGGCTTCTTATGTTTTGCCTTCGTTTGCTATAGTCCATGTCAGAGGGTTTATGTGGGCTGGTTCGGCATTGGCTGCTCCTTCTCCTCCCAGCCTGGAGCATTTTCTTGATACACAGGGAAAATCTCTCACAAGGAGGTGGTGAGAAAGACCACGGGAACTGGAGCAGAAAGGAAAGCTGTGTGCTGCAGAAACGCTTGCTGAAGATATATAACTTTTGTCTGCTACCAATTGTCACAAGCAGTTAAGGCAAGCAATTTAGAGCTGTGTAGCTCACACTTACCCTGCTAGATTTCCATCTCTGACTCCTACCTGGCATGTAGCACTGATTCCTCCGGATTTTTAACTCAGGGCAGAGCAAAATGAGCATTATGAAAGAGAGAAACTTGCCTTCTTTAAGGAAGGATTTGGGGTTTTTTGGCTTCTTCATCATTAAGCAAACACTTGCTGAGTGACAGCTGTTTCTGCTCAGAAACAGGACACACAGTTTGGCTTTGTTTTAATCCTGGGATGTTTATCACAGGCCATTGAAGCATACACCCTTCATTTTCCCCTTCTCTATCTCTCTAAAGCTTTGGGTTGAGAAGGAGCAGGAAGAAGAAGGATTTTCAAAGGGATGCTTCACTGCTAAAAGTTCGGCATTGCTCTCATCTGTGATTCTCCGGGTTGGCAGCTTTATGGCTAAAACCTCTGTTTTAAAACTGGTGCACACTGGTGATATCATGAACATGCCACATGGTGTCTGATGGCCCTCAGTGACAGCAGATTTATAGCATTTTCCCTCATAAAAATCCTCTCTGCTGCCAAAAGAGATCCAGCTGGAGTTATGAAATCACTAAGCAGAGACCTTACTACGCTGAGGAAGTTTGGCCTTTTCAGTTCCCTTGATCAGTTGCTTGCAGTGCACATCATAACCTTGCACATTGAAAAACACGCAGCATCCCTGTGGTACCCATGGAAAGGCTCCTTTATTCCTGTAGAGAAGTGGGATATGACAGCACTTGTGGTCCTTGAGTGCTGCTTAGCAATTAATAGGAAGTTAATCTTATTCGATTATTATCAAGTTTTATTAAATATATGCATGCAATGTAGTCAAATGCCTGTGGGCCGAAGGCTCCCACCCTAACTGTGAGATATAGCACCCCTGAAGTTTGAATGCCTCCAAACAGACACCATCCCTTCTTGAGAGCTTGCGAAGTGGTTAGTGGAGCTTAGATGTCACCATGGACAAATCTTAGTTAATAACTCTTCCCTTTGGAAATGTGTTCTGAATCTGTTGCAACTATCTGACCACTAATGGCTTTTGTGTTGCTCACTGTGAAATTCATAGGCAATTAGGGGAATGGAGACAGATCTGATAGCTAATTGCTGCAAAATTCATCCTCCAAATGGTGGAAAACCAGGATTACTCAGCTGAAAATCCACATATGTCTTCATGCAGACTAAAGAGGTTCCCCCGTGGCGCCTGTGTGGTGAGGGTTTCGAGATGCTGGGGCAGTACAGGGTGGGTTGGAAGGAAATGTGCTGAGACAAGCAGAGTCTGCATGGCTTTCCCATCACTCCAAAGACCTTCAGCTACATCTCCAAAGGCACGACTGGCTCTCCTGGCCATGGGGCATTTGCAGTTTGTTGGGGGGGCTATCCTCAGCCCTGTTGCCTTTGGGAAACAACTGTGCCATGAACAGAGTGTAAGTGCCATAATTACTAGGGACTAGGGTACACCTTCAGCTTCAGCTCCCTTTCCCATCTGAATAGGCCATTCTGTATATCAGTGTTCTAGCCTGGACTTAGGTGTGAGCCATATCTGAGTATGACTTGAATGATTAGGAAGGTCTGGGCAGCCCAAATTGAAAAGCTTGGTCCAACTCCTTGTCAAATAACATGTCAAGACCCTGCTTGTCTCCAGTGAACAAGATGGTCTGAACTAAAGAGGTCTTTAGAGAGCACCCTTGGGTTCAGGTGGTAGATCCAGCATGCGCAGTGGGCACAGGCCTGCTCCTCTGCGGTGTTCGGTGTTGTGCTGACACTCTCATTTGAAGACCTGTATAGCAGCTGGTTCTTATCTGCTTATTGGGTACAAGTTACTCCTGGTGAGATTCCGATTGGACGCAAGAGGAAAATTTTTCCCAATGAGAACAATCAGCCATTGGAATCATCTCCTTGGGGAAGCAGTGGACTCCCCAACTCTGGGCTCTTATACGATTCATCTGGACAGAGTGCTGGGACATCTAGTCTAGGTCATGCTTTGCTAAGAGAAGTTGGACCAGATGATCCTCAAGGTCCCTTCCAATTTGTATTCTCTGATTCTATGATTCTATTGCTTGAGTTTCTTAGTCAAAATATAATATGTAAAATCTAGCCGCCCTCATAAGCGAGAGAGGCTTGAGTTTGATTCAACGCACACACAAGCAAATCAGAAATAACTTCTGATGTCAATGTCATCAAGGTGGGCTGCATTATGTGGATATGATGGGTGTGAGATCAGGGAGGGGTCCGGTGTGGTCTAGTTGCTTACTTGCTTTAGTTCTTTGGAGGACAGTTAGTTCTGTTTGGAAGGCTGGTGCTTGAAAGGGATTTCTGTAAATATATATAGAGAGATCCTTTTAGATATAGATATAGATACAGATACAGATATATATAGAGATATAAAGATATAGATATAGCTATGAACAGAGACAGAGATAGAGATAAAATCTGTAGCTGACGCCCTGGCTTGGAGTCAAGAAAGTGAAAGCAAAAATGGAAAAGAAACCCAAAAAAGAACAGTGAAGAAGTAAACGTGTTGGTGAATATGGGATAAGAAACCCAGAGAAATCACTGCGTGTTTTATAATCTGGGGTAAAGAATCAGGACGAGAGTCAGCATTTTTCGTTACAACTTTACCAATGTGTTGGGCTTTCCTGGTTGGCTTTGTGTCTGCGCCAGCTCATCACACCTGGCTCTGAGCTGTCTGTGCTGACCTCTGTCAGCTCTGTAAAGTGAGAATTTAGGACCAGATCTGCGAAAAAGGGGGAAAAAGGCCCAAGAAAATACGAGCCCATTTGCATTTCGGCTTTGAGTGCAGCAGCCTGGCGCTAAGCTGAGACGGGGCGGGCTCCTGCGCCAAGGCCCCTCCAGCGAGGACACAGAGGAGGCTGTGTTAGTTTCCATGCTGCTTAACATTTGTATTTATTTATGCACCACATTTAATTCTTTATTTATTCTGCATGTGAGCATGGATTTAATGCTTGGCTCCGGACAGTCCTGTGTTTATCCACAGGGCTGCAAATGTTCAGACTGACAATAGGTTTTAACCCCAAGTGGAAAGGGCACCTCTAAATCCGCTGCTCTAGTGTCTGTCTACCCGTTTGGACACGGAGGAGCTGCCAGTGGCTTGGCTGCTGGGATATTTACTCCTAGAAGCAATAGTCAGTCACTAAGTCCATGCCCAGGGGCCAGGACCATCCTCTGGTCAGTCGTGGCTCCCAGAGCATGAGGTGCGAAGACCAAGGTGCTGCAGGAGCACTCTGTGCTGCTGTTTGCCGCTAGAAGGGAGTTGATCATAACCGATGGAGTTAATGGGACATTTGCACATTGCTGTCTTCCTTGGCCTCTGTTTAATGCTCTTACTATTCTCAGTGACAAAACAGCCCCTGAGGGGCAGATGCCACCAAGTGTAGCAAGGGAATACCCCTGTGGATGCTCTGGCTTCAACTCTGTGCTGGACAAAAAAGGCAGGAAACCAAAATACCTTGTCCCAGAGCCATGTCCATGCCCTTGGCCCCATTCACACACCACATGGAGCGCAAAAGCAACGGGGAGTCAGTGTGTTACCATTGTTCATTGTTAGCAGAGTCAGATCTGAAGCTGGGAGTGGAGAGCCAACATCCCACTCCAACTTGCTGAAGCCATCCAGTTCCCTCTTTGTTCGTCGGCAAACGGGGGCATAACAAAGGGCGCTGCTGAAATCCAGCAGTGTTGCAAGATCCGTGTGCGATAGTTGCAGAGCCAGTTGAAAAGGAGGAAAACAAGGGGTTTATGAAGACAAATTGCAGCCCTTCAAGTTGTTTCTGTTTCCCAGGGTGGTACCCCAGCTGAAGGTGGGCTTCACGCCGCTGCCCTGTGTATTGCAGAGGTTGGAGGCATAGTGTGAAGATGTCAAAGGGAAGAAAACCAATGCCACCATGCAAAAAGCCTGTTAGCGTGTTCAGTGGTGAAAGGAAGGTGGGGCAGGGATGAAAGAGGAACAACATCAATTAAAGATGGGAGGACGAAAGCTTGTAACACTTCAGTTTTCTAAAAACCCAAACCTTACTTGGAGCCTAGTTTGGTATTGGTTTAAAATCCTTCTCTGTGAAGGAAAAGGTCGTATGTTTGAAGTGATACTTTTGGACTGAATCTTTTGGTTTTGGGAAAACAAAACGCATAAAATATTTCAAAAAGGGTGGAGGTGTCTGTGTGCAGAGCTGTAACCAGTGAAGGTGACTCTCAGATTAGATGTTGTCCATGGTTTTCTCTATTGGATGTTTTCCACATGCTTTCACCTGCTCTGGGGACAGTTGGATGCCTCCTTTCCTTACAAACTCAGTCATGTGAACGGCTGTCACATTTTGCTGTGATGGCCACTAAATCCAAGCTCTTTCACAGGGATAGGTGACAGCTGAATTCTGTTACTTATGTTCATATGGTACCACATCTTTCAGTGTTATGAGCCAGGAGCTCCAGCTGCGGCTCAGAGCAGCACTTTCTGGAGGACACACCATGCACATGGAAGTCCCCATTCCTTCTCCAATGAGGGCTGGCGCCTCAACCAAATGTGAGACCTTGAATGTCACATTTCCCTCTGTGGTATTGATTGACAGGACATAAACACTACCTGGGGGCATGAAGATATCTGCCAAACCATGCAACAATGTCGTGTTGCTTTCATTTCACTGCACGCCTGTCCCCCATCATCCTTGTGATGCAGATGCTACTCTTCATGCTGCTGTAAGAGGGCAATATTTCTGACATGAATCAATAATGTTGGATGTGAGGCTAATTTCTTGGCAAATCAGTGCAAAGGAAGTAAGCAGAGCCTATTTGTTTTGACTTTCTTTCATCATTAAGTCTGGTTTATTTTAGTAGATAGTCTTTTGATTTCATTAAGTAAAATATGGCTGTACAGGCAATGAGAATGAATACAAAGGCCTTACGATTGATGTATAAAAGAGGGGAGGAATATCCTTTGGATTGCTGTTGCCAGTAAGGAAGTTGTGAGAGGTGAAGTAGATCTGCGTCTCTTGGCTCTGTAGCTGAAGGGAGGAGAGACTGGTAATTTTAGCTCTCCACGGTGCTTTGCTAGAATTCAGGGTTGAGATTCAAGGTCTTTGACGAAGCTGGGTTAATTAATGATAAATAAAACATGGTGAAGATAAGATACAGCGAAAGAAAGCCAACCAAAGCAAAAATATGTATATTACAAATCAATTACTACGAAAGCATCCAATATGTTTTAGCATGTCTCCATTTTGTTAGCGAAACATTGGGGAATAGGGTTCTTTGTCTATTTATATTTCAGCAAATATTAATAAGCAATTAGACTGTCATCTTGTGGACTCTTTTCAGATCTTTTCAGATTTTCACTGGTTTTGTTTAATGCTTTCACCAAAAGCGCTGCACTGTGCTCTTGTGTTGTCGAGACATGTCAAGCTCATACCCCACTTGGTATGAGAAACAAGTAGCTGTGACCAACAAGCAGCTGGAATGGTGAATGTATTAAAAATTACCGCTTGGGAGTGGGAAATGGCATTTCAAAATCAAGTTTGGGATGTCAAAACCATGGGTGGTGGCCATGGAAGGAATGTAAAAGTCAAGATGCAATATTTCAGAGTTTTGAAAAGTGAAACACTTACTTTGGTGTCCAAATATTTTTTTCAGAATTTTGAAATTATTATTAGAAATTATCATTAGAAATTATTTTGACTTGTTTAGTTTCATAACTCACATATCACAGAATCTCAGGATGGTTTGTGTTGGAAGGGACCTTAAAGCTCACACAGTTCTAACCCCCTGCCACAGGTAGAACACCTTCCACTAGAGCAGGTTGCTCCAAGCCACATCCAGCCTGGCCTTGAGCACTGCCAGGGATGGGGCAACCACAGCTTCTCTGGGCACCCTGTGCCAGTGTCTCAGCACCCTCACAGGGAAGAGCTTCTGCCTAATGTCTGATCTGAATCTCCCTTATTCTCTCTTATTAAATCTCTTTTATTGCTGGGTTACTGGTGACGGACCTGGGAGGTCTCAGGTGTCTGCTGGCAAAAGCAAAGTAGTTTTTATTTTGGTTTGACCTGAACAAATTCTTTTCTTTGGATTTTTTCTTGTGTTGCTGATGACAAGAAACACACCTGATTCACCCTGGCCTGAGGCCTCTGGTACCAAACAGCAGTTAAGCCCTTAGAGTAACTGGATAGAGAAGCAATTGGGCTGGTGGCTGCCGGGCTGTGGCCTCCATGTAGGCAGCTCAGGGAGGGTACAGCACCTCAATCAGGGATTTCCCCAGGTAAGTGAGGTGAAGACCAAACTCATCGCTTCTGGCTTGAGCATTGGAAACATTCAATTTTCTCCCCATATTCTCTGTTTCGCACAATCTGTAGGAAAGTTTGATCTTTGCTCTGGAAAGGAAATTGTTGCCTGCCCTCCCCAAATCTCTGCGAAACACTAATTCTGCTTTTTACTGGCTATCCTCATGTGCCGTTCTGAACAGGGTGTCTATGGGCTTTCCCGAACTTGAGAAGAAACACTGTCAAGTGCTTGTATGTACCATGCAGCTCGCTACCGTATGTTTCCATGACAAGAAAGAGTTTTTATGACCTCCAGTAGCTTGGGAGCCAACTGAAATCCCCTTTTTTTTCCCTCCTTACATGAGACTGCTAGGAAAACAGGCAGGCTTTTTGAGTTGGAAACCTTTCCAACTCAAGGTTTCCTACTGGGTAGCATGAAATGGCAGGTAAAATGTGGCGATGACTGGACAGTGCACAGCGCAATGTTTTGTTTGCTACCTCACTGTGTAATTCGTGCTTTGCTGGGAAGCTCTGCAGAGCCCTGCGCAACTGAAGGTCTTAACCATGTGTTATAAATTGCTCGAAAAGGAGAGGAAACTGAACTTTCCTTATAAAAAGACCAAAGGCTGTAATTTATTGCTGTAAACAAGGACAAGAAGACCAAAAAAAAAAAGTAATTAAAAAAGAAAATGTCAAGCTCTTTTTCTTCAAAATTTGAAAGGACCTGAAGTCAATTGTTTCCTCCCGTCGAAGGTCTGGTTTCTATCAAGCAGGCAGCGAGGCTTTTGTTTCGAGCAGTCAAATCAACAGGCCAGTAAGAGGAGCTTTGAACTGCAATTTGTCTTTATGTATTTCGAAAATGTCCTTTCGACGTGTTTACATGTTGGCTGGGGCACTTGTGCTGGAGTCAGCTCTTTCTGGGACGATTAATCAAGCGATCAAGTCTCTGATTAATCAAAGCCCCTCCTGACAACGCAGTCCTTTCTTTCAATCACCTGCTGAGTCTCTGCTAAAACCCAAACAAGCAAATGATTCAACTGTTGTGTTTTTTTACTAACTAGGAAAGAATGAAAGAAAGAAATTACACACACACAAAAGGCAGCGTGTCTTGCAGATTTGGCACTTCCCGAGGTACATACCTCAAGGAGAGAGAGATCTTGGACTACATTTGTGATGCAAACTGGAACCTTTGGCTACCAAATGCAGGATGTGGTGTATCCTGTTCAAAGAGGCACATATTTTGCATGTTTGTGTTGGCTCCTCTCAATCAAAGCTTGCTGTGATTCAGCTACACTAAAAATTAACAATCTATGTTATAGGCATGTATTACATTACGCCCCATTTTTCTGAAGAATCTTTTCCAGAAAGACATCTTCTAAAGAGAAGGGGAGGTAGGTAACAAAACCCTCGCAAATGTTTTCATAATAATTATTCATAGGCAATCAAATCGTGCCACTTGAAAAGATCAGCTGAACTGTCTGTAAATATTTTCTCATCTCTGCAGAGCGGTGCAAACTCCTAATATAATGCATCTGTCTCCATTTCGGCATTAAATTGGAGGTGGGTTTTCATTTCAGTGACTCTTCAACGTCACTGCAAATAGCAAAGAAGAAGAAAAATAGTTAAAATAGGAGGTGCTGTCTCCCAGCAACTTGGGATTTTCATGCAACTTGTTTTGTGGTTTCTCTCAAAGACAGAACAGAGGCTGCATTAGCTGAGTTGATTGTAAATAGTGATTGCAGAATCAGAGACTGAATCTCCTCCATGATCATAGAATCATAAAATAGTTACAATTGGAAAGGACCTTAAGATCATACAGTTCCAACCCCACTGCCATGGGCAGGGATACCTCCCACTAAACCATGCCACCCAAGGCTATGTCCAGCTTGCCCTTGAGCACCGCCAGCAATGGAGCATTCACAGCTTCCCTGGGGAACCCATTCCCGTGCCTCACCACCCTTACAGGAAAGAATTTCTTCCTTATATCCAATCTAAACTTCCCCTGTTTAAGTTTGTACCCGTTACCCCTTGTCCTGTCTCTACAGTTCCTCATGAAGAGTCCCTCCCCAGCATCCCTATGGCCCCCCCTTCAGATACTGGAAGGCTGCTATGAGGTCTCCACGCAGCCGCCTCTTCTCCAGGCTGAACAGCCCCAACTTTCTCAGCCTATCTTCATACAGGAGGTGCTCCAGTCCCCTGATCATCCCCGTGGCCTCCTCTGGACTTGTTCCAACAGTTCCATGTCCTTTTTATGTTGAGGACACCAGAACTGCACACAATACTCCAAGTGAGGTCTCACAAGAGCAGAGTAGAGGGGCAGGATCACCTCCCTCGACCTGCTGGTCACGCTCCTTTTGATGCAGCCCAGCATACAGTTGGCTTTCTGGGCTGCGAGTGCACACTGCCAGCTCATGTTCATTTTCTCATTGACCAACGCCCCCAAGTCCTTCTCTGCAGGGCTGCTCTCAATCTCTTCTCTGCCCAACCTGTAGCTGTGCCTGGGATTGCTCTGACCCAGGTGTAGGACCTTGTACTTGGCATGGTTAAGCTTCATCAGGTTGGCATCAGCCCACCTCACAAGCGTGTCAAGGTCCCTCTGGATGGCATTCCTTCCCTCCAACGTATCAACCGAACCACACAGCTTGGTGTCATCGGCAAATTTGCTGAGAGCACACTCAATCCCACTGTCCATGTCACCAACAAAGACATTGAACAAGACCGGTCCCAACACCGATCCCTGAGGGACACCACTCATTACCGGTCTCCAGCTGGAAGTTGAGCCATTGAGCACAACTCTTTGCGTGCAGCCATCCAGCCAGTTCCTTATCCACCGAGTGGTCCACCTATCAAATTGATGTCTCTACAACTTAGAGACAAGGATGTCATGTGGGACAGTGTCAAATGCTTTGCACAAGTCCAGGTAGATGACATCAACTGCTCTACCCCTGTCCATCAGTTCCGTAGCCCCATCATAGAAGGCCACCAGATTGGTCAGGCAGGAATTCTCCTTAGTGAAGCCATGCTGGCTGTCACCAAGCACCTTGTTGTTTTTCATGTGCCTCAGCATGTCTTCCATTAGAATCCCCTCTGAGATTTTGCCAGGCACAGAGGTGAGGCTGACTGCTCTGTAGTTCCCCGGCTCATCCATTTTCCCCTTCTTGAAAACGGGGGTTATATTTCCCTTCTTCCAGTTGTCGGGAACCTCACCTGACTGCCATGATTTTTGAAATATGATGGACAGTGGCTTAGCAACTTCATTTGCCAGCTCCTTCAGGACCCGTGGATGGATTTCATCAGGTCCCATGGACTTGTATACGTTCAGGTTCTTAAGATGGTCTTGAACCAGATCCTCTCCTACAGTGGGCCCAGGGTCTTCATCCCCTCTGTCCCTGCGTCTGCCTTCCAAGACTTGGGTGGTGTGGTCAGGGCGTTTGCCAGTGAAGACTGAGGCAAAGAAGTCATTAAGAACCTCAGCCTTCTCCAAGTCCAGGGTAGCCAGTTCTCCCGATAGCTTCCGGAGAGGGCCCACGTTGTCCCTAGTCTGCCTTTTATTTGCAATGTACCTATAGAATCCCTTCCTGTTATCTTTAGCATCCCTAGCCAAGTTTAATTCTAAGTGGGCCTTAGCTTTCCTAACCTGGTCCCTAGCTTCCCAGGCAACATCCCTGTATTCTTCCCAGGCTGCCTGTCCTTGCTTCCACCTTTTATAGGCCTCTTTTTTCCTTCGAATTTTCCTCAGCAGCTCCTTATCCATCCAAGGAGGTCTCCTGGCCCTCCTGCTGCACTTCCTTCTAGTAGGGATGTATTGCTCCTGAGCTTGCAGCAGGTGATCCTTGAATATCAACCAAGAGTCTTGGGCCCCCCTGCCCTCTAGGGCTGTATCCTATGGAACCTCACTGAGCAGGTTCCTGAAGAGGCCAAAGTCTGCTCTCTTGAAGGCCAGGGCAGTGAGCTTGCTGAACACTCTTCTCACTGTCCTGAGGATCTCGAATTTGACCATCTCATGATCGCTGCAACCAAGGCTGCCCTGGAACGTCACATTTCCAACCAGCCCTTCCCTGTTGGTGAGGATGAGGTCAAGCATGGCACCTCTCCTTGTCGGCTCCTCTATTACTTGCAGAAGGAAGCTGTCTTCCACACAATCGAGGAACTTCTGGATTGCTTGTGCCGGGCCGCACCATCCTTCCAACAGATATCAGGGTGGTTGAAGTCCCCCACGAGAACAAGGGCCTGCGAGTGTGAGGCTGTTCCTATCTATCTATAGAGCACTTCATCCACAGAGTCCTCTTGGTCAGGCGGTCTGTAGCAGATTCCCACGGTAATGTCTCCCATTGCTGTTCTTCCTTTAAGCCTGACCCACAAATTCTCTATTGACTGCTCACCTGTCCCCAGGCACAGTTCCATACCCTCCAGCCTATCCCTAACATAAATAGCAACTCCCCCTCCCTGCGTACCAGGCCTGTCTTTCCTAAAGAGCCTGTAACCTTCCATTCCAACACTCCAGTCATAGGAGCCATCCCACCATGTTTCTGTGATGCCTATTACATCATCCCCCCGTAGATATGCACACATCTCTAATTCCTCTTGTTTGTTCCCCATGCTGCGGGTGTTTGTGTAGAGGCATCTCAGCTGAGCTCCAAATGAAACCGGCTCATTGGCTGGAGCAGCTGCAATATCTCTACATTGCTCTGAACGTTTACTATAGGTGCTGGCAAGTGACTGGGTGTGTTGGGATGGAATGATGCCCCCCTCCCCCAACACATCTAGTTTAAAGCATCCTTTCCAGTCTGGCAAGCCTGCCACAAAAAACTGCTCTTCTCCTTCTTTGTCAGACCAGGTCCACCAGCCCCCAGTAGACCTGGCCTACTAAATTGAGTCCCATGTTCAAGGTACCCAAACCCCTGACTATGGCGCCACCCTTCTAACCATTTATTAACCTGGCCAATCCTCCTAGCCTTTTTAAGGTCCTGCTCTGTATCCTGGAGAATTGACGAAAAGACAATCTGCGCTCCAGAGCCCCTAACCACCTCTCCCAGAGCTCTGTAGTCCTTCTTTATGTTCTCTGGGCTACTGCTATCTGTATCACTAGCACCCACATGGATCACTAGAAGTGGGTAATAGTCAGTGGGACCAACTAGAGCAGGCAGCTTCTCTGCAACATCTCTGATCCGAGCCCCTGGTAGGCAGCACACCTCCCTTGAGCCTGGGTGAGGCCGACAGATGGGTGCCTCTGTTCCTTTCGGAGTAGAGTCCCCTACTACTATGGCCCGCCGCTTCTTCCTGGCAGCACCAGTAAAGATCTTCTTTAGCAGTGTATCAGCCGGTTGTTTCTGATGCGAGTGTGTTTCCTCATTAACCCCCTGCCGGACAGCAAAGCGGTTCTGGGTGGGGACAACAGATTTAGGAGGAAGCCCTTTGCTTTTAATTGTACTTTTCCTCCTTTTGTCGGTAACAAATTATGAGCAACATCATCTGAATCTGCTGGTAGCCTTATTGAGGCTCTGATTGCTCCCTTCTTTTTGGCTTCTAGGGTTTTAAACTCTTTGTTAATAACCATTCTTGACAACTTTCCTTCAAAGGTATTTTATAAACCAATGAATGAGGTGCTACAGAGGTGATAACTAAATACAATTCACTTTGTTTAGAGGTAAAAGCAAACTGAGCTGTAAAGGATCTAAATTACTCAATAATGTCCAAGATCCAAGGACGAAGAGGTGCTTGGGCTCTGCCAACACTGGCCACAATCCCGGACTGCTCCTCTGACCGAGGAATCACACTGATATCTTCAATCCAACCCCACCTGCCTCTGCAAATTGGATTAGAGGACTGTCCCACTGCCTGTACACATAAATCACCTCTGGGTTAACTGTCCTAGTAGAAACACAGCTATTTTTGCATGCTCTGTTTCAACATTGTTGGTGAATCTCCAGATTTCCTCCAAGTTTTCCCATATTCTTGATGTGTGATTCCTTTTGTCAGTCCCGTTTCGTTGCCACACCTATTTCTAAATCACCAATTACTCTTGTTACATGTTGATGAGCCAAATACATTTGGTTTTCCCTTCCCCACGGTGGCTATTAAAATCCACAGTTGCCTTTATTTGCTGAAGTGGCCTTAGGAAAAGACCTTGCCCAACACATCTTCATATTTCATTTCCAGCAGGCATTTCCAAAGAAACCCCATTTTGTTCCAGGCAGAACTCTTTATTTCAGATAGTGTTTCTTTCTCTGTAGCCTTCAGAACAAAGTGGACCAATGTTCATTCTTCCAGTTGCAAAACTCCCCCTAAAAGACAAACCCCAGAAAACATGGTTTTTTTCCCCTGGTTGTGTTTATCTTGCTCTGTTTTCAATAACCTGGGCCTGGCATCTTGGGTATTTATCACCCTAGAGAAGACAGGACATGAATGAAACAACACAACAGCACAAAAGAAGCCAAAATACAAATTTTGAGAGAAATCATATTCTGAGGAGTGAAATGGCATAAAGGATTCTTTTAGTTGGTCTGGTGAAAGAAACAATTGCATCTTGAGTCGAGGATGACAGGAGTGAACAACATCTGATGTCATATAAATAACAAGTCTATTCTGAATACTTGATCATGGAAAGGACTTCTGATGGCTGGCAGATTCATGGAATCAGTTAAAAGTGTCTCCTATGTGGCTGTTCCCGGCTGTACACCCAAACCTTGATTTTAGCAGATGAGATCTCAGCTACGTACACTGAACATAGGGGGGAAAAATGTGGAGAAATAGGTAGATGTATAAACCAATGCCACTAAAAATCTGCCACATTAATATTGAGCAGAACTTTCTCATTCTCATAGTTCAAATATTCAAACAATGCGGAAAATTAATCTTATTCTTGGCACAGATCTTACCCGTTTTATTACTCAGTATCTCCAAATGAGATGCCAAGTAATTTCCAGTTTTTATCAAATTTTAACATTGGAGTATGACTTTGTGTCCTGGGTTCAGCATATTATGTTCAGAAGTGGCTAGAATGTTCAGAAATGTGTGGAGCTTTTGAAGCAGAATTTCCCTGGATTTAATATATCCCTTTCAGAGCTTTGCCTTTAGATGGAAATTCATTCTGGGCCAGTAATATTATATGTTATTTCTAAACCTCTTAAGTTTATAAAGCATATAATGAAATTTAAGTCTTCAGCCCAGGTGGAATCATGAATTAGCACCGAGTTCTCTACGAGCAGCAGGGTGGTTGCCTTTTTTGTGCCTTTGCACATGGTCTGGATAGACCATGGACTAAGGCATGAAACATCTACAGCGAGTCATGATGGTCACCGAGGAAGTCACCCCCTTCCTGTAAAAGCCATCCTTCCTTGGCAGGGTGAAGATGCTTGTGCTAAAATGTGGGGGAAAGCTGACTATGAACTGGACAAGTTTTCTCAGGAGTCTCTGAGAAGGCCAGGTTGGACAGAGCCTTGGGCAACATGGTCTAATGTGAGGTGTCCTTGCCCATGGCAGGGGGTTGGAACTGGATGATCTTAAGGTCTTTTCCAACCCAAGCCATTCTAGGATTCTAAGATTCAAAGACAGATCTATCTGTAAATGAATGCAGGAGCTCCTTCTGATGTGGTTATTATCTGGGTCATAGCAATGGCACAACGTTAATCGCAGCAAGTGAAAAAGAGGAAACATGAAAGTATATTGGAGGTTTTTATAAACCATTAAGATCACCATTCCTTATTTAGGATATTCACCATCTCAAATCCTTAGGCCAGTTCTCCAAATTTATCTGATTACAAATATCAAATAGTTACATTAAACTCAACATACTAAAACTGCACTGCTGCTGTTGTTTTCCTGGATGCAGGACAACACGAGGTTTTCCTATATTTTCTTTTGCAATGTATTTATTCTGCAGGATATTTTTCCTGTTAGCTCTGAGCTTGATAAGGCTGCCAAACACAAGAACCTAAATCAAACTAACTCCTTCCTGGGTGATAGGGGCAATGAGAGGAAAAAAGTCACAGTGGGAAGAATTAAGCTGTGAACATCATCTGAACTTCCAGGATGTAGACCTGCTTGAGCAAGTCCAAAGGAAGAGCACAAAGATGCTGCGAGGGCTGGAGCAGCTCTGCTCTGGAGCTAGGCTGAGAGAGCTGGGCTGGGTCAGCCTCGAGAAGAGAAGGCTCCTTAAGGGGAGACCTTAGAGCAGCTTCAAGTGCAACCCAGCAATAACAGAGATTTAATAAGAGAGAATAAGGGAGATTGAGATGAGCTCTTAGGCACAAATTCTTCCCTGTGAGGGTGCTGAGGCGCTGGCACAGGGTGCCCAGAGAAGCTGTGGCTGCCCCATCCCTGGCAGTGTTCAAGGCCAGGTTGGATGGGGCTTGGAGCAACCTGCTGTAGTGGAAGGTGTCCCTGCTCATGGCAGGGGTTGGAACTGGATGGGCTTTAAGGTCCCTTCCAACTCAAACCATTCTATGATTCTGCGAATTAGAGCACAGTCACAGCTTGGGCCATTGCATGCCTATCCACACTGACTTTTCTGGTTGTTAAAGCAGACAAGGGAGTTGCTGGAGGGCAGGCATTGCTGACTGGGCAGCCCTCAGTAGCTCCATCACACCTCTAAGTGTGTTTGCTCAGCACTGTTCCTCTGTATTTCAGGTGGGTCTTGCTTGCCAGAAGGGAAACTGTTTATGTAGCATGTTATGGAGGTGACACGCTCTTTGCCCCTGTTAGGAAAAGTTTGCTTTTCTCCCTGAATCTAAACCAAAAGTCACACTGGTTGAAGGAATACAAATGCTCTTTTTATATGGGGAAATACATAACAGGAGTCAGCCACTTACCCTGCCAGGCGCAGGTAAACCCAGGGTCCAAATTGGCACAGCAAGGAAGCCAGCAGGAATTTCAGCTAAACTGTGACTAATGGACACTGTGCTCCAGGACATCTCAGCTGCTGAGCCTCAGAGTATATTTTGTTCAAGGAGATGAATTTCAGAGAAGCAAAGGTTCAGGTATGACTGCTCAGGAGCAGGAAGCTTTTCAATAGTCAATACTTTATGACTTTTATCAATCTGACAGTCAGACATTTGGCCTTAGCACTTACTGGTACACAAGCAAAGTGTATTTCATACGTATTAGCCACTTTTCCTTCCAGGAATTGACTTGTCCTGGAACCTCTGCCAAGTGGTTTGTATGCAAACCCATCACTGGTGTGGAGCTCACGCTGCCGCTAAGCCCCAGCTGAGTCCGATCTGCTTTATAGTCAGTTTTCACACTTGAGAGAGCAGAGCACCAGGCTTTAGTGAGCCCAGAGCAAAAGACTTTAAACAATGGAAGTGTTCAGAGCTGTTTCCTTTGGAGATGGTCGGCGCTGATTAGATGGAGCTGCACAGCAGGTAGCCACCTAGCAAAGTGCTTAGCAAGAGCTGCCTGGTAGAGCCAGGACATCCATGCAACGCAAAGGGATTTTGAATTCCATCTGTCACACACGGGTTTCTGCAAGGCTTCCAAAAATCACATAACCCCATGCCCAGCCCCAGCTCTGAGAGCAAAGTCCTTTTGTTTATTGTCTTTGGGCCTGGTGTGTCTGCAGCTGTGCTGGTGGCAGCATCAGCCCCTCCAACAGACCCCCTCAGTGACTGGGGTGAGTGGTGACTGGGAGCTTCCCACGTCCAGCCTTCGTTTCTTGGAGTGCTGGTGGCAGAAGGTCATGGGCGTCTCTTCTCTTCTCTTCTCCTGATGCGTCCTCTTGGAGCCTGGTGATGGCCACCCACTGTGGAATGTCCCCCTGGGTGTAGAGCTGGATGTGTTTTTCCCACACTGCAATCACCAGAGGGCCTGCTTGCCCTTCATGCCTGGACTGTCAACTGTGATGACATCCCTCATGGTCAAGGTCTTTCCCAAATCCCGTAAACCTCGTGGGTTCTGGGCATCTCAGAAGATTCCATACCCATTGTGAGAGGTTTTTTTTCGTGTCTTGGACTGGTACTGTTATTTTGTTTGTGCCTGCTGCACATAGAATCCCAGACTGGTTTGGGTTGGAAGGCACCTCAAAACTCATCCATTTCCAATCCCCTGCCATGGGCAGGGACACCTTCCACTAGGCCAGATTGCTCCAAGCCCTGTCCAGCCTGGCCTTGAACGCTGTAGGGATGGAGCAATCTGTGGCTCCTCGTGCAATAACAGTGTGTGTGCAGGAGGGGTGAGAAGGAGGTAGGAAGGTGTGCATGACACTTGTGGGCCTCCACTCAGCCTCTTATTGAAGCAACTAGACAAATTAAACATGCATTGCATAAAATAATAGCATAAATCCATTTGGGGTCACATCTTGAAGGAAAATCTGAAGCTGAGAGTAGCTCTGAAGCCCATGCATGCTGTTAAGCATGTGAAAACAGCTGAGGGGGAAAGATTGTCCTTCCTGGTGGAGCAGGCTCGGGTTTGCTGGCTTTCCAGCACACATCCCCGCAGCAAGCAGCTGGCACGCAGCAGTGGCACACGTACAGTGGAATGCGTCTGGCACAGGGGGCTTTTTCAGCTTGTATTTTCCTAGCTGGCCATGCCAGGAGACATATTTGTGTTTATTGCAGGGGCTGGGAGCTGCCTACAGGTGCTAATTATCGCCTGTTCCTCCTCCACAAGGGAGCCAGTGTCTGAGCCACCCTTCACCCCGCCTGGGAGTCACTATCCCATTGCCAGCCCTTCCCTGCAGCTGGGAATGAGCTGTTTGGGTTGGCCTTGGTGGCACAGATGGTGCCACCTGCGGCATGCTCTGCCAGCAAGAGCGGCCCCAGGCAGCTGCCACTGCCTCTTAGGAGGTCATTCATGGGAGAGGGAAGCCAAGATGCATTTGTGCTTGTACAAGGCTCCCCAGGCTGACAGAGACCTTTGCGCATGAGGTGGCTGCTCCAACACCCTACCTCGAGGCTGCAGTCTACTGAGGGGGGTTGTTCAGCTCTGGTTATGGTATGGTCATGTATGTTTGGGAGCAAAAAGCATTGGGCATCCTCCCAAAGAACAAGGGCAGTCTGATTTCCAAGGCTTCACAGTGTCTGAACAGCCCCTTGGCTTGCATGTAACGTTATCTCCTGTCCCATGAGAGGGTCATCAGAGAGGCTGGTCTCTTCCCAGGTGTATATTTGCTAGGCCAGGATGGATGGGGCTTGGAGCAACCTGCTCTAGTGGAAGGTGTCCCTGCCCGTGGCAGGGGGTTGGAACTGGATGAGCTTTAATGTCCCTTCCAACCCAAACCGTTTTGTGATGCTATGATCTGCAGGACATTTCTCTGGCAGCACTGAGTGTGCCAGCTTACTGAGGGCAGGTTGGTCTTACACAATGTCCTGGGTTCACACAACATGCAGAGTTTGCAGAAGTGATAAAATCCAGAATATAAACTGAGGTTTTTTTTCTGATGGCTACTGGACAAAGAAAAACAACTTCTGGCTTTCTTCTGCCCTTTCTGTTCCCAAACAAGAAGCATTTGTTATACATTTTTAATTAAGATTTAGGCTGATATAGCAAAATTGCTGCCTCTCCCTGTACTGCCTTTGTTGAAAAGACAGCTGAATGCAATTACTGAAGGGAAACTTTTGCATTGATGATATACTATTCATTATTTAACTGTGGTCTTTCCTGGTGTACAATAAAATAATGGAGTATAAATCACAGCAGCCTAAAGGCTCAGGGTATGATCCTCTGACAGGTGGCCTTGGAGAAGGCAGAGACTTGAGATTTGAGAAGATTCCCACAGTGGGGCTGAAATTGTCGCATTTTAACTTGGTCAAATATATGTGAAAAAGAAAGTCATGGAGTCTTTGCACCTGAAGCTATGGAGTGTCCCTTGCGCCCTTGAAGCACAACCAAGATTTGGTTGAAATTTGGTCCTCCTCAGGGACCATTGTTTGAACTGAATAATGAAATCTAAGTTGAAGCAAGTTCACTCCGTCTCATAGAACCATAGAATGGTTTGAGTTGGAAGGGGTATTAAAGCTCATCCAGTTCCAGCCCCCTGCCAGGGGCAGGGACACCTTCCGCTAGAGGAGCTTGCTCCAAGCCCCTGTGTCCAACCTGGCCTTGAACACTGTAGGGATGGGGCAGCCACAGCTTCTCTGGGCACCCTGTGCCAGCGCCTCAGCACCCTCACAGGGAAGAACTTCTGCTTAAGGGCTCATCTCAGTCTCCCCTCTGCCAGGTTAAAGCCATTCCCCCTTGTCCTGTCCCTACAGGTCCTTGTCCAAAGCCCCTCTCCAGGTTTCCTGCAGCCCCTTTAGGCACTGGAGCTGCTCTCAGGTCTCCCCTTAAGGAGCCTTCTCCAGGCTGCCCCAGCCCAGCTCTCTCAGCCTGGCCCCAGAGCAGAGCTGCTCCAGCCCTCGCAGCATCTTTGTGCTCTTCCTTTGGACTTGCTCAAGCAGATCCACATCCCTCTTGTGTCGGGGCCCCCAGAGCTGAATGGGAGTCTCATGGAAGCGGAGCAGAGGGGGAGAGCCACCTCCCTGGACCTGCTGGCAATGCTGTTGGTGTCAGGAGTAGATGTGAAAGGTTCACATTGAGTTTTTTCGTATGTATGCTGTAGTTGTTTCTACCCTTCAGAAGAGCTATCTTGGTGCAACCCTGAATCTTGTCAGGAGATCCACAGCCATATGTTTGCCTTTAAAAGAAATGGCAAATCCAGGCATTTTCCAGGAAAACCCTTCAATGTGCTGGATCTTTTTCTACGTTCCTTTGGGAAGAGGAGTTGAGTTTAATAGGAATTTTAAATTTGAAAGCTTCTTTGAAAAATATTGAAGGGCTTTTTATTTTTAAGCAATAATTTTCCCAAGAAATATTAAAAAGAAATATGTATCTTTCATCAGTGCTTATTTTTCATCATTTTATACCAACACCAGTCATTTTCATTAGTGCTCTATGAACCGTTTTAGTACTAACATGCTGAAAATTAAACATACACTAAAGTACTTCACTAAATCAGGGATCAGAGCTCCTTAATGACATGTCCATGTATACTCTACCAGCCAGCCATAAGATTTTTTTGCATCTATTTATGTCCCTTTTTCCTCCAGTGCAGAAAATCATGCCAAGATGCGTTTTGCGCCGGTTTACCACACACTGAGACTTCCCCTGCTCCCAGCCCCCTTACAGAGAGCACTTTTGCTTTCATTTATTACTTTAATCTATCATTTTTCCTCCTGTGTTTCACAGCATTGAGCAACTTCACCCTGGCTGCAATCATAGACTCATAGAACAGTTAGGGTTGGAAAGGATCTAAAGATCATCCAGTTTCAATTGCCTGTTTGGCATCCCAGTGGAGGAATCCCAGGCATGCTCCAGCGGTGTGCAGCCCTTCCTGACCCACAGGTGGGCTTGAGGCAGCCACTCTCACCTCTTCCCTTGGGTGTTTTTTGGAGCAGAGATGGGTAAACCCCAGTTTTTCCGTGTCACAACGGCACTGAGTTATTGCAGGGTTGTTTTTCCCTCTCCATCTCACTGTGAACCAGTAGGTCTCTCTTGAAATGAATGTGTGGGAGAGAGAAAGGAGGAGAACAAATACCTTACAGTTCCCTGGTGAGGGAAGTATTAGGGCTGCCAGCACTCCAGGCTTAATTCTCAGCTCTAAAGGCTTTCACATCCCAGCTGGCCTCCCCACCCCAGGCCACAGGATGCCCTGGACCAGGGTGAGCACATACTCCCTTTCTGTGCACAACCAGAAATTCCTCTTTGCAAAAGGAGTGAGAGCAAACCCACCGTGCTCCTCCAAACAGTTTCCATCTCAATGCACTGGTATTTTTCCACCTCCAAAAACATATTGTAAGAGCTTTCCAGCCCTTTCCCTTCTGTGGTCTTTAAAAGCATGTCAGTCACTGTAGTTGTTTCAGTAGCTGATCCCATCAGAGCGGGTTCACCTCTATCAATTCCAATGGCTCCTAATTTGTATGGATGAGTGTTTTCATGCACACAGATATATGTAATGGTTTGGAAGACATTTATATGCCTGATATAATTAAATCCAGTGGTCTCGTATTCCTTCAGATTTGGATAGCAGAGATATGAGAATATCTCACCTCTTTCTTTATGCAGAAGTCTTACAGAATTTAATCAGAAAACAATAACCATTCTTAGGCTTTGGAGCTTTTGAATAGGATTTAAGAGTGAATTACATCATAGCAATTCTATAGAATGTCTTAAAAAGTCTTTGTGAGAGGGAATCGTTCTCTATCAAGTCTTAAAGATTACACAGCCATTTCCATAGATTATTTCATTTCTCTCCAATCCTACTGGTTGCACTTCTATTAATTTCTGCAGGGCTTTTCCATATGGCACATATTATTTTGGCCATAAAAATGCTCCCTGCAGTACAACAGGCTCTGAAAGATGTACAGCCTCAGTTCAGCCCACTGAAATCCCATTAGCTCCCGTCAAGGCTGAGTCAGGTTTGCAAACCTGTCCTGCACCCTTCTTCTTTACATCTACTCAACTTGCACAAGTTTGTGCAGTGATGAAAGAGTAGTTACCTGCCCTGTGGAGGTCTTCAGCTCCATATGTGAGATGACTGAGGCCCTCAGTGACATGATTTAGTGGTGGCCTTGGCAGTCCTGCAGTAATGGTTGGACTTTATGGTCTTAAAGATCTTTTCCAACCGAGCTGATTCTATGATTCTCTGATGGAATTCCCACGTGTGGTCTAGCAAGCTTGCTAGACCCCATCACACTTGGAGGGATATCAAAGGGATGAAGGTTGTGATCAATTAAAGCATTTTCAATTCTAATCAGCTTTTTCTTCCAAGTTTCCCCTCCTTTGTACCTTTGCCCTGCCTGTCCCTCCCTGTGAGCTGCAGCCAGCAGTGTTTATGATGTGTTATGAGCCACCAAATTCTCCCCTCCTCCTGTGCTGGTGCAGCTGCGAGGGCCTGTGTTATTGCTATTTCTCCTCCTTAGGGCTTCACTCATGTTCCTATTGATGTGCTCACCCATGTTCAGTGACCCTCTGTGGTAGTTCTCCATCCGGCTCCAGTGCCCCATGGAAGCACATGAGGTTAAATAACATCACTTGACCATTACCCTTGGCCAGGAGCAGTCTGACCTATTTACTTATCACAAACTGATCTCCAAAGAGCTGTAATCAGCAATTGCAGCCAAAGGGACTAAACCTTACAGGCTCATATGTCTTCTTTGGCCTTTGGGATGCCAAGAGTGCACGTTCTTGCTTGCTGCTGCTGTACTGTGGTGGGTGGGATGCCTTTCTATTTTCACCTTACCATTGACCTTATGATTTATTTTGTTTAACCTAAGCCTACTGAATTCCAGCCCTTCTTGCTCAGTCCAGTACAACCTGCAATATAACCCTACACCTAATTAGGTAAGCACACCGTGAGGCTTTGCTTACATTCATTTTGCAGTGATTTATTTTTCTTCTCATACCCTTATGAAAGTGGACACCACCAGTGGTTGGTGGGGTCAGACTTCACCTTCTCTTGCATGAGCTTAAGTAAGCAAATGTCTTTGAGGAAACTTCAAAGGAGGGATTGAGAGGGGGGCAGCCTTTTAGCCCTGTAACTAACAGCTTGGCATGTTGAGATCGAGCCCTAGCACGATGCTGAATGTGTGGGCCACTTGGGTAAACCAGTAGTATTAGCCCAGAAGAAAGCATGATTTGGGCATAATCTGAGACAGCTGCTCTTATGCCAGTGGGCTGATTTTGATTTCCAGAGATGGTGATCTGGTCCTTAATTTGTCGCTTACTTGATGTGAACAGTAGTGTGTCTCAACCTGATTCCACTGCACACAGAACGTGTGGTGACTTTGATGAAGCTATGCCACTAACTTCTCAAAGAGCATCTGGTGCCCTGTGCAGACCTTTTGAAACGTGGCTAGAAATTACTTAATAGTGGGAACTTACTTCTGTACCAGCAGAAATAATTTACAGCGAGGCCTTTGCCATTATTCCGCTGCATTTCTTTGACATATGAAAAGATTTTATATTGCATATTTTCCCATGCCCTTTCCCTGCTTACACTGTCTGCTTCAACTCGTTGCTAATGACGTTTGTTGACAAGCTCAGCGCATTTTGATAAGTCTTCTGCCAAAGTGTCTCTAATAAAAATAAGAGGAATGACAAGTGGAACAGCGCAAAAAAGGATTCCAACAGCAACAACTGAAGGTTAAAGCAGCATAAAACAGGGGGGAAACACAACAAAAACAGAATGCAGTGAGCCCAGATCGCGTCTTTGTTAAGAATGTGTAATGCTTAGGTTTGTTTTATAGCCCTGGCGCTCAAGCTACCCATGCGTTGTAGATTCCCATCTTTTGCAGTTGTATGAATCTGCCTTCAACTCCTGTTGGAGCAGGGGCAACTCTGGTTTTACACACCTTTTTTACACCTTTAGTCTTTGGCCTCATCATCTTCCAAGAGCCAGAGTGAAGACATGTCTCCTGTCCATGGAAATACGACCACAGAAGGCTGGTGGTTCACAGGCCCCCAGCACAACTTGCTTCTCTGCTGCCAGAGGGCACAGATGCCGCAGCGGTGAGGTAGGGCAGATATAATGGAGAGCATGCAGCCAAGCATTTGGGACATTTCCTGGTTTGGCACTGGCTGGGGGTCCTTATGTGGACCTCAGCACAGCTGGGGGTTGCTGGTGAGAAGCTGCTCCAAGGGTGAAATTCCCAAGCATGGCGCCAGCTGTTGCCAGCACTGCATTGAAGCAGGGATTAGGAGCAACCTTTCGACCTTACTCCTCAATCCATGTACCCGTTCCCTGCCTCCTCCACCATCACTGCTGCTTTTTGGAAGACACTTGTGATTTCTCAGCTCTGTGCCTTTCCCTCCTCCAAATGAAAGAAGAAACTCAGTCCTTAGAGCGTGACTTTGCCTCTATTTGGGCTTCACCAAACCATGATGATGCAATTGTGAAATGATGATCTCATAAGACACCTGGGGTATGTGTTTTAGGGCTACGATCAAGAGGGAATAGATGTAAAACTGAATTGGCCCACTGCATGATTTCAGTTCATGCAGTAAGCACATCTCCTCATGTCAGGGCTTAGTGGTGTGAGCTGGGATTGAGTGCAGGGGAAATCAGTGACAATACCATTTAATACACACCAAATAGCCTGTGTGAGATTCTGGAGCTTTCTGCACAATTTAATAAAGCTTCTCAGCTGTTTCCCAGAATGCCTTGACAACCTTTTCAAAGACATGGGAAGGCCAAAGTATCTGAAGCAGCTTTAAAGCCCTTGGCCCAAGATCTGGTCTGAGCACAGCTGTGTCTAACCCCACCGTGAGAACCAGAAAGCATCTGAATTCACTGTTAGTTCTGCGAAGGTCTTTGTTTGGCACTTCTCCACTGTGAAAGTCCCTCTTTGAAGGGATCCCCCATTTCAGTTACAGGTGTCCCCAGAGCAGAGAGCAGGCAGCCTGGATCAGGGGACAGCAGCAGCTGCAGGGAAAGGTGACCCCACTGGTATGTCCCTCATGTCCCTCTTGTCGGCTATGGACCCTTGCTAACCCTGTTATCCGAGTCTGTTTTAGCACCTCAAGGGGGAACCAGCATTTGGAAACATAATGGTAATGCCCTTTAGTCAGGATTAGGGGAAGATCATATCTGGATTCCTCTCCTTGTGCCACAAATGATAATTTTAGTGCCCTCAACTGGAGTTTCTGAGGAGGGTAGGACTCCGCTTATCCCTGTAGGGTTTTTTCCAGTAGTATAAATAACTCCTTCTGCTTGTTCAGTAATGCACCAATAGGACTTCTTGAACTTGTTCAAGCAAGTTCATTTTTGAAGGGAGTTAGATACCATCAATTTTCCTTGGAACTAAGCTCTTGCACTCTTTTAGCTGTTTGACACCAACTTACCAGCTCCTGTGGGGTCTGTGTATGAAGGTCCCTTGGGACATAGAAGAGTCTTAGGCCTACAATAAGGTACAGGTGAGTGGGTTCCCCAGGGTCAGCTGGAAGTGCAAACCCACATGGAACAGCTTTTGGCTGTGTGCAGGACCAGCACAGTGGGCTGGAGACGTGGGCTTGCTCATGGACACCAGCTTTGGGATCTCTGAGAATTTGTCTTGTGAAACGGGAGGGTGGTGAGGCCTTGGTTCTATCACCTGGGCCTGAGAAAGCTGCATCTTGCATCCTTAAAAAAACCCAGCAGTTGAAATAAGTAATAAGTAAAAAGGGCCCAGCATGCAGTAACGCCCACTGAGGCACACGGGCATCATCTTGGGGGATGCTGTAAAAGGCCTCTAGGGTGAAATGGGGGTGGCGAACCCCTGCTGTTCCCCTAACCTCTTCATGGGGCGATGGGAGTGCAGCCCTGTGCTACACTGAACTCCCAAGGGATGAGAGCATCAAGGACTCAGACTGCAAGCCCTTCTTGAATGGACCCTACTCATGGACGTTGATTACAACTAGTCTAGATCAAACACTGAAAGCTAAATGGCGCCCATTGCAGGTCTCCATCCTGGGAAACCTCTCTTGACCAGATCCATTAGTGCAACACTCTCCATCCACTGTGTCTTTTGGACACAACAGGAAAATCCTGTCCTATAGGAAGCCAGTACTAGAAGCATATAGCACGCCCCAAACCACTTTTGAGTAATACCCTTAGAGCCCCAATGGTCTGGGAGGGTTTTATAGTCTAAATATCATGCCTGGGCCCCTGGAACAGGAGTGCAGGCATCCAGAAACTTGGCAGGTAACAAATCTCCATGCTTCAAAAGGCAGATGTCGTCATTGCTTGGCTTTGTGGCACCAGCACCTGGCTTGTTGGAATTGGTTTATGTCTGCCTTTCCTCTCCTGGCTCTTTGGAGGGATGTGATGACTGATCTCACTCAGGTCTCATCCCTATCCTGCAAACCCTACATTTCTCTTCACCTGCAGCGCCCCATGGATGTTGTCTTGCTTCTGCCCTGGGCTGGTGGTATTGTGCTCCTGCTGGCATAGGGGCTTCGCAGACCTTAGATCCCACATTTGCAGGTGGAAGAGGGGTCTCTGTGCCTTTGCGCTGGTCCCATCTCCACAGAAGATCTGCTCTGGAGAAGAACCCACACTGGGCTCTGCCATAATGTGCTGGGGCTCAGGCCCTGCCATCCACCCCAGGCGAGGTACAGTGCCTTCTCCTTTCTTCCCTCCAAAAAAGGTTGATTTGGTTGCTTTGCAAACTTATGTCAAATACCTTACTTTTCCCCCAGGAAAACAGAATTGCCACCAAAAAAAGGCAAAAAAAAGAGAAATATTTCAACAAGTTTGAATCAGAGAACTTGATTTTTTTCCCTTATTTGGAGCATCTCTTTTTAAACTCCTCTGAAAAATTCTGCTTTTCAATCTAAACTATTTCCTTCCTTTCCTGGAATGTCCTTCACTTTTGCTTATACGACTGAACACACCTCTCCCACCTCCCGTCTAAAAACAGACTGTAAAGAAAATAAGTAATCTACTTTTGGGGCTGAGCAAAGCCGTCGATCCGTCCCAACAGCAAACACTGCACGCTTCCCCATTCTCCAAAGAAAATCTCTTTTTATTTTCCCCTTTTCTTTTTGTCCCACAGTTTTTCCCCTTTGTTCCATGAGGTCAATTTGGGACAATTCCTCCCCTCCCCAGTTTTCAGTATTACACAAGTGGACCAGAAAAAAATAGCCATTCAGCTGCTGTAACCACAATCTAAATAAGAATGAGAAGATAGTTCAGCTTTTTCTCTTGGTTTCCATTTTTCTCAGTTTCTGGCTCTGTAGCTCCCAGAACCTATTACACTAATTGTTCTTTCCCAAAATCCGACTGCCAACAGAAGGCAGGGAACCAGTCTAACATTTTCAACTGGAATTTCTACTGCTTTGGTTTGTTCCTGACTGTGGTTTCCAAGGACTTGTTTGCCCTCCGAGAAGCTGGACATTTTGTGCTGTTTCCCAAACTTCAACTTAATCTCCTAAAGTCTTCATCTGACAAACATGAAATGCATTATCACGAGTGACGTTTTGTGGTGGGGCAGATGCAAATGTCTCCCTCGTTATATGGTTTGCAGCCTGTGATGAGATAATTAAGATGTTTATATGAAGCTAGGAGGGAATCAGTACGAGGTCAAGCCAACTGCGTGAACTCTTCAGTGCAAAACCGCCTTCTCAGGTTTCCACAGGCATTTTTCTTTCACAAATATGCTTAATACCTGGCCAAAATGTTCCTTCTTCAGCCAAAATGCATCTTCTAAATGCAGTGCACATTGTGAAAGAGAATGCTTGGCTCTGTTCAAGACAGTTGTTTGTCAACATGTTTTCCCAGCGTTCTCCTAATTGGAAGGGCCTATTTCAGCAGCACTTTAACCACTTGGTTGTGTCCAGGACACCAAACACGTTACACATGGTAGAAGCAATAAATGCGTGTAACGACATCTTTATATTATGGGCCCTGAATTATCTGAGAGTTATTAAATAAAGTTAAATCAGTGTTATCTACATTGTGTACCACCCACTGGCAGTCTAGGCTTGCAGTCAACAGAATAAATCAGGTGCTTAAAATTAAGCACATATTTAAGGGCTCTGTTAAAATACAGCCTAAATGCTACTGCAGATTGAGGAGGGACTTAAACTTTCTCTGCTAGAGAGAAATGGGAGTGGGATATGGGAACCTTTTCTTGCGTTTAACCCAGTCAGGACCAAACTAAACCCAAGCGAAGCCCTTTTCCCCTATTTTGTTCCCATTTCCCTTCACATTTCTCTTTTCTCCAGTCTAAGAGCTTTGATAGAATGGAACAAATAAAACCCCACTGTAATTGTTTGCAGCACTGGGGAACTTTTCTTGACATGTCCCAGAGCTTCTGCTGCGAGGGAGCCAGGCGCTGGCAGCTGGTTTCACTTTAGAGCCATGTACGAGGCTCGCAGCTCACGCAGTTGTACATTTACAAACCCCTATCACGCTGGAGCTCTGTCTCTGCACCCGCCTTCACACCAGCCTGGTTTTGCTCCTACTCTGTTGAGTTCTGGTTTGGTTTTCTTTCTTCTCCCCCTTTTTGTCCCCTTTTGTTGTTTGCAGAATGAGTAAACATCTTTTCACAAGCAGGAATAAGGCTGTAGACAGTTCTGGCTGCTGCTCTCCCTTTGCTACCACTCCTTCATGTGTATAAGTTTAGCAGGGGGTCCAGGAGCTAAAATGGGAAGCACATGGTTTTGTGACTTTACAATTGAAATAAAGAAATCTAATATGACAGAAGCATGTCATATTAGAAGCAGCGTGTTGTTTATGGAACTACAGATTTCAGTGAAGGACATCCCCACCGAATCATAATTAAAACTACCATAATGACCTCCAAATTTCATTTGTTGGGCTGAGAGGAAGGAAAATAAGATATTTTCAGTGGGTTCTGCTGAAACAATTTATTGAGACCCACAGCTGGTTTTAATGTGCTGATGAGCTGGGAAAACAGTCAAAATTGTACTCCAGTCAAGTGACTGTATAATATCTGAGGGCAGAAAGAGACCAAAATCTCTGTCATTTTATTTAATCTGATGAATAGTGTTTTGTAGCTGAAAAACCTAATTGCTCTGCATGTATGTTACGTGCACACTTCAGTCGTAAAATCCACAGTGCCACCAGCGGAACCAATGAAAACACTTTGAATGGGATTTCTTTAACTCTCTTAATTTTGCTTAAAGGCTTTTTTGGAATCAACCGAATATTTGGCATGAAAATCTTCTGCAACATTTATGGTACGGGGAAGAAATCTGTGTTCCTTAAAATAAAAAGAATGGGGTTTTTTTTGCACGAAAAGACATTTCAACGAAATAATTTTCTACCTTTTGAAATGGATTTGAGGTTTTTTCAGTGGAGTTGCCTTTGAAGTCAAAGGCACAAAACCAATCAACTTTAAAATTAGCACATAAAATTAATGATCGCTGGAGTTGGCAGGCGGATTGGAAAACCAGGACTCTTCTGGCATTTGCATTTGGAAAAGCTTCAAAGCTACTGCCTGTGTTTGACATTAGAAGCAAGGACTGAAGAGTGAGGGAGAAAAGAGGAAAATGCCTCCTAAATATCAGGTGCAGGGCTGTGTTTGCAGACTCAGGGACATCACTTAGAGCAAATCTCCTTGCTAACCCTTGTGCATGAGAGATGGTTGGTTGTCCATTTGATGGGGTTTTGGGTTTTTTTGGGGGGTTTGGTTCATTTGTTGGGGTTGGGTTTTTTTGTTTGCTGTTGGTTTGGTTTTAGCTTTAGCATTTATAGGTGAAAATAAACAAGGGTTTGGAGGAGCAATGGAAGAAGCAGCTAACATGATCATTCATAACAAATCAGTAGCTGTCCCTAACCTCGGAGAAATACACATATATAGGAATAATATATGTGTATATATAAATGCATATATATAGGAATGACCAGCTTGTGTTAAGGAGACACTGCTGGATTTAGCTAAACTTCAGAACCTGAAAGCTGTTCCTTCTCTGGAGAGGCTCATATTTGATCACCTACCCTAAGAGCAAAACTAGCAGCCCAAGTATATTTGTTGTTTTCCCAGTGAAATGAAGCAAAATCTTTCTGGGGAGCAAAGGACACAGAATTACCTGCTTTATGCCTTCATTAGTGGAAAATTAAGTTTTCCCTCTCCTCTGAGAAGCCAGCCGGGTGTGGGGTTGGTGGTGGAAGACAGCTGCAAACAAATGTGTTGAGTGAATTCATGTACTGTGTGGCAGTGGAAAAAGAGTCCAGCTCTGCAGGGAGGATTTGGTTATCACATGGAGTGAGCAAGACTGAGAGAAGGACAGTAGGGACCGTCTGCAGGTTCAGCTACAAACTGTATTAGTGTTTAAAAATGGAGGAAAGGGTGTCATGAGAGAGAGGAAAATAGAAACTATGCATTTGGAGGAGCAAAAGATGGCAAAAACTGAGTTGCTATAAGTTAGATTCTTGTTTTCTCAAGTGGATTTGGCTTCAAAAGTAATTAGCTTCTTGTCACATGCTCGGGCAGTCATGCCAAGCAGTTCAACAACACATTATTTTTGTCATTGCACAAAAGGTGATATTGAGCCCAGAATAACTGTTTCCATTTATGACTTTGGCTTTTGGCCTAAGCTCAAAGGAAGTGAAAAAAACACAATGATATCCTTTTCTGAAGGTCTTAGGGCACTTGAGTTTCAGATGTTAGTGTACAAGAAAGTTTACCAGGGTCTCGGTGTCAATAGGAAAGCCAGCTCCCCAATAGCTTTATTTGGGTTGTTCGGCTGTTCACTGGGGAGAAAACCCAGCGGAGAAACCATGTGGGATCAGGAACTGAGGCTGCAGAGATTCCTTAACCCTCCATCTACCAAAGCCTTTTCTAAGGTGTCAGCAACTTCAGGAGGAAGAGGAAGGCTCAATTGCCAAGACTTTGTGCAAGATACAACCCCTCCAGCCCTAAGAGATATTCCAGTCCCCATTGAGCCACTGTCTCAGGAATGTTCCTGTAACACCCCAGGAAAACATTTTGGTCCCTTGATGTGTTGGCACGATACACCGAGAAGGGTGACAGAGTTCCTTCCTGCTAAAAGAAATGATTGTTTAGCCTGAATATTGATTAAGCCAACAAATCATGCTGCAATAACCAGAGGTACCCACAGGGGTAGACACTAAGTGAAAGAGGGCTTTTGCTTGCAGGGAAACGGATAGCACACCAAGGGGGGATATATATGTGGAAATGGATTTAATAAACACCTACTGAGTCTCCCTCCTACTTCCCTGCCCGCAAATACCCACCGCGGTATTTTAATCGTGATGGTTTTAATAATACAAGAAAATCTTATTAATAATTACATTTGGGAATGTTTCTGCTTAGTCAACTCCAGGGCGTCAGTTTAACTTGACACAACCGGTGTTTGCTTTAAATTGTGCGGACCATGCCAGTCCAGGGGGGTGATCCATTTGCTGGCTAATTAACAAATGGCTAATGTAAATGTAACATTCACTTCGACTTACATTCCTGCAACCCAAACTTCTTTTTGATTAGGGTAGCTGCAAGTGGAAGCCAAATATTTTCCTTGCTGGAGCCAAGGGGATGGCATGTGCTACTCGTTTAGGTTCCCATTTCCTATGCATCTTTTAAGGGGCTGGAAGTCAGGCATTAACATTTCCGAATACAGAGTCATTTCTGCCTGAAAATTTGCAAATAACCCCCCCAGATTTTCTAATACAACTGAAAACTAAATCCCAAGTTCTTTCATTTGTGAAAAGAATGTGCCCTATGAGGTTCCCCCATTCCTTCGCCTCCTATTTCCTGGTAAATAAATACATAGCCAATATGGCTTGAAGAGGCTTTTATATCTCTCACGTGCTGAGCATCCCACAGCTGACTGGTGAGCACAGGTTTGAACAGGGGATGTCTGGAGGTGATCAACTCAGCCACATGCAGAGCCCATGTGAGGCCACATGTGGGAATAGTGCACCTCTGCTATAGACTACAACCCCCTTCTCTAATACCTTTTCCATAAAGAATCATAGAATGGTTTGGGTTGGAAAGGACTTTAAGGTCATTTAATTACAACCCGCTGCCATGGGCAGGGACGACTCACACTAGACCGTGTTGCCCAAGGCTCTGTCCAACCTGGCCTTGAACACTGCCAGGGATGGAGCATTTACCACTTCTTTGGGCAGCCTGTTCCAGTGCCTCACCACCCTCATAGTAAAGAACTTCTTCCTTAAATCTAACCTGAACTTCCCCTGTTTCAGTTTAATCCCATTCCCCATTGTCCTATTGCTATATCATGTTTGCGTCCTATATCATTGTGTTGGGTTCCCAGGGCTGAATGAGAAGGGTTCCTGGCGTGGCACCTACCCCATATGTTGTTGCAGGAGCTTCTTTGGTTTTAATGCTGGGAAAGCTCATGGTGAGAATCTATCATTTCAATTAAGTGAAGAACATGTTAGCATTTATGTGCTACTTCAACTGTTCAGCTCCTTTAATTTCCTTTGTGGGGAAATATCTTCTTAAGAGAGCTGGATTTTGGAAAGCCTGTCCCAGGAAGCATGAGACAAAGAGCTCAGGTCTCTCAGTGGTAATTCCGCCGCTTCTGCTTTGCAAGCTTGGAAAGGTGACATAGACCCTTTTCCTCAGTTTCCAGCTCAGCAAGGCAGAGCAAAGACTGCTGAAACCCATCAGGGGCTGCTGTGAAGTACAATTAAGTCACGTTCCTAAAGAGCTGGGAAATCATCTGATGAAAGCCATATGCTGATATTGGGCTCATCTAACACAGGTTTGATTTGGGGATTATTTGGAAATGACCCAGCAGAGAGAGAGAGAAAGGGCTTGTGATGACTCTTGAGAAATGCCTGCACAGGATCAAGCATCAGCCTGTTTCTCCCAGAGAGAGATCGAGGCACATCCAAGGGGATTTATGTTAGAAATTGCACTGTAAGCTATCACTAACATCATTCTGATGTGATTTCTAGCACCTCCTTGCTACAGCTCTGTTTCAATGAGATGCAGAGATACTCAGGGTTTTTTCACCCCGTTTTGATGTCTTCTGGTGGTGTAAATGCATTTTTCACTTCATTTCGCTGAAGGTTTGGGCCAGGCCTGTGGGTTGAGCTTGGGAAATCCAGGTTTGGCTCTGAATTTTGCAGCTCAGTTCTGCTGTTGAAACTCCCTGGAAGAAGGGCACGAAACATTCGTGGGGCTTGCTCTCATGAGGGATACAGAGCCATGAAACACCACCTTGTTTTGGTAGCTGGCAAAGGGAGCTGTGCTCTACCTGTGTGTATTTATTTTGCTGCTCTATGGACTGCATGAATACATAAGGTATCATTGCCCCTGTTTCATGTGCGTCCACCTTCGTGAGGCTGGAGCTGAGCAAACACAAGCATCATACATCATTAGTACTGACTGGTGTCTTCTTGACTCTTCTGTGCTCCCTTATGGCACAGGGAAACATATAAAGAAAATTGGCTGGCCCTTGAAAAGCATAAATGAGAGGAACTGGCTGCAGGGAAAGGTTTCTGAGTCCCGTCAGGGTTCAAGAAGGAGTTCAAACACTTCGTTCTTCAGCTGCTGGAGATAAAAGTCCTGGTACATTCAATTCCCACTTTCTGCTGCTGCCAATAAGCAGGGGGGCTTCTTCCTCGGCCTCTTACCACCGCAGAAATAACAAGAGATAAAGCAAGCAAAATAAATAAATGCTTTGTGGCTAGAATAGATAATAATTTCACCAGCTGAATATTAAAATATCAAAGCTGAAGGAAGGGATATGTAATTATGGGCCTTTGAAGTTCAATAAAGGTCTGATTCATCAGCATGGTAGCTAGTATTTCAAATGGAAAGACAGAATGATAATACTGCACTGGCATTTCTGACCCACAGAGGATACGTTAAGAGAAGAAGGAAGTCCTTTAAGACAGAAGCCATTGAGACTGTGGCTAGTTAATTATAGAATCATAGAATCCCAGACTGGTTTGGGTTGGAAGGGACCTTAAAGCTCATCCAGTTCCACCCCCCTGCCATGGGCAAGGACACCTTCCACTAGAGCAGATTGCTCCAAGCCCCTGTGTCCAACCTGACCGTGAACACTGCCCAGGATAGGGCAGCCACAGCTTCTCTGGGCACCCTGTGCCAGTGCCCAAATAGCCCAAAATGATCTGTCCCCAGCAGGAAAATGTTGCTCAGCGTCATTTATCTCCCAAGTTACTCATGCCATATTTCTGGGGTGTTTTTTAAAGAAGGATGATTTGGCCAAGTACAGGGGACCTGCTTGGAAATGGACCTTTCTGTGCTTAGTTAAGCTGGCGTTATCCCCAGATAAAAAAGAAGATCCAGTAAACTGTGGCTGAACTCCATTTGTTTTGTCCCAATTCCTAAACCAGGGCCAGTGTTAAAAAGCTTAGCAACATTTCTAGAATGGTGAATATTTTTAACTTTAACTCCACTCTATAGCAGGTAAAGTCATCCTTGAGACATCTTACACAGGACATAAGGACCTGAAAAAGGTACACAGCAAGGGATGCATGTTGATGTTATTGTATGTTATTTCAGTATTTTATTTTATTGTTGGTGACATTGTTAAAGATGTTTCCTTGTGATCACAATGAAAGAAAAGGTGCCCTTCACTGAGGCTATGCTAGGCTGCAAGAAAAGCTGTTAAAGCCAGCAGACGCTTTATGAGTACCAGCAGTGTTTATACCATGCAGTTCCTGTACTTAAGAAGAGTTTACTACATTAAGGTTACTATATTTTTTAGTACACTACCATCACATTTGGATACGTTTTCTGTTTCACATTAACATCCAGTCCGGTTTTGTGGCTGAGGAAAGACAAGCAAGAGCCCCCAGCTACATGCCAGTGGAAGAGGAGCTTTTATTGGAGGGTAGGGATGCTGAATGACCCCACAGCTTCCTGTTAGTGTTTTAATAGCAGGACTTTCCCACCTGGTCTTGGCTAGAAAGTCAAACTTGGATGCTTGTGTGGAGTAAAAGTGCGAGAAGAGTGTACCATATCCGATTTCCTAGGTAAAGCGTGTTATATGCTTTTTGGTTCAAAGTAGGAATCAGCCTGTGGGGAAAATATGGTCTTTTTCAGCATGCTTTGTATGCATGGGAGGTCTTGACCAGGGTGTTTCAAACATCATGGTGCAATATAAAAGAAATCAAGGTTTCCAAATGAGGCAGTTCATTTTGGTATTCAGCATGCATGGGCAGTGGCTGTGCAGTAGATGGAAGGGTTATGTGGTGATTGGAAGAGGACAGTTAGGCAGTCATCTTGGTTGACTCCTCTTTGCTTGGCTGCTTAGAGCAAGAGAGCTTTACAGCACATCCCATGCCGGATCATTTGTCTGAGCCCAGCTTGAACACCAGTGCAGGGGGGTGAAAGTGTTGCCTTAGGCTGTGGCAGCCAAACTGTTCAGCATCAGCAAGGCTTGGAGGAACTGGAGGTTGAGGGCAGCCAAGTGTTTTACAGTGGTGAAACATAATCCTTCAGATTAGTTCCCCTTCTTGTTTCATATCAGTGCCCTGGGGGCAGGGGAGGAAGTGTTGTCTCAGCACAAGGAGAGAGCTTTGGAGAAAGGCACAAATGGGTTTCTCCCAGTACAGTGTCCATGGGGACATGTCCCCTGTTTGTCTGATGCTGATCCAGGTGTGTTTGTATTAACTGGTGTGTCTTGTGCAGGTATTAACTCTGTGCAGTGCAGGTCCTGGATGTGACTGAGCCTTCGGGTGCCATGCTAAAGGGGTAGTGACAACTTTTGCCCTGACGCCAGTGAACGTTTCCATTGATGTTCAATGCCAGCATACTCTGGTGATCAAGACCAGAAGCTATTTGAGGCTGGGAAACTCTGCTGCTCCTAATGCAACAGAGCTCTGTTCCTTACTGGCATTTCTCACCTTGGTAAAGTAATTGACTTCTGAAGACTTCACAGGATCTAAAAGGACTCTGTAAAGCCCTTCCTGACACCTAAATTCAGTGATGGTTTGAAGATTATGAATAACTTGTTTTATGTCAGAGCAAACTTCCCAGTGTTCAGAGAATGGTTAAACTTGAGATTGGGTTTCTTTTGCAGGTTGGGATTTCTGTCTACAGGGGAGTTGGGAGTATGTGAATGAGCCTAAATCCTTGCTTGGGTGCTCCTGTGCTGCATGGCTGAGGGGGTTTTCTTGTCGCTGGCCTTGGTTTCTCTTGGGATATGTTGCTCTGGTCCCTTCTTGCTTTCTTATGTTGCTGGATTCTAGGAGTCCTCGGGAGTGCCCTTTGGAGTTGGCCAGATGGGGCTGAGAAATGGGGTCACCCCAGTTTTGAGACTGGCATGGGCTGACCCTGGCAGCCTCCTCTCTGAGCATCCCTATGCACAAGCCATGTCTGTCCATCAGGGATGCAACACACAGAGGGATGCAGGTCCCCCTGGGAGAGCCTCTTGATCCCCACACCCTGAGCTTGTCAGCTCTGACCATCCTCTGGGGGTTTAAATAGAAGACAAAGAAGTCATTCAGGAAGTACCACAAATCAAAACCAAATGAGATCTAAATGAAACCATAATATATAAGAGAAATAGCAAACAATGATTTCCTCTTTTCTGAGTAGAGCTGGCAATTTAAATTAAACCAGGCAAAATCAGTGTGTGATACACAGTTCAGTGGAGAGTCAGAGCGTCCTGGTTCTGCTCGAAAGGCAGATTCAGCACTGTAGGCTTTCCTCTGTATGCAGACCTGGTTTTGTCAGTCAGCTGCTTCTACTAAACCACTTTAATGAAGTCTTGGTCAATGTCAGAGTTCAGATCTGGTTTATAGGGATGTATGTGTGGCAGAGCATCCAAATACCTGCCTCTGAATTTGTCACTTGTAACTATATTCTCAGCAGACGTTGAAAGCCATAAACCTCATGCTGAGGGCTTTGAATATCGCTTAAGTGCTTAAGCCATGTTCTTGGCATGGGTTTATGAGGGAAACTCGGGAGGGACTCGGCAGCGGGCACAGGGAACCAGATCTCTCTTTCCTTTCTTTTAGCTGGCGGGAATGAATGCCCATGGATAGAAATGGCAAAGCTGCTCTAAACAAGCACTTTTCCAGGCAGAACAGCACTTACCTTGCAGGAAAACTCCAGAAAATACTGGAAAGCCAAATGCTGTCTCAAGTTAAGCTCAACCTGATGGAGTGAGAGGTGGGGTGGGTTGGTCAGAGCAATGGGGGAAGCACTTTCTGCACGTTAAAGCAGCTCACTAGAATCAAACTAATTGCTTGGCCCTCAAATTATCTAATAGCTGGTTGTCCTTCTTTCAGCTGGCTCTGTTCCCTTTCTGACACCACAGCCGCGAGCAAGCATGCAACTCTGATTTAGAAACGTCAACGTGGTTTAGGTTAGGGAGTGTTTATAATAATTATGAATTGCCTTTATGGTTTGTTTGCTTTCCATAGCAATTGAGAGAAGACAGCAGCTGACAGCTGTGGAAATTCCTTGTGTTGTTCCCCTACTACAGAACAACATGGATTTAATTAGTGTGGACCAGCAGCGCCGTATTATTACATTAATAAGAATTAGAAAGCTATTTGCACCTGTGCTAATGTAACACTATTTATCCTAAAGTGTGCTAAAGCATTAAGTGCTTCAGGTCTCTAATGACACTGGCTTTACAAAGGGGAAGACTGCGGTGAGAGTCAGAGCCTTTCCCAAACACACAAACCTACCAGGCAAAGGGGGCATTCCTCCCTGTGCAAAGCCATAGGGGTTGCCAATGGCATGCAGGCTGTTGAGGCAGAGGCACCATATATATGTGTATATATGTATGCATGTACTTACAAGAAATATCCACGGTCACTGTATTAAATCATTTCTATTTACAAAAAGGTGCATGGGGAGGGAAGCAGTTACTGAAAAGAGAAGCAGAGGCTGTCAGGGCTATTATCAGACTCTGCTTGTGCTCTGCAAAGCAAACAGTGGTTCTTAACAGATCAGACAAGAGGTTTGCTGTCCAAAAATCCTTTACAAACCTCCTAGGATCCCTTCCACCCCTTAAGCAATAGCGGAATAGAGCTGTTTGCTGAGCTGATACGCTGTGTTAGGTTTGGCTGTTGTAGAGTGAGTATAGTTGATACTTTTTGAGGAAGTAGATAGACCATAAGGAAACATGTTGGAGTCTAAACTATACCGCATCCACACAAAATATTTGCTGTGGTTGAATTTGTGCTGCTTGAAACTTGACTCTTTCACTTGATTTCTGTTTATTTTTGGCATTGTTGGTGGTAGGAGATGGCACCATCCCTCCTTGAAGCTTGTGTACCCTTCTTGGAAACACAAAGGAAATAAACTTCTCCCAGGGTGACAGCATTTATTGTTATTACTCCTAGTTATTTGTTTTTATTTTAGTGGGATAGAGGAGGCCAATCAGGGTCAAACTGTGTGAGGCATCATATAGGAAGAGATGGCCCCCACCTCAGCAACAATTGCAGTTCAGTGAATGCCTGGCTTCAGTGAAGTGCTTAAGCAGGGATTTAATTGTAACCACATGCACAAATCCCTTTGATGCTGCATCCTATCGGAAGCTGTGCTACAAGACAACGATTAGGAATACTGAGCAATCATCTGGACCATGGATAGAGAGGAGAGCAAAGAGCTGAGAGGACACGCATTCACACAGGCCAAATAGATAAAAGATGGTGGCCTTTTCCTTGTCGCTCTGCATGGATCCCTGCTTTGCAAGGAGGCAGGAGGTCGCAAGATCAAAAGTAACCCATGTAATCTCATTAGACCTCTTGCTCAGCCCATAAGCATCTTAATTACTATCCCATTGTAGTCAAAAGAAGCAAACATGCAGATGTAGGTGGCAGTGTGATTGGGACTGCAGGCTGAAAGCACCTTGGCCATGTGTAAGTGTTGGTGTAGTGGAGTTGTCATTCTTAACCCCCAGAATGCATGAGGTTGGATGCCTCATGCTGAAGCTACATCTGATTCTCCAGCGGAAGTGCAATTGTTCCACAGGTCAGCATCTCTAGCTAGCTTTGACCTGGTGAGTTTGTGACAGTGTCAGCAAATCACTGGTACTTCCTTGTCCACCAGCTTCAACTACATTTTGTTAAAAGGGACAGCTCGCATACATGAACCTCTTCCTCCTCTTCCATTTAAACTGAAAGAGGAGAGACTGAGATGATCGCTTAGGCAGAAGTTCTTCCGTGTGTGGGTGCTGAGGCACTGGCACAGAGTGCCCAGAGAAGCTGTGGCTGCCCCATCCCTGGCAGTGTTCAAGGCCAGGTTGGACGGTGCTTGGAGCAACCTGCTCTAGTGGAAGGTGTCCCTGCCCATGGCAGGGATTGGAACTGGATGAGCTTTAAGGTCCCTTCCAACCCAAACCATTCTGTGATTCTATGATCCACTTCTGGAGGTGGTGAACAGCAGAGTAGCCATCTGGCATTTTCGTGCATCAAGCTGAACTAGAACAGATTGCTAACATCTTCCACTTGTGGATCTGAATTCTGCAACTGTCTGCATTCGCTTGTGATACAACGTTTTGCTGGGAAAAAGTTATTCCAATCCTGTGTGTTTTGTAACAGATATTGCTGTGCTCATAAATCACCGCGGATGACTGCCTGCTCGCGTTAAATGGAATTGCTATTACTGCAGACACTGAGTGCAGTAGTACCTGATCAGTGCTTAGAGTTGGCTGAAGCCTCTGAACATCTGCCCATCATTAACTGAAGGCTTTTGAATCCCTTTTCCCTGCCTTTCTCATTGTATGAAGACCAGAGGAAATGGTGATTTTTGCAGAAGCTCTTTGTCCTTTGTGAACCCTGTTTGAATGAACTCACGTGCTTTACTACATGCGCAATAAAACATCAACACGGTGCCATCAAAGGGACAAACTCTGCCCACAAATGAGTGAGTGGGCAAAAAACTATGAGCTCTGCACATGTATCTGATAGGCTTATGTGTCTCATCTGTGAGACATTGAACTTGGAGGCAAAATCTAGAGGCTCAGTGCTGAGAATCTGTCCGGTAGTATTTATGGCTGATGTTTAACTTTAATCTCAGCCGTTCATTTGCTTCCTGGTTCTCATGTAATTAGAACATATTAAACAGGAGCCAACCACAAGAAATATAAAAGGTTAACGCAGTTAGGAAATGTCAGTGGAATGAATACAGCTCACTAATTCATGAGTTCTTTCCATAAATATTTCCACCAGCCAAAATATTGACTTTAACCTTTTCCATCTCCTGCATGTAAAGCTTTGTATTCCCTTGTCGCAGTAACAAATACCTCAGACTGTGCGGATGGTGCTGAGCACAGGGCACGCGGTTCCAGTGTGCAGTTATGGTATTAATTAAGTGGCAGACTCAGATTTCACCATGGTAAGGCACACCCAGAGATGGAAAACTCATACACAACAGCAGAAAAAAAGCAATGTGTTACAGTGGGGATCACAGAAGTTGTTTAGGACAACAGTTTGGAGCTGGTCCAGCAAACATCTAACCCCAAAATGTTCTGCTGTGAGTAGCACAAGTGTTTGGCCGTTTGGACTGGGAGATGTCCTGGGTCGCTGTCCTGAGCTGCTGGAGGAGTCCACATCTTGGATCTTTTATGTATAAATTGGTCAAGAACCATCTTAAAAGCTGTTTCTATTCTCTTAACCCCAATTCCTATAGTGGAAGGTGGTTCCATCACCTCCTGGCTCTAACGATCCTAAATCATTGGTTTTGGTGCCTGCTGCCAGCTCAGGGTTCCTGAGCACCCTGGTTGAGCTGGTCTCCACGTGTTGTGGTGGGGTGACAAGCATGATTTACTACTGACCTCCCGTGGTCTGAGCTTCATTAAGGAATTAGCATCTCCTACCTGCAGCTGGTTCATGCTGAAGTTTCTCTTCTGTCCAGGCTTGCTCGGGATGCTAAATGAAAGGGGTCGCACTGCTGTTTTCTTTGAATCCCTACCAAACTCCTGCCTGTTTGAGAGTCAGAGATAAATCTTTCAGTGGGTCTGTAGCACTAAACCCTAGCAGCTGTACTCAGGGTTAACTGTCCCCTGGGCTTTTCATGTGTGCATAGGGCTTGGCTGCCTGGGCGAAACATGTTATTCTCTTAATCTGCTTCCCAATGTGCTACCTGAGGTTTCAGCTGATAAGCGTCCTGAATGTTTTCCTCTGGACCATCTCATAAAACCAGCATATGCTATTTTAAAGCAGTGGGCTGCATCTCAGGAATGAAATCTGTCCTTCATACCACTGAGGGCTTGAATGCAATATCTCCATACAGTATTCTCTGGTAGGTTTTTGTATCTAACAGACTGGTGGGATGCGTGCCCATCCTGAGTGCAGGTACTGGCTGTATTTGTGTCTGAAGATACAAACAATAAATCATAGAATCACAGAATGGTTTGGGTTGGAAGGGACCTTAAAGGAGGTGGGTAGTGCCTGGAAGGATGCTGAGTATGTATCTCTGCCACCCTGCTTACACCAGAGGCAGTATGTCATGCTGGGGTAGGAGTCTGCAATAGATAACTAGCTTTAAGATGTAAGATACGGATCTATATGTCTTTAGCTCAAATACAGTACCAGGCTATTGTGGCTTTGTGTGTGCTGTTAACTCACTTGGAGCTGGCTGGGGGACCTGTGCAGTGTGCTGCTAGGCTATGTAGATTTTGGAGGTCCTGCCCACCCCTTCTACTCTTTCACCAGTGTTAGATGGGATTAATGTTCTGGGAATTTTATTCTGTAGTTTGGCTTTATAAAGTAAATGAGATTAAATATTGCTTAAAGCTAAGCCTTTGCCTAAACACTGCCCTGAATGCAGAGAACCGAGGAAGACTCACTCTGTGGTGCTCTCACTGCTGATCTTTTTGTCCTGTTGCCCAAGCACTGGTATTTATGTTATGTTTCCTGAGCAGGCACACTGATTTGAGCAGGGTGTATAACTGGAGAATAGAAAGTGAAGGAAAGCAAAATGAAATGCATCACTTGGGAATCACTGTTGGGGGAGCAGCCGGCACTAGGGCTTGGAAAGGGGTTTCCATCAAAATGGTGTATCTGCACAGTGACAAAGGATTGAGGCTGGATCTGCAAGTGAAATCTAAGCTGTACCAACACTGCTGAGAGGCAGCACTCCTGTAACAATGCTGATTTTAGGCATTGCTGGGAAAGAGAGAGAAAGAAAATGCTGCCTTTTGACCCAGCTACAATGGCTCTAAACAGAACGAATGTATGCAGCAGTGGTGTCATGCTGCAGTGCAGTCAGCACCTTGCTTTTAGTATCACTGCAGTTTATACTGCTGATGCACTGAATTCAGCATTTATTAAATATAGAGAGTGCCTAGTTTCCTGTAGCTGTATAAATCTGGGTTCAATATACATGTGGGTGTATATAGACTTACTGTATCTTTAACACCAGTTCACAACGCTTGTGTAATAATGGGCTCATGACAGAAATCAAGCTTTGCCTTTGAATGAATATATCTTTTATAAAAGGAACCACAGTGAAGCAGCCCAATGAGACATGCAGTTGGTTTTTCATAAGGTTTTATAGTGCTTTCATCCTCCTGGGATGTGTGTGCTTCCCATTAGTGCATTCCCCACCACCCCTGCCATCTGTCACAAGTGATTTGCTCTTTCTCATCTCCCACAGAGGAGAACTGTTTCTGGACAGGATTTTTTGCTTGAGTTTCTAATTCTCCTCGCAAGTTTTTCCTTTCCTGCTCACTGCTTGTGCTGGGGAAGGCAGGGCTAAGGATTCATCCCTTGCTCTGGCTATGGGGGTAGGTGACATCTGTGCTCTGATGAGATGCGGGGTGGCATTGGCACCTGGGGCTTTTTGCACATAACAAAAGCATTCCCAGATCTTGCCAGGACCTGTTAGAACTTCTGGTTCCTGCTGTTCTTTACCGATTTAATGGGTCAGAGGCAATCAAGGCATCTTAGTGGAAGTCATAGAATCTCAAAATGACTTGGGCTGGAAAGCACCTTACAATCATTCAGTTCCAACCCGCTGCCATGAGCAGGGAAGCCTCACACTAGGCCTTGTCACCCAAGACTCTGTCCAACCTGGGCTTGAACGCTGCCAGGGATGGAGCATCATCATTCCCCTGCACATGATCTTGGATTGTAGCTTGAAAGGATTGATGCTGAGGGAGCTCTGGCTTCCCAGCCTCAAACCCTTTGAGAAATAGCAGCAGTGAGGTTTTGAGTCTGAGGCAGGGCTCTCTTTTGATGTAGTCATCTCCCCAGTATTGCTTGGCAGCAGTGTTGTTGAAACCCTCACCTGTCATCTTGTAGGTGCCAGTAGCAGAACTCCAGTCAACCCCTACAAATTATCCATATGGAAGATTTTATTCCTGTGATGGCTTTTCCATTAACAAGAGCCAGTTCAGGCCTGGGGATGAGGGTGGGCGCATGGAAAGTTACCTGGGAGTTAAACCTGCATCTGCTTCGAGTTTCATTACCACATCTATTCACTGTCACATTCACTAAGAATATACTTTCTTCTTCCTCAAAATCTTCCTGTGAAGTCGTTTCCACAAGGGCTGAGTCACTGTGGGGAGTCTTATAGCACGTAATCACCTGGGGGATTGTTTCCTTGGTGGAATAGCTAGAAAATCAAATATGGCTGGCCACTGGGCAGAAGAAGAAATTCCTGCCTGTATCCAAACCCACGGAGAGGTAAGGCATGGCTGATGGCCAGATGCAGCAGATGAGCCAGGAAGGCCAGGTGGTTTGTTTCTATGACCACCACCAGCGTGGTGCAATGCACCACTCAAGGCTTTGTCATCATCTGCTCCTTCGAACGCGTTTCCTTCTGAGCCAGCTTAGGCTTTAGCTCTGAGCTAAATCATGTCAGAAAGGTGTTTCATATTGTGCTAATTATCATTAAGGAGCAGGGATTAGCTGCCTTTCTTGTACTGCATGGGGATAATTTGGCATTGGCATGACTTCTGAGTCTTTCTGATTGAAGTGTTTGAAAAGCTGAGGTCATGGCAGGGCTCCTTGCAAACATCCCCTTCAGCAGCGCTTGCTGGACTGCATTTCCAAGGCATCTCAGAGTTTTTTGACTTTTCTCAGGCAAAAAATGGGGGAAAAAAAAGGGAAAAGGCCCCAGCTGAGCTTGGAAACCTTTATTCTTGGTTGAGAGCAGGTTATTTACTGTTCTTTGTGCAGGAGCAGTTCCAAGGCTGTGAGTTTCGCTGTGTTCATCATGGCTCCTCGGCACCACAAAGGCTTCTGCTACACCAGAGGGGCAGAGCCCCCCCGTCCCAATTCTCCTGTGTTGGAGAGGTGATCTAATCATCTTTGCTACCTGGGGAACCAACCAGGTAGATGCTCTTAATACTCAAGCAATCAAATCTTCCTCCATGTGCTCAGAAAACCTCATGTGTCTACTACCTCTGGAGGCAATTAGTCAAAGAGCAGTCAGAGTGGGCTGCAAAGTGTCTACTTGTTGCTGCAGTAGTTAACCAAGAGGCTAAATCAAGACTAAAGATGTCGAAGTGCGTGTTGAGGGATGTAAGCCCTATTTCTAGCTGAGCTGCCAGCATGGGGAAGGTTGCTTTGATGTGTGAAGTAGGGAAAAACTCCTTATATAGAGATTTAGATTCGATGTGGGTGGGAAATCTGGGAAATCTCCTGATGGAAGAATGCTAGTCTTGGTATCTTTCATAATAACATGAAATAACTTAAATATGAAAACTTCTACTTTCGCTACAACTGGCATAATATTTCCTTAAATCACGATTCTCTGGATCTGGTTATTGTAAAGGCCTTTTCATCTTCAAATGGCTTTGCAAATTTTATCTGACTGAATTGCCTTAGAAACACCGTAACTGAGGGCGAAATATTACCTTTCTTTGTGTCCTCCTAGGTAATACGTTACTCTTTCATCCTTATGTTAGATGAATGACTCTAGTTCTCCATAAAATTTCTTTTTGCATCCTGGTGGGAATCCCCTCTGGAATAGTTTATCATGAGCTGTAACATGAATATGAGAATAAGTTTGTCTTCCTTTCAAATTTTAACCTCAAAGTTTTCTTCTGTCTTGAAGACTTCCCTTGGCAGCCATCGTAAAAGACGCCGTTAATGCCTCTGTCAAACTATGGGGAAGGGTTTCATTACAGCAGGCTTGGCCTAGGAGCCGATGTTAATCTTTCAGCTTCCCTTTAAAACAGGATCTCAATGTGCGCTAGTGTTATGAAGTTAAAGCTGTGTAACACATTATGGATCCTGGTCTATTTTCTATCACCCGATCGTCTCTTTCCAAGGAATGCAGAGGCTTTACTTGCCTCCAAGACAAGACAGCTCTTAAAAATGCTGCTGGCACTCATCTTGCTTGCTCATTTATTAAGGCAAATAGGCAGCAAAAGGGACTGTGGCTCCCTTTTCTCCTTTGCATTGCCTGGAGGAATACCGGAACTGTGAGGTATATGATATAGTAGCTGTAGCACACTGGGAGTGCGTCTGGGGCTGGTTCAAGTAGAAGTCACAGGGCTTGATACAGAAATTATCAGCTGAGATTGTTTGGTTTGTGTTTCACAGGAAGCTGGATGGGAGTTAATAACAGTCCATTCTGGTTCTAAAAGACTACCAAAGTTATAAATGTGCAATCTAGGCCAAGCGTCTCTAGTATTTGTGGGCAGCAATTCTGGGTGCTGGAGGTTGTGGCTGCATGGAAATCTGATGGGTGGGAAGATGCATTGGAGTTAGGATGCATGAAGATCATGCATAAATCCTGGTGGCTTATAGGTTTGGTTTTTTTCCCTGGCATATGAACATGCAAAACATTTATTTGGCTTAGACTTACATGGTAACAAGGACTGTTTTGTACTGGGAGACGTGTCCTTCTCTGAGAGCCCTTAAAAACGGGTGTGCTCTGTGATATGTAGGTGCTCAGTACTGCATGCCTTGGACAGAGGAAGGGCACTGTGGAACCGCACCTGAGGCTGGAATGCAAAGCAATAGAATTTAGTGGTCATGTCTACAGGGATTGAATTGGTCAGGGGTTTGTACCTGTTACATCTACTGTCATTGTAAGCAAAATTCCCAGCACTGCTGTTGGATGAATTTGATGTCCTGAGCAACTGCAAACGGGGCTCTCGGCATCTTTCAGAAGATGCGGGATGCAGTCCTGTGTTGTCCTGTAATGATAGGTCAAGGGGCAATAGGTTTGAACTTAAACAGGGGCAGTTCAGGTTGGATATATGGAAGAAGTTCTTTACTGTGAGGGTGGTGAGGTGCTGGCACAGGTTGCCCAAAGAAGTGGTAAATGCTCCATCCCTGATGGTGTTCAAGGCCAGGTTGGACAGAACCTTGGGTGACCTGGTCTGGTCTGAGATGTCCCTGCCCATGGCAGGAGGTTGGAACTGGATGATCTTAAGGTCCTTTCCAACCCAAACCATTCTATGATTCCATGATTCCATGACATGGAATGAATGTGAATCCTCTGGCAAGGGGACAGGTAGTGCTGGCTTAAACGTTGGAGGAAGTCTGGGTGTATGAAGTTGTGTGATGTTTGAGGTGTGCATGTGTGTGGTTGTGTAAACATGGGCCCAGGGGAGGAATGTTTCTGCACCCCTGGACAGCCCAGATGTCCATGGGAAGAGTGTGCACATGTGAACTGTGTGGGTGTTGTTTGTATAGCATCACAGTGGAGTGAGCAAATCTGTAACCTAACCTCCTCACCGGCTGGGCCAAGCTGTGAGAAAATGGGTAAAGCCATGGAGAAAGAGGATACACAGTCCGCCTTAGAGGTAAAGTTTTTCCATTTGACTTCAACTGCAGTTTGAACCATGTCCTAAGTTAATAATATTTACACCCATCTAAGGGAGGAGGCCTTTGGTTCTGTAATGAGTCTGCACTTTGCTCTGCTGTACCTTTTTACTTTCTGAGTTTCTCATGCTCTGGACAACCTTGGATGGGTATTTATAGAGCAAGAACGTGTGAATCCTTCACCCTTCAAACATGTGCTCGGCCTTAGGAACTGTGATGATTCATATCCTTGTCTAATCACCATTGATTATATGCGGAAAACTTGGATAAATCTTCTGAGAGGCTTAAAAGGAGATGTATATCTAGATCCCAAAATTGCCATATGGGTTGTGACTCATTCCTTCAGATGCTGTTCATAAAAAATCAATTATATGGTCACTTTGGCTACCAGGAGGGATCTTTTCCGTCGGCCATTTATTTCCTAATTCTCTACTTTATGACTCTTAGAAAATCATAAAATGCTTACACATTAAATAATATTTTTGGCAAGAAACATCTTCCGTAAAGACAGATCTGTGGTAGTTTGTTTCAAACCCGGCTGGGATCCTAGAACATGCTGAAATTTTTAACATTGATGTGCTAAAAACACCTGGCAGAAGAAAGGGGAAATGCAAAGCATCTGGAGGAGAAAAGTGAGGCTGCAAAATGAGGAGGGGGGGTTGTTTGTCTGGTGGTTGGAGCATGGTTGCATGCTTGACTCCCTCATTCCTTGCCCAAGTCGTGTTTTCAGATCTGATGGCTACAATTAGAGAGCTCAAGTTCTTGCAGTGTGATTACATACCACCTTGTGCTGTCTGTGTGTGGTTTCAATGCCAGGTGACAGGGAAGGGTTGAGTGGTCTTCCCAGTGCGAAGATGGGGTCAGGAATCCAAACAACTTCTCAAAGTCACATATAACCTCCTTGTCTCCACATATTACCATCCCTGGCAGTGTTCAAGGCCAGGTTGGACAGGGCTTGGAGCAACCTGCTCTAGTGGAAGCTGTCCCCGCCTGTGCCAGGAGGTTGGAAGTGGATGAGCTTTAAGGTCTCTTCCAACTCAAGCCATTCTACAATTCTACCTATATAGGTGGCTGTGGCAGAAGCAACTATGTTGACTGCTGTAGATTACCGTGCTATAGGCAGAGTGATTAAGAGATGCTGAGAATCTGGTTTGTGACACAAAATGCAACTGAGGGGTACAGAGACTTTATAAAATGATGTAGTTCTTTTTGTAGTCATCTGATACTGCAGTTTGCTCATGCCTGGGAAATGGGAGTATCTTTATGTAAAGCTGAGAGTTGCTATTCATTCTCTGGTCTAAACCAGTTGAAAGACTGGCACTGACTGCTTCCTACCTATAAAATAAGCAGTCTCTTTTCTGCCTTCTCTGTAAATCGATTCTGCTTTTGTGTTGAAGAATCATGGGTCATCACTAGCAGCGTTACCCTGCTGAGGGTGGCAGGGTGGTGTGGCACTTATGGCACTTCTGCAAACCTCCAGTTCCGGATGGTTTGTGATGGTGTTGACCTTGGGCTATAAGTATTAATAAAAAATATGAATTTAAAAGGAGGAAATCTGGAATGTATCCTTGTCAGAAAGCATTGCAGCTACTACAGCTAACAAACTTTATCTCCTGAATATGAAGAGATTGATTATCTCATAGCAGATAATCCTCATAGCAACCTTTCTGTATCTGAAGGGGGCCTATTAAAGATGCTGGGGAGGGACTCTTCATGAGAGACTGTAGTGATAGGATGAGGGGTAACGGATTCCAACTTAAACAGGGAAAGTTTAGATTGGATATAAGGAAGAAATTCTTTCCTGTAAGGGTGGTGAGGCACTGGAATGGGTTGCCCAGGGAAGTTGTGAATGCTCCATCGCTGGCGGTGTTCAAGGCCGGGTTGGACAGAGCCTTGGGTGGCATTGTTTAGTGGGAGGTGTCCCTGCCCATGGCAGGGGAGTTGGAGCTACGTGATCTTAAGGTCCTTCCCAACCCTAACTATTCTGTAATTCTATGATTCTATCTCAGAGGTGCTCACTGTGTGTTTGCTCTGAATAAAATACAGCTTAGCAACCAGCTGCCTGTGCCTCCATATGTCAACTTGACAGATCCACCAACCTTTCCCGAAAGCCTTTTGATGTCGTGTGGCTGGTGGATGGCTTGATTAGGAGTCCCTCATGAGATTCAGGTCTGATCTTCAGATAAATCTCTTTGCGTGCCTTGCCCTTGTATTTGCATTGCCTGCTCCATGTGTAGGACATCCATCGACAGAAACCCGCTCTGGAGCAAATGTTACCCTAACATAAACACACTGCTAGATTTCCTGATTTTATTTTTCTCAGGCAGTACATATAATCTGTTTTTTTGTCCTTGCTCAGCCCTTTGAAATATTGCTAGGCTGCTCACCGATCTTATCTTACACAAATATTTACACGCAGTTGTACTTTGTGATGCATGATTTAAATTGCCTTTGCTGGATGAGTGTGATCCAGCCCTCTGGTCCTGGGGTTGTGAAGAGGCCAGCCCATGATACATGCCCCATGGAGAATTCTTGCTGACTCAGCCAGAAGGCTGCCAGTATCTCCCAGAAATAACCCATATCGCCATAAAAGCTTCTGGCCATCTTCTGCCACCTTTCTTTGTGTAGCTTGATCTACTCTCTGCTGGATGAACACAGTGTTGCTCTTGCCTACAGGAAGCTGTAGATGATATGAAGCGGTGGCTTTGTTAACCAGTGAAATTACTCCACTATCCTGTTGTTTGCAAGGGCCTGTGGGATAGATGGGTATGACTGGGTGAGACAGGCTGGTGGGGCTGCCTGTGGCAGTGCTGAAGGGGTGGGATAGACTGGGAGCTTCCAAACAGCGTTGCCCCAAAGCCCTACATTGCACAGCACTGAATACGGAAACAGCATCTCACTAAGGGATACTGATTTTTAATCACAATAATAATAATATCTAGGCATCCCTACCCTGACTTAGACTTTCTAAAGCAGCAGGAAGAGGCGATTCTGTTTTTGCAACATCCCTTCAGACAGATATTAGAGAAAAGTACTTTAAAGCATTCCACTGTAATATTTGGGTGCTTTCACTCAAACAGAAGCCATGCGTTTCAAGCAGAAGTTGCTGGGTGAGACTATAGTCTCTAAAGGGTCAGAGTGAACATTTGTGACGGTTCCCCTGCCCTTAAAATGTATGCATTTGTGCATTTCTGTATTTATGAATGCATTTTTCTGTGCGTAAGTCACTGGGCACTATTTAAAGTGAGTCATCTGAAGGGAAAGATGCATCACTCCTGTGAGCTTTTACTGGAGGCTCAGAACTAACACTTGGTCAGGAATGGTGGGGAGGTCACTGGCTTTGACTTTCTACTGTTTAACCCTTTCTTAGGTGTCCAAAAGTCAACCCTGCTGCGTTAATATAGTAATCAGCAATCTGGCCTGAGCCATGATGCTGCTTACGCTACTCATTTTTAAATCCCAAAGCATAGAAGGAGTTAGGGGGAAAGCAATGGATCCAACCGATGATAAAACAGCTCAAAGTAACTCTAGTGATGGGTGATTCTGTTTTTATAGAGGCCATCAAAGTTCACCAAAGCCCATTAAGGCTTCTGAGCCAGGTCAATGGGCTTTGGATCAGGCGCTTCGTCAGGATGGCTGCGTGGTGAGCTGTGCACCTAATACACTTTTAATGAAAATGTTATCCTCTGGAGCGAGGCCAGGTACAACCATAGCAGGAGCAAAGACCCTCCATTCCCTAGCAATCACAGGGAAAGATATTGCAGCTATTTCATAAGCCCGTGTGTTTTAGAAGTCTATGAAAACCAGCCCACATCAACAGCGGAATGAGCAGACTTCGATGTGGACACGTCATTTAGTCACAATTTAATAAGGCTCCTGTATCAGACTTTCGTAATGAAACTTTAGGGTAGAACCAAACAAAGGGGTCACTGTGGGAGAGAAGAATGTAGCCTTTGAGTCACAGTTTCTTTTTAGGGTTCACCGTGTTTCGTTTTCAGTAAGCTGCTGGTGAAATGAAATGCTTTCCGCATGCCAACTGTTACCTCATAAATGGTCCTTATGAAAAGTGATTTGTGATCACAAGATGATTATCGGCCTTCTTGGCCAAGCTCCTGTGAGAAGTGTGAGTTCTTCTTCCCTCAAAGAAACCTTCAGGTATTCAGGCCTTTAACAAGTGCTCCCGAGAGGTGTTTAGGGCCTGGGTGACAAAAGGGTGTTACTTTAATAAGACAGCAAGCTGTTGGGAGCTAATAAGTTGGCCTGGGACAAATATGCTCAATCTGGTGGTCTTGGTTGTGTTGAGAGTACGTGGGAGCAATGGCGTATCAGGCAGGGATGACTGCCTGCACTGAGGACCAAAACCTGCTGTGCCTAATGATGCCAGAGGATGTTCATCCCCATTGGGGTTAACGGTCTCCCAGATCTCCATGTTTTGGGAGGTTGGTGTGTGAGCTGGTAATTCACAGAGAGATGAAGATGGCAGTGAATGGTCTGGAGAGCATCAGTGGTGATGGTGTGCAGAGGACAAAGGTGTCTTTGCTGTCGGCCTGAGCCTCTTGATGTTGCTATTCCTCTTGCTTAACAGATTTCTGATTATAGTGTGGTCCATCCTGTCTCCCTATTCTGCAGAGCTGAGGTGGGGGCCCAAGACCCGTGGGGTAGGGGCATCCCTCACCCCGTTACAGCTCTGATGGGCAGCATTGGCTGAAGATGCATCTGACTGTCTCTGTCAAAAAGAAAACCCAGCCCCTGAGGCTTTCCAAGGTGTGAATTTAGTTGGTTCATGCAGCACCTGGAAAGCTTTGGCCCAAAAGGACAAGCTGGAAAACAGGGAATTTGGGTTTTGTTTGTTGCTATTTTTTCACCCATGCCCTGTTGACTCTCCCCAGATCTGTTTTCCCAGAAGAGTCTTGTTTGCTTGTTTTGGGGTGATAATAGCTTTTTTTTAACCAACACTTGAGCCATGGTGTGTACTGAATGTGTCTCCCATGCTGGAGAGGTGGAGTCCTGTCTTCAGTATTTGGCCATGGAGGGGCTCATTGTTTCTGAATTAGCAGAGCTCTCCTGGTGTGCTGTGCATGGCAGCATGTTGTTCCCAATGATTCCTTCAGCCCATTCCTGGGGGACTCCAGCTATAATTTTGTCCTTTGTTTGTTTTGTTCTTGCTTGATATTGCGCAGGCATCGGGCTGGACGGTTGCTTTTTGTGTGCTGGAAAAAATAACTGAACTCTCCAGTGGTTCTTGCCACGAGTGAAAACTGACTGGAGGAAAAAGGGGTTTAGAGCTGTTTTGGCTTGTAAGGCTCTTAGAGGCTGAGCTTTGCATTGTTGTCATCTCTGGCATGGTGCTGCGAAGCTGAGGGCAGCCTCTGCTCTCAAGGGTGTGGATCACCACTGTCATGCGTGGCCGCGTTACTTGCCAAGCTGCTTTCGACAGCCGCCTGCCCCCAGAGCTTGCTTGGTGTGTACATATCCCTAAGTCCCTCCTTAAAGCTCTTTGCTCGTGTGATACAGGCATAAAACCATTGATGGAGCTGCTGTGACCTGGGCAAAGTTCATCCAGTGTGTACTGTGTGCTCCTGTTGGCCTTGAACTCCCCATCCAGCTGGGCTGGTCCGGGCTTGCTTGCAGGCGCTGTTGAGACAGGACCTGCCTTTGCTGTATGCTCTTGTTGTGCTTCTGAGCCTGAGGCTTGTAGCTGTGTAATGTTTGCCTTCAGTTCTTTTCCTTTACTGCGTTGTTTCTGCATATCTGTGTGTATGTCTAACTGTACATATAAAATATATATAGGTAATATCTATGCTTGCACACAAACCTATTCATAACACAATATTATCTATAGACAAAGTATTATAGTATATAGGTCCTAATAAATCCTACTTGTCTCACAGTGCCTGGACAGTTGGCAATTAAACTACAGCCCCGTGGCAGACCAAACAAATGCTATGTGTTGTCTTGTTTTTACCTGCTGCTGAGGGCATGGTGCCCCTGGGTAGGATGGAGTCAGTGTTGCTTCAGCTCAGCTTTCCTGAGCTCCAAATGTGAGGATTAAACAGGAGGAGTCATCTGCACCCAGCTGTCTCTTCTAAGCAATAGCCTTTGCACGTTTGGCAGCCTTAGGCAGTGTACACTTAAATTACAGGATGGACACTGGGCAGGCAGGTGTCCTGACTCTCAATAGCATCACAACAAAGTCTCCATAAGTGTTATCTTGTAAGTATTAAACAAGGACAACTTTGATTCGCTTTATCATGCTCTAATGCTGCAGAAATTAGAATTATGAAACCACCACTTTGTTCTTTCTGTTTCTGTTCACCAGTTAGTTGTTCACAGTGATGCAAGGTGGATTGAAATCCTGCCCGAATGGAGCACTGTGAGAAGGTGATTTCTTCTGTCCTTTCCCTTTAAGGGAAAGCAACAGGATAAAACACAAATGAAACGGACAGGATTTTTTCTGCATCCCAGGGCTCTCACAGCTTTAATCTCCTCTCAACAATGTGCTTTATCTGTAATAATATATCCAGAGCTGCTCTCTAACTAAAGCTGTCAGGTTTCCTTTGCTGCCTTTCCTGTGTTGTGTGAACACTCAGAGAAGCTGCTGCCTCCCTGACTTCAAATCAGAAGTGGCTAACAAACAAAGGATGCTCTCAGATTCTAACCCAATTTGTTATAAAAGAAATAGCCCTAGATGCAGTCAAATGATATCTAATGACGAGAATCCCTTATGAATTGCAGGGTGCAAAAAAACACAGCTGCTTGAGGGGGGAGGCTGTGTGTGATGGGTATAATGGGACAGGTATTTTGTGCATGTCTGCATCATTCTCCCCATCACTCCCTCATCTTCTGTAGTCATCCTTTCTAGCAAAGCTTTGCATGTTATCTTTGGCCACTCCAAGGGAGGGTAGTATATCCCTGGCTACATCCAATACTAAAAAAGCCTGGCTAAAACAAAATATAACAGTTCTCAAACTAATCCTCGCTTTCTCATTTTTGCATCAGAAGCAGGGCACTTATCCATCAGTGGCTCCAACGCAAGTGTGGTGAATTAAGAGGGCCCATTTACAGCGTGTCCATAAATATGCATTGCTGCTCCTCAGCCTAGTTTTCCTGGCAAATTCTTTTGCTTTCTCATGTGTCATAATATCTTCCCAAAGCTGCTGCTGAACTGCACCAGCCAAATGCCTCTGTAAAGACTTTTGCAGAAGCTGAGGTTATGCAGCCTCTCCTTAAATCAGAGCTGCATTGTTTGGAGTCCATCAGCCTTCTGATGTGATGCTAGTTCCAAAAATCAGCCCCTTTCTGGATGCTGCAGGTCCTACTACGATGCTACTAAAGCTCAGGCACCCAGATGCTGAGTCACCTACTATACCTTTATGTACCACCACAGCCCTGGCATTAGGTTGATTTCCAGCATGGTTGAACATGGTTGTTCCAGCTTCATTTGGTGCACATCAGCCAAACAAAATGGGTCCTGGGTGTTCATGAGCTGCCTATGGTGGAGGACATGCCTCTCGTTTGCTAGGGCTGGGCTCACTCAAAGCTCCAATGAGAGCTGTACATGGTTGGAGCTCTGGGGAGTTCATGTGTTGAACAAGTTGAAAAAGAGCTATAAAATAAGGCATGGTCAGTCTCCACCAGTGGCTAAAGCTCTCCATAGGAGGAAGAGACAGCACAAAGGTGGCACCTTACCTGGCTGACAGCAGCATGTCTCCCAAGGGAGTATCTCTCTGTCCATCAGCTCTGGCTTTCCAGGAAACTCTTCTCCTAGGAAGCCTTGTCCAAGGCTGCCGAGGTCAACACAAACAGCATCTCTTGCCTTCAGCTGGCCTTGGCTTGAGCTCTGGGAATTCCCCAGCGGAGGAGGAGGAGGTGATCCAAGGACAGTGGCATGCGGCTTGGAGGGAGCGCTCCTTGTGGAGACCAGGATGCCTGTGACCTTCTGTCTTCTAGTAGTGGACAGTCCCATTCTCAGTGTGCCTTCGCTGGAAGGATTCTTGTAGCACAGGAGCAACCTCCGGTACCACGTCAGCTCCTTTTGGGTGTGATGCTCCTCCCATCCTTGGTTTGGGAGCAATAAGTCCTTCCATCACTGTTGCTACCGCTTGCAAAGCGGGCTGTTGGCTAACCCAGGCATGAAATAACCTCACCACTTAGCTGGGGGGGGGGGGAGGAATAAATAAATGCCAAAAGCATGCCAGTACCAAGCACAAGAAAGGTTGTTTTTCATTTATTGTTGAGATAGCAAAGATAGGGGAAACATGGGAGCAGCTCTGGAGGAGCTGGGCGGAAGGCCTCACAGCATAGGAAGTGTTGGTCAAATAAAAGTGGAGGATGTTTATAGTGTGAAATTGGGAAGTGTTTTCAGGATGCTGGTAGGGAAAATCAGCTGAGATAGGAGAAGGGAAAACAGGAATGCAGAATGGGAGAGGAGTGCCTTGTTTAGCTGTATTTATAGAAAACTGGACCATCCTCAAACCTGAAGTTCAGTCAGGAGCTGCCACAGATTTCTCTGCCTCATCCCTGCGATTCATGCTCAGGAAATGATGTTATGGTGTGTGCAGGGCTATTCTGGGCCTGGAGGCTGTTTCAAGAAGCATCAGCAAGGCCAAGCTCATCACTACTGTCACAGATGGACTTTGTGGGGGTGAACTTGGCTCATGGATTTAGCATATTTAAGCCATCTAACAGCAAAGAGCAGTGGAGGAAAACATATTTTACAGGTCTGCCACTGAAGGTCTCAATACATTGCCTGAGGCATCTCTAATGTAGCTTAAATGAAAGATCCACTTCTTCTTTTAGCAGGGCTTGTAAGACCCCTGCGGATGGCAAATGGTATCACTGCACTGACTTGCAAGCTGCCTTGCACAGAGGTGTTGGCACTAGAAGTTCTGGGGGCTTTTTTCTCTGTCTCGCCCTACGCTTGTAGTGTGGCACAGGTCAGTAAAAACAGTCTTGTTAAACATCAACAAATTCCTGGAATGCAATTCCTAAGCAGAGCTCAAAGGCTACGAATGATTAAATACCCAGTACAAGTGAAGGGAAATAATCCTTCATGAGCACTGCGGTCACTAAAATTCACTGCTGCGGGAGATCATCTGCATCAAATGTCCTGGCTGCTATAACTTTGTTTTTTAAGGAATGTTTTAATTTCACACTCATCCGTGGCCTCTTTAGGTTAGCCAGGCAACGCAAGAAGTGTCCTTATTCACTTTTCAAGGCATTGCGTGCCTCATGGGGAGGAATTAGTCCTTGTCTATGAGCAATAATGACTGAGTGTGGGCATTGCTGGAGGGGAAGGAATCACTTTCTTCATCACTGCATTTCACCCACAATGAGGGAAAGCTGCTCAACACGATAGATGTAAGCTCCGATTGCAAGCGCGGCTGCTATTCCCATATATTTGATTTAACTTTTAGTCAAAGTAAATTGTTTTTCAAATGCAGATAACGCGGCAAATGGCTCCAAAACTAAAACATGAAAAAGCAATCTATCAGGCATGTCTGTCAGCAAAACAGACGCCATCCCATAAACCTGCCAAAACAGCCCTTCGCTTCAAACAATCAAAACTGGAAGGAATGAAAAGGCTCAGCTTTAAAAACCTCTCTTTGGATGTTTAAGGAAAAAAAACCCAACCCGGCTCTCAATTGGTGTAATTTGGAGTAGGTTAATGTAAAAATGAAAGCCATTCCATAAATCTTTTAGTGGAGATCAAAAGCAATGAGTGCAGGAAACCAGAAAATTGATGATACGACATTTTCCGACACTCTATAACATTCGTATTATTCAGAGAACTGCCAACTGCAATTGTTCAAGTAGTCTTTTAACTGATGTTGTTGCTTGAACTCATAAGCCAGCCACTGATCTCCCCAGGGAAAAGCATATGGGAAGACAGTAGCTCAATTAAGAGTAATACGGTGCGTGGCTCTTAGTCCTTGGTCGAGCCCTTGTGCCAGAAAGCTCTAAGTATGGGCTTAAATTTAAGCCTGTGCTCAAATTTTATCTTTTATGTGCATTTCTTGAGTGAAATGCCCCAAATACTCTTGAATCCCTGTTTGGAAATGGGCTGCTCAGACTGCAGCTGGCCATGCTCAGAGGTGGCACCTACTTTCTCCTGGGTGCATTGGGCTCTGCAAGCAAATCTGGGTGCTTTCCATCATTGATAAATCTTGGTTTCTCTTTGCAAAGCCTGATTTGAAACCTGTCTCCCTCTAGTGTTGCAAACACAATATGGAGGTAAAGGGGTGTCAGAGATTTAACGTCAAAGGCACTCTCCTAGTTAAGCGCGCAGAAACCAGATGTCAGCGAGCTCTCCCCATAGCTGTGCACCTCCACTGATGACTAGAGGACAGGGTTTGGAGGGATTTTGGATAGGGAGGGTTGTGCTGCAAGCTGAGCTGCTGCTGGCTGATGAATCAGCCACATTTTGGCTGGGTTGTGTTGTATCTTGTGCTCGGCTGCAGGAATAGTTTCTCTGTTGCGTGCCGGCGTCTGTGCTGACTGCGAGTCTGGCATCCTCTTGCCTGTCCTGCAAATTAGTGACATCTGAAGACAATGAGCGATGAAAGCAGCATTATGAAAAGCTCACTTGCATGGAAAGAAACATACAGGAATTGGAGCCTTCCCGGGTGAATCACACAGGTTGGGTTGTGCCCTGTGACAGGGCCAGTGAGAGGTGGTAACACGGCATCGCTGTCCCCTGGTTGGGCTGCTATAGCTGATCTCAGCAGATGGGAACAGTGTGCGGAGCAGCGCTGAAGATATGATTATTTAGCACATTTTCTTTTCCTTCCCATTTGATGGGGCAGTGATGCCTGCACCTTGGCTCTGGGCTCACAACGGACAAGATGTGCCAGCCTTGGGTTTTTTGGACCATGGCATTTTACCACTCATTAATCCTTTTGATTTTAGCCTTCTTTGAAGCCCGGAGTTCTGATGTTCTTCAATGTTAAACACTAAAATCAGACATGAAAACACCTCAACCAGTGCAAAAGTTTAAACTCCTTATTCACACACCCTGGAAAGGCTTTCACTTGATATGCTGACAATGACTGACTTTATAATGTTTACCTTCTGGCAATTATCTCCTTCTGCAGTTGATAGTGGCTCACGTTTTCCTGGTGCCAGGTTCCATTTCCAACCTCAGTTGGAAATGAAGTGGGCTGTTGGGTTTCCCTGCCACACTGCAGCATGCTCTGGGCAGCCTGTGATTTTGATGGTAAATATACAGAGGAATAAAATAAACATGTACCAGAGCAGTGCACACAGACACACACATATGATAAAAAGTCTGGTCTTTCACCTAATTTAGACCAGAAAATTGGCATCCGATTTTATTGTTCAGACCGACTCCAAGAACACAAACATATTTTTTCCTTCAAAACAAGAACTGCCAAAATATAAAGAATGATATCTGCTGGTTTGAACTAATTAGAATTAACTGTTTCCTGGCTGCTTTCTGTGGAAAAAGTGCTATTTTACTCAGCCAATAGCAGCAACAGTACCATGGCTGACTTAAGGAAATGGGTGATGCAAGGGTTCTTGCAGCCTGTGGCCGTACTCCAATAATGGGATCATAGAATCACAGAATAGTTTGGGTTGGGAAGGACCTTAAGATCATCCAGTTCCAACCCCTCTGCCATGGGCAGGGACACCTCCCACTAAACCATGCCACCCAAGGCTCTGTCCAACCTGGCCTTGAACACCGCCAGCGATGGAGCATTCACAACTTCCCTGGGCAACCCATTCCAGTGCCTCACCACCCTTACAGGAAAGAATTTCTTCCTCATATCCAATCTAAACTTCCCCTGTTTAAGTTTGAACCCGTTACCCCTTGTCTTATCACTACAGTCCCTAATGAAGAGTCCCTCCCCAGCATCCCTATAGCCCCCCTTCAGATACTGGAAGGCTGCTTTGAGGTGCAGGAGGGACTTCCTGACCTGCACCTTTGGGTGTTTGAAACAGGAATAGTCTCTTTTCCAAAAGTCTCAGCCCTAGGATGCTGCTCTCCCATCTCCCTTGCAGCGTAGAGAGGCGAGTTTGGAGCTGCCAATCCAGACAGGGGATCATGGCAGGGAAAATGCTGAGCTTTCAGCAATTCAGTTCCATTTTAAGTAGCATTTTCTGTGCACTTTCTGCTTCCCCATATTCCCATCCAGCTGGTGAGTCTATTTGTATTTCTGGAAGTGTTTCTGAAAGGCAGAGAAAAAAGCCCAATCCTATTGAGAGCCCGAGTACTTCACTGCAATTGTTGGGATTAGAATAACATTGAAATGAAGAGCTGTGTCTGTTTGTCTTCCGGCATTTAGGATCCGTGTTTTCAAGCCTTTTTGCTGTAAACACAAGCCCTGGAAATTCATCTTGAGGTTCCAAAATAGCCAAATGTTGCAAAACTTGCCAGAAGGACTGAGGGAGCTGGGAGCACTGGCCTTGCAAGGGGATGCAATGGGGGAGCAACCCACCCGTTGCCGGTGGCTCTGCTCGGGATGTTGAAATAGGTGTAGGAAAAACAACCCCAAAAGCATGTTCTGTAAAGGGCTGATCTGAAGAATCACACTAAAAAAGCCACGTGTAAGGCATGGCACGTCGTATGGAGGAGCCATGAAGCTTATTTTTAGCACCATTTCCTGGCACCTTGTGTATTAACTACTTCCAGACCGAGCGCATCGGACAGGGGCGGTCAGAGTCGCTGGAATTCGTGTGCTGATTGTGCACAGCATGTGTGTGATGGAGTGCATGATACAACTGCAGAGCAGAAGTGGAGAAGGAAGAGGAGTATTTTTGATGCAGCTCCCAGGGGACCTCTCGAGGCGGAGATGCCTGAGCACTGCGGTATGCCACTTGCCCAGATGTGTACACCAAAGCAAACCTGGAGACAAGCTGTTCCTGGGAGTAGCCCACATGGACCGGCACGCGAGAGCATCCTCAGGGATGCTGCATGGGACCACTAGCTCTACCAGCCTTCTGTCCCTGTCAGCTGGTGTGCTGCAGAGGCTGTTTCCAGGGAGTCATGGTAGACAAGGCCACCGGGTTGGAGAGGTCCTGTGTGTTCAGGGGATCACATCAGTGGGTAATACTTTCTGTTTGAATAGTTAATCTCTTTGTCCGGATGTCCCTCAGGCTAGATATATGCCAAAGACCTGAGCTGGCCCCCAAGAAACTAGATAAGGCAGATGCCAAACAGTAGTGGGGATCTGGTGGCTTTGCTTATTCTCATGTTTCATTAAAGCTTTCAGCAATGCTGTAAAGGGCTGATGCTCTCCCTCCTTCTCTCAGGCAGAGCATGCATGAGGGCCTCAGACCGTCATTTCCTCATAGAATTGGTTATATTTGATTTATTCAATGTTATGCCAAGCTGTGTAAAGTTTGTGAGAGGAGACAAAGTGCTGGGAGAGGAGGAATCTTCTAGGAATAGTGTTTCCTTGGATGACCTTTAGGAATACATTGAAGAAGCTGTGCAAGCAGTGGAGGGAAGGATAGGGGAGCCCTCTTCTTTAAGGAAGATGGACATTTTCCTGGAGCTGTGGATATTTGTCTTTCCCAACAGATCCCACTTTGGTGGGTACCACAGGGAGGGATCTTACTTCCCCTGCCAGTCTGCTTTTGCTGCTGGGTCATTGAGGAAACCACTAAACCAGCTGAGAGAACATTGATTTTGGGTTGCTGGTTTGTTTGTTTAATGATATAGTCTGCTATGAAAATCTGGGGCAAATTAAGGGAAAACAAAGCAAAGATTTTTCCTGGGAAGAAAAAAAGAAAACCAACCTCAGAAACCCACAATTGTGTTTCCTAACTTGATGGAGAGAAAGCAGCAAGCACAAGCTCAGCCCTTGCCACCACCTGCATGAGACTCCTTAATTCCTGGGTCTAGAGAATAAGTGATCCCACAAAAAAGACCCCTGGCAAGGCGTCAGGAGCTCCCAAACCGTGAAAAGAGGCTATACATTTTCCCCCTCCTTTGCTAATTTTGCTTCCCTTAAGGCTTCCCTGGATTCACCCTCCTTGCTGTGATTTTCCCCTCTGATTACAGAGGTGATGAGGGAGATTCCCATTCCCCAGCATCCTCACACCTGGCTCTGATTTCTGTGCAATTGATGATGTGCCAAGTGTCAAGGCTCTGACTCCAATTCAGGTGTCAAATGAGGAGAGGTGGCTCATGAAAGATGGTCAGCTCCAGGGGAGGGTTCAGCTGCCAGTTTACAGGCAACTAAAGCTTGTACAAGTAGTAGGTTAGGGAGCTGTGAAAGTGGACCATGGGCAAGGGGAGAGTCTGGGCTTGCAGGAGATGCCTGGGCTGATGGGATGGAGGCACTGGGTGAGAGCTGGGGAAGCCTCCCTGCATGGCTGCATGGCTTTGGTGGCTGTAGGACCCCATCTCTAAAGAGAAATAGAAAGGCTTTGCTATCCTGCATCAATCCTGGGAGCCGTGCCTGTGGTTCAGAAGCAGCAACTTTCCTTCTGCTTTCTATCCCTGCTTCTGATTTGCTCTGTCACCTCGGGCAAATCATTTAACCCCGGCTTCAACCTATTTTACGGGGATGTTGCAAGGCTTAATTAAGGCTTGTAAAAGGTCTTGAGTTCCTGAGAGGTGCCTGCTGGATTAGGGTGATTAATCATATGTTGATGGGAGAGATATTGTGGGGGTAAATCCCAGCAGTCAACAATAGGGCAGATGATATTTTTCCCTGGGGGAATAAGACAAGGGGGTTGTAAAAGCATGCACAGATCAGATTTATTCATTGTGGATATCAAGTTGTTGAAGCTGGAGGGAGGCTCTGTGGCCAAAACCACAGAAATCTGACTGCATGGCTGAGATAAAGACATTCTGAATTTCCACAGATATCAATCAAAGATGCATAAATTCGGGTGTTTCCCCCCCAAACTTCAGAGTCACAAAGGCAAACAATTTGCAAAACGCGATGTTTTAGGAATAAATGTTTGGTGCTTCCTTTGAACACCATCCTAACACTCTGAGAACATCCGCCATTAGTATTCATTGCTGTAGAGCAAAAGGGAAGATTATTCCGAGGAGGAGGAGGAAAAAATCCCTGCACCTTGTGCTGAGCTTTATGCATTTCTTCGCATGATTGCTCAATTGCCCTTCCATATAGAAAAGGAGAGGAGGGGGAAAAATGTGGGCTCTGTGCAGTTATTTGCAAGGTGACTCAGTTCTCCTTCTTTGCGGAAGAAAGAGGGAAGCAAACTCGCCTCCTGAACTCTGTGCAATGGTTTTTGGCTTATTTGGGTTTTGACCCAGTTCTTTCCTCCTATAACTCGGTCTCCTTCAACAGACTGGCCCCTGATTTACACCGGCATCCTGAAAAGGAGCTGGTGCTTGGAAAGCAAACCAGGCAAAGGCTGAACAGGCTTTGATCTGCTTTGAATTCAGCAGGCTTTGCCCCAGCAGTTGATGGTTACAAAGGGACAGGCCCTGTGCTGGGATGGATCTGCAAGGATTTGCCTTTGAATACCAAGGAGGGCTCTCCACAGCCCCGGTGACTGGAAGGAATGCAGCGAGCCCTTGCACATGCAAACAAGGGTGATTTCATTCCCTTTTCAGAGGCAGAGCATAAATCAATATTGTTCTGTAGATCGCTTGGCTTGCCACATTTTTTTCCTTGGGGAACATCCAGTATCCATGTATTTATGGGGAAGGACGCTGCAGGGGAGAGGGGATGGCTGTGCCCTCTGTTTTCACCTCAATATCCAGCTCAGTGAAAACTGGATTTTATTCTTCCAGGGAACTAAACAGAGACAGCCAAAACCAGAGATTATCATCACTAAGGAATCCTGCCTGGGGAGCTTCCACCAACCAGGAGAGCAGTTAGTTGGAGATGTTTTTAAGCATTTTTTTATGGCATGGCAGTTTTAGTTGAGCTAAATGAAGCTTAGTGCAGCGGGGAATTCAGCATCCACATGTTTAAAAATCTTTTAAGATTGGATATTTAACTCCAGCAAATAATCAAGTCCCAGGAACAATTTAGATGAGTAATATATTAAAACCAGGCTTATAGAGATCCAAGAAAAACGTTGGAGGATCCATAGGGGTCATTGTTATGCACTGCAGGCTTAAATATATTGACTTTTACAACTGCAAATGGATGGTTGCGTAGTGGTTTCCACTGAAGAGCAGTTTCAGTTGTGATAACTCACACAAAGTGAAATTCAGCCTTGTGCTAGGAGCCGGCATGAGGTCTAAGAACTGAGTGAACTTAATCTTTATCTCTCTACAAACATTACAACTCTTTAATCCTTGAGGCATGCCATTCCTGGGAGGACCCTGCAGAAAGGATGCAACAGAGCAGGGCAGGAATCAGATTTGTTATTTACGGAAAAAATCTGAAATCAGAGAAAACACATTCTGGAATTACAGGGAAAAAAAAAAACAAAACAAAACAAAAACATTTTCCAAAGGGGAAGAAAATCTCAAAAACAAAAATAAACTGATTTTTTTTTTTCACTGATGAAAGTGTTTTTCCCTGCTCAGAAATTATATCATTGTACTGCAAGCGAAAGGGAAAGTTGCGGTGTTCCAGTCAGAGTAGCGTCAACCCCTCCATTTCAGGAAAATGGGAATACTTTTTGCAGGGGGGATTTCTTTTTGACAGCGCAATTATGAATCTTACAGATTCTGATAGAAAACTGTTTCTTTTCCAGTGGGGGGGGAAACCCAAACAGCTTTCTTCTGGAAAAACCTCTCTGTTAAACCCAAACTGCCTACAGGAGTTTAAGATTTAAAGTCCATAGATAGGAAATATAGAAGGGGTTTGAGTAGGTAGGATGAGGCCATAAATCCACAAGCTTCCCCATGGCACTGTGATCTGTTCTTCTGTACCATTTGAAGAGATGCAGTAGTGAAATCGACTGTCACAGGGCAGTGCCTTGGAGTCACTGGGGTTTCTCCTAGGGATTGTTGCCTACACCAAGGCCTGCTGCTTGCATATAATCATAGAATAGTTAGGGTTGGAAAGGACCTTAAGATCATCCAGTTCCAACCCCCCTGCTTTGGGCAGGGACCCCTCCCACTAAACCATGCTACCCAAGGCTCTGTCCAACCTGGCCTTGAACACTGCCAGCGATGGAGCATTCACAACTTCCCTGGGCAACCCATTCCAGTGCCTCACCACCTGTACACTAAAGAACTTCTTCCTTATATCTAACCTGAGCTGTCCCTATTTAAGTTTGAACCCATTACCCCTTGTCCTATCACTACAGTCCCTAATGAAGAGTCAGTCCCTCTCTGGCATCCCTGTAGGCCCGCTTCAGACACTGGAAGCTGCTCCATGCAGCTTCTCTTCTCCAGGCTGAACAGCCCCAGTGTATGCAAAAAAGCTGTGTCATCTACAGAGCAGTGTTGGTTTTCATTTGTTGGAGTTCTACAAAGTTCTAAGATTTTACTAAGGTGATTTGAATTAATTTTTAATCAATTTTATGTCCTCTTGCCAGAAAACACTGTTGATGAAACTGGGTTTCCATTGGCACCAGGACCTAAACACTCAGCAAATAAAGCAGCATGGGAGCTGTAATCAGCATGTGAAGAACAGCCCCCGGCACAGCCAGATCCCCTGAAGACTGCTGAATAGTTACATTTCTGTAATGCTTCCTCCTATGACGTGGTGTGACAGCGGATATTTCCTCCCTCAAGATGAATTTGTCATTAACAAAGCCAGGAGAGGTGACAGTGGCAGAAGCAGGGCTTGTAATCACCTTCAGTAGCAAGATATTTTGCAGGAGCACAAACATCAGAAGGAAAATATTTTGCTTTATTCCCCAATATTCATTTCTGGTCCATTGGAAGAGCTATATAGCTTGCTAATGAGGGAATTGGGAACCATGAGCTGTAATCCTTGGCTGAATGAAGCAATGTGCTCGTTACAGCTGTCAATCATCTCCTTCCTGTCTCCTATTTCTGATCTGTAAATTGAGGTTAATACCCACTATACACCAACGGTGCAGGGAGGATTAATTAGACAGCATCTGTAGCACTGTGATCTTCTCTTTGAGTGATGGTTGGAGCTCCTGAAGACACACGAATGTCTCATTAGAAAGCTGTTTTCTATTGCAAACCTGAACATGGGTGCTTCAGTTCTGAATCACTGAGATGCTCTTGTTTTCATCTGAAAATTACCAGTATGAAACAAATGTTTCTGACACAAGGGGAACACGAAGGAAAACTGACCTTTGAAAGGTGTGTGCAGGTTTACCTGTGAAGGGGATCAGGGAGATTTTTCTTAGTGAAGTAAAAATCCTAACTCCAGCATCCCAAATGCTTGGCAGCAGCGTAATCATGACTTTAATAGAGCACTTGGTTTTCCTGTTACAATAAATGAGGTCTGCTCTTTGTTAAAAACAAAGCAAAGGGGAAGCAAACAACCCACAACCCCAACCCTTGTTGGTGTCCAGGGAAATGGCTTCACTATTGGGCATATCTCAAAACCTATCCAGGAACCGTGTGTTCTCCAGCGGATTGAATTTACCCACCAGTCACTTGTTGGGCTACATTAGCAAACAAAACAAACTGGCTGACGGTTTGTGCTGTACTGCACAGCAAAATAACACCACTCCCAATGGCTTTTCCAATTCCAGGCATGGAGCAGGAGGCTTAACTACTTATTGACTCGGCGCTGCTCACCCAGAAAGGACCCAACCGGATGGATGGCCCCTGACCTCTCCTCTACGCATGGCCACCAGTCAGACTGCCACTTGGGTGTCTTCTGCATGGGGAGATACAAACCTCCCACCTGGCAAGAGTCCAGCCCTATTTTTATTCCATACTATGGTAAGAAATACTACACTTCCCTGAATGGATGACCTCGAAGTCACATGTGGGTTAAATAGAAGCATAAGTTATCTACACTTGCAACCATGAAGCCATTCTCTGGGAGGAAAGGGTAAATAAACAAATCATTTATTAGCAAGTAAAATTGTTTTTTCTTTGAAATGCAAAAATGTGCTCACTGGTGAGTGATGTTTTTAGCTTCACCCTTCCCTCTCACCAGACAGAGTCCAAGCATGTCATGAGCAAAACTGCTTTCAAGTCACCCGTCCAGCTGGTCTGCTGTGGGGTGGTGTTTGTCTGGTTAATCACTTAGGGCAGCACTCGAGTGAGGGGAGTTCAGCCACTGACACTGTGGGTAGCAGGGCCAAAGTGACTGTGGATATGGAGCAGCAGCAGCTGAGGCACCCCAGTGCCCTGCAGCTGGGGCTGGAGGGAGGGAGGATGAACCTGAGTACCACCAAGGTGGATGTGGAGGCTGTCCACACAGAGCTAATGGTGGAGCAAGGGAACAGGTCTGTGGCATTTGATAGACATGAGGTGTATCTCGAGAACATTAGATACTAGGCAGAAATTCTTCTCTGTGAAGGCCTTGGCACAGGTGCCCAGAGAAGCTGTGGCTGCCCCATCCCTGGCAGTGTTCAAGGCCAGGTTGGATGGGGCTTGGAACAACCTGCTCTAGTGGAAGGTGTCCCTGCCCATGGCAGGGGTTGGAACTGGATGAGCTTTAAGGTCTCTTCCCAAACCATTCTATGATTCTATGAACATGCTGTTTTCTCCTGTGAAGCCCTGACTTCCTGGGAATGGGAATCTCTCTACTGCCATCATTAGCCTCTGCTCCCTGCTCTGTTACAAGCTTACAGACAGGCTCTGAGGAGGGGAAGGTGGATGAGCTGTGCTGTGATGGTGCTCCTCCACAGACCATCCATGATGGAGATGTCTCCCAACTCCCAGCCTTGTTCAGTTGCTCTGTTGGTGCCATTTCATCTTCCTTGTCTGGGGAAAGTGGTAATACCAGTAGCCTGCAATAATCCTCAGCTTCAGGGCCAGGAAATCACCTCCTCCGGGAAGGAGATGGGCTCCAAGGATGGCCTCCCCACAGCGTGCCTGGCAGTGCTGGCATACTGGTGCAGACACCATCCCAATTTGCTTTAAATCTTCTCTCAACCTTCCCTGGAATGATCCTTCAGTTTCCAAAGCTTTCATCATTTTTCCACCCAAACGATTGCTACTGCAGTGTGTCAAAGAAGCTCACAGACTCCCTGCCTGCTCAACAAGCCTCCGTCCTTTAAGCCCGCTCCTGCCAACCAGCTCCACAGGGATATCCAGTGTGTTAACTAGTTCATCCATCCTCAGAAAGCTCCTGTGTCACGTCTCTGCTCTGTGTCACAGGCACACAATGAACAGAGCTATACATCCAGCAGGTCTGAAGATTCACTCTGGATGTCTCCTTTGATACCTTGCTGATGCAGTGAGTGTAGACACACAGCTGATCCCATGACCTGGAGGGTTCTGGCGGGCAGTAGATGCCTTTACATCTCTGCTGCTTGACGCTGCCAATTAGGCAATGCCGGGGGGAAATTGGGCTGAGTTCTTGTTATTTCTGTCCTTTGTGTGTTGTCAGCCATGCTGGTGAAGCTGTCACTATGCTTGCTGCTGCCCCGCAGGAGCGTGGAGAGGAGTCAGTGAGGAAAAGCAGCTATTTTGTGTGCTGAGGAGGTGATTAAAACACGAAACTGAAAAATATGATAATGAAAGAGGGTAGTTTTAGATTAGACATTAGGCAGGAGTTCTTCCCTCTGTGGGTGCTGAGGCGCTGGCACAGGGTGCCCAGAGAAGCTGTGGCTGCCCCATCCCTGGCAGTGCTCAAAGCCAGGTTGGACAGGGCTAGAAGCAAGCTGGTCTAGTGGAAGGTGTCCCTGCCCTTGGCAGGGGTTGGAACTGGATGAGCCTTAAGCTCCCTTCCAACCCAAACCAGGCTGTGACTCTGATTCTAAGAAGATACGTACAAAACACTTAGGTCTTGGAATAAACTGTCCTGAAAGAAACACAAATCAAAAGTAACAGATACATGCACATCTCTTGCCATGGTTGCTGGAGCTCCAAAACAGCTGTTTTGGGACTGAATCAGCTGTGATTTATAGAACTGTTTTCAGGATCGTATCATTGGGTATTTCTTAAAAACTGCCTTTTCTCCAAAGAATGGACTCGAGCAATAAGATTCCTGACATTCCTTGTATCGTCCAGCTGAGACCTGTGGTACAAACAGCATTTTTACAAGGCTGTTTTGAAAAGCAAGCTGTGTTTGTTATTGAGCCCTCTCTCTCTCCATCTTATTTAGGCTTTTCTTCTTTCTCTACTGTTGTTATTTATGAGCCTGAAATGGGTGCTTCTGTTGGGAGAGGGATTGCTCCATGAGTAAAATTGTGGGTTTTGGTGGTCTGCAGCTTCTGAATGAATACTTGGAGTCAATAAATGCACTACCACAGTTTCATAACTTATCCATGTGAGGATTAAAATAAGCTGAGGAAAACAACAAAACCATTCTGTTATTTTAGCTGCTGCTACCCAAACCTGCAGGACCGAAGCAAAAGTACATCTTGCTTTCTGATTTAAATAGCTCTCATGTATTTTTAGCCTTGTGGCCAGTGTGGGAGTTATGGTTGAAGCAGAGACAGGGAGGCCATGGCTGGGTCTCCTGGGCTGTTAAATCCTTTCTCTAGTGGTTGCTTCAGACAGCAGCTCAGAGCTGCTGCATAGGATAGAGGGGAAAAGTGGGAAGAAGTAGCATGGGTATCAACAGCCCCAGGTGAAACCTCTAAACTGGAAAACAGTGAAATGCATGCAGCCTATTTTCCAATAGGTTTTGGGGGAATGGGAAGGAACTTTTCTCTGCATCTTCCTGTATTTCCACTCCGACCCTATTGCTCCCTGACAGAACCCATGTGAGGACACATTTCACCTTGCAGTGTTTGTCTTCCCTTTCCTGTGACCTGACTGGGACAAAAGAAGCTCCAGCAAATACAGCAGTTGTACCGTGAAGCAATTATAGAATGGTTTGTGTTGGAGGATACCTTAAAGCTCATCCAGTTCCAGCCTCTGCTGCAGGCAGGGACACCTTCCACTAGAGCAGGTTGCGCCAAGCTCCATCCAACTTGGCCTTGAGCACTGCCAGGGATGGGGCAGCCACAGCTTCTCTGGGCAACAGATGGCCTTTTTCTCTCCAATACTTGGCTCCAGCCTTTCTTGCTTCTTCTCAGTCGTAGTTTATCTCACCCAGGCAGAGGTGAGGGCATCTGCCCCACCAAACGTATGGTCCTGAGTCCTGGGCTTGCCTGGGGCACTGCTGAAATGATGCAGAGGCCAAACATCAGATCTGGGTTTCCAAATGAACTTCTGAGAAAGCTCCTGGATTTCAAGCACTCCAGCCCATGGAGCTCTGCTTGGACCTCACAGCCACCCTTAGCATGGGACTCCGAACCTCCCCAGAAGCGCCGGCCCTGCAGCCAGGGCTTTCTGGGCTGTGTCTTTACACTGTGTGTTTCTCAATGCCTACTAAAACGAAAAGGCCATGAAGACATTACCTCTGTTTACAGAGAGATAGAAACAAACACGTGCATTTGCGAAAGCAAATGTCAACACCATTGATCTGGAGCTGGGTTGTTTATGATGAAGAAAGGTTAATAGTTAGTGGGAGGTTAACTCCCTTTGTTTTAAGGTGCCTAAAATCACCAGACTTTACAAAATAATATGGTTTTGATTAAGAAACGTCTGATGTAACAAAAGCAAAGTCAGAGTTAATACGTGCATAGTTGCCTATTAGCCTGCCTTTGATTGTGAAGTAAAACTCTAATGATTGCAGTAAATCTGTTCATTTATGAAATAGAGAGGAAACGTGATGTGCAGGAGAGATTAGAAGCAAGGGAAACAACCCTTCTACCGAAACTGAATGCTGAGGTTCAGACTGACTGAAATCAGGCCTTGCTGCTGGTCTGAAGCTACCAAAATGAGAAAGCAAGGTGTGAGGGGGAAAGAAACAGAAGTTTTGCAGCTTCTTGAAGAAAGAGTGAGCCACGTCCAGCCCACAGCTCAGACTGGGCAGGTTTGAGTCCAGTGAGTCCTTTCTCGTGCCTCCAAGAGTGGACCACAGAGCAACATCTCATCCTACAGGAGCATGGAGCAGCAGCACCCCAGTTGTAGGGTGAAGGATGGTGAGCGGGAGCAGCTTTGCTGGAGGAATCAGGAGGAGAAAAGGAGGGCTATAACGTGGTTAGCCTGGGTCTCAGTGGCAGCAAACAGAGCAGGACTCTTCTCTCTGTCCTCCCTTGCATCGCATGGGCTCCAGTGGCTGTGGGGCTCTGCCTGGAGCCCAGGGCAGTGCTTCAGGCACACTTGCAACCCAAACACCTTCTGCTGCCTTTGTGTATTGCACCCCAGGCTGCTGAAAACATATGTTAAAATGAAAAATTAAGGGTTTTTTTAAGATATCAGTCATGCAAATGGCTTGCGAAAGGACACTGACATCTCTTTATTAACCTTTTTATGACTGCAAAATGAACATCCCAATGGGATATTCTCATGCTGGGGTAGGCAGGGGATAAGACCTCTGCTGGGCATTACCCTGCAAGAGCTCAGCCCTGGGTGGGATCTGCAGCATCACCTTCTGCCTGCACTTGGTGTCCCTCGGGACTCATAGAGAGGGGAAAACCGCTTTGTTTTCCAGCCAGGTTTTTTGTTTGCAGGCAGGAGGGACTGTTTGATCTCGCAGCGATGGGAAAAGCTGCAGCATTTGGATGCGCTTGGAAAGTGCCTGCTTTGGCGGTGGCCCTGATAAGGAGAGCGGTGGCTTTGAAGGCAAAAGGAAGGCTCCAAGGGGGACCCCGGGGTGTTTGAAGGAGGGGGAACCCCTCAGCGGACAACAGCCTGGGCACAGAGCTCATAACACACTCTCCAGGTTATCTAAATAGCGTATAAATCACTGTCAGGGCTCCATTTCCTCTGACGGGGACCCGTGTAAGTGATTAATAACACGCAAACAGTGGTACTTTGTGGAACTGCAGTAAATTTTGTTATAACTTCCTTCCACTTGATAAGCACTTCCATGGAGACAGAGGCGCCTGCTCCCCTCCCATCCGCTGCCCGCAGAAGACCCCGAGATTAGGGAGGGCTCCAGTGCTCCAGCCTGTTTGTGACCGGCGGTAAGCCATGAAAAAGAGCATTTTTGCTTTGTTTTGTTGCACTGGATGGAGCCTCTCGTCCTCACTGGCTGACCCGGGGCTGCATCTTGCACACCTGCTGGTTTTAAAGCCCCATTAAATGTCAAGCAGTGTGTCAAGCACATAGTGTTGGGATGCACAGGGGCTACAGCAAGAAGAAACACTCCTTATGAGACAGATGGAGAAAGGCCATAATTGTCGGTGTTTGGGGTTTGGGAAGCAATAAGAGTGATTGCTGATCACTCACCACTTTGCCCCATTGTCTTGAGGATTCACCTGTAACATTTGCTAATGAACATGGTTCTGCATGTGAGATGCTATTCTTTTTTCACGTTACTCTATATATTTCAAGTGGGAGTGAAGGTTTCTGGCAGGTGAATGTGTAGGAGCAGTAAGCCCAGAGCAGGATTGGGTAGATGCTCGCAGGTCTGCAACATGGTGCTTGGTTTTTGTTACAGTGGGGATGTAATTTCCTATTGCTTTATGTCACTAATAAAGGATTTTACATGCTAAGTACAGGAAGGTAGAAATCCCTGCCTGGCTCACCCCCAATCTGAATAAAGCGTTTCTCCCCAGTGAGGTCTGTACAGGCAGATTTCAATGTATGTGGGGAGATGCACAATGGGTGATTTAGGGTCTAAAGATGTAAAGTGTTGGGAAAATCATAGAATCCCAGGCTGATTTGGGTTGGAAGGGACCTTACAGCTCATCCAGTTCCAGCCCCTGCCAAGGGCAGGGACACCTTCCACTAGAGCAGGTTGCTCCAAGCCTCGTCCAACCTAGCCTTGAGCAGTGCCAGGGATGGGGCAGCCACAGCTTCTCTGGGCACCCTGTGCCAGCGCCTCAGCACCCTCACAGGGAAGAACTTCTGCCCAAGAGCTCATCTAATTCTTCCCTCTTTCATTTTAAAGCCATTCCCTTGTCCCATGACTGCAGGACCTTGTAAAAAGCCCTCTGCAGATTTCTTGTTGGCCCCTTTAGGCACTGGAGCTGCTCTAAGGTCTCCCCTTAAGGAGCCTTCCCTTCTTGAGGCTGAACAAGCTCAGCTCTCTCAGCCTGTCTTCACTGAGCATCCCATAGATTGGATATGTCATGTGAGTTCCGGGCTTTGATATTGGTCCTCCCACACATTGTTTATAAAATGATATTCGTTTTGTTTTCTAGTTTTTACTGCACTACACGAGGAAAAGGAGAAAGGTACAATTTGTGTAACAGGAGAAGGCTGCAGGGAAAAGCTGAGCCCCATTTAATCTCTCCGTTGAGACCCAAGCCCATAAGTTTGGTTTTGCCACTGGAAGAGGCATTCATGTGTGGAGCTGGGGGGTTGCTTTGGCTTTTGGGATAGCTGGGGGAACTCACAGCAGAGTGTAGGATGGATTCAAGTGAAGGATGGCCCAGATGCTGCTGAGGATTAGAGGTGACCCTGAGCAGGCGCCCAGGACAGATACAGCCCCTGTACTGCAACTTAACACTGTGTGGTCCATGAATGAACTTTTTCCCCCCTTTACTTCTTGGCTAAGCACAAGCGAGTTCCTAGCTCTGGTGTGTGCAGATGGCTGCTCTTGCCTGGCATGGTGCCATGGGGATGCATTGCAATAACGTCTATTTTATATGAAGGAAAAAGCCTCTAGAGAAACAAAGCTTTGAAGCATTCAATTTGTAATGGTGCAAGGCTGGCAGCGAAAGCTGTGAATGAAAACTTGTGGGATGCTGAATGAGCCAGTTAATCTCGATGGGTTTCCTTATTTTTTTTTCCTCGTAGGCATTGAGTGTAGGTTGAATTTTCTCCTGACAGCCAAGTGCTGGGCTGACTGCAGAGCAGCATCTGTGTGCCCACACTTCGGAGCTCTTGGAAATCCTAGCTGTGAATGAATAAATTGCAAACAAAGCAGCAAGGCATTTTTGTTATTCCTAGAGCAAATCCAATTGGTTTATACGAGATAGAATAGCAAAGCAAACAGCACCTTCTCTTGGATCCTATTCTGAGTGTGGCTCCTGGCTGCAATGCGAACACGTCTGCTGGAGGTTGTGCTTGGGCATCCTTGTCCTGCAGGACGGCAAGTAGCTGCTCAGGGACCTCACTGCAATGAGCTCTGTCACTATGGGGCCCATGTGGAACCAGAGCTGCCACCAGCAGTGACTTGGTGGCACTGTTCACTGTCAGATTTATCAGTGAGTGCAAGGCCTTCAAGGGGTTGTGATTGATGTTTTCCAAGCTGAGCTTCCCAAAAATCCTGCTTTTTCCTTCTTTTTTTCTTTCTTTTTTCTTTTTTTCCCGAGCCTGATTAAGTGTGAAAGAAGTTTGGAATAAAAACCTTTCCATCCCAACCTCAGAGATCTTATATATCAAAGCAGCACGGATGGAATAGAAATAGAGGAGGTAGGGAGGATGCAGCCATGGTCAGGGAAATGGCATACTGGCATGGGTGGGATTCCCATCTCAGATACGGTGTCAAGGAAAAATGAAAAGCTTCAGAGGAAGAAAATGATTTGAAATAAAAAGTAGGGAATAAATAGGACTTAACTGGAGGTTCAAAGGAAGCCCAAGGTTTCCTACAGCACGCAGCAATTGTAAGGGATGATATGATCTTTCTTCCTGTTGCCTCTATGTAAATGGTATTATGAATGCTTAGACTAATACAGTTTTGGCAAGAGCGATTCCTACCGCAGTCCAAGCCACAAACACATTTCAGGGAAAAGGTGAAATCTATATTTTTAACCAAAAAAATAAAGTATTCCCAGAAAATGCTGGGGAATTTTCAGTAAGTTTCCGAAATGCTTTTGTGAAGCCTTCAAAGGTTTTGTGGGTTTTTATCCTCTCATCCCAATCTTCACGCAGCTGAAGAGACACCAGCATTTCTGATGGAGCTCTCACTCAAGTATGTTCTCAGGAAGTCAAGCCACAAAGAGCTTTTCCAGAGGAGATTTCCTTAGACAGTTTTACACTGAATTACTCAACCCCCCACCACAAAACATTGAAGAATCTGCTGAAATCTGAAAAGAGAAGAGAAAAAGGAGTCTGAAGGATCACGAAGAAACAAGTATCTGCTGTCCCACAACAAAGGCTTTTATGTCAGCGAGCCAGAAAGATTTGTGTCCTAATATATTCTGACACAGAACAAAGCAAGTAAGTGAAAAGCAAGCGGCTGCCAGATCTGTCTTTTGCATGTCCATGTGGTAATTCAGCCTTCTTTTGGGGTTAGTTTTTATTCCCTATGTTCTGTGGTGGGGCTTTGGTCAATGTGGCCAGGGGACAACACACTTCTCCATGGGCCTCCACTGCAGCCCCTACCTGGCCATGGGGACGGGGAAGGGAAAGGACTGGGTTGTTTTCCAGGCAGGGGTAGGTTTGGGAAACATTTACGTGTTAGGAATGCATGACCTCTCCCCAACTCTCGGTTAATATATCCACCACGCTTTGGGGTTTAAAATCAAACCTCTTCACGCTTTTGCTGTTACTGCGGGCTTTCTGTAGATGCTCTTTTCTATTGCATCGCATCACTTATATCAAAACCAGATCAGAAAGAATTCTCCTTGGCCCTTTTTCCTGGTTTTATGACTGTGAATTTCAAAGCACTTCAGGATTACACAGGGAGGGGGGAAATGGTACTCGAGGCCTTCATCTAAACTGGATTCATTCCTGTCACCAAAATGCATTAAGCAAATAATAAATAAAGCACAAACTAATTCCAGGCAAGACAGATGGATGTGATAGTTGAGCTTTGGATGGTGCTGGCCATGCTGAGGCCTTGCAGTGTATCTTGAGTGGGTAAAATGTACATGACGCTGAATAAAATTTGCTTTTCACACAAGTACCATGTTTAGATGCTTACATGGACCTCGTGAAACACTGAAGTCTCTCCTCTAAGGGAAAATGCTCATGCATCCAGTTGTATCTTCAGAAGGGCCTGTGTTTGCCGGAGGGAGAAGTTGATTGCTCAGCGTTAGCTTGGTAGAAGAAGAAAGATGTGTGAGAAGAAAGACAACCGTTTATATTTGCTCTGTAAAGTCCCCTTCTGTGGGACAAATGGGAATAAAAAGAAGTTAAAACCCTTGCAAAGGCTGAGCCATCTCTATCCCTTTGGATCTGCACTCCTACTTGGAAGCACCAGGGCTTTGTATGCCTCTAACTGAACCACGGGCTTTAGGTAATGTTCAAGCAACTCCCAGTATACATTTTTACCATAGAGATGCCAAAAGACTTTTGAAAGCTCCAAAGAAAAATGTGTGTTTTACTCAAATGGGTTTTTCCCCAAATCTCTGCAATCTGAGCTGTGACTCACCCCCCAGCTGGTGCGAATCAGCACTGGGCTAACGAGCAGAGAGGAACCATGCTCATTTATGTCTCTGCCAGCACAGCCTACCTTTCTGGTGTGCCAGAGCCACCAGCAACTCCAGCTCATGCATTCTGCCAGAAGGCCACCAAGGATGGGTTTGCTCAGCACACAGCAGGGACTTCCAGGTAATGCAGTTGTTCAACTTCTTTTCTTGGCTTAGAGGCAGGTTATGTCTGCTCACAGTATTTAGTAGAGTGTTTTGGGTGTTCCATGGCAGGGGGCTTGGAACAAGATGTTCTTTAAGGACCTTTCTGAACCATTCTAGGATAATTCTGTGGTTAGGATGTTTTGATGCTGTTTTGTGCCTTTGCAAACTGTTTTGTGTTATCTGTTGTATACATGCTTGCTTTATAATGATTTTGGGGTTTCTTTGCTGATTGTGGCAGTCACATGGTCTTTGTGACTGTGAATCATTATGATGCATTGACCTCTTGTTTCTTCAGTCCCTTTGGAGCCATGTCTGGAGATAGTACCTTGGTAATAAGCAACATGTGCAAAGTGAGGCTCAGGTGCTAGGAGGGAGCCTTGGTTTTGAAAAGCCCTGGCATAGCTTGGTCTGTTTGGATAGACCTAGTGGTTTGGACAGTCCAATGACATCCATATGCAATGGTTTTTCTTGATTCACAATGTTGAAACTAAAAACCGCTTGCTTTTAAACTTTAAGCCTCTGCATGCATTCCCCTGAGAATGAGCATTTCTGGCAAACTCTAAGTTCTTAAATATCACTTCTCCAATTACATTCTCACAGGTTAGTATTTATGCAGGCCTGGCTTTTCAAATCCACGGAGCTGGTACTGGGCTGAGGCTTAATGCATTACAGGTGGCTTTTGGTGCTTTGGGCTGTCTGACCAAACTGGTTCCAGATGGCCACACAGTATGAGTAATAACATCAGCTCATTAAGTTGCAAGGTTTCAACTACAATCACAGAATTATCAATGAAATAAAAGCTAACGGCGTATCAGCTGCACCCTAAGCCATAAATAGGATTTACAGCGAAACAAAAGGCTTGTTTTGAACTCGGATCTCTCATCATTTCGATACTGGGTGTCCACATAGGAGGTTTATTCACTAGCAAAAGAGCAAAAGTCTGCCCTTGTGCTCTCCAAAATATACTCCTGAAGGCTACTGCACTGTGGGCCTGTGAACTTCTGATTTTGGGAAAGCTTTTGATTGGGGTCATTGAAAATGCGCAGTGGTATTTATCTGTGATGACTTAGAAAATAACTGCAATGAGCCTAGGTCTTGGATCAAAGGGATAAGTGTCAGAAAGCCTCATTACCTTGTGTTTCACGTTATGGTTGCTAATGTTGTTCTTTGTGCAAGTTGTTATCTGTCTGTAGCGCTTATATCATGTCCAGCAGGATGGTTCTTGTAGAGTGCACAGGTGGCTTCTGCTACTTCAGAGCCTGTATTGAGTGTTTTGCTGGTGTAGATGTCTCTTCTGTTCAGAATCACCATGGGGAAACATGCCCCCGAGCTTCTAGGGTAGCTGGGGTGATGGAGATCCGTGGTCTTGGCTGTCAAGGGGTGTCTTTTGCATAAGGAATGTAAACAGAATGGAAAAATATGCACAAACTAAGTAATGCCTCTTTGAATTCTCGTGGTCCTTGAGCCAAGCAGGAGGCGTTAGTACACAAATACAGCAGCTGAAGTAAGTTCTTGACTCTAACACCTCTGACTTCTGGGTGACTTTGTAAAACTCCTGTCTTCAATCCCTGAAACGTGAGTGCAGCGAACAGCCCCGGGTGCCCCATCAGCTTCACTGGTTTCAGTGGGGTTTCTCATGCATGTCAAGTGATGTGGGTAGGTGAGTGTCTGCAAAATGCTGGCCAGGCTGGAGCTGCAATGTGTGGTGTGGGGGTGAACCCCTCTGCCATGGCACGGTCTGGGTGATGCTGATGGGGGAATAGAGGAGAGAGCTTTATGGTCCTTCTTGCCCTCTCTTTGGTTCTGCTAAATTTGCTGCGCCGACTCCCCGCCCCCCCCCCCCCCCCCCCCCCCCCCCAGGAAATCAGGACTTCATTAGTAGTAAAAACCTAAATAACTTAAAGAAAATGCATTAAAGACATAGTGTTGCATGTTTTGGAGCAAGGCATCTTGTATGTTGTGGTATAAATGATACCAGAATTGTGAATAAGGAATGTTTCCAACCCAGCTAAAATCACAAGCTCTTCTTCTCTGCCCCTCTATACCAGGCACCCAGAAAACCAGTATGCTAGAAGCATGAAGGTGTTTTGCTTCTAGCCATGTTTTGTGAAACCTAAGTGGGAAAATGGGTTTCCCAAATTTGTGGGAAGCCGGGAGAAGCTTTATATGACCCCAGTTTGGTCCTAGAGGTCCTGGTTGTGGTTAAAGCCTGGATCTAGTATGCTGAGTCATGCTGATAACCAGTGCAGTGATGTGCTTTGTTGCTACTCCGTGTAAATAAGAGACTCAAAATCAGTCCTTTGATAATTAGGCATGTTTTGTTTAGATTTATCCTACCTGCTTAGCCTCCCTAGCTGCAATTCTGTTATAAGGGCAAGCAAAGTTTATATCCATTTCTACCCCAAGGGTTGTTTATGGCAGCAGCATCGCGTTTGGATCATGTGGTAGTTCAAGCATTACAGTGTTAAGAGAAGGTGAGTACATCTATAGTGTCCTCGTAGTTGGGATTTAATTATCAACGTAAGTCATCCTGTAGGTAGTTCTCTCTCCATCCTGTAATTCTGAGGGTCTTGCAGATGTGCAGTATCAGTGCTTCCAGATGTTGACGGCCTTTTCAGAGTACTGGGCACTGGCCCAAGGAGGGATTTGGTATTAGGGAATTCTGGCACCAGCTGTTTTTCCAGCAATGTGTACACTGGGGAAATTATTGTGTGCGAGTGTAGTGCAGAGACACCACTGGAGGCTGAGCTTAAATCCCCAGGCAGGCACAGTATTGATCAAAAGTCAGGGCTGGGGGCAAGCACAGACAAAGGTAATGCAGTGATTTAGTAGGGTGGAGTGATTTCTGTCTCAGGCCACTACTATCCTATGTGCTTTTTGGGTTACAGTGCCTCCAGCATCACTTTTCCACAAGGAGCAGGTTTTCAGTGAGGTGCATGGTGTCACTGTGAGTTTTGGGGGCCATACCCATTCCTTCTGCTTTGGACACATATCCTGGGTGATGCAATGTGTAAATCACAGGCTGCTGTCTCATCAGGGTGATCCTGCCCAGGTTAAGACCTGTCTTCCCTGGGCACACATGTCACCAGTGGAAAGAGAAGAGAGCAACCCAGGAGACCTAAACCATGAGGAGCTTCTTGCCCACCTGTCCATGGGGTGATGGGTCAGGTATGGGATGGGTGTGCTGAGCTGGGAACTGCCTTGTACCAGTCAGCCCATCCTTCTCTTAGGTGCTTGCTATAAGCAGTGGGCACATGAGCATGGGTCTCAGCACCAGCAGCCAGTGCTGAGATGCATGCTCACGTGCCAAGCAGAGCATCACTGGAGGAAGCCTGTGTGCAGCATGAGGAATGCCAGACCTACCCGCCGTCTCCAGATCTGTCTGCCCAGCCAGGCTCTGGATCTTATTTGGATGCAGGGAGATTTATAAAGCATTCTCTTAATTAGGGGCCCCTGTTTCGACTAAGAAAGATGGGGAATGAGGAGACCTAACAGCAAAGCAACAGCAAACAGTAAAATGAAAGGAAAGGCTAGGGAGACCAGTGGCATGTGCTATAAAGAAGTAGGGGCAATAAAATACACCCATAAAAATGATGTGTACGCCTGTAGCCTCATCTAAGAAGGAGGAACAAGAGCATGTCCCTTCTAAGGGCAAACAAGAGAAACCCTTCCATATGTAAGCAATTATCAGAAAGACATGGGAGAGGTGGACAGGGCAGACAAATCCAAAAGCCATATGATATTGCACAGAAGAGTGAGGCTCGTGTAAAGCCTGGGAGTTCATATATTTCACAGCTCACAATGATCAGAGACTTTGGCCTGCTCCAAAAGCTGCAGCTGGGAAGGCTCCTCTCACTTGGGCCTCGAGGCCTGTGCACAGATGGCTAAAGCTCAGGAAGGAGTGCTGGGTTGAAGGGGTTGGCATGAGGAGGAGAGCTGGAGCCCTGCTTGGCTTTGGTGTGTGCTTTGCTTTGTGACCACTTTGCAGCTGGTCTATGCCACAGCAGCACTTAGCTGGGGCACTGGGAGCAATGTAGCTGTGCTGCTGCTTCTGAACCTCGGGGCCTCTGTGCTTTAGTCTGTTTTGAAGTGTGGACTTGTCCTTATCCCCTTTAAACTTGCTATCAATGTAGTGGCAGGATGATACTGCAGGGATGGGAGTCCCAGCGGCATTGCATCCAGCCTTCCACTTTTGCGCAAAGAACGTCTTGGTGTGTTCCCATCACTGCAAAGACTGTGGTGTGGTCTAGATCTTCCTGAGCTGCTTTTTTGCTACCTGGCCATGTACTGCTGCTCTGAAGGCCACAGCAGCCTGAAGCCCAAGGTGTTACCCAGCTTCTGTGCAGAACTTCTGTGCCTTGGACTTCATGGTGCTTGGAAGTATGGGAAAGATCCTTTTTGCTGGGCCCAAGCCCTGTGGTGTGCCAGATTAGCTCAGATGAGCACATTTGTTATTGGCAACTGATCTGAACCAGTTCTTTGAGCCGCTTTGTGTCCACTTGTAAAGAACATGCTGTGCACTCAATGCATGTCATCAGCTTACTGGTTTGGATGCATTTAACTTTTCTCCAAAGCAGCAGTTAACCACTTCTTTGTCACACATGCCCAAACTCCAGTCTGTCTAATGTGCCCCAAATCAGGCTAATATGTGGGTTGCTGCTTTCCAAATGTGTTGTGTTGCAAATGCAGGGATGTTCTCCTCAGGATGTGGAGAACAGCCTTACAGAAGTCAAAATTATTCCTGTTGCTATTCCCATTGGAGACCAGGCTGTAGTCCCTGGGGATAATAACATTTACTTGGTTTCCAGACCAGTAATTGGACAATCTTCTGCTCTTCAATATTCATAATAGGAGCAAAGATGTGGAGAAATTGAGTACCCAACTGTGCCCATCTCCTGTAAAGCCCTGGACATCGCTGCACTGGGCTGCAACAGAGTCTCTTGCTTTGCATCCCACTGTAATGCAAGTGCTGTGCTTGTCTGTAGCCTTGGTGGGACAGGGAAAGAATTGATTCCAAATGTGGGTTTAAGTCTTTCATGAAGGCTCCCTCATTTTTAACTGTTTCTTCAGGTTGGTCTGTGAAAGGAGCTGAACTGGTTGCGAAATGCATCACTTGTATATGTGCTATTGTCTATAAAACATTATTCTGCCCTGTGAGAAAGGAAAGTTCCCTTAATGCCTGAATGTGCCACGCTCCTTTATGTTCATGTGATTATGGGGTTGTTTTGTTCCTGAGCAAGCAGATGTTTTAGTGCTCTGAGGATCACCTTTGCTGCAAAGGGTGGTGCTTACACCTCTGAGGGCAATGGTATGTTCAGCCTCAGTAAACATGTTCTGCTCCATCTCGCTGAACACTGAAAGCAGAAACTGCTCTTGGGTTTCGTTGCAGAAGGGGCAGCTTTGCCAATATAAAGAAGAACTTGTTCAGGCGTCTGCTTTCATCTCCGTGCATTATCAGAACTATTAAAATGAGGAAAGAGCTCTTTAAGCCTCATTGGACAGTGACACTAAAAATACCCCAACAGCCTACTCGATCCCAAGCCCCGAACAACTGAAAACCAAAAACCAGCCCTAAACCCTAAGCCCCTGAAAACCCTGTGGTATCCATCACTGCCATGTATAATCACAATTAGAAATCCAAATGAAGTCTGCAGCCTGTCAGCTCTGCAGACAGATTTGGTGGTGATATGAGCAAAGCCAACCTTTAAAAATGACTGAATTCTCATTATAAAGATACATGATCCTTCTTCTCATTGAGAACAGTTGGGCTTTGCTTCCAGTGGAGAGCCAAGCCATTTATTTTATAGCTGCATTGTATGCTGTGCTGGGAATTGTTCCTGCAGATAGAGGTTTCTAGCATGTTTTCCCTATGTACTTTGTTCCACATGCACTGTGCCCTTTGCACATGCTGAGGGCTCTCCCATGAATTACACTTTGCCTGATTTGGTTGGATGGGTTTCCTACGTTTTTGTCCTATAAATTGGCATGGCCATGTGTTTATTTTGGTAATCAACCAGTTCTTTGTAAATCTGTGAGCTTAATCCTCCAAGAGAGGGAAATAAAAGGCTCAGTCTCTGTTTCTAACAATGAAGATAAGTACCTTTATTTTCATAACTTTTGGACATCTCTTTTCATGGCCCCCAGCCAAATCATGAGGTCCTTGCTCAGGCGAGAGCACGCAGATGTCGTTAAGTTCCCCACCAGGCTTGTTAGGGCATGGAAAAACTCTTCTAAGAGGAAGGATGGTCTCATGGTTTTGCCGTTGAGCGAGGATTTAGCTCAACTGGGCGAAGTTCTTGCTTCTGCCATATATTTCCAGTATGATCTTGCATGACCTCTTCTCCATCTGCTCCCCTAAAATCTCCTGCTGTTAAGCATATAAATCTCCTTGGTGAAGAGGCCCTCTTGCTGTGGGTTGGTTCATGCAGGAATTCTGGCTGAGGCTGTGAGGTGTTGCAGAGGCAATGCAGACACCAGCAATAGGATTTCAGCTCTGTTTGTGGATCGGGAATGGCTCCACCTTGCTTCAAGGTGATGGGATATAAGCCAGAAGCCACCTGAGCCTGTTAATGCACAGCTATATCCATAATAATAAATGTTGGATCTCATGTTGTTGGTCCGGGTGCTGTGGATGTCCAATTTGGATGCACTGGTTGTGGTGCTCCTTGTGCTGAAGGTGGCTCACAGCTGGGTGCATCTGGCAGTTCCCAGAACAGGGATATGCCCCACCTCTGGCAGTGATCAAGGCCAGGTTGGACGGGGCTTGGAGCAACCTGCTCTAGTGGAAGGTGTCCCTGCCGGTGGCAAGGGGTTGGAACTGGATGATCTTAAGGTCCCTTCCAGCACAAACCACTCTATGATCTCAGGTGTCACCAGATAGACAGTAACAAACCCTTTGAGATGTGAACTATGGCCATCATCTCTTTGGCTGCAGCATAAGTGCTTGTTCTTTAGGGTCAAAGTCTACACACCACTAAAACCCCATCCATTTCTCTATGCCTCTCACATCTGCTTCTCCTAAAATACCTTTTGTGGCATTTCTTCAAAAAAATTGAGTAAAATTAGTGTATGCTTCTGTAGAAAAAACACGTTCCCTAAGAGACTCTGTTTCCATTGTCAAAAACCCCTTTACAATAGGTAATCATGATGCTTCTTTTCTCTTATACCAGCCTTTACAGTCAAAGCAATATGTTGGCCATAAATCTTAAGGCTGGTTAATTCCTATGAAATTCTACTTGCAGAATCAAACGATTTTACTACACCATGTCAAATTAATGGCTGGGTGTCAACCGGTGACACTTCCTGCTTGAAAGATGACTGTGGCATTAAGAGGGATTTATTTATGCTTTCCGGCCTGATGATCATAAGGAGTGAAACTGAACAGGGAGGGTGGGGAAAACTCAGTGTTTGTTTCTTAAATAGCATCATCATGACATCTCTTTGGAGCAATCCCATGGTGGGACTTGGGTGTGCTCCCTGGATGCACGCTGACCCTGTTTTTGCTTTATGGCTGGTTGCTATGGGAAGGGAATTTGGACTCGTGGCCCTAAACTCAGCTCTGGTCCTGCTTCAGTTAATGGCCTGGTTTGATGAGAAGGGTGGTACTGTCGATGTGCCCCGAAACATAAGTCTGAAATCCCTCTTGCTAACCTGTCTTTAGATATGGTGAAGACCAAAAGGAAAAGAGCTGCTGGTGGTCTGGCTGATGCCTGGATTGAATGCTTACAGATTAAAGGAATAACTCGTGTTGTTTCATGCCACTGGACTTACGTGTGTTGATGTTGATTTGAGGAGGAGCTTTGCCTTCCTTGGTGCCTTGGTGGGAGTTGGTGGCACTTGATGGGATGCCAATTGTAATCTGCTTGTTAGTTTAACTGGAGTAAAATTGTGATTATTAGTAGATAATCATTTCATGGTGACAACCTCAAATATGCACAGACTTTGCAGAGGTGCATTGTCAATAGTCATGTTCAGCTTGGAAGCAGTCCACTGTCCTTTGTCCAGGTTTTTGGATAAAACACTAAAGCTCCATATGGTGGTTTGGGTGGAACAAAATAAGCAAACAAGGAAAATGAAGCAGTTCAGTCCTTTGATTCCTGGTGCTGTGATGTCCTTGAGAAATCCTTCATCAGGAAATAGTGACCTCTTGTCAAAGGGACAGCAAACCAGGAAAGACTGTCCCACTGGGAGGTTTACCTGTTCATAAGGCAAGTATCCTTGACAGGCCCATGGGTGGCTGGAGACTGTGGCCTGGATGAGTTCTCTTTGGCTTTCCTCATCCAGCCATGCAGGCAGATGGAAACAGCAGCTGCCAAGCACACCACACCTCCCAGCCTGCAATAACAATCACAGATCAGCTCACCTCTGGCCCACAGTAAGCGTCTGGAGAGGTTTTCTGTTGCCAGTCACCCCACGTTCAAGCCTATCCTCTTTGGCTTGACCCATAGCTGGGGATTTGGCCTTCGGAGCACTAGTGAAACGCATTGACAAAGGCCAGGCGGGGACGTTGGGATCGGCAGCATGGAAGATAATGTCTGAGTCAGCTCTCAACTTCCCTAGCACTGCCAGCACTAGGACTCACTGCTGCTTCTCTTGTTGCCCTGGCTGTAGTAATCCTCTCTGAGCCCAAGTATTTCCACTGTATATTTTGGGAAGAACTGGAACGTTCCACTCACTCTTCCAAGATCTAAGTATCATTCCTTATGGTCCTCCCTAACACCGAAGAGTCAGCTCTGGACATGCTGTGGATTATTTTTATCCATGGTACACCCAGTTTTGCCCAGCCACCTGCAGCTGGGTTAGCAGTGTTGTGTCCACCCTTTAAGTTGTCCCTAGGGATGGTCCTTACCCTTGTAGTCCCTCTTGTCTCAGAATCATTTGGAGCTGAATCAAGAAGGGATACAGCCAATGCACAGCACAGGATGTCATCCAGAAGTTGAGGTATAATGGAGACTCTGGTAGCTCTTCTTTGACCAGCTTCTTGGATCTCCTTACAAAGACAACCAAAGCCTATGGAGTAACGGTAGGGAGTCAGCACATGTGCAAGGTTTTAGCTGGGATCTAGGACTGGGGCTCCCTGGCGCCACAGTCAGACATTTTTAGTCTCTTCCTTATCTGGGCAGGACAGCACAACATTTCTGTCCCTTTCTCTACTTCATGCCTTGATTCTGAGGTCAGCGTCATGGCCCATACAGTCCCTGAGAGTTCTAAACTTGATTTCTTCACAATTGTGGATCACAAGTTGTGAGATGCAGCTGTACTCTGCTTGGATGATCCATCCCATAGAGCCAGGCAGAAAGAACAAATAGAGGGAGGACAGGGTGTTCTTATGGTGCAGAATGATCTAATCCATACTCCAAGCATCCTTTTTGCTCCTTTAGGCTAACCATATGCTCATAACTAGAGAGATTTTGACAGACAAGACTGGCTTAACCCTAGCCAGCAAATGAGCCCCACACAGCCTTGTTCAATTGCCTTGGTGGGATGGGGGAGAGAATCAGAAGGGTAAAAGGTAGAAAACTTGTGGGTTGAGATAAAGAGAGTTGAATAAGTAAAGCAAAAGCTGAGCATACAAGCAGAGCAATACAAGGAATTCATTCACCGCTTCCCAACGGCGGGTGGGTGTTCAGCCATCTCCAGGAAAGCAGGGCTCCATTATGCATGATGATTACCTGGGAAGATAAATGCCATCACTTGGAATGTCCTCCCCTTGTCTTCCTTTCCCCAGCTTTACATGCTGAGCATGGTGCCATATGGTATGGAATATCCCTTGGGTCAGCTGTCCTGGCTGCATCCTCTCCCAGCTCCTCATGCACCCCCAGCCTGCTCGCTGGTGGGGCAGCACGAGAGGCACAGACCTTGACTCTGTGTAAGCACTGCTCAGCAATAGCTAAAACATCCCTGTTAGCAATGCTGTATCCGTCACAGACCCAAAAGGCAGCTCCATACCAGCTACCATGAAGAAAATTAACCCTCTGCTGGCCAAAACCAGCACACCACCTCTTGCAAAGTGTCAATGAATCACCCAACCAAAGAATCTCCGTGTCTAGAATTTCCTGTAATTATCAGGAGATGCATTTGTCTTGATTTACCTTAACCTCTTCAGCCCTCATGTTCAAAGATGTGCAAGCCTTTGATCCAAAGAATAGCCAAGTGGCCATGAGGTGCTAATACTGCTTTGCCACAGGACTGGCAGCCTGGGCCATGCTTGTGTGGGAATTGCAGATGCAGGCTATGAACATAGTAGAAAGAAAACATTTCAGACGCATGACCTCAGGGCCAACGTTATTGAAGAATACATATATCAACACTGTTCCTGTCTGATAACGCATTTAGGCCTTGCTTAAACTGAACCCCCTAATCTATTGCTTAGAACTATTGTATCTTCCTGCACATGGGTTTATTCTGTCACCAGGCAGAATTAAGCCATGTAGTTAGAAGCCTTTGGCACCTCCCTGCACATTCGCATCTGGGAAGAGAATAGTTCTGTCCTTTCTCTCTCTCTGTATGCAGGGAGTTTATAGAGCCAAAGCTACCCCTAGGGCTCACTTCTCATAAGGGCTCTTGGAGTAATCTATTCGCAAGCCACCATCATTTGGGATGGTTGGAGAGAGCAGAGCCTGATTGGTCATTTCTGATGATAGTCTGTGAAACTTGAAGCATCGAGGGGGATACTTAATTGTATTACAAGGTGTGAGGAACTTGGAACCATAATATGGAGACCGCTATAGAGAAGATGATTGTGCCTCACATTTTCCAGTGTGGCCAGCTTATAAAACATAAGCTTTTTATTTTACAACATTTTAATATTATAATTATATTTTAACTCACACTTTTTAAATATATAAAAAGCCCCAATGTTCTTTAAGCTTGCTGAACTGGAAAATCTGAGGCACGCACATTTGGTGATGATGACAGCTTGATGCATGGATTTTTTGGGTCAATCAAATGCCCTTGTCAAAATTCCTTACTTGCATCTCACCCGTATGTAGGTTTTTGTACTCAGTCCCAGCAAAGTCTTATTCAAGACCTTAAAATAGAGTTTAATTGATTCACAGAGGTTGTGTTGGTCTCACTGAGTTGATTCACCCAAGCTTTGTAACAGCACTACTAATAGTAAATGATTCTTAACAACATCAATGTGCTTTTTCTGATCACCCCCCTGGGACTCATGTGTGTTACAAAGGAAGCTGGTGTCACTCTGTGTTAAAGATAAAACACACCCAGCTTTCCAGTGGGGTTGTTAATTACACTCTGGACATCCATGTTTAATCTTCTTGCTTTTATCATTTTCCTACATGTGAAATGTTTAACAGCATGTGGAAGCAAATGAGATAAACATCTGCTCCAAGCTGGACCCATCCATCCAGCCCGGAATTCAGCATGTGGTGGGTGGATTTCAGTGGTGAACGTTGCTGTGAAAAGGGCAGACCAGAATAGCATCAGTTTCCCAGGGTGTAAGGCCAGGCTGCCAGCTGGTGTAAATCAGGGTGTCTCCTCTCCTGTGCTACTGTTGGGGTGGTTCATCCTCACCAAATCTTACTGCTTGTGTTTGCGATGTTCTAAACTGATATTCCGGATCATTTCTTCTATCAAAATTGGTTTTGCTGTGGGGTTTGTCCTGGAGGAATGAGGCAATTAGTGAAGAAAGCTTCTTGTGCATCACTGAACTCAGTTCAGAGAGACCAGGGGCACACACAAGCCATCAAATGGGATGCTGAGCTGCAGTATGCTCAGGGTGCAACCCTGGGTGATGCTGATCATACAATGGTTTGGGTTGGAAGGGGCCTTAAAGCTCATCCAGTTCCAACCCCCTGCCACGGGCAGGGTCACCTGCCACTAGAGCAGGTTTCTCCAAGCCCTGTGCAACCTGGCTAATGGAGGAGTTAATGTTCCCTTACTGTCCTCCCGGGTGCTAAACCCATTCCCAAGTGTCTTCTATGCAACTCTTTTCTATAATGGGTTTTAGAGGTACTACTGAGCATGGGTCCTCCCAGTGATGCTCCAATGAGCCCTATTCATGGCACAGTGATGCTGCATCAGGTAAGTAATGCAGGAGCAATGCTGTGGTGATAGTCAGCCAAATATTCTTAACCAGAAAAAGGAATGGGCTCTCTTCTGTAGGAATCTCACAATGGTTCCTTCTGGATTTGAAATCTGAGAGGAACCTGCATTTGGAGAGTCTGGAATGGAAAAGCAGCCCCCTCCTGCCTGGCCCAGACTTCTGAAGCTGGAGCATCAGGCCAGGTGGGATTTACCACTTGCTCTTGCCAATGTGTAACCTGGCAGGGCTGAGCCACTTGGATACAAATTCCTCCTCTTCTGATGAAGACAGGGAGCCAGGCTGAGGGCTGCACCTTTCCCAGCAGCACTCAATGGCATGCCATACCCCAGGGCAACTTGCGTTCCCTGCTGTGAAAAGCTGTAAATTACACACCAATAACTGCATGGAAATGGCTGGGCAAATATTTGGAGAGAGTGAGAAACTGTGGAAACCACTGCTCTGTGAGTCGCTTATGGATGGGAAAAGGTGAACTGAAAACATTGCCCTGGCATGTGATTTGCTGGTCATTATTCATCTTAATAGTACTGCTCCCTCTCTTCTTCCCCGCTCGCTCTTATCTGCTCGCTCTTTTCACTCTTGGCTATTCAGTGGCTGATGAAACCATGGTTTCCAAGGGGATTTATATTTTTTCCCTTCCAAATTTCTAATGGCAATAAAATACTTCAAAGGCAGAGGCAACTCAGATGCCAGCTTCTAGCCTAGAGCTTAGGTTTACAGCTCTGTAATAAACCCCTTTAAGAGAAAGGTTTATAATGGCCATGGCCGTGGTGCTTGGACTATTGCAGTGCTCTCTGTCACCCTCATAATGTCAAGTGCCAATAAATCACCTGAAGTGTTGTGGTGCCCTATATTTATTTACTAAGCTATTATAAGAGTATTTTTCAGTTTGATTGCCCAAGTGGAACAAAAGCTGGGGTTCTGTTGTGGCTTTGGGGGTTTTGGTGGGGTTATTTTGCATGGAAGAGTAGATTAAATGCCACCTAAACCTCAAGCCGGCCTCTTGTACCTGAGCTATGTAATGCTGCTAGCTTTGGAGGTGTCTCGCAGGGGATCACACCTGGTTTGGAGGCAAGGCAGGGCAATATTGAGCGTTCCCAAAACTTCACCTCCTGAGAAGAAGGTATAAAACCATGAAGTAAAAATATCCTTCACCCTCGTTTCCTGCACGCTGTCACCTCTGCATGAGAGGTTTTGGAAGACATCTCCATACTAAGCATAGGTATGTAGTCCAAAGCCAAGCGAAGAGCAGAATCAGAGCTTGCAGTATGCGCATGGACACGGTTTGACATCAGTGCATGAAAAATAAACCATTTTCTCCCAAACAGAGTAAACACAGTAAGTTTTCCAACTGTGTCAATAACCCCAGGACAAAATGGATTTTGTGGCAGCGAGGATCATGTGGGAAAAACAATGTTTAGCTGTTGGTAATTGAAAGTCAATATTAGAAGTAAAGCAAATCAGCCCTCGAAGCACCTGCCTCCTCTTGGAGTGCGTTTTGAAGAGCCCCACCACATCCTGCATTAGGACCTGCTGCCTCTGTGCGTATCACCTGGTTGGAATTTTTCATGGAGCTCAAATGTATTAGAGAACAGCCTCAGTGAAGCAGAACTGTGCAAATTGAATTGGATTTACATGACAAGGTGGAGCCCCAGCGCAGCAGCTAGGGAATGCCTTGAGAAACAAAAGACAAAGCAGAGGGGATGAGGGAGGCTGCTCGGTGTAAACAGGGTTTGAAAACAAGGGGAAAGGTTGACTAATAGAGCAATGACATTAAAGCTCCCACTTCAGGTGCCCTGGGGGGTTCAGAGTGAGACACTGAGAGTTAGGTACTAGAGGAAATAAACAGATTCCAGGTTAGAATAAGCGGGAGGCTGGAATATTATTGTTGGATAAAGTGTTCTGGGATGGAATGAGCTGACCCAGAACATGTTCCTGTTCCAAGAAAGGGTGAAGACTTGATCATCAACCCCAGCGAAGCCTGGAGGACTCAGTCTATTGGCTTCCATAAGCTCTTGGTGAAGCGTGGCTCCCTAGCAGATGTTTGGCGCTTCATGTTTTCTTCCCCTTAAGAAATACATCTATCGGCTTGCTGCCTCTTATCTTATCAAAACATGGTTTCTGCATCAGTAATATGTAGGTTTCATCGGAATCTGTAAATACCGAATTGCTTCCATATGCCAGGTATTTCACTGGAGAGACCCTCCGCTTTGGGAATGTCATTACTGCCCAAGATAATCTGCTGTGAGTCATAATGTAAACTCAAAGTTATTGCAGTTTATTAGCAATCACAATTTGCCAGGAAAATAGAATCAAGGGTGTATCAGAGAAAGTAACTCGATTGCAAAGTGAACATGCCCTCTATTGCAGTCTGAGCCCATTAAGATCTCTGCTCCAAATCCAAAGGGTGATTTCCTCTTGTGCCTGTGGAATAACATGGTGCAGCATGTTTTCTTCTGAAAGGAACCAACAGGATTTGATTGAATATATGGAAGGGAATTGTTTTTTTCTGGTTTGTTACTTAAAGCTGATCCTTACTGTCAACATTTGTGATGAGCAAACCTCAGGAAATAACAGCTAAAGGCTTAATCTGGTGCCACTGTGATTTGTAGAGCTAAGCTGGAGAGAGACATGGTTGTGGCCATGTCTAAGGACAAGCCAAGCAGAAGGTATGTACTGGCACCCTCACTCCATGTTGCTTTGGCACAAGTATACGGTGCTGCTCTTAAAGATGAAGGGATCTTACAGGGCTATTGTGCTGCTGTCACCATCAGTAGAGCTTGGGAGAGGGCACAAAAGAAATGTGGTGAAAAGTCAGTCACGAAAGAAGTGCTAAATATGCCATTTCCTGCTGTAGCAGCTCAGCTTAGGAGAAATCCTCCCTCTTGCATCCTACTGTTTGGAGCATGGATTTGGGAGGGTGAGAAGTGGCTCTTTATTAGTAACACTTTGATTCCCCTGATCCCGGTGGGCTTGCGGATGGGATTTCCTCCAGCTGAACGTTGATGTGAGCAGCTTCCAAGTCTATTTGTATAGGAATATCAATGTGTAGCAGATCCAACAACTTGCTGTATAGGAAAAACTTGTTACCTCAGAGCCCTGACCCTGATGTGTCTCCTTACACAGATGGCAAAGCCATATCCCTTCACATGGAGCTAATCTAGCTGTTAAAGTCCTTCAGCATTGGCTAGAGATGTCCTCAGGATTGTCCCTGTGTAATGGGTAGCAGTGCCTTGGCCTTGCTCTGGCACACAGTCATGCTTGGGCATCCTCATGAGCCTTAGACATTAATTAGTCTTAAGCGATTAATGGGGAACTTTAAAAGCTCCAGTGCGTGGCATCATGTCAGACAACTGGAAGTGCACATCTGGACTGAGAGGTGGCAGCAGAACTGTTAGGCTGGCTTCACCTAAAATCCACCCATCCATCCTGGTGGAAAAGACAATCTTGTAGGCTGGTATAAACAGATATCTCTCCAAAAGGGGCCATAAAGTGGTGCTTACTCATAGCACTTGCTTACTTGGCAGGGATGCCCCTTCTCATGTGCTATTGGTGTTTCTGGTCCACTTGCCTGGTGTGGGGCTGTGGTTATGAGTAAGAGAATATGAAGAGAGGGAGAACAGAGCAAACAGGTCTCTAACAGGGGGTTGCTTCCATTGAAGCACAAAAATCTTCATTTCCCAAGAGCCTGGGCAGTCTTCTGGTGATAGACTGGTGACAATGGATACAAACTGGGTGCAGAACAGAGCATCCCTTATTCCTCATCAAACCAAATGAGGATGTAGCATAACCTCACCATATGAAGCCCACTGTGAGATGTCAGTGGCTGAATTGCTTTCGTAAGAGAATAAAGGTCTATAAACACCCCACCCCTTGAGAATTTGCTTGCTAGATGATGCTTGGTAGATGCTGCATCTACCTGCCCCATACTTTCTTTAGCATTGCAGGTACTATACAAATCCATCCTTCCTTCCTTCCTTAAATGGGTGTAAAACCCATTCCACTCTCCTGGAATTCAATAGCAGTTTTTACCATTCATTTCAGTGAGGTTGCAGGCATTTGTGTGTATTTCCACCAGCTCATACTCAAGAGTAACAGCTGAGCTGGTCTGAAAAGGGGGCTTCTTACAGAGAAAAGAAGACTTGAACTCTGCTGGAAACGCTTTTGTTTGGCAGTGGCTGGGAAAGGTTGTTCTGGGACTGATTTAGAGATCCCTGAGTAATCTTATGCACATTCCCTTAGGGCAGCCATAAGTTAAGTGATGAAAATGTCTGCATGTTTTACACAGGGGCTGGGGGAGAGGCAGCAGTGCTGGAACAGCACACAGAGCCCCATATGGACAGTGCTGTTTTTGAGGGGACAGGATGCCCTCCCATGGGAGCATGCGCAAGCCCAGTACTTGAAGCAAGCAAAAAGAAGCATCGATGTCATGGAGCTGAGCATACGCAGAACTTTTGCAGTAGCTTTGCTGCAATGGGCAATGCTAAAACCGTTCCAATGCCCCAGAGAGCTTCCTCATGGAAGATGTGGTCCTTCTCCAGCTTCCTGTATGAATCTGTCTGCCCCAAGCTCAACTCATGCAATGCTCAGAATATCTCCTTGGTGTTTTGGGGCTGAGCAGGAGAAGAATGGCTCTTTTTCCTTGCTTATCTGCAAAGAGCTGCTCTGGGGTATCCTCGTGTGTTGGTTCAGGAGCTGCTGACACACATGCAGTGCTTCACCAGGAGACATCCGTGGTCATGCTGCTGCTCTGAAGCCTGCAGTGTTACACAGGGCTTGCTGCCAGTGCCAGGGAAAACAACTTCCCCCCCGCACGTGCTTCTGGTTTACATAATGTACATATTCATATACAGTGCATAGGCAGCCTCCATCTCTTCCAAGCCCTCATTCCTCCTCTGCCTATTTGTGATGATGTGTTTGATGTGGCTGCCTCTTCGTGCATGTGTGTGTGTGACATAAATGGTCTTAAATACAAGGGACTGGGTGGGAGGAAAAGAAGAATGGAAACTGCAAGTGTTTTACTAAGCTCAGATACCATAATAATCCTGGTAATTAACTATGGGAAAGCTCCAGAGCTGGGGTTTTTTTCTGCTGTACATTTGTTTTCAGTATAACTGAGGAGAGACCTTCCTACTTGTTGCACAGCAGCCATGCCCAAGGGGACTTGGTTATAACGAGTTCCAGAGCAGGGTGTCCCTTCTGGGGTATCTGTGTGCTTTGCCCATAAAACTTGCAATGCACCCCCTCTAAGATTAACATTAAAAGTCAGAAAATGAACTCCAAAGGCTTGTCTGATGAATGGGGCTCTTTGTTCTGAAGCATTGTCACCCAAGAGTGAGCCTATGGGGAGATTTATAGTGAGATTTCAAGCAACTGAGGAAGGAAGGCTGCTTTGATTAGCCAGGTGGCAAAGCACTACAACACAGCAGTCCACATGCAAGGAAGAGCAAGATAAGGATGGCCATACAAGCAAGCCTATGGGTACCTGCACAAGAATTGGAGTATTGCTTTGTGGTTTGCACTGCTTAGTGCTGCTGTGGCTGGGGAAGATGGTTTGCCAAAGCCCACTATGTCTGGGGGGGGTTGGCTATTGCAATCCCAGGTTTCCTGGAGGTGGTTCTAGTTTGTGTTGGCTTCTTGAGGGCCCTGAAGAGCCACTGTGTCACTGAGGGCTGTTGGAGCAGCACCGTACAGCTCTGCTTTCTTTGCTTTCGTGGTCATGATCTACAAAGTCTCTGCTGCTTTCATCCCTAAAGCACCTGGATATTTTGCTCATGTCTAAAGCTGCCTGGATTAAAGAAGGTGCATCTCATGGTGCCAGCAGGATGTTGGTGTGAGGAGGGACCACGGCTTGCAGAGCCTGCTGGAAGGACTCAAAGTACTAAAGGACAGTGTTGAATTGGAGGAATAGAGCTACTGCAGACAGGTGAGATAAAGCCAAGGGCTTTTGGCCAGGCTTCTCTGTGTGCTGAACCAATCCAGTTATCCTTCGCAAGTAAGTCGGGTTGAGATCTCAGCTTGCTCTTCTGCTCAGTCTGGCTATAAATAGCTGAACTGGAGAAGGAATGGATCTTTATTGCAGAGATTGGGAGCTGAGGCAAAGATTTCTGATCTTTGAGAAATCAAGGCTGATTTCTGAATGGAGAGAGAGTTTTGTGTTGCTTAAGATCAAGCAGGAAGGCTATAATGGTGCAGGGATAGGAGACTGTTCTTGCTTCAGTCTAGTCCCCAACAGGGTTTACCCTATGGAAGAGTTTCCTTACATGCTGCTAATTCTCTGTCATGCAGGAGGGCAGGTTTATGGCATGCGTTCACTCTAGAGTGCTTCCAGTGCTAATGAATTTGAGTAATCAATATTGTGTGAGTTCTTCTCACTTGAAAACCATAATATATCAAACCATGCAATTTATGCTTGCTCTTTGCAGAATGCTTTCTGTTCTGTCAGTCTAAACACCGAGAAGTATTCTAAACAGATGTAGGCCATCAGTTTCTATAAACATCGTAATTGCTTGGCACCACCAATGCTTACATTTCAAGATGCAATTTGCAAGGGTCCGCACAGACACCAGGCGCACACTTTCTGCTGTGCACAGAAACACAGTTTACGTCCCATTAGAGGCCTGTAACCTTCCTCCTGTAAAACTTGCTTTAGCTTCAAGCCTGGCACCAAACAATGGCTATTATCCTTGCAGCTTTATATAGCTTCGTGCTGCATGTTCAGCCATTTTAGCATGCTTGCTCGGCGGGGTTTGGTAGGAGGATGTGGTTTGGATTCCACCCCAAAAACTCTTTGTTCTCATTACCCTGCTGCAAACTAATGCAGTGTTATTGGCACCTTGAGCTGCTCAGGGCTTATCAGGAGAAAAGGATACAACTGGTTTCTCAGACCTCAGTTCACTCTATGATTCTATGATTTACCCACAGCTTTCTATGAACTCCAGTCACTGGGTGATGATGATGTCCATAGTGCCATCCCCTGGAAGCAGAGGAGGTGTGGTCCTCAACTCGCCCTCTCATAAAAATGATGGATTGAGCTGCAGAGAGGGAGGGGTGAAAGGAAAAGATGGGTAATATCCACGCTAATAAATCCAGTGCAGCAATTAACATCGCCTTAAAAATGTGTCTTATCAGCACAAATGGAAATGCAGACGAGAGCAGCGGCCAAGTGCTGCTCTTTGTTTATAACCAAACAGGATGGACTCGGCATTAGTCAGGGACTGCTGGCCAAGCCCATGGCTCCCCTGGACTGGGGTGAACTGCTCTCCCTAAGCCATCTTTCATCTTGAGCTCATCTGCAGCTTAGCTGTTCTTATTCCATATAAGCCTGCAGTGTGGTGGTGAGGTGGTTGCCAGTACCTCAGGTCCTGTTGAAGTGTTTTTGTTATGATGATTCCTTCCATTACCCTTATCTGGTAGGTCAAAACTGGACACCTTTGTGCTGCAGACCAGTGACAGCAAGTGGCCTGAAGGCTTAAAGCGATTCAGGGCTTTGCCCTGCATCGTTGCTGTCTCAAGACAGCCTCGTGTGCGTCCTCCTCCTGTTAGGAAATAGTAAGTGGCAACAATAAAATGAGACTTTGCTGATAGCATATGTTCAGCTCACAGGCTCATTTCTTAATATGCTTTGGCTCCAGCCTCTAGCTGAGAAACCAGATTGCTAAAGCATCAGGAGTGTGGATAAATGTGCGACGGTCAGGGCATTGTGTAATTTTTGCCTCAGTGTGAGATACAGGGAAAGCTGTGAATACCACCACAGACCGGAGAAAGCAGCTGCTGCTGTCCTCTCTGACCCCCTGGAATAAGAGCTTCAGGTCACCTTTCTATCCAGTATCAATCCTTGTTTGGTTTAGTGTAGAGAAAGGTGTTGTCTAGATTGTGAAGCACAGATGAGGCATTGCCCTATGGGATGGAGGCACAAAGGGGTAGAGCACCAGAGAAGTATTCATCTTGTCCATGTCCAGGTGCCTACTTAAGATGTCTAACATAGCTTAGGCTGGTCATCAGCCGCTGTATGCAGGGGAGAGAGAAAAGTTACTCTGTAAGGCTCTTGCCTGCATGTGAGGCCAATTCCTGCTCTGAATTGCTCATGGGAAGAAAGATCACTTTCTGCAGAGATTAAAAAGAGATTGAAGGAAGATCAGACACCTATTATAGGTGCTTATACAACATGATTAAAATTGTCTGGGGCAGATGATCTTTTTCCTTTGCCCCCAGTGATGAAGGTCCTCAGTGACAGGGGCTTCTAGGGAATCTGGTGGGCACCTCCGTGGTGCAAGGAACAGGTCCCTGCAGCAATAAAGGGACCCTTTTTCCCAGAGAGCACTGAACTTTACCCAGATGAAAGCTTCCAAGCATCTACAAGGAAACCTAAAGCTGAAGCAAAAGGCTGGAGTTGATGGAAGTGGGTTGTGGTTGTGGTTGCTCAGTGGTCAAAACTGTTTGCTCTTCCATCTGTGCACAAGGGTCTTATTCTAGGAATTCCTGCTCATGTCACCAGGAATTCAGCCTGAAATAGACTCCCTTGGTCAGGGGAGAAGAGAGAGCCTGGCTCAGGAGTCAGAAGTGCACAGAACTTGGCCTCAGAGTTTCGCACTCTCTGACCATTGCAGAATCTGATGTCAAGCTTTCCTCAAGAGTCATACTTGTAAATGGGAAGGAGCCCAAACTGATCACATGTTGACTGCCTGCTCAAAGACAACTGGGTCCTACTGCCAAGTGAATGTCTGGGGAGGTCTGCTCTTGGAAAGCTCACCGCTGCCCATGTGCTGATCCTCCTCCAGAGAGCAGGCATTTCTCAATCCTGGCTGGGCCAACAGCTATGTCCAAACTCGGGGTCAAAGGAGTCATTGAACATTATCTCCATCTGCACCAGGGTCAGCAGCTCAGCAGCTGATGCTCTGCCATTCGGCTGTCCCTTGCCTTTTAACCAAGGTTGGTGTCAGTAAACTCTTTTTGAAGGTGTGAGAGTTTCCTTGTGGTGGCATCTGTCTTTCTCTGTTCCATAGAGGGGGAAAAAGTCTTTGACTGTGACCTGAGCATGCCTCTGGCTTTGTGTTTTTGGGGTAGCATAACAGGCATAAACATGGGAAAGTAGTATGTCCCTTGTGTTCTTTCTTGCACTGATGGATTGGGTTCAAACTTAAACAGGGGAAGTTTAGATTGGATATGAGGAAGAAATTCTTTCCTGTAAGGGTGGTGAGGCACTGGAATGGGTTGCCCAGGGAAGCTGTGAATGCTCCATCCCTGGCAGTGTTCAAGGCCAGGTTGGACAGAGCCTTGGGTGACATGGTGTAGTGTGAGGCATCCTTGCCCATGGCAGGGCATTGGAACTGGATGATCTTAAGGTCCTTTCCAACCAGAACTAGTCTATGATTCTATATTGGATTTCCTCCCTCTGAAGAAGCGTACCTGGAATTTCTCACTCTAGAGGTTAAATTGAATTCTTGGTCAACCAAATCCTCTGAAGATACTGCTGTAGGGTTTTAGGCATCTATCTGCTTGCCAACACTTGAGTTTTTCCTAATTATATTGGGGTCCTTGCCTAGGTTTCTCAAGTGATGTTCACCTTTCTAAAGGCACACAGTTTTTGTCCTTTACGTAGCATGCGAAGGTGAATTTTGGAAGGTGCTATTGTTCAGTTCAGACAAGCACATCAACAGGCAGTGACTCATCCAGGGTAGACCTGCATTTCCTGGATGAGTCAGATTTGGCTGCAAAATTCCAGCAGAAATCACTGTACAGGTCTTCGGGAATGTGAGAACCATCTGACCACTATCTCAACAGTTGCATAAACATCTTAAGATCAAGAAAACAAGGTAATCCATCCCTTCTGGCTTATTTTGAAGGAAGGATTCATGGCTTTATGAACATATGCCCTGATTTTCTTCTGAACTGATTTGCCTATTTCTCCTAGTGAGAGCGGCCCATCAGGCAGAGCAGCAATGACCCCTAGTCCCAGCATTGTCGGAGCTTGTGATGGTCCACGTCAGTCCCACAACTGGCCTCTGCCAAACTGTAGGCTGTGTTCCAAACATCAGTAGCAGTTATTTAGGGAACACTTATTCCAAGATATGGTTCAGACATGCCTGCAGTGTTTCCATGCTGGTAGACAGGGATGAGAGCACAGTCCCAGCTGTTGCTTTTCAGCATGATCCCAGTTTCTTGCAGGCCAACTGCTGACCCCTTTTCAGGCTGCCCAGTTGGGCTGGGTTTGGGGCCTTTCTAGAACTGTCTGCAGATCTCAGTTCCTACCCTTGTACAGCGAATCAGTGCCTCTTCCCTGCTGCCAAAAATGCCTCTGATGGCAATGCAGAAATCAAACCCTGGCAACGATTCCCTCTGGACATTAACGGTTCACCTGAAAAAGAAAGCAGCAAAAGTAGCTATTTGTGTGGCTTTCAGGGTTGCAAAGTCACTTGCCTGGGAAGAATGGCCTCTTTTCAGCCACTGGCATTTCATTGCAAGTGGATGGGGCAGTGGCAAAGCCCTTCTGTTCAGTGCAAGCTCTCAATCCATGATGCTTTCACCATTCCCAGTAACCCATGATCCAACAAGGGCTGCTTTGACATCATTTGGGACTGAGCTGCAGAGGGCTGGTCAAAGTCTTCCCCTTGGAATGGGAGGAGGAAAGGTGTTTATGTGAACCCCTGGGTGCTGGTGGGCATCTCGGGTCTGTGGGGAAGTCACTGAACAGTCAATTATGTTTAATGAACTGGGCCAAAGCAGATTGTAGGATTTTATAACATATTACTTTAGAAAGCGGGGAAAGTATTTGGCATCCCTCCCTGGCCATCACAGGGACCCCTTTGTGCTTTCCCTTTCCCCACTTCTCTCGTGTGTATAGCTGGCTCCCACATCTCCACTTGCTGACACTGATTGATTGCATTAATATCACTGTAAATATTACATAACCTCCGCTTACAATGCTAGAAGGGACTGATGAGTTTTGCTTTGCCAAGGGTTTTTAGCCTGGGGAAATAATGATAAAAACATAATTTAGGGAAAAATCTTCTTTATTTCCCCCCATTTTCGATTTTTTTCCTTTTTTTTTGGTGTTTGCCGTTGACTGTTGGCTGCAGAACATGGACAGGATGTATCCACCATCTGTGGCCATTGCGTCAATGGGATGGTGAAAAAGAGGTGGGGAAAAGGTGCTAGCAGCATGGCAGCAAACTGTGCATGGCCTCAGTAGAGGCATGGTAACGGGAAGAGGGGATGTTAAAGGATGTCAGACCACTGATGGAGAAACAGTAGGCTTCAGAAAATATAGTTCAAGTAAGCTAAGGAGAGTGTGAATGTGCAGGGAGGTCTAAAGCCCATCCTAACACTGCAGGCCAGTGGAAGTACGGTTGCTGGAGTGTGGTTCCCTGCCCTCTCCATTAGTGGCTGATTTTAAGTCAGTGTACCGGCTATGCGAGCTCACCTCACTTAGGATTTGAAGAGCTTGGTTTCACTTCCCTGCAGAAGCGACAGGTATCCCAGGGTCATTCCAAGATCATGCCCTCAGCTGGGAGGCTGCAGGGAGAGACTGAGGGGATGCTCCCCTGCCCTCCAAAGAGCCCCTCCTTAGGGCAGGCAGGAGGGGAGATGTGACTCCCCCTCCAGCACTAGTCCAGGGTCGTTTGACCTCATATGTGTAACACATCCTCCATCCTGACCCTTGTTCAGGCCAATTCTGTTTCTTATCTCTGTCTCCCTGCCCGAGACAACCGTGTTATCAGGTTGCATTCTGAAGCAGGCGCGCTGTTTTTGGACTCCATAGAAAATCCATTTATCATATCAGCCTTTACATTAGCCAAGGTATCGGAGATAAAAATTATCTTGGAAATCTAAACATAGATTCTAATCTAAGGTACGGCAGCATCTGTTTCCCATTACTTTTTATTACTTGCAAGACTTGAGCGCTATTACTCCTGGAGTGAGATGTTTCTGAAAGCAGAGGTCTGCGCTTCCCAGAACTGCAAGTCCCAGTGCTGATTGCTGCTCATCTCCCAGGGCTCATCTGCATGGGAATAGCTGATTACTCAGCGTGCAGCGCCAGGAAGTGTGTGTCCTGCACACAGGCAGGCTCTGCGGGCAGCAGGCTCAACTGACATCAGGGTTATGCTGACCTCGGTGGCGTCAGTGTTGCGGTTGGACTTCTTTCAGATGTCTGCTCAGGGACCTGCTTTAGAGGTATTGGCATTACTGGTCTGCAAGGCTTCACTGGTCCAAACTGGCTGGGGAGAAGCAGTGATGTGGACGCAAAGCCATGGCTTCAGGCTCCCCATTTCTAAAGAAGCTCTTTCTAGAGCTGTGCTTTGGGGATGATGAACTCCTCAAAGGTTGCTGCCAGAAGTGACTCAAACCTACCACTACGTCTCCTCTCACAAGGCCAAATCTGCACAGCATGGAGCACGGTGCAGCTTTCAGCTTAGCCATGGAGCAGACCACTTGGTCTGACATAACACAGCCTGTACCCTGAGGACTGTCTTCAGGGCTTGCAATGCTTGAAGCCACAAGTCAAGTGCCCACATCTTGGGGACATCCATGCACCAGCTTGGGGCCCTGAGGATGCTAACTGACCTTGATTTCTCTGACCAGCCTCACCTTGGATCTTTGTTGGTCCCCATTTGAACTCAGCCCAACCTGAGCTACGTTGGAGCCTGCCTGTTGCCCTGTTGAGTTATTGCTTGGTTTTCCTGGATTTTCCTTTAGGGAGCAGCCCCGCTCTTGCTTCTCCCTGACACCAGCAAGTTTGTCGTTCTTAACAGTGCATTGGGCATAGCAAAGGGGGTGTGCTGTGAACTCAGCTTTGCCCTGCTGCTCTGAGACAAGTATGCAGCTCTGCAAACTACTGTTTGCCTCTTGAGACAAATTACAACGTACTGCAATAGTTGAGGAATAGCATAAGAGGAGTATGCAATGAATCATGATGCATATGCACACGAGGGGAAAAGTTCAACCTTCTGTTTGCCATTATCTGACTCTTGAAAGCTGAACTGTTCAATTCTTGCACTTTCTTAGCAGAGTTTATTTCTGTGACATTTCTTAAGTCTTTCTGTCTGTCTCAAGGCAGGAGAATGTGAGTGCATCCCTCCTCAGAACTCTGCAATTGTGCTGGCTTGCAAATAAGTATGAAATCAGAATAAAATAGGTAAGAGAGCAGCAGTATGTAATGTGTAACTCTAGATCTCTGCATTTGCAGGGTTGAATGCACTTCTTTAACTTACCCAGCTGGGTGTTCCTGAAGCCAATCGCTGATGCACATTCTACCTGGCATAGAGGTGGGTGCAGGCACTGGGACTTTGGACACTGCCTTGGCTGCAGGAGGCCATGTACCCTGCAATACCTCTGTTAAAAATGGCATATATTACAGGTAGTGGCAGAGATGTCAAGTTAATTCCCTCATTCCATCAATGAGATGGTATTTCTCTGATAGGGACGGGAGAAGTGGGGAGAAGACAGAATTCCTCCCCACCACCTAACTCAAAGTTGACTTTGCCTCTCAAGGTACCTGTTTTTCCCTAGTAATGACAATGAGAGCACGTGCTGATCCATCTCCTAAATTAACTCCCTTGGGGTGACTTTAGGATTTTCAGGGTTGTTTGAAATCCCATGAAATTACTCTTGCCAATACAAGAAAATTAGTCTTTATTTCATGGTCACTATGCATAGGTTGTCCTAAAGAAGTGTGGTACCCAGCGCTGGATACAAATCAGGGATCTATTGGTCTCTGCTCAATACATCAGATCTTGTCAAACTTCCAAACTGTATAGTGGATATTTGCCCTTCCTGAGGCAAAGGTTTCACATGCAAAGAGCAGGCCAAGAGGATTCTAGTCATGTCTTAATCATCTATGAACACTCACACTGGAGGGGAAACATCTCCTCGATCTAGCGGAAAAATGACATCCCAAAATAACGAGGAAACAGAAGCTGAACACATTTAGAGTGGTGACAAGACGTGGGTTTTCAAGAACGACACTAATTACGCATTGACACCCATTAGCTTGGTGGCTGGAGGAGTCTACATTCCTTCCTTCCTCCCTTTCACTGCCAAAACTCATCTGGAGAGCGCAGGCTGAGCATGCGGGAGGTCAGTGTTGGGAATGCTGAGACTCCTCTTCTCTCTGGGGTAGGGAAAGGAAGTGTGATAATGCCGTTCACCCCTGCACCAGATCATAGGTGTAAACTGTGCCCCACTCAACACCTTGGTGCGTTAACTCTGAAGCTGAAGGATACCCGTTCTTATTTGAGGAGCACTTCAGGGCCAATTCCTTGGGCAACAGCACATGCTTTTGCTGGGGTTGGGACCATTAGGAGTAAAACTGCCTCATTTCACCCCAGATCCCCTTCCATGCTCTGCTCTCCACCTGCTTGTGCAAGCTGGTTTTGTCACAGCTCTGCATATATCCTAGAGAAGCACACGTGGTTCATATACTTGAAACTACAGCTTGGCTTATGTGGCAATGAAAGCAACTAAACGAACCATTTCATTTAAACCTGACCTGCCAAATGAACCTGACAGAAACACAATGGCCTTTGCAGTGTTTGCACCAATCTGATTTTTCTGGATATTCTCCCAGAGGAAAAAAACGAAAAGTAAAGGCAGCCTCCCTCCCCTTTAATTTCACAGTAATATTTGCTTGCTTGCTCTGTATTCAAACTGGTGATGCAGTTGCCAAGCTTGGAATACTGTTTGTGCCACATCTATTAAAGAAAACCAACCTGATTTTGACTTTCTGAACTGGTTGTATGCAGCAGGAAAAGGTCATTCTGGAGAACAGGGACTGAGCCCGAGCAGTTTGGATGCTGATGGACCACAAGCAGTTTGGGATCAGAGGTTTTGGATAGGATTTTGCACTATCCAATCCAAAGGAGCCTAGACCCCAAAATACTCCTATACCACAGTGGCTGAGGGTTGCCTGTATGGGTTAATCCTGTCTGTCCCTGCGCCGGAGGAAATCCTGCAGTGTTCCTCCTGTGTCCACCCCCTTGGGAGCCGGAGGAGAATTTAGGTCAAAGTACAGAGGACTGTATTACCGGTATTAGCACTTATTAACCAGTTTGATTCTATTAAGGGAAACCTGCAGTGAATGATGAGAATTGAGCTGGCCCTTTCCACAAGTGCTTTAACAGCTGGTGGCCTCTGAGCTGTTTTGATGGAATAAATCACCCTGATGGAAAAATCTCCGAAGCCGCAGACTACGGAAAGTTGACCAGATCTTTACTTGGCATTATTTAGGGATGCTCAAAACAATGAGACAGTTGTTTTCCTGTTGCTTTCAATACCATGTCTGGAAAAACATGATACTCCTGATGCCTGCCTGCCTTGCAAGGTTTGGGATGCTATACCTGACTGCAGGACTCCTGGAGGGACTTCTGCTCTTGTAATGAATTTAAGGCATGCAGTAATCAGCAGGGTTGCCTTGACCTTGGTTGGAGATGGCAGGACAGGCAGAGGTGGAGGGATTTTCCCTGGAACCTGGCTTTGTGAGCATCCTCCACAATCCTTCGCCTGCTGGGAGTTCCTGGGGCAAAAAAAAAGGTTGTTGCAATGCACATGAAACCTGTGAAAAGTAAATACAGAGGCAGGGCTGAATGAGCCCCTGAGATCCCCGTGCGGTAGCTGCATCAGCTCTCTTTCTGCATGTCAGGATCTCCCCTTGAAGCTGTCTGGCCTCTGGATGGCATCACTGTGAGGCAAATCCAGTGTTTCCATCTGCTAACTCTATTTTGGCTTGTATCTTAAAGGAGGTGAGCTGGGAGAAACATCTCCCTTGGCCTCTGTGCTCTGCAAATGCAAGCAAGCGAGGCTGTGCCTTGAGGTCTCTGGACCATGGAGATGGGAGAAAGTGTTTAAACCATTTTTTCCTCATCAGTCTGAGCTGGAACAAAAGAGTTTGGTTTGGGTTTGTTTCTCCTGGAGCAAAGCACTATAGGGACTTTGAGTTTTACAACACAAAGTGAGAGCTGAGGTGACTGGCTGAAGTACGGATAACATAGGCAATTCAGCAGATAGCAGGAGTTTCTTTTCACCTCTTCACCTTGACCTCACCGAAACTGCTTTCTCAGCAGCCTGTCTATAGAGAAACAATCCATGGAGAAGAAAGAGGGAGATCAGTGTAAATCAAAGGTCGTCTCCTCAAGAAGAGATCTGATTTTCACTTTCAGTGCTTGGGAAGGCCTTCATTTCAGCCTGCAGGACTAGGTGCCCTTTCAAAGGCTGGGGGTAAGAGCAGGCAGAGAAGTAAACTGCTGTAAGCTTGTCAGCTTAGAAATCCTTGTGCAGCAGGTTATTGAGCAGCAATAAAAGGAGGTTAAGGGCACAAGAAAACCCTTCTTGTCTGGTGGTTCGTGGTAGCAATTTCTGAGCTAGGTTTGACCTTTCCACAGATGCCTGTGTGCTGCAGAGGAGCTTAACGCTGACGTTAAGCGGTGAGGAAGTAAAATAGGAGTGATCTGCCAGATTCTGTCTAATGAGGCCTTTTCTTTTAATTGGGTGTTTGTGGAAGTGGAAATGGGAGTTTAAATACCGCGGAAGACATCAAACCAATGAGAAGGTGCATGGGTGGTTGGCTGGGCTCCTCTTTTCCAGCTCTCACGAAGCTGGTTGGGTTGCCCTCAATGAAACACCCTCTGCTGTGTCTCCTTGCTGACGTTTCTATCGGTGCTTTTCATAAAGCTCCAAGGAGAGTGAGTGTCACCCGTTGTCCCACTCGACTACTTGCTTGTCCTCCTGAAATTAAAGCCTGATGCCCTCCCTCAATGGTATTACTGGCACCATAATCAGCAGAACACTAAATTTTGCATACATTTTCTTTCCCTACCCTGTTGTGCTGCCTCTCTATTTACATTCACATCCCATTTACACCTTTTATTGATACAAAGGGTGAACCCATCATGTTTATACAACAAATACAGCTTCTGCCATGTTCCCTTCATCATGGGCAAACCAGAGAGCATTTACCAAGGTTCACTCCACCTTATGGAGCATGACCAGGGAAATAAGTTAATGTGGTCAGAAAGCCCTGTTTATGGGGGGGGAGGGTGTGTGTGGGGGGGAAATAGATCAAGCCCAGCAGGTAATACAGTAACTGTGGGCTGTGGGAGAAAAGATATGATTGTTGTCTGTACTAAACAAAAATGTAAACAGGATCACAAGTAATTAGCTTTTTAAGAGGTGACTAAAGTAAATACTGCAATTAAAAAGCCTATTAAAAGTAATACTAGAAAAAGAAACCTCACAAGAAACATGGCTTTGTGCTGCACTGCCGGTCAACAGAATCAACAAACCATTAAGCAAGAAAATGTCCATGCGTGCCCAAATCAGTAAAACACATAGTAATTACTTGGCACATTTTATCTTCAAAGCCCTCTGCACACGCTAAGTAATTAATCCTCCCAACACCTCTGTGCGGTATGTGCAGCAGGCATGGGTAAAAAGGAAGCTTGTCTCAGAGCCAGGTATAAATACCTTGTTGTGGGGCTCATTCTTGATAGAGGAAATGCCACTCTGAAGTCAATAACAGGGAGTGGAGTGTGGTTATCTCTTCAATGGCACTTACTGTGAGCCGTGGCTGTCTTTGCTTGAAGGAGGGGGAAACTGAGGCACATGTCAAAGGAGTTAGATGGGGTTGTGGGAACGTGCCCTTGGTTTTCCCACCAGACTGAAGAAAAGAGTGGCTTTAGCAAAATCCCATGAGCTTATGCAGCTCTTTGGCTTTCAGACCTGTGTCTGAACATCAGGTGTAAGCAGGGGTCAGGTTAAACTGCCGAACTTGAAAGCACATTGCAAGGTAAGCTTTGGGTCAGCTGAGTTGAAGTTAATGAATTTCAGTTTAATTAGTTGTTGCAGTTTGCCCTCTGTGACATATGTGGTCCACTAGCAGCTGGGGGAGGACCAATAAGACACTGATACAGAATCATAGAATGGTTTAGGTTGGAAGTGATCTAAAAGTTCACCCAGTTCCAACTCTCTGCCATGGGCAGGGACACCTTCCACTAGACCAGGCTGCTCCAAGCCTCATCCAACCTGGCATTGAGCATGTCCAGCGACAGAGCTTTCATAACTTCCTTGGGCAACCTGTTCCAGATTATATGGCCTTGTGTGCCTGTGGTCTTCTAAGCCCATTTTCTGTGTTCTCTGCCAAGCAGAAGACAGTTTTCTGCTCTGATCTTTCCATCTGTTGCTCCATGTGATGACTTTTTTGCCATAAACTCAGAAGGTGGGGAAAAGATAAATACAAGTGGTAGGTCAGAGCAGAGTAACACATGGGGGACTGAGGAGTAAGAATGCAAAGGTGGAGCATGGAAAACTCCCATTAACATCGAGCCGTGTCATAAACACATCCAAGCCTGAGCTCTGGGAGTGCCAGCAGAAATAAAACACCTTACAAAGAGAAATCAAAGATGATACCACCAGATCCCATCCATTTCCTGTTAATTGCAGCAAAGGGCTGTGTGGAGCTTGGCAGGTGACGCATGGAGCAAACCTTCCCACCCGGGAATGACTAATCCCACCCTGGCTGCTGTTAAAAGACCATTTGCAGCAGTGGCTAATTGGGCTGAGAGTTTATACTGCTGTCCAAAAATAAGCTTTCCCACAAGGAAGGTTGAGCTTCAAATGGAAAACTACCTGTGCCGAGATTAATTCTGGTGTGGGAAGGAAGGAAGGCTCTTCTGCAAAATGAAAGGCTGTATTCAAGAAAGGGCTTATTTCCCCTTTGATCAGAGGGGCACCTGTGCCACAAGGAGGAAAATGGAGGTTTATGGATTTGTAGCCGGCAGAGAACAGAGTTTTCACCAAAACTGAGCTTTTAGTAGTTCCCTTTGCAGGTGTGCCAGCGTGGATGTGGAAGATGAACGTTGCTGTACTTCTGGTACAGGTCAGCATGGTTTGAATCATAGAATCAACCAGGTTGGAAGCAACCTTTAAGATCATCCAATCCAACCATTACCCAAGCACTGCCAAGGTCACCACTGACCCATGTCACTGAGGGCCTCATTTACACAGTTAGTGAACACTTGCAGGGATGGTGACTCCAGCACTCTCCTGGGCAGCCTCTTCCAATGCCTGAGCACCCTCTGGGGAAGGAATTGTTCATAATATCCAATCCAAGCCTCCCTTGGTGCAGCTTGAGGCAGTTTCCTGTGGCCCTATCGCTTGTTACTTAGGAGCAAAGACCAGCCACCTCTTGGCTCCATCCTCACACTAAATGACGCGGAAAAGTGGCTCCTATGTTTGGGCAGATGTTGAGCTTTATAAGCTCATTCCCTTGTGCTGCTGCGTGGCCCTGGGTCACCCCTCTGTCACCCCTAGGGAAAGGCTGTGGATTGCCTCCTCTGCCTATAGCCACAGATGCCCACAAAATGACTGCCTAAACTAGCTATTAGCTCTTCCTTGCCTCAGACTCTTTGGTAATCCAAATTCCTCAGTGGGATTTGGAGCTGTGTTGTCTACATCCATTTTCTTCCTGTTCTCAGGTGACATCTTGTGTCAACCGCAAAGCTTTTCTCCATCTCCTTCTCACTACAGTGCCCAAGGAAGGTCCTGTATTTTCCTTTACTCCAGGCTCCTTTGCTTATTGACTCTTAGATGAGCTCCATGCTTGTTGCTATCCTCCAGCTTGCTTTTACTCAGTCTTTGGGCTAATGAGTTGGGGAAAACACTGCTCATGAGGATGAATGCCCATGAACAGGGTATTCATCAGTGTTATTAGCCCGGTCATTTCCTTGTGGATTTTCATTTGTCTAGGAATTAAAATGACAACAGAGAAGTTGCCGTAATTTCATATGGGTTTAATAACACGTGCAGCATTTCCCAAGCCATCACACCATGCAGGCGTAAGTCATAAGTGTTTTCATGTGCTCCCAAGTCCTATCTTAAATCCAGAGTAAACTGCCAAGTTATTTCCCCAAAGGACATGCTCTGTGACGTATATCAGATGGATCATCAGGACAGTCCATCCTTGCAAACAGCATCTAAACACATGCTGTGGCTTAAACAAGGGACTTAAGCACGTGCTTTCAGAGTATGTTCTATCCTGGTTTGTAAATAATACACGTAACTCTGTTTAGGACCATGCAATGAGGCTAGTCTCTATCCTAAGATATAATGACCTGTCTATTTGGAGGTTTCCAGGGAACGTCACCTTCTTGATTCTCTCGTTTGTGCAATTGGGATTTTAGGCTTGGCTGAAAGAGGCGTGTGCAGGTTTACATGAGGTGACTCTTCTTTCAGGGTTGATTGGACAGCACTAGATGGAAGAACTTCCACTAACATTGAATGAAGTCCAAACTATTACTCCAGTGATATTTGATTGATATCAAGCACTTGCTGATATCTGCTGTTCCCAAATAGTGCAGTGTTTGGAGGGGATTTCATTTTGTTATCTTTCAGCGTCTCTCTTTCATGAGGGATACGTGGTTTGCCACATCAGCTGTTTCTAAAAGAGTACTGAGGACAAAAAAGCGTGCAGAACGGGCACTTGAGATCCATCCTTTTTGAAAGGTGATGGACTGCCCATTGTTCATCCAGGAGCTGCTGGCAGCCTGGAGTCCAGGATGCCATGAAGAGAAGGGCATCCGAAATGGGTCATGTTCCTAAAAGCAGATCCAGAGTGCACAGGAAAAAGAAGTGAAGAATTGGAAATGACACCTAGTGTTCAAGTAGAGAAATATCAGTGGTGGGCAGCATAGAGCTATGGCATGGGATGTGTGAGCTGGGATGCCGTGGTGGGAAGACAGCTCTGTCCCCTACACGTGTGCACTATGGTGCTTGGTTTGCCTCCTCTGGGGCTCTGCTGTCAGGTTGGGTCCAGCTGGGGCTCAGGAGCAGTCTGAGCTCATTGTACAGTGCCATGGGATGGACATGTAAGTGCAGCCTTCCTTGATGTACAGCACTGAAAGAGAGCCCTGAGACCTGGGTGTCAGGGAGCACAGCATATGTTTATAGTTCCTGGCATCAGGCAGGGGTTGACCTAATTTCTGCAGCTCCCATTAATGATAAATACTGGGTTTTCTGGTATTTTACCATCTCTGCTTTTCCTGCCTTCTATGCTCACAGCATGACCTCGAGATGTGCAGTATGTACTGTTAGCCTGGTCCGTGTACAATCCAACCTTCATTAGATTATACTCTGCAGTAATCCGTTAGCTCTCTGTTCCCATCACTGGATGCTTTCAGTATTAATTGATATGTGTTCTGGCACCTGAGTGCCACCAACATCAGCAAATAACCTCGTGCTTCTTAGCATGTTTCAGAGCAAATGTCCCAAGCATAAGACGTAGTTTTTTTCTGCCTTGGAGGGAATGGGAAGCAGTGTTCCCAGCCTCTGCACATGACTTTCCCCTATTTATCCCACAGGGTCTCTCTTGGATTAGACCCTCTGCCATCCATCATCCATTCAGAGAGAGAGATTTCACTAATGGCCACAGTGTAAATATTTACAGTAAACAGTTTTAACAGCTGACTTTTAGTAGCCACTGTGCATATGGAATTGCATAAACAGGAAGGACAATTATAGGGATGGAAAAATTGGCACAGGAAGCAAGGAGAAGTAAGAAACTGCAATCCTGGATTCCGCCAGCAGATAATTAACACAACAATTTATTAGCAATGACCCTTCTCTTCTGAAGACCCACAATACACAGGCATGAAAGGAACACCTACAATTATTTGGCCCTACAAAATAATATATAGCTCTGAAATTCGCATTATGTTACTTTTTTGACCCAAATGATTAGTCGGGATGTGGGGTCTCATGGCTTGTTTCCACTAGAAGTAGAAATTAATGATGGTCTCAAGTATTTCTTTAACACAATCCTGTTTATTTCAAAGGCTGTGCAAAATCCTTGTTCCCTGAACTCATTAGGAATTAAATAGCGGGAGGCAGTTTCCTTGGGCAGCAGTCCAAGCCCCCTTTTCCAGCCAGCACTCAACCCAAAAAGCTCACTTCATCAGTCTCATTTCAAGGTCATGCTTCATGTGCTTCTTTAGTTATCCTTGACTTTTCTAGCTGCCTTCTCTCCTTGCTACTGTGATATTTCTCATTGTTTTTCCTGCTTTTCCTCCCCTTTTCCCTTACCTCTTTCCCTTTACCACCTTCCCCTTCAAGAAAACCCTGCGTGAATTCCCTTGCTCCTTTAAAAGAAATTCAAATCCTTAGCCCTTAGCGCCTGGCTAACTCAAGGCGTGCTTTAGGCAGCGGCTCCGACTGCTTTAGACACTAATTCTTCTCCCACCCCCAAAAAACCTAGCTTTTTCTTCCATTTATCATCATCAAAAGTGGCTATTAGGCATCATCCCCTCTCCCACCTAACAATGACTTTGTGTCTTCAGCCGGCATTGCTTGATCTTGCCAGATGCCTGTGATTCTTATTACCTTTTTGTATCCTTAAGAATCTCCCTGAGGAAAAGGCACAATTTGTTCTGCTCTTTTAGCCAGGCTTTGCCCCTGAATGGGGTTCTGTTTTTACTTTCCATTCAAGTTGGTAAATCCCTGACACCATGTAAAACACAAAACAATGTAAAACTCCTGTGGGTGCTTTGTCTGTATGTACACAGGCACACACTTTGGACCTCAGCAAGAAGATATATTAGCTTTTATTCCCTCCCTCTGCCAGACTAACTCTTCCTTTCTGTATGTTTGTTTAACTAATCGGCACTAGGGCCACCTGCTCTTTGAAAGGCAGGAGCAGTATATAAAGCAATAACAGAATGATTCAATATTTCAGTGGAAATCTGAGTTCCGTAGTTGGGGTTTTTTTGGGCACAGTGAGCTGGGTATTTACAAGGCTAATTTCGGCTATGCAAAGTATTTCAGCAGGTTTTTAAAGGGATGACCTACAAACTAGAACTGAGAGCGAGGCTTAAGCTCGGGTTTATACACCCCAAGTGCCAAGATCGCTCAGATACGCACTTTGTATTCCCTTGCTTGGATCTGTTTTATCCTGCAGAAGGTGGGAGGAGGAAGGTTGTTTGACTTGGAGCTGGGCAGACGTCTGACAAAATAAAGTGAACAAATTAAGACAGATGAAAAGTGGGGACACAGGGGGAGAGAAAAGTGAATTTCTTTTCCTCTCCTGGAAAACCCAAACAGTCCAATATCTGCTGCAGTCCAGGTGGCATTCATTTCCCTCTGTTAACTAATTGGGGAGACAGGGATTTTTATTTCATTTATTTTCTTTTTACAGTTTTCCTGAAGCTTTTTTTCTTTCCTTGGTCTATATTTTCATTTGCTTTGGAACCACGTGTCTTCCTGCTCTATGGAAAAGAATCAGTAAGCCATCACCTCCACTTCCTAAAACACTTTTACTGCTGATTTTCTTTCTTTTTTTAATATTAAATGGATTTTTGAAGACCTGTGGTTGCCTTAAAAGATTGTCAAATAAAAAGTGTAGTAAAAGGATAAAGAATTCTTCTAATAACTCTAGGGGAAAGATGCAGCTTATGGTGGAAAACTCCTGCTAGGTGCCGTTAGGTTTTCCTTGGAGGACCGTCTCAGGTGAATCGCAGCAACACGGGGGAATAAGTCTGTCCTCCTTCAGGACCATTTGTTGCTGGGGATACAGGCCCACAGCTCAATTTGGGGGTTTCAGGGCAAATCAACTCCTTCTACCTCAGGGGCAACCTCATGTAATAAGTGACGTCATGCTATTTTATAGAGTCTCTGCGCCATCCTTGTGTACGTGCATGTGAGAACAGGGCAGTGGAACTAAACTTACCTGATTTCCTTGGAAAGATGTTTATACAAACCTAGATGCCACGTGAGATCTGTACAAAGCAGCACCACAATGACGCCAGCCTGCTAGATTTCACTTATTTCTTAGTAATTTGGCTCTTGATCCTAGAAAAGGATGGATGTCTCCAAGTCTGTTGGGTTCATATTCACGGGGAGACCCAAGTGCAGACAACCACAAACCTTAATCTTCAATTACTGCTCAGATCACTTAAATAATTTCAGTCCAAGGCATGCTGCCAAGGAAAGCATGATGAAGATTGTGTTATCATAAACTGATTAACAAACTGTGAAAGAGAGACTTTTCCTGACACAGAGGATAGATGGAAATATCTGAAGAGAGCAGGAGAGGTAATGTAATTATGAAGAACTTGAAGCTACAACATAAATACAAGAATATATCCACTGAGTCAGCAGTGCTCTTAAATATATGTAATTTTAAACTCACAAAATGCACCCATTAAATCACATACATGAATTGTGTGTTTAAAATTAGGCCTGTACGTAAGTCCCTTGCTGAGCTTGAGGCCAGGTGAGGCTCAGGTCTAAATGCTGTTGACATTTTATTCTCAACAAATTAGGTCCCAAATTGCTTTAACTTTCCTTTAACAAATCTGACACAGTTTGGGTTATTCTCATCATTGCTATTGGTGTTTCTCTTTTATGATTATTCATAATAATAATAATGTAATTCCCACTCACATCCTGAGGCTTTAGGAAAGGCAGAAGAGCACTGGTAGAGATGGGTAGATCTCCTGTGTTGTCATTACCCACACAATATTGAAGTGTACCCTTGATACAAATAAATGGCCAAATCCCAAAGACCACAGCTCAGTAACACATGGTTTCCCAGAGATCCTCAACACATGTTTATTCACATGTGTAATCTTTTTGGTATGCATCTGAAGAGAGGATTTTAGCACGCTACTCATTTGTTTTACAGCTGGTTAATGATGCTAATTGGACCTGCACCTGCTCATTCAAAGGGTTTGTTTAAATGAACAGCCTGAATCTATGCAAAGAAATGGGGGGGCTGTGTCTTTAGCTGATGTTAGTCCACTGATGCTGGCCAAGCATCCTATAGAGAGCCTCTCTCCTCCCAGAATTAAGCAGTCAGCATCATACCTTTTTGCACTGATACTCCATAAACTGAGTATTTCGGGGAATCATTTAAAGAAAAGACATTGTTATACCTCAGAGGTACTAAGAGCAAAACTGAGTGCTCTCACAGCACTTTACCTTTGTCCTTCTCAGGTGCTTAACCCTCCATCCGCCATTCACACTCAATTGCCTCTGAAAGCAATGCTCCCTACAGGCTGGACTGAGACCTGCTGGCCCCAGCAGCTCCCAGGGCACTGCTGGCTTAGACAACCTCCTCCCCACCTTGCTGCTCACCTTGTCCCTGTGTCCTGGGTTCAGCTCACCAGTCCTTGCAATGAGACATAGAGTGTGAATGTGACCAAGCTGGTGTCCCCAGCCACCTCCGCCAGTGGTAGATGGGAAGGCCAGCGAGAAGAAGGTTGGGGGTTTTAATTGAACATTATAATTTTGTTCATATTTTATTATAGGCTGGAAAAAAAAAACCCTGTGGCTAAACCCAGCCCAAATTAGCAGAGCCAGTATTGCACCCATGGTATGGGTATGGAAAAGAAAAACAGGGGTGAGAAGGTGCATAATAAGAAGGTGAATTCCTGCCTTGAGAACTAAATGTGGAAGGATGAAGCTAGAAATACCTCAGCAGAGGATGGACAGGAATACCTTTGGAACAGACCTGCACTGGGTAATGAGTTTGAGGAAGGACCCAGCAAAGATGAGTCTGTTGTCTTGGTGAAACAAAACCTGCTATTCCCAAAAGATGACTGGGCTTGAGGCAGTGCTTTTCCTTTTCATAGCAGGGTTCCCTTCATTTCTTCCGTTTCTAAAAGAATATACATCTTCTGCCTTTGCTTAGGAGCACCTACTGGAGTCCCATCCCTGCTGCTCTGCCAATGGCACCCCGCACCGTAAGTGGCAGCTTAAAGGTCTCTGGAGTAAAACTGGAATGTACCATGCCATCTGGTTGGAATTGGATTGAACAAATACTTTGGCTTCCTGCAATCCTATCAATAGTTTTGGTCACAAAGACTGACTGCCAGTAGAAAAAGACTTTTATGGTTCTGATCCAAAGTTCAGATGAAGTCAGTGAAAAGATGCTTGTTAATTTTAAAGGGGATTGGCACAGACACCATCCGTGTGAAACCATTTTTCTTCCTGTCTTTGTAAAGGCTGCAGGAAAAGAAAGGAAAAACTGTTCCATTTGTCCGGTTACTCTTTAACAAATGGGTTGAGGGTTTTAAAAATTCTGCCTTTGGGATGTTCATGCATCACTGAACACTGTTAAAATAGAATTTGACATTGGTATTCACGGCAATGCTAATAAAACTGCCTTTCTTTATAAGAAGAAAAACCCCTAAGCCTAAAAGGAGCATTAAACACATAAATAACATGAAACATGGCTGTTTCTACAATAATTTGAATGATTCATTTATTTGTTTTTAGTCCATAGATTTTAAGATAAAGATTCATCATATGAATTATTTTTTTAGGTAATGCACACTATAAACATTTTATTCCCCCTCCCTCCAAGATCTGATCCTTCCTTTTTTCCTGCGGAAAGCAAGATTTTTCCAAACTTTTTGTGAATAAGTGATGACGACAGGAAGTTCTCTAATCTCCTGCCATTTACAAGTGAGTCCACGTGGAGTTTTTGGATGGAAAGTTGCAGCAGACGGTTCCAAGAGCTTCAGGGCTCGCTAGCTCCGAGCTGGGCTGAGTGTATGGAGATGTATCCCAGGCAGCAAAATCCAGCCGTCCAGAGTAAGCTTATTCATTCGAAAGACGTGTAGATGTGGCACTTGGTGACATGGTTTAATGGTGGACTTGGCAGTGCTGGATTAATGGTTGGACTCGATGATCTTAAAGGTCTTTTCCAAGCTAAATGATTCTATGATTCTGTTTTTTCACTTTCATCCTTGCCCTCTCATGAGCAACAGCAGCCTTTTCTTGCACGTTCCTTACTACCTATGTAGCCTGATCCCCCTGGGGTACCTAGGGGAGGATTTGGCTGCCAAGGGATGGTCACAGGATCAAGGTGGCTCATTCTGGTCTCGCCCTGGGGATTGAGATCTGATTTTCCCTTTTTGCATGTTCAGAGGTATTTGGAGAGAGGGAGTGTGTAATTTACATTTTCAGCAGCCCAGTCTTTAGTCCCGGGATTAACTCCTCTTGTTCCTCCCTTAAAGAGAAGCTGTATCATCTGGACAGGAGCTTAGGGTTGAGGAGCGAGTCTGTCCATGACTTGTGATGATTTAACAGGGCGGTTTATTCCATTAATACACTATGCGTTGAGGCATGGCCCTTTGGAGTCAGTGGGAATCTTTCCAGTTGGTTTCCATTAACTAAATACAAAACGGAGTTACAGCTTCAGAGGTACTTAGTGATGGAGAAACACCAGTACACAAGACCTTGCAGATCATGTCCCTGGGTGGTGGGTGACTATTAGCTGCTTTGGCTGTAACTCTCAGCTTCACGTCATGCAGCAGGCCTGGGTGGACTGCCAGCTCCACGGTCTGTACTGACGTTAAAGGATGCTCGTATGTCTTCTCATCGTGCCTTGCATAGTGTTTTATGTACCAAAACAGGTCCGCTGCACCAGGGGTGTGGAGATAGCCAGGAAAAAGGCTTGCATTGAATCCTTAGTGCAGATATATTTGTGAAATACTAGGTTTTACCACTTCTGGAATAGGCTGTTTCCTCTCTCAGGGTTAAGAGCAAGCCTTGGAGGGACCAATTCTGTCCCGAGAGTACAGGGTCAACAACAAAACTCTTCAGCCTTGCTAGAGTTCCCTCATCAAAACCACCAAGAAACATGGCATTTCTTCGGAGGTTAAAACATTGTTCTAGAGTAAGACATCAGATATCTCAATAGGAACACCAGCTGTAGGCTCGTGCTTGTGATGGTCCTCTCCATTCTGATACATGCTTCCTGCAGTGGAACATTGTCTCAGTTCTTGTGTTCCAGGTTTCTAGCTCTGCGGTGGTGACAGCTGCTGCTGTTTCTTTAGTTCATCCACTTCTCAGGACTGGAGCTCCTTCATCAATATGGGAATGTGGGGAAGTGGTTTTTTATAGTCCATACACCGCTGAGAGGTACCAAAAAGGTCAGACAAGTCGAGGTCTAAGATTCGCTGTAATAAAAATGGTACACAGACAAAAGTGATTGATGAATATTGACTATCAAATATGGGCTTACTTCTAGAATATTTTGAGCATTTTTGTTTTGGAAAGAATACTCCACTTGGGCTAAAATGTGAAAGACTTGCAGTGGTTTTTTTCCATAGAAAAGGTTGCTGTCTCACTATGTGGAAATACTGTCTATTGTAGAATCACAGAATAGTTAGGGTTGGAAAGGACCTTAAGATCATCCAGTTCCAATGCCCCTGCCTTGGGCAGGGACACCTCCCTCTAAACCATGTCACCCAAGGCTCTGTCCAACCCGGCCTCGAACACCACCAGCGATGGAGCATTCACAACTTCCCTGGGCCTTCCAGTGCCTCACCACCCTTACAGTAAAGAATTTCTTCCTCATATCCAGTCTAAACTTCCCCTGTTTAAGTTTGAACCCGTTGCCCCTTGTCCTATCACTACAGTTCCTCATGAAGAGTCCCTCCCCAGCATCCTTACAGGCCCCCTTCAGATATTGCCACATAGTAAAGCACATTTTTTTCCTCTTTTGCAAAAAGTGGTCAGAAGCCAGCTTTCTTATTTATCCAACTGCTGTCATCCCACAGGGAAAGGAATGGAGATGTAGTAATATCTTTAAAACAGGATTGCCAATACAAGTGCAGTTGTTCCTTGCGAAGGCACATTAAGGAGACAACATGCAATGCTTCCAGAAAGGACAAGCAAAGCTGAATGTAAAATAATTTCAAGAGGCTTTTGAGGAATGTAACAAGGGCTGAGTCTAAGCCTGTTGAAATGATAGATCATTGAAATTCAATGAGACTTCTTTCTCTAGAAGTCAGATACTCAGTGTAACACAGCCCACGATGTGCTGGTGAAGCAGCTGTAGGTGGGGAATGGACTCAAGTGATGTGTTTGTGGCACAGGCTCAACAGGAATCAAAGCTTTTCCAAACTGAGAGCTGTTTGAGTGATTGAGACATCATCTAGAGTTGCCCAGCTGGGCTGGAGGGACACTCTAGGTACAGCCAAGAAAGCTGGGATGTCAACACATAAACAAAAGAGGGATCCAGGGCACTTGTATATGAGGTTTGGCAGCTTCAGCTCTTCGCTGACAGCAGAAGAGGGACAACTGAGATCCTAGTTCAGTTATAAATTTAAGCACCCCCCCACATTCCCAACCCTTTAAAGTTCTGGTTAAATTGTATGAATTTTAGTATAAACAGGACGTGTTTTGTATTTATGCATGACTCTGGCTGGGGTTGCTGTCCTGAATCCGAGCCATCGCAGATGAGCATCTCCGCTTTAGCCTTGTTTTTGTTTTGTTGGTTATGCTTACGGCAAGCAACCGTGTCTGAGAAGCCTGGGGTCCGTGGGATCAACTGTTTAATCAGCTGTAGCAAGAATGTAATTGTCTTTGTTGTTAACCATTCAGCTATGAAAAGCGTGGATAGTATATGTACATTTGGAAGCACACACGAGTAGTTTTGTCCCTGCTTTGCTCCCTCCTACTGGTCAAACCCTCGAAATAACTTAAATATTTTGGAAGTCGAACGTTTTGCTGCTTTCTCCAATGTTTCTGGTTCAAACAGATAATTGCATCTGTAATGGGTAGATGTTTGCCTCGCTTGGCTCCGTTAAACACCTGCTAGGGCTGAGCTTATTTTAGCCCTGAAAAAGTTGGTTTCTCACAACTCTTTCTGTAATACAAATGCGTTGTTGTAACTACAGAGGCTTTGCTTTCGAAACTTTGATAAGCTATCCTTGTTGCCCCTGAAAGCATACACTCACTTCTGCTCTTTGGGGTTTTTTTGGTGGATTTTGTTTTGTATTCTTTAATATTTTCCCTAGAGCACAAGCATTTCCCAGGCTTGCTAAAGAAAAGCAATCCATCCAAATGGAACAGAACTGTTAAGGTGCCAAAAATGCAAACATCTCCATGTCATCGTTTCTGAGTATAAAGGATGCAGGATAAGGAGGTGCTTCCTCCTCCCAGGGTAGCAGTTTTGCATCCCTGCAAAGGGAAGTTTGGATGCTTCTCTCTGCCCAAACCACAGCAGGGGGAGGCTCTTTCTGTGTTTTAGGGATGCCCAACACAGCCCACTGCCCGCACTGAGATAATGGGTGGGAAGCGGCACTGATGTCCACCTTACTCTGGGTTTGGGTTTTCCATAATCCATGGAGGAACAAATCCAATCCTGGTTACTCTTGTGCTTTGCAGACAGCCTTGGGCTTAATTGAGCTGAGAACCAGCTCATGTGGGTGATTGCTTCACTCTGTCAAGTGGCTGGATGTTGCAAGACCACTCAGCATTTCAGCTGTTTTCCTGCACGCTGGAATGTCTCTGGTCCGGGTGTTGAGTCATTTCTTCCAGGAGCGAGTGGCTTCTGGCTCTTGACATTCAGAGCTGCGCCTGTGCACCCAGGGGAGCAGGGCGCAGGGGCAGCCTGTGGGTCAGCATCCTCTCTGCCCTACGGAAATCAGGTGTTGCAATGCTTGTGTGAAGCTTGCCAGGTTTTTAATGGAAAAGTAAATGGCCAGCTAACCTCAGAACGCTGGGAGCTACCTAAGGGGTTACATCACTCTACCACCCACAAGCGTTGTATGCGAACTTTTCCTGACTTCACCCAAACCTCTTGGCTGTCATCTCCTCTGGATCTGGACAGGCAGCAGCATTTGGGTTTAGTTTTAATCCCGCACAAAAGGCATTTTTTAAGGTGTTGCTGAGTGCAGAGAGAGGAGCGATACCCCATTTCTCTAAGTGCTGCAGAGATGCGCTTGAGCACCCTCTTCTCAGGCTGAGACCTGACTGTGTTAGGCTTAATATTAGAATCATAGAATAGTTAGGGTTGGAAAGGACCCTAAGATCATCCAGTTCCAGCCCCCCTGCCATAGGAGCTTTTGGGTGGGAGAGGGTCTATCCCTTTTTCCCCTCACTGTTATCACATCTGAATCTTCCTTGGGAGTAGTCAGAAGAGCAAACCACAGGCTCCTTTTAAATCTCTGACACTACTGCTGTATCTGTGTCATGCTTTTGAAACGGCAACCCAAGAAGTGAGGAGCCCCTGTTTTCTCTCTCCCCCTTCCCAGCTCTCAGTTCCAATTTCATTTTCAAAAGTGCAAACCCCGGAGCTGATAAACATCTTACCATGTTCCATGGCTCCTGCCCTCAGCGCATTTTCCATGCTCCCGAGCCAGACAGGTTTTTCAGTTTGACTTTATAGTTATGTCTCGCTCTTGAGAGCGACAGCTCTATCGCACACATCTCTATCTCCTGTTTTCTAAACCTGCAACTGTTTATGTTTGTCTGGCCTTCAAATAATTGCTCTTGGTCCCTTGCCACACTGGGGTGTCCCAGAGATACCGGAGGGAGAATAAGCACAGGATGTGAGCACTGACCTGCAGTGCTGGGTGGTCTGTGGAGGAGCGCAGCCGGTGCCTTAGCCCTGTACATATATATGCTCAGGCAGCAAACATCCACTGGTGTGCCCGGCACCAATACTCTGCTCTTTCCAACAGCCTACGATTGACAGCTTAGATATTTTGACTCTTTTTCTTCACTTTAGTGTACCTGAAAGGATCTGTTTGCCCAACTTTTCCAGATGGTGGAGGGTGGCACAGGGGCAGTGGGGAAGAAATCGTCTTTGAATTGCTTTGAAGCTGCTGCTGTTGGTGCCTGAGTTTGCCTCTCCCTGCCCTCAAAATGTAACTTGAGCCTTCTGCATGGAACTTGCTCAATTTGGTTTACACAAACCATCTTGTTACTTCCAGCTTTCCTTGGCTCTCATGTGGCTTTGTTTGTTTTTAGCCCTTTTCTCAGAGATGGGTTTCTCAGCACCCAGCTACCCCCTAATTCCAGGGCAGGGATAGCCTTGGGGGATCAGGTTTCCCACCTGGAATATGCTCAGCAGCCCCCAGAGCCCCAAGGAGAGGATGGACCATTTGATGTGAAGGAACTGAGAGATGCTGGCTTGGTTATTCATACAAAAGGGAGGTCCTGGGGGTATTACAGCTCTGCAGCAACCTACGAGTGGATCATGCAGGGAGAGCATCCAATGTCCAGGTATAGCTTTACAATAAGGAAATTTAGGAGAAAAAGGACAGATTTCTGACAGCCAGAACTGTGCAATTCTGAGCACTTCAGGAGGTATAAAACCCCTCTGCTTTTATAGTGACTTTAGGTGGCGTTACAAAAAGTGCTATACAATGAAGATGCTGAGCATCTTGAGGATGCAGAGCTCCAATCTAAATGCCCCCTCTGCCTGGGGACCATGCACCTTTTCTGTTTTTTGCCATGTCAGGACTCCTTTGAGCCCTAATCCTCCCCCAGGGAGCCTGCCTTCATATAGGACACTCAAAAATAAACCTTGTCCTGCTCTTGTGGAGTTATTTTTCCTTCTGCTCCACTCAAACTCTGTAATTTAAACCAATCTCTGTTGGCTTAGTGTGTACTGAAGCTTTTCGTTCTGTTGCCTGTGACTTCATATTATTTCTTCTTCTTTTTCCCCACCCCCTGCTAATTCCTCCCCCCAGTTTTCATCTCCCAAGGCCATAGCTGGAGCAGTTTTTGTCATGATTATCACTCATCGTAATCGAGGCAGCATAACTCATGATGTCATGATAAGAAATCAACTCTCTTAAGCTATTTTGTAGACAAGTCATCTCAATAATTCCCCTGCCCTCACCCTGACAATAACCTTATATCTTTTTGGCCTGCTTTTTTTACTAGTATAATTGCTTTTGTCACGATGGTAGCAGTGCTTTGTGTGCCAGAAACATATCCCCAGAGCAGCTGTGATGAAAAGCACAGTAGCAAGTTTTGCAAGTCATTATTAGCCATTTGCCAAAAAATGAATGGCAGCTCCGTCTTGAAGTATGTTACCCAGACGATGCCCAGGAAGGCAACATCCGTAGCATGTGCCAAGGGCTTTCTTCTTCCCACATGGACATGATTGACTTTCACTGAGGGGGGTCAAAATGACTCATGTCCTGCCAGACGAGAGCTGGGACCCATTTCTCGGAAGAAACAAGAGTGGAGGCAGTAGACATTCACAATGTCTAATTTTTTCTTGCACATACTGTTTTTGGAACCTCCCCATGTTGTCAGTTCAGGATCAGTGGCCTCCCAGTGCCCAAACTGTGTTTTTCTCCTTGCTCCTTTCCCTAAATGCAGTTGTTGGGTTACAGATCCATGCTTCTGACTTGCAGTTTCTCAAGGATGGAGATTTCCCTGTCCCTCTGGACTTCCCCATGTAATGCTATGGCTGTGACTCCCTCGCAGCTCCATCCTCTCCACATCACTTTCTTACTTGCCACCCTGCCTTTGCCCCACACTCTGCAGCAGCTCTTCACTGAGCACCAAAGGGAGGGTGGCAGGATGGTTGAAGTAATCCTCAGTTCTCCTATTTCTGCTCCATTTTCAGTGCACCGCAGCACTTTTTCCGTCTCCATATTTGGGGCTTGAAAACATCTGAGGCTTTTTTCCTTATTAAAAAGTCCAGCTAAGTTCATTTTGATAGATCTTATTTTATTTCTCCTCTCCTCAGCTTCTAAGATGCTTCCTTTGTTGCTTTGACATCCTTTTTTTGCACAGTTCATAAGACTCCTATTTTGCCACCTTAAGGTAACCATGTAGGTCAGTGAGGAGACTTTCCTCTTTCATCAAAGAGATATATTTGAAGGCATTTTTTTGTGTGTTTCCTAATAGAAATTCCATCCCCCTTTATCATAGCAGTCACTGAGCCCTCCAGCCTCCCTGACTCCTCCAGCTCTACTTCCTTTTTGATATTAAAAGTCATAATTTTGCTTAAAGTGAGTCAAGTTGTGATCACTCATTTTAAGGCTCTGACTTAGACAGCAATCATGCAGTGCTTAGCCAAAAGCAGGTCAGAAATAGCGACTAGTGAGGAAGCCCATCCAGGAATAACTGAGCTCCACCAAGATAATAGAGTGATTTCTCCAATTTCCCCCCAGGAAATCTCCATCAAGAACACAATTCCCGGTAGCTTCCCTCTCTCCAATGCCATGCGGAGGTCACTGCCAAGGTCAAGTCTTGGTCAGACACTTAGTGTCACAGCATCACATCTCAACCTGATTCTGTCCTGGAAAGATGCTGACTGGTCCCTGGTGGATCTCGTTCCTTTGCATCAGCAATGCAGCCAGTGGCTTGTGATTTATCAGAGCCCACCACACCGTACATCTTGCTGCTCTGCAGAAATCCTGCCAGAGAATCTAAACCAGCTCGCCTGATAATTTTAAGGGCTTTTGTGGTCTTGACTGGGGAATGTGTCTCTTCAAGCATAGTATTTCCTCCATCGCTGAAGGCCCTGCGTGTATTTCATGGACTTATTTGGCTCTTTAAATCCTCCCTTGCTGGGAGGATGTTCCTGTGAGCTCATGGATGGCTGTGCTCTGTCTGGGCTTCCATAGGAGCCTGCCTTCTTGTTCAGATCCCTCTGAAATCCTTCCTTTATCCTCTGCCACATTTGATTTGTTGGTGTTCCTTCTCCACCAGTAATTTTTTGAAGCCTGGTTTTAAGTACAAATGAAGTTTACATGTATTACATTACTTATAGCATACATTTCTCCTTCAGTTTAACTGGAAGTGCTGCATCAGGGGTGGTCCTTCCTTCATTTCAGATCACCTTTTAATCTCCCATTGTAGCAGGGATCACTGCCACTTTCCATGGAGTGCTACACAGGCAGCTTGATCTTGGCTTGGCATGATGGCCAAAGGCTCAGATAACCTGCTCTTCTGCAAATTCTCCTTCCAAAGAAATAAAACTCTCCATTTCCAACCTGGAAGCCGGGAATCATCCCCAAAACCCCCAAAAGACCATGATCTTATCAGGTATGAGAAACTCCTCTGGGGACAGATATTTGGCACTCTCCTATCAGCCTAATGAGGGAAGAGTCTATTTCAGTGAGCCCCATTGAGAGCTCAGATTTGGGCCATCTCCAGTAGATGACACGCTGCTCACCAGAGTCCTTTCAAACCATCTCAGCTAGAAAGAATTATTTCACTTTAACCAGACGCGTCCTTACACCCGCCCCTTGTGTGGGATTTCTTCCTGTTGATGTCCTTTTTGCAGTGGGCAGGGAACTTAGGATGGGAAAAATTGCCTTCCTGTGGTGCTGTCATTAAATGTGTACTCCGGGAACTGCCTTTTTGGCAGAAATTTGGAGAAATCATATATTTCCCTTTGGTTTTGTCTTGGAAATACATAAAAAAAATGAAAGCAGTCACAAAGCTGCATTGTTATCAGTAAATACTGTTTGGGGAAACCTTGCGTTACTATTTCTTTTCCATACATTTATTTGTGGGATTTTTTTGGCTGCTTTTTCTCTTGCACAGGCAGTAAAGTTCCAATTATTGTAGGATTTGGAGATTTTAGCCCAGCTAAAAAACACTTACAAAAGCAGAACTTGATAAAATGCCCACTAATGGAGGTGGAAAGGCTCCCACTGACTTTGAGAAACTGTTGCTCATGTGTCAGAGAATATCCAAGAAATGTTTCATTTTATGATGCTTTCACAGTTAAGGAAATGGTGACTCTGAGTCAGAAGAGTAGAAGGATACTGGCTCATGCTTTTGTACAATTCCTATGCTGCTACAGCATCACTATTCATCTTAGGATTGGATATCGCTGAGGACACAGCAGTAGTATGGAAATGTGCTTTTTCCCCTGTTGTCATTAAAGACTACCCAATCTTCTGAAATTTTAATGAAAAAAACCGTGTCTGATCAAGTTGAAATTTGAAGAAAATAAATTTGGGAATGGGATCATCTTTGTATACCTAAAGGATACATAACAAGTTACAGTGGCTATAACGATATCCAGACAGATCTGTGCTAGCAACGCAATTACAGATTTTAATGGTGAAAGTACTTGACCACAAGATAGCTAATAAGGATTTGATTTATGTATGGGACATGTAGAATTCTCCATCATAGAAGCCAAGGTTGGGTTGTTTCCTTCTAGGTGCTCCGTATGACTCAGAGACACCCCGGAGACTGGGTAGAGAAATTAATTTAGGGAAAGGGTCATGCCTGGGTTGGGCAGGAGGCTACAACAGGTTCATGCTTGGGCTGGGGAGGAGATGACCAAGGCCAGTCATTAGAGTCCACCTTGTCCTTATAATGACAGATTTGCTTTAAGTAGGGAATTACTGACAATAAGCACTGCAAATCTCAGTTCCCATATAGGTGACAGAAGAGTCCATCTGCAGACATATTTAACCCCCAAAGACTTTGCAGTTATGGTCTGAAAAGTCTGTTGCAGTTGCTGTAGATGGGGCTGACCAGACTCATCGTCATTGCTATAAGACTGTAGGAAATGTTCTGTACATATGGTTGAGGGAAATTCTGCTGCAGCCTGTGGGTAACAGTGTGGTATGGCAGGTGGATGGTAGTTATAGAAAGTGGAAATGTAAACAAGGTGTTTGATGCAGGTAAAAACAAGCCTTCTGCTTGCCTGGTGGTGCTGTGATGACAGTAAAACTGTCAGGATGCAGGCATTATCCCAGGGGCTACTTGGTGGCTCCACTCCCTGAAGGAGTGATGCCCCAACATGCTGCTGAAGACATTTTGGGCTTTTAGGCTCTGGTAACATCAAGCTACTTCAAAGGAAATAAAAATGAGGAGTTAACACGAAGGAAAAAGTAAAAAAAAGAAGAAAGAAAAGAGGCCCGTGTTTTGTGGTTAACAATCAGCGAGTGTCACGTCTCTTTTCAAAGCAGAGGCCTCTTGATTTTTGCTTCTGTCTCATTTAATTATGCTCAAAGGGCCATACTTAAAAGCTTCAGGAAAAGGAGTCAGACCTTTGCAATAAAAGACATGAAGCTGTGTATGTGAGTGCCAGCCTTTAGGTCCTGCAGTTCACATGCTGAAGAGCAGTTGAAATGTGATGTCAGGGCTGGGCTGACAGGTTAAACTCTGAGACACGGCATGCCTTGGTTTCATAGCTGTGTACCAACCCATGCTCACTGCCAGACTATTCCAGAGAGTCTTAATGCAGACATTTCTAATGGTAGATTAATCTGGTTGCCCATTTTCTTGTCCCCGATAAAAAACTGGAAGAGATGTTTGAAAAGCATGAGCCCTTTTGTTGTCCAAGACACAAATTCCCAGTCTACATCTGATGTCATTAAATATCTGAGGTTGGGCACATTGGACCCACAAGTCTTGTTCTGGATCAATGCAAATCTCCAATCTTGAGATTGAAGGTCTAAGACCTCCATGCAGCTCCTTCACATGGAGGTCTAGGATCCCCAGTTCATCTATTTCCTGGGATTGTGATTGAAATCTTGACCCAACTCTCTTAAGGTTATTAGTTAATATTGGTGGATGCTTATGTCCAACAGGCTTCTTTCTTTTTCCATGCTGTGGCATGAGATTCTTGTTACTCTTTGGTTGGAGTTGTTGGAGCTTCTATTGGAAATCGAAGGGCAACAAGGCACAGGCTCGGTGCTGCACAGGCTTCCACAAACATTTCTCTGCATCCTGCATGGCAGGGCACATCTCTAGGTGTACTCTTACTCCCTTACATTTTACCAGATGGGAGGAAATCACGAGATGATTGTTCCCACTTCTATTGCATCTATATGATATGCTGAGAGCCTCCCCCACTTTTTCTTCTTTCAAGGTTAATTTGAAGCTAAGGATGGGCGAATGGGATATACATGGGATGGTGCTGAGCCCAGACTGGGATACTGAGCTGCGAAAGTTCTTGGGTAGAGAGACAGGTAAGGAAATACGTTAGAACATTAATAAAAAAAAGGTGTATCTTTCTCTATTGTTTTTCTTCTCCAAGTAAAATTCTAACAGATACTCATTTTCAGTTTGGATATATGCCGTGAAATGTTTGACATACGGTTAACTTCATGCTGTTAATTATTTGAGGCTTTCTGGAAGTCTTATGTGGGATTTGGTGCAGAGCTGTGTGGCTCAGCAGATCCCGTGCAGGAGGGATGGTATCTTTTCCTCTCACTTCTTTGTTGTGATGGTCGCTCACAGGCTGGGTCATCTCATCAGCTGGGACATCAGTGTCTGCTTGGAAAATTCATTCTGATTCATAATTTAGCCGTGTGCAGTAGGCACAGGATGTGCATGTTTTAGAAGAGAGATTGCATCAGGCCGAAAGGTCAGCAGAAGGGGCAGTGCTGAGCGGATCCGCAGGTGGTTTAACTCACTGCTTGTGAGAGCCAGTGTGCAGCAGCTATTTGCCTTTCCCATGAACAGGAGATGCTGTTCTCAGCACTCAAGCCTTATTCCTTCTGATACTCCAATGTTGAATCCATTTGGAGAGCCTTATTTTTACAAACCAGGCTCAGCTTTGAGCAAGCCAGAGCCTTTTTGGTCTGTACGCAAAAGCAGGAGCTCAGGCTAAGCAGCCATCTAGGCACAGCCAGTGGGAGCAGTGAAGCTTAAACCTTCAAGCTCTGCTTTGTTCCATGTGAAGCCAGTGAACATTAGATTCTCCTGCTTGCTGGGGAGGCAGGAAAGACAGGAATTTCAAAACTTCATTCCTTCAATTCGCCTTTCCCTCAAAAATGCTGCTCTTCCATCAACTTCTGCTCTGGTCTCCAGCCTAAGCCAAGCTTTCATAACTCCTTTTTCCCCCACCCTCTGGTTTGAATTACAGCAGTGTCTATCACTTTTAGCTGACAATGTGCATAAACTCTTATAAGGCAGGGAACATCTTGCTTTCTAAATCACTTAAGTAGTAATCAAATTTAGCAGGAAGATCTAGAGCCCTGCAAGTCTGGAGCGCCTGTTTATTTTACTAGCATTTCTTGCGCTCAGAAGTGACCGTCCTGCTGGCTATCGGTATGAAGAAGTCCTCACGGGAAACCCAGTGAGTTTTGCTTCACTACCCAATTTCCACTGTTACAGTAATCCAGTGCTTTGGAGGGTGCTAATATCACAGCTTTTGCTGTTGGAGGTGGGCTAATGCTGAAAACTCCCCAGGGAGAAATGAGCTTTAGTCCAAGTGGAGGCCAGACAGACAGTTATTTTCCCTTAATAAGAGCAACAACTTCTTCATTGCTTTATTTTCCCTTAATAAGAACAACAAATGCTGCATCATACTTGAAACTAATAATGAGTTAAATAATAACAGCAGCTGGTGGAAAGTGAGAGAATACCAGGAAATAGCTCCTCAGGCATCCTATAGTTGGCTTGTGGACTTCATTGCCACAGGAGATCGGTGTGATGATTGCTCTTGTACAAACGCCGTGGCCCTTACTCAAGAAATACAGCTGCTTATCTCCCTCAGAAATCTCCAAGGGAGGTTTCTGGAAGAGCTTGTTGTAGCGGTAAGGTTGGACATGAATAGCTCCATGCTTTGCTGTGCAGCAAGGTGACTGCTCATCACGGCTAGGAAACTCTCTCAGGGCTTCCTGGGAAGCCCACTAGCCTAAAATAAGTAACCTTGGGAATAGCTGTTCTTGGAATTGTCATGCTTAACCTACCAGACTTCCTCATTTCCCCTAAGCTGCTTCTAGTCCCTCAAATTAGTGGTCAAGTGAATAGAGGAGGCTTTCTGTGTGCAACAACTGCCAGGTTTCCCCTGTAAATTCACTTGTCAGCTCTACCTGCTTCCAATCTGATTGTGAAGAATTATTTTCCCACCTTATTTGGAATCTTAATCAAGGCCTGTGAAGTAAATACTTCAGTGCCATGGAAAAGCAGTCCATGAGCTCACAAGCAGTGTGAGGGTCGCCTGCCTGTCCCCTCAGGAGACTGAGATTTCCGTATCTGCGTTAACAGATTCTGCTTCAGGCAGCTCTAGATGTAAGCCTGCATGAAGATCTGAGCAAATTTATTCAGTTATGCTGCATATCTGGACACCAGCAAGGTTCTCTCCAGGGTCTGCACATTAATTTTGGCATTAAATTTCTTTTATAGCTTTATAAGTTTATGTTTCTAACAAACTTGGCTTATACTTTTTCCGCTGATGCCCATAATATGCTTTATTTTATGACAAACTGGACAAGCTGGGGGTTTCTAGTTGTTTTATTTCCAGAATATGGGCTGGAAATTACACAAGGAGGTAAAGCATACATGAACCTCTTATCATTGTAATCAGATATCTATCGCAGTGTTACATAGGAAGGGCTGTCTGTACAACAACTGGGAAAAGGTGTGAGTCATCGTTTCTTACTCCGTGCACATACGTGGAACATCACACCACAGCTCATAAGATGTGATTACATGTGAAAGAGAAGATTTGAATGATCAAGGGTTATCGCTGAGATTTTGCAATAGAAATGACCTGTGATTCACTTCCAAGTTCTGAGGCTTTTGCAAGGGTTTTTTTGGAGCTAACAAAAAGCAACGTGGAATGCTTCCTGTAACATCCAGTGCCCTTTGCTGTACAAAGGCATTGACACGCTGGTTTGGACACATAAAGGGCAAAGGGCTTGCCAAACAGTTGTGTCCTGACACTTCACTTTTGGCTGAAAATTGACATCCATGCATTACTTCATATCAGCTCAGCTGTGTCTTGTACTCATTATATTGGCTCAGGAGATGCTTTTTTGCAGCCGCGAATACATACGTAACTTGTGTGTGCCATTCAAGCTGTCCTGCTGGAGATCTGCCATCAGCCAGGGGAGTCATGTGCAGCTGATGGCTAGGACAAATGAGTCTGAGAAATCAATAAGAACTCTACAGAGCATCCCAGGAATGATGGGGATCTGCTGCAAACCCTACCTTTTCAAGCATTTGGTGCTGTCACAGAAAGCTCGGCCCCAGTGAAAACAACTGCTTTACTAAGTAAATAAGAGTATTCTTTTGTATTTTTTTTGTGTTCTGAAAGCAAAATCCATTCAACGCAATGTCAGATTCAGCAGAAAACCTGTTGCCTCTGTTCACTGGGGTTTCCTTCTGACTGGACAAACTTCCATCCAAATGAAGTCTCATTTTTGAGATGTGAACAGCCAAGCTGCAGCCAGTGTGTGTCAGGGGAACATGACCAGGATGAGGCACTTAGAAGAATCCAGGGCTGCACAATATCTTGATAGCTAACTTGACTAGAACAAGTAATACTAACAACCCAGAACAAAACGCTAAGTTCTATAAGCTTTTGGGTGAAAGCAAACATTGCCTTTTCCCGTGAACTCCTTTGCTCCCTAAGTTTTGCTCATATCCCAAATGTTCACATCACTTCCTCTTTTCAAGACCTGGGTAGTCACGTTGACCAAATATTGGGTTTATTGTTATGATTAATTTTTAGTTCTTCTGGCCCAGGACAATAAAGAGCAACAACAGAGGAGAAGTCTAGCTGAAGTCACGTCGGCCCTTTGAATCAAGGAGAGATGTTTGTCTAGAGGACACTGACTTGGACATGCACGCTGGAATTACCTTTGGAAATACCACAGTCAGGGCTTTTGCAGGAGGGCAGATGTGTAGTTATAAAAGTGTTTTCCGCCTTTCAGATCCAAGACTATGCATCCTCGTACCTTTTTCTTGATATGCGGAAGGACTTTAAGATCCTTTCCAAACTTAATCATTATTACGGGTTCAAACTTAAACAGGAGAAGTTCAGATTAGATATAAGGAAGAAGTTCTTTACTGTGAGGGTGCAGAGGCACTGGAATGGGTTGCCCAGGGAAGTTGTGAATGCTCCATCGCTGGCAGTGTTCAAGGCCAGGTTGGACAGAGCCTTGAGTGACATGGTCTAGTGTGAGGTGTCCCTGCCCATGGCAGGGGGGTTTGAATTGGATGATCTTAAGGTCCTTTCCAACCCAAACCATTCTGTGATTCTATGATTCTATGATTCTATGTGTTTTAAGATGTTAAACCTAAGCTGCTGTTTCCTAGGTAGAGTAACTGTCTCCAGCCATCATGAGCTATGGAACACCTGACATCCTTACAGCTTTGATTCAAAGTCCACTGGGTTCTTCAGCTCTTCACTGACTCTTCCTGGTCCTGAGCTGGTGTATTTATACACAGAAAAAGCTGTCTTGAAGATTTTTTTGAGGCTTAGGTTTTGCTGCCACTTTACATATTGAACATGACTGAGGTTTCAGTAATTGTTCCAATGGTGAAAAGCAGAAGAAATTCAGCTCACCCGAACAATCGCTCTTGTCTGGTGATCTGGGTTTGATTATGGCTCTTTGTAGATGCCTGAAAATCAGTTCATATCCTTTTGCTTCAATGGCAAAGCCTAGAAAATGCATTTAGTGTCCCACTGAGTATTGCTCACATTTAATCCTGTGTTTATTTTTGGTCACAAACCCAGTGGGAAACTGTGTAAACAAAGCTGCTATAAGCATATACACGCGCACACAAGGAGATTGCCAAGCAAACAGTGCCAATCTGGGTAAGTCTAATGTAAACACCGAGTCTAGACAAAATGAGCTAGAGACAGAAGCCAGCTCTGATGTCAAAGGAGATCAAATGTTGATAAAATTGCTAGAACCAGGGAGCCAAAGGGGTTTTGTGTTAAACTTGGATAGTGGTTAACAGTGATGTTTTTACTCAGCTTTAGTTAATGGAGTTTTTTGCCTAATATATTACTTCAGACTTCCTAACTCTGTGTCCAGTATTTGAGTTAACAGGTCTGAAAAGCTGTTGCTTTAATTAGTCCTTAAATACCTTTCTGGACTGCAGGGTGCAATGCCCATGTTCCAGCTCTGGGTGAAGTCTGAGTGTGCTGTGCCCTAACACGTCCCCTTTGGTGCCTCCACAGTGCTACCTGGTGTGGTCAGGTGTATGGGCCCCCAAATCCCCTTTCTATGTCTGTTGCCTCCTGTGAACATACTGGTCCCAAGTACTGCAGCAGCTCTGCACAAACAGGTGCCATCACCTTCTGTTCTACAAATACTCTTGAGAGTATAATGTGGAGTTGGCCATGGCAACCCAAATGAAATGTTGACTGCCAAGAAAAGCTTCAAGGTAAGGAATAGTTGAACCCTAGCAGTTGAGCAGCATTTACCACCTGGGAATATGTTCCCAGCAAAACTGCAGTGGGGAAATAAAGTACAAACTCCATCTGATCCGTGCCACACTTAGTTTTGCCATTAAAGCAATGGTACGGCTTCTTGAGGCTTTAGTAACACCGTATAGAATGCAAAGGAGCTGCTGCTCCTGCCCAGAGCATCCAAGAATGCTTAACCATCCACTTCATGTGCTTCACTGTTCTTATATTTTGCATGTCTTATCTGAGATCTGTATCCATATCGTACTTGCCCATTGTGTTGATCAATCTGGTTGCAAGAGTGCTTGGTGAGATCCTAATCTGTCTTGCCAACATCTGCGCACACTCTGTTCTAGAAGGGAAATTCTCAGCCTGATTTCTGGAATACAGCAACAAAGTTCCTCTAAACCAAAGTAACTTTGAAGAGAAGAAAACAAACTAACAAAAAAGTTATTCATGGGAAATTATTTCGAGTGCAGAACAATATGTCATTTACTAACCAGGTTAGGGTCAGTGGCATAATAAGCAGCATGAAAGAGAAAATCTGCTGTGTGGTTTCTGTGGTAGGAGAGAGCTCCCACAATCTCTGACCTTGGCTGCCTCTGTTCCCAAAGCATTGTCCTGCTACAGTCAACTTCCAGGACTAGTTGCAAGCCTCTCCCAAAAACTGATCTTATTTGCTTCCAATTAGGCAGATGTTTAACCTATTGGATGCTTCCACTTTGGCTTCTTGACCAATAATGTTTTAACTACCTACCTAAAACAGGGAGTTGGAACTATAGGATCTTTAAGGTTTCTTCCAACCCAAACCATTCTGTGATTCTATGAAGCATGGCATGGATGATCCTGGACATCTACCCTGAGGAACCAACAGGGAAGTCACAGTCCTAACGTTACCAGTACAAAGGTCACCACCAGCTCTGGCCCCTCTGATGCCAGATGTCCCTCCTCGGTATGAGATGTGTGAATATGAGCTGTGCCTGCAGCGGCTGTGCCCCCCCTCCCTGCTTTCCCCAGCCCTCACTAGGGAAAGCTCTAGGGAAGGTGCTCTTTCATATTCCCTCCAGCTGCCCCAGAAGGCACAGAAAAGCTCTGAAATGAGGGAAGTCATATAATCTATGTTTGGATTTTGCTTAAAATCATATTAACCCCCCCTCTCTTTTTTCTTTCGGTGGGATTTCCTTTGTTTTACTGAGCAGCTGCAGGCTGCAAGGTCCCGGAATTGTAATTTTGGCTTGCAAAAACGCCATATACTGTCACAGTGTGTATTACATATCCAATAAAGCCTGACTATTGCGTCCTCTGGGCACACTTTAAAATAATTGCTTGTAAAAGCACATACTCATCTCAGCTGCACTCATTGGAGGGCCCAGTGACAGAAAAGGCTCCCCAGACCACAAATTCTCCTTATCCTCCTTCCTTGCACCCACCCTTCTTCACCCCCAGTCCTCCAAATAAGCTTTCCAAAGGAATCACTCAACGATTTCCTCCACTCTTTCAGCTTCACTCAGGAGTATGAAGGTGGCTCAACACATAGCAGAGGAAGTGCCTCAAGGGCAAGCTGGTGGCAGAGGAGAGGGAATGGGATTGTCCTATCTATCCTGTAGATGATGGAAGGATGTCTTTTCCATCTCTTTCTCCACAAATAGCCCCTTCTCCATACACAGAGAAGTACAGCCAGACCATAGTGATGTCTGTTAACTTGCCAATAAAGATACTCTGCCACCCTGGTGGCTGCCATCACTCTCTGCCTTTGTGCATAGGGTACTGTTCAAACATCAGAACTCTTGCGTAACACCAAAACCCCACAATTTCTCCAATTAACATTGCCTGCAAATCCCAGGCACTTTCCTCCTTTACTTCTTAAATTCTTTGTGCAAGCAAGGAGCCCATAGCCCTTTCTTGGCTGTTTCACCCTGTCTCAGAGTGACTGCTAGAAATTAGTGATGAGCGAACATCCAGTGCTTTGCAGTTTGGGGTCACTTCACTTTAAATAAGCAGCCAAACGTTCCCAGTTGAGCTAGCCAAAGCTCATTTGTCTTGAAATTTTCTCACACGATTTCAGGCATGGTTTCTTCTGGCCACAGCTGGGAGTATCAAGAGAATAGTCCCTTTGCTGTGTTCCGGCATGTTTGTCTCTCGCGCTAGCCAGAACTGGAAGTTAGACCAAAAAGATCTCTATCTGTCTGTTTGCATATCTATCTATCTATCTACTTACCTACCTACCTACCTATATATCTAATGTACTTTATATAATGCATGTGTATGAAAACTTCAAACCCTCAGAACCCTAATGAACCAATTCAGAATTGGTTTCAATTGGACGTAGCTTTTGGAAATGGTCCTTAATTTCTAAGCTAATGTGCACATACCTATTACATATCAGTATGTCAGGCCATTTTGAAGAAAAGAACTCATGAGATCTGACTGGGTGATTTTGTGTGTGTTTTTAAGGCTATCCATTTACGGAAAGTAACAGGCAGAACTTTATCTGCTGGCAGCTCACTGCGAGAATTCCAGGTAGGGGCTTGCAATATTTACTCAAGGTGTTTCATTGTGGACTTTCTGATTGTGAAAGTATTAAAACTCAAGAAATACACGTAGTGAGCTGCAAAAAACTAATTTTCTTCCTTTCATTTTTGTACTTGCAAGCAATCTTTGCCAGTCCTCTTTCTATTCCAGAGCAAAATAACACCCATAAAAGACCAGAGAGTGTCTGCTCTGTGCAACAGTTCTGCTTGTTTTTAACAGGAGGGGGGCAAAAAAAAGGTTGAATTTGTTACAGCTGGTGGGAGAAATCTGGTTTTGTCCATTTTACCTGATTGTTGCTGAAACCATATGTACAATATAAGGGTAAAGATGCATGCCTATAAAGAATTTCTGCTGTAGAGCTTTCTGCAGGGTTTTCCTGAAGTCTGACCTTCAGCAATCACGGTTTTGCCTTGTTTTACAGAGATCTAATTGTTCCTAATTTCCTGTCCATAAATGGTACAAGGTGTGGGGTTGCGCTTCTAATGTTAAATTTCAATCATTTGTCTGACTTAATAGACATGAATAGCTCCTTCAAATCTAAGTGCTTTCAGTTCGTGTAGGACATATTTATACTGAAAATCTATTTTGAGTGCGTAAAGCCATTATTCAGCATGTAGGAAAATATTTCCTACCTACGGTGCTCAAACTGTGGGGGAGCTGTGGGCACAGGGCTTGGATCTTCGGATCTCAAGAAATTGACTCAGTAGGGTGATTTTATTTCTTCTTCCAGTGAAAATCACGACGGGTTTCCACTTGCCACAGGTAGGTCACAATCAGCTTGCAGACGTCCTACCTTTGGTATAATCCTGGTGCCATAAGGATAGTGCTTTCTCTTGGAAACATTGGTCCTTTAGCATCTTTCTCTTGTTATACTGGATTTCTAGTAAACACAAGTGTTTTTAATGGCTGGATTTTAGTGTAAATCATAAATGTGCCTTGCACTAATCTGCTTTTCGCAACCAGTTGCTCTTGCTGTCACAAATAAGGGTTTCCTTAGGCTGGGGTAGGCTGTAAAGAAATCAGTTTAGGGATTAATTCTTCAGGGATTTGTTCTTCTACATTCTTCTCCCATTGTCCATAGAGGCAGGTGGGGAAGCTGCCTACATCGCTGACATGCCTGTGGCACGTAGTACCTGCAATGTGGGGTACTCGAGTCACAGTGTCAGTAGCCAAGAACACATCTAGCTCTAGGAAAGGAGAGCTGAAACCTCTATCAGAGCCTCCATCTGAATGTCTTCATCTAAAATATAGGGCAATATTTCTGCTGGACCTTGATCTTGCTAGGTGTAGTATTTCTACCAGTTAATGCTTCAAAGGGGCAATAAAGTCCCAGGGAAAATTGCTTTTGACCCATGACGATGCAATTAAGGATTTGCAAAACTGTTTTAAGGGGATGCAGGAGAGCATATAAGAGAACTATTAATGGTAGCTGATAAGCCACTTCAGGTAAAGCTATTTGTGTATAGACAGTAATCACTTGACTACTGTAGACATGAGTAATGTTACAGTAAATTGCAGTTTACTGAAATCTTTTAGTCAGTAGTCATTAATCCTGTAAGACTTTCGTAGATGAACTTGTGCCTATGCTGCTAAACACTATTTAGGAGCAGACTTAAAAAACCATAATGACTCACCACATGATTTCCCCAGCCAGTATGGATCCTGAATCAGAGTAATTATTCTAATTAGAACATCCTAGTGTTTGATATATTTCATTCAGTTTTACACACTATTTTGAAACCTCGTGACAGGATACTAAATGTTGTCTGAGACTTTTCTACCTTTCTGAAGCACTCAATTGCACCAAAAAATCCATTCATTTCTCAGTATAAAGTGTTATTCCTCTATTTGTTGTGTATACCACTTTCTGAGCACTGAATCAATGAAAACTGACTGTATTTTCCTTTGAAAAGATATGTATCAGAACTTTTCCTTAATATAGAGTGGTTTACTATAATTCAACTCATAGTTAATCCCCTCCTGCACAGACAACATTTTATACTCAAATTTTGCTCTTTGAGCTTTTCAGCCTTTCAATTCCAGCACTGGGTCCATATCAGGTTTCCTCACTTAAATAGCTCCCCTGTCTGTTTTGTATAACTTCCAGTGGTTTGCAGGGTATCTTTGTTTCAAAATCTGTTGGGTCTGCTCTGCTGGGACTACATATGTCTCTGTTGTGTTTAACTATCCCCTGCAACCTGTTAATAAAGCATAATGGGTTTGCAGAGATAAAAACCTTCCCAACAAAATAATATTCCTTTCATTACAAAACAGACCCTGAAAAAAAAAAAAAAAAGAAGTAGAGGCATGAAATGAAAAATATTTCAGGAGAAGGAATATCTAGGTCACAGCTTTTCTCAATTTTCGTAATTTAATGCAGCCTGGAATAATTGCTGCATGCATTCTTTTGAAATCAAGTCCTGTAATGTTCTTATTGCTCAATCTCTGTTTTCAAATGCTCCTGGTAAGGTACATTGTTCTGTTTTCCAAATAACTGCATCGTAAAAGTGCTAAAGAAGTAAGTTGAATCAGAGTTTATCCAAATATTGAAAAGAAACGTATCCATCCACATCAGCCTGTCAGCTGTTGGGCTCTTCGTGGGAAATTAACTCCGCTTCTGAAGGTCTCACTGCCAAAAAGCCCCAAAGTCTGGAGAAAAATATACTCTAGTGAAGGAGATGGGGGAAGTGAAAGACCAACAGCTCAAACCTCAGGTAATCTTAGGGAAATCTGAGGAAATTAAGTAGTGCGTCAACGATGCGTAGACTTTCTGCACCATGTATGCAACGCTGTTTGGAGAAAACAGTGGGATCGTGCATGATTTCTTCTTCAGGATTGTCCCCTTTTCCTCTTACGTGTGTGCTGCAGCGACATTTTAAGAGCATTCTGAAGCAATTTAAAAGCATCTGATAGAGGTAAAAAGGTTAAAGGCTTTGTGTACAGTCCCTAGGAATTAACTGGCAGTCCCAGATTTGCATTACAAAAAACCGACTGGAAAACCAGTTTAGTGAGATTTGCACTGCCGGTCAGTTTAGGAGTGCAGGGGGGAGGTTCTGGACAAGGAATAGCAGGAAAGCAATTGCACCCTCACTTGTCAGCAAATAAAACGCGGGCAGATAACGCCTTTGGTTTGACACAAAAGTGTTTTTCTTTCCCTTTAGCGTCACGTTTTTCTGCACACCACTTCATATGCCACCAGGTCAGGGGAAAGATATGGAAGATAAGTACTGAAGAAAAGTATCTACTTATCTGCTAGAAGGGAAAATACTGGCAGGTTTTCAGATTAGGCATAAGTGTTTGAAAAGCTCTTCTATTAAACTGAAAGATTATTTTCCACTCAGTGGCAAAAAAAATGAAGCACTTGAAAAATCTCAATATATTTCATGAATCCTTCATGAAAAAGAGCAGGCTGTAAGTACAAAGTGTAGCTCACAAGTTAGAGTTATGCATTCTTGGTATGTCTTTGCACACATGCCCTTTGAAATTAATAGACTTAACCTATCTTCAGGTTTGTTGTGTCTGAAGAGAATCAGTTTTCAAATAGGAAAAGGAGGAAAGCTTAAATTGTTTTAGTGAATACTTATCCTCCCTCTCAAACATTGCACTTTATCACCATCTCTTCACATACAGTCAAGAAGCATGCTATGTTTTAGGTGGAATTTATTACTTTAGATCTGGACCATTTCTGTGGCTGAAAAAAGAGGAGTTTGATTTGTCTGAAGACAAGTAAGGAACATCCATCCCCCTATTACTTATTGCTAGATTTCTTGTCCTACCATTGGAGACCAAACCGGTTTTGCTATGGATGATTTCCATCTGCCCAACTAAATTGCAATGACATTTTTAACTGCAGAAAGTCTTAGGCTCCCGCTCACTCCCAATTTCTATCTTTGATTTAGTGCAGAGATCTGACTGGCCCTGCAAAAGAAAGCTTAAATTAGAAAACCTTTAACTGAGGTGTTTCCTATCAATACAAATAGGTGTCTCTCTTATTACTCTTGCAGGAATCAAGGTTAACCAGCTGAGTTCAGTAATTACTGACATTCTCCAACACCCAAGCTGGTTTAAGTGGTGTTGTTGCTAAGCTTTTAATGGCGCTGCATAGATGGAGCAGATTTTAAAATACTTTAACCCTGTTGAAATTTAATTATAGAGCCTGGTTTGGGGTTTTTTTTGAGAAGTCACCCCTGTGTTCATATTAAAACAATTGCCTGGATTGCCCTTAAGAATGTTTGTAAGGTGTTAAGTCTTCATTTTTATTCCTTATGATGATGATGGTAGCTGGATTGCACTGCTGGCTTTTTTGGTTAGTTTAGTGGGATTTTTCCCTATTCGTATGATTAGTCATAATGACCACAAATAGCCGTATTTCCATCTGAATAGGTAGAGACACCCTGACTAATGCAGGAGTGCTTACAGAGCAGAAGCCCAGCTCTCCTTGTGTGCCTGATAGCAGTGTTGAATAACCAGCATTCACCGTGGGTTAAAGCTCCCATCACTTAGTATTTAACACAGCTACACACTGTTGAATGTGTCTGCTTGCTTTAGCTGTGGTGGTGTCACAGAGGATGCACAATGCACACTGCTCTAGCCCCCAAAAGTCTCCTCATCAGGTAGAAATAACATCAACCAAAGTAGTTATTGAATTTTACCTATTTTTTTCTTATCTGGAATAATCTAAGAACATCATCACCCTTCTTAATTCTTCACAAATAATTGATCATCTGTCATTTTTTCTTACCAATATTCAAATAACATTTCTTTTTATTTATTAGCCATCGGCTTTACAGGAGAGCGTTATACAACTTCATTCCACGATCAAAGGACTCACCATTCTGTGCCAAGTTTCCAACATGAATACTTGCGTTCTAAATTTTCTTTCCATTAATTTGTTGCTTCTGTAATTGTTCTTGTCAGTAAATGTGTTCATTACTGGAAAGGGAAACTTAAAAAGAACGTAAGACCAGTTACAGTGCATTCAATAAGGCATTAAAATGAGTATTCCTGGGAACTCTTTTTGTAGTGTTTTCCCAGCAGCACATCTTCCAATGGACAGCTCTACAGAAAGCTCAGGGAGAAAAGGAACCCAGGTCATTTTCCATGGAAATCCTTGTTCATTTAGCCCTGAGACTGCAAGACTGGTCGCTGTTTGGCAAGACATAATTCAATAACAGCATCTTCCCTGCCTGGGAATATAACTCAGTTATTTGGTTTATCTGAGAAACCCCGTCTGAGTTTTGAAGCATGGAAATAAGCAGCTGGCCGAGAGGAGGATTGGAAGCAATTTTGTTTGAAAATGTGGCCCTTTTCAAGCAGCAAAGCTCAGCTATCTGTATTCTTTTGGAAATCTGAGATGATTGCTTATTTGAGAGAGCTTAAGTAGATCTATTCTTGGTGGTAAGCCCTGTGTTTTCATATCCATCCCTCTGATAAAAGAAACTTGAGACAAAATGAAAAGGACTCTTTCCTCTGTTTGCAGAGGAAAATGAAGGAAGGCAAAGAAAGCTTAGACTTTTTATTGGAGGGATCGCATCTTTGCTGCAGAACCCTGGTATCCCTTCATGTTCCTGAGACATCAGTCTGTTCTCCTTCTCTCATCATCACATGACATCTATGTGGCAGCTTCAGTATCTGTTCTGATGGGATACACAATTTATCTTCATTTCCCGCTAAAACAAGGACACTGCAATTAAGAAATCATCACTACTTGGGCCTCCCAAAACCAATTAAATAGAATCTTTAAAATGTTTTAGGAAGCCCTGATTCCAGCTCAGATTTCCTTGGTTTAGACCTATTTGGAGTGATAGGTATTGAAGGGCTGCAGGACTAGGACAAAGCAAAATGATGCCTGAAGCGCCTCAGAGGCTCCATTCTACTTTGGTGTCATGATTTTAAACAATGTTGTTACAGATTCATGCATTAAATCAGTTTAGCAATCAGAGACCAATGCATCTTCTGTCACATGTACAATCACACATACAAGGTATAGTTGCACACAAAGAAGAGCAAGAGTTAGTGTTTTATTATATTTTATTCCTACCAAAGCTCAGACTTTGTTCTTTTTGACATATTCTATGTTGCTAGCTCAGTCATCATGGAGAGATGCCGCTATGTCCTCCTATCATTTTCTGTGGTTCGGAAAAGGTCATAAGCTTTCTTCCAGCAAAATTTGGATTGATCAGGCAGAAAAATTTCTCCAGCACATAATTTGCCCTTTGAACTGAAAGCAACATGTTTCATCTGACCCAGCATATGCTGATGTCAAAATCTGAGTTGGTCATCCTTAGAGTGAGTAGAAACAAGCACGTACAGGACCTTAAAGACCCTGCAGTAGTCATCACACCTCAAATATTCCTTTTCCTCTCCACTGATTTATGAGAGACCCCATGAATCTCTCCATGTGCAAGTCATCCTCATGTATGGTTAAAGTGCAGGAAGATCTATCTCATTCTGGCATCATATCTGCCAGTTTTACCTGTGTTTCGTACGCATATTTAACTTCCTGGCTACTAATGGGTTAAATGGAAAGCCGCACACTGCTAAAGATGCAGGTCAGTGCTCTGAGATTTGGAAGGATTTGCTTTCTTACTGTTTTATTCTGTAGAAATAACATCATTGTTTGCTGGGAAGAAAAAAAAAAACCCCACACAACAAAATAAAACATCTGTTTTACTCTTCACATCAATAACTACATTCATCAAACTCTGCTGAAGCTACTGAAGAAGAAGACCATCAAAATATGAGAACCACTGTAATGTCTGTGGGGAATTCACGACTGCTGTACCTGGGAAGAACATGAGTCACAGTGTATCTGGCAAGTGCAGGGACAGTGGGGAATGCATCTTGCAAGCGGAAACAAAGCGATGTCAAAGAGAGCAGATGGATTGCATTGTGCTTTGCAGACTGGAAGACGTTCTGTTGTCTCCTGGAGTAAAGCAGTTGCTCTAAAGCATGTTTCATAGCACACTTACTGCTGATGTAGTGGCCACTGTGCTGGAAGCAGCTGAGCCCTTCCCAGTACTTCCAACAGCCAAGTCTGAGCATCCTGATGGCATCATCCTTGGAGACAGTGTGTCTGAGGACAGGCAATGACAAGGTTAAGGTGCTTGATAAGTGACTTCAAGCGCACAAGAAAGTGTTAGATGAACAATTACAATGAGGCTGCAATTAGGGGACATAGATCCTATGGAGGTCTAGAAGATCCATCCATTTTTCTTAATGAGAGACCTTTAATTGCAACACATATGGGGTAGAGGTAACAGAGGCCATGCTGGGAAGGATCCCTTGATCCTTTGCAATGCAGATGCCAACTGCTCTGTGTGGAGTAGCAAAGCAGTCTGCATGTGCTTGCTTTAGTTAAAACTTGGATGCATTGACCCAGTAACCCTTTGCCGTTGACGCCAACGAAGGCAGATGGGCTGTGGTCCTCCCCAGCACGGTGCTGCTGGGAGCACCAGGTCATCACTCAGCTCTTTCTCACAAAGGTGTTTAGAAGATGTGCATGACCTGCCAGGAAAATTTCTCCTTGTCTTCTTGCTTAGGAGTGGAATGTCATGCCCCCGAAATCAAGTGGGAAGATTGCAACCAGGTTTTCACATTGCAATGTCTTCTGTTTACAGAGACTGAACTATGCGACCAAATCACAACTCCTTATTAAAGGGGAAAGGCTGAGACAGTGAAATGCCATGTGTGTGGATGAGCTGGAAACACTCTGCTAGGCCTCACCTAATTGGCACAGGACCCAGTAACGTGTATCCAACCAGTCCTTTCACACATAAAAGCTTGTAGTTGTGTATTTCTACTCACTCATAATTCAGCTGATGAACATACACAGGTGTGAGGGTAAAAGGTTGTGTGAGATTCAGGATGTTGCCAGCAACTTGTAAATAGCCTCCCTGGGCTGCTCAAATGTTATTTTAATAATAATAGTAGCAATATTAATGTATGGTAAATTGAAAAGGAGAACTAAAGCAAAGGGAAGCTGTGCCAGGAAGACACAAGAAATCAGAGAAGCCTCTTCTTCTTCCCAAGGTTGGAAAGCCACCCTGGGAGAGGTGAGGGCTGTGCAACCTGTCCTCTCCATTTGCACAGCCTGTGGCCAAAGCAGGGGATGTACCAGCCACCTATAGTCAGCCATGGGTACCCAGAGCACCTTGCACCACCAGCATCACCCACTAGTCTCTGCTGCAGCCACTGCTGGTTGGTCCAGCTGGCTGGCATGGGAGCTGCTTGTCAGGTACTCCATTGGACCCCCCCAGAATGGTACTGGGAGAAGTGCCAAGCTTGCCCTCAGGGACACTTTTCTTGAGCAGCTGAGCTTGCTCTTCTCACGCACCGCACATTGCATGGGCATTTGAGCAACTACCCAACCATAAAATAAGCATAAATGTTTTCTCAGGGAGAAGATGGGGAATGTGTTTTCTATCCACTCGAAGATCTCCCTGAAATAATGACTCCATGTCCGTGGACCAATAATTGTATTAGCACAGCAGGAAGTTAAAAAAGGAAGCTAAAAAGGGACTGTGTTGGTCACTCACTGCTGCGTTTGTCCCTTTCCGGACACACTTGATTAGACTTCTTTACTGGTTTGTAGGCACCCTAAATCTAACAGGGAAGGACTGAAGTACTGACATATGGCTGAGATAGTAAAACACCCAAAACCTTTCCAAGCATTAGCTGAATTTCATCCAAAATTCCATTAAAATGCATACTGGAATGATGTAGAAAAAGGGGAGGGTTTTTAGTTTTGTAGCCATTTATGTGGGTTTTGGTGCCTTAGTGTCATCATGATTCTCAGTTCAAATTCCTTAAGTTCACACACCTCACGCAAAACGCTGTGTTGACTCAGTGCCACAACTGAGATCCATTCAGGGAAGTTTAATCTTATGGACCCTAAAATCTAACACTTCCAAATTAACACCAATTGTGGTTAGTTTCTTCATATGCATTCTCTCTAGATATTCATTTCTGGCTGTGTGCAACTGCTGACAGGAAAAATGTGTTAGAAAGATTTAACTCTAACCTCATGCGAGCGAATGATGCTTCAGAACATCAATACTTTGACAGGACTCTGGATGCTGTCATGTGTATGGAGACAATTTGGATAGAAGTTGCTGGTATTTCCATTCCTCAAATGCAGTTCCCCGGTGACTGGGGTTGCAGTGACTGGGCTTCATCAGAAACCTGCCTTTCTTCCCCAAATCCTATTCAAGCATCTTCAAAATATCAAGAGAATTCATTTTTTCTCTTAAGTACCGTGATGGGAAGGATACAGAGCAGTTTACTGTGGGCTACGATGTCTCCAGAGAAAAGTAAGAGGCATCCGGGTCATGACTTGTGTCTGGAACCTCCAAGAAAACCCTCTTTGGCAAGCTGGTAGCAGCTCAGTGCACATCATTATTTGATTTCAGGAATGCTAGGAGGATTTATATGACTTTCCCTGTACTTCTCCAAAATGGAGCTTGGACAACAGCTATGAGAGAGGCAGATGGTGTTAGGTGATCATGCTGAGGCTCAACTGTTGACCTTTTTTGCAGTCAAGGTGGACTATGAATACATGTTGCAGAGCAAAAGGCAAAGAGACATTGCTGCATCTGCATCTGATTTGTGTGTGCCCTGAAAAGGAAATTGTATTGCAGGAGGGGTTTGCAGTCAGGCCATGATTTTATTTCAAGCTGGTGAGATTTTGCTGGAGGTTCACCCCCCAGCCCTGAATGTTGTGTGGTTTCAATATTTTGACATTGCTAGTTAAGGCAACACTGAAAACTTGTGTTGCATTATTTGATTAATTCTAAAATGGTGCATTCATTTGAGAGACAATAGTCCATCAATCTCCCCATATTGAGCAATTGTTGGAAATTTACTTTGGAAAGAAACTCTGCTAAAATAATCTTTTGAGCTGATAAATTAGGCAACTTCTGGAGTTTCACCTGCAAACCAGGGAGAAAATGGAATAACTTTAATAGATCTTATTTGCCCTTTTAAAATACGTATTTTTCCCTGTTCAGTTTGGAGATGGTTTTTTTCCTGCTTGAAAAGACAACTCCAAGTCTTTTCTAAAGGCTAAGAAAACAACAATCCAAATGTGAAACTGAATCGTTCACTTCTAGTCACACAACGCAGATTAGTCAATCTGAGATTAACTTTTTTTTCCCTGATTTTAATGCCTTGGCAGCCAAATTTTAAAAAAGGGGGAAAAAAAACCAAAAATTCCATTCTTTGCACAGCTCTAAATAATGTGTTTCAAAAATAGTCCAAAGGGATACATTCACACGGAAACAGATTCGTTTTCATTTCTCAAGTCATCCAATTGAGAGGGGGGAAAAAAAAGGACCAGAAGCTCCTCCAAGTTTCCTTCTGCTGCTACTCTTAAAACAGGGAAAACACATTTCTGACCACATTACATGTTTTAGTTGGACACCACTAAATACAAGGCTTCTGCTGAAATGCAGAACGCCACCAGACCCAAGTTCAAAGCTGGGCAACCAGCCATGATTATTTGTAAAATAAAATTAATCCAAAAGCTGTCATAATCACGAATACAATGGGAACTTGGAGCATCCTCCTGCTTGTAAACACCCTCCCATGGTGGTCCCTGACTCAGTTATCCAAAGATGTGCCCTCCCTTGGTGACACAGCCAGAATGTAGGTGCGTGAGGACTTTTGTTTGGGATGTTGGGTTGTCCTGCCTTTCCTTCTTTAATCTTCCCTGCCGTGTTTTGGTTTGGGCAGTACTTGAAGGCAATGTCATGGTTTTCATGGAGGACTCCTTCTACTTTGGGTAGAAGGAGGATGAATAAAAGATATTGTTATTGGAAAGAGACAGTGCTTTCCTCTGAAAGCTTTGTTGTAGCTCCTTCATCTCCTCCTCACTGGGATAGTCTTGGTCCTTGGTTCCTTTGTTCAGACTTAGACAGGGGAAGTTTCGATTGGATATAAGGAAGAAGTTCTTTACTGTGAGGGTGCAGAGGCACTGGAATGGGTTGCCCAGGGAAGTTGTGAATGCTCCATCGCTGGCAGTGTTCAAGGCCAGGTTGGACAGAGCCTTGGGTGATATGGTTTAGTGTGAGGTGTCCCTGCCCATGGCAGGGGGGTTGGAACTGGATGATCTTTAGGTCCTTTCCAACCCTAACTATTCTATGATTCTGTGATGGCCTTTCCCAATATGGTGTGTGATGATAGCAAACCTGGCCTCCTTCTTCCGTGCACCAAGTTAAAAATAAAACCTGGGGGGATACATGTCCCTGATATCTCTTAATGCAGGGACCTTTTACTAGATGTTTTGTTTTAATTCTTTAGTTTCTGCTTTCTGGAGTTGTGTTGCATTTCATTTGGATGTATGAATTCGGGATTTTATATATTCCTTACTCTTTTGACTCATGGGGACGTTTCTGCCAAGCCCACAGTAGATTCCCGTGCTGTGAAATAACTAATTGCATTCACACTCTCTGGTTAAAGCTTGTGGCTGTTAGTTAGCTTGCCAGATTCCCATATCTACCAACAATTTACTAGCAGAACATGTAGGATTGTAGCAAGCAGTGCAGGAGCAGAGATCTTCTGCTTCCCCCACCTCATTTTCCATCTTCTGAGACTTGTGAAGCGTGTCTGTGTCACTGGGCAGAAAAAGGTCAGTTTTAAAAAGCAGCAGTGAATATCTGTAGTTCTTTCCATGCTCAAGAGTTGGTCATCCCTGAACCTTTCCCCCAGGCTTGGTTTTGACAACAGAAAGCTTTTTGGGACACCCAAAACTCCTTAAGGCGCGATCTTCAGGCAAACCAGGTTCTAAGAAAAAGATCTAAGAGAGTGATGCTTCATCACACGCAGCTGCCCTGGATGTCTTCATGCCAGCTGGTGTGACTAAAACTGGCCTCAGCTCCTGCTCAGGTACTGGTCCCTGATGAGGTGTGCAAACTGCTCCACCCCAATCCTCACAACTGGTCCTGCAAAAACCTCACAAGGTTTGAACTCACCGCAGTTCAAACAGTGGTTTTCACTGTAACCAGAGAGGCATTCAACCTTTTTTTTTGGCTGAAGCAGCTTGCCAAAATTCTGTGCTCACTTAGAACTTTTTCTTTTTCTCTCCCCCCTCGCCCCTTTTCTTTCCCTGTTTGGCTGGTGGAAAGAGGAATGCCTGGCTGGAGCTAGAGAGCTGGTGGTGATGTGGGTCGTTTCTTCCATGGGAAGCTATGAAGTCCCACTTCCCCCAGCACACCAGGAATCAAAGAGCCGGAAAGGCTCTTCTAGCTCATAGAGCCAAGTGCCATTCCCAAACAGCTCTTGGCCTCAGAAACTTCCCTTTGGAGTTTCTCAGTTCCTGTGCTTATTCTGGCCTCATCTTCTGTTTCTTGCCGCTGTTCCTGGGATGCGGGCATGCTCCAGGCACATTTCCCACCGCCACGTCCACCAGACACTTACCATTGCCTCCACGAAGAGATGGAGTTCATGGTCCTACCAAAGGAGGTCATCTCAGACCAATCCTTCATCAGGGTGGAGAAACCCCTTGTCCAGAACAAAGAGATTTACCCATTGCCAGCACATGTCAACAAGAAAAGACAACTGTGCAGCACTGCTTGTGGTCTGCAGGCTTTCAATAAAAGCAGGGTTTGCTGTGTCTCACTGCCTGGTGCCAGCCACAGGATAGAGCAAGTCATGGCACCACGCATTAGCAGCAAGGATGGCGGACTGGGGTTTAAAAGTTGAACACAGCATATAATGCTCAGAAGCAGCCACAGCACTGATCTTTAAATGAGACCTGTTCTGTTGTAATCAGTGAACCAAGTGCATTTCATGGGTGCCGTGCTGCACGTTTTCAAGTATAATAACAGTTGTACAGCTTGGATCTTCCTCTCTGAAGAAAACAGACGTAATTCCATATATACATATGGCTGTTGTAATAAATATACTTCTGCATGTTGTAAAAATAGAACATTTTCCTGGCCCTAAGGGTATGGATTTGTCTGCAAATGTTGCCATAACATGAAATTTCAGGATTCTTTTCTGCTGTGGAAAACAAAAAGGTTTTTAGTAAGCACTTGATTTCAAAACAATAATAATCACTGGAGTTGTCTGCAGTGCAAAACTTTGCAACTGTTGTTATTCACATCATCAACAAACAGGCTAAAAGAAGTGGTGTGCAGGGGTGTGGGAAAAGAGCTTTGTGGTTTTCGGTTTCAGCTCTGCCTGTGAATCACTTTGCAGTCTTGGGCAAGTGGCTTAACCTCCTGGGGGCTCCTTCTGTTTAGCTCTGCAATGGGCTGAGCAGTATTTAGTGGACCTCATTTAAGGGGGTGTTTGAAATAGCCATGAGACATGAGAAGATACAGAGCCTCTGAAGAAAGATGGCATGTAAGTGTAATATAGTATTATCATGCTTGCTGGAGTATCATGGCTTTATACTTCCAGAAATCCAGATGTCTTACGTGAAAAGGGTGGTGTTATTGCTACATACAAATGGATTTTTCTTCCTTAGTGGCAAACAAAGCAATGTCTTCCAGACAGGGACCAAGATACTGACACCCTCATCAGGCAGACTCCCACCCAAGCCAAGGGAGGTTTTGCCTGAGCTAGGATTTGGCTCTTTGTGAATTATCTAACACAATCCATTGACTCTTTAACCCATAAATTGTCAAACTCCATAATTTCCAGCTAAGCAGATGGCTGGAAACAAACAACCTGTAAGATAGGGTACTCTGGCTCTAGTTTTAAGTAAAATTCGAGTTTGCTGAACATGAGCATTATAGTTACATAAATAACAAGAGAAAAAATCACCCCCAAAGCCAAAAATCAGTTTTTTTTTGCAAAAGCATAGAGGATCAATTTCTCTAGTTTAGTATTACCCAGCTTGGCAGTAGTTCACATTTGAAGTATAATGATGTCATCTGGTTGGCCTTTTCCCATCGCAAACAGTAAATCTTAAAATCTGGAGAGATCTTTTATTTGGTTATTCATATTGTACTGCATCAAGGGGTTACAACACATGTGCCTGGGCTTATTAAAATCATCTGGAAGAGAAGAGCTTATTATTTAAAGGCGCAGTACTTGAGCTTGTGCTGTTTTTCTTGGAGGCTGCTTTTTTCTGATGTCAGCTGCACTTACAGTCGGACTCTCACCACTGCTTGTGTCACATTGAGAGGGCCCTTTGTTTGGAGTGGCTTTTTGTAGTGTCTGGATATAGACACTATAACCCATGGACTTGCATCTGTCGTCCAAGGGAGCAGGAGCGCACAATGCCTTTCTTCTTTGGGAAGGACTTACACCATCATGGTCAATCTCTTCATTGGCTTTCAAATGGAAAGTTACTACTCTCTGGTGATGAAGTTCACACAATACCTCCTGTTTTAGGGAACAGGCATGTTGCTGTGCTCTAGCCAGCCAAATCTCTTGCTCCCAGGGACAGCTTCATCACATTTATTCTGGTGCAATGAACAAATAACGGGCTGGACTTCTTCAAATCCTGTGGTGCCTTCAGCTGGGCTGTCCCTTTCCCTTGCTTTCCCAGATTTCCGAGGGCTTCTTTCTCCTGCTTGTTTTTATTTACATGTCTGAGGTCTACGTTGTTTGGGGCTTGGTTTGGGCTGCTGACTGTTTTAGTTGGAAAAAGCCATGGTGTAGTGAGTGCAGGATGTCCTAACAGCTCTGTTTCATGGAAATTTCCTTTGCTGGAGATCGCGATGTGTTTCTCCAAGGCATCGACCCAGCCCAGCAGTACCAAGCAAACGGGTTGGTTTTTGCAGTCACTGGATTCCTCGTCATAGATTCACACAGGATCTAATTATATCTCTAAGTAGTTTTTTCCCTATTTACTCAATTCCTCTGCATGTGTGTTTGTGCCTGCACATTCTGCCCTGGCTCCCCCTAAAGTCCATCTTTGTTGGCTTCATCCTTCAACCTGTGTGGTTAGAAGTTTCACTGGGTTATTTAATCTCCTCATAGTTATGGGGGAAAGGCCCTTTTTGTAACAGAGCCAGGTAGGAAAGTTTTATGTTGGAATACCTGAGTGAAACTTTGCTGAACAGTTCTTCTCCAAGAGCATGACTGTAATGCTTTCAGCCAATTGTGAACACTCAACAGCAGCTTATTAGATAGCAAAGCAATGACTGCCAGGTACGTAAAACCTGACCGCATTCTTTTCTTATATTTGGAGAAGGAAACGGTGTCTAGCACCTGAAAAATTAAGATAAATCTGTTTGAGACCACCATTTTACTGTTTTCCCCAAGTATTTGGCAAGATGTGGCAGTAGGAAAAACCCAGCTGTAGCTTTGAACTTAGCAGATGATTCCCTATATCGAATGCGGTCATGAAGACCACATTTCTGTGATGGGGATGGGAAACTTTAATGGACACGAACAGCTTGGGGCTATGATTGTAAGATCTGCCACCAATAATCTTATTCTGGTTATTTTCTCACCTTCATTATATCAACCTGATTTTCAGTGCAGCTGTTACTGCATTCAGTAATGCTTATTGAGTGGTTTTCTCAATCCATTTCCACCCATAAAAAAGATTCCTAAGTCATCCACATTCACGTATATAATTTCTATCCATTTATCTATACAAATAGAGGAGGGAAAAAAGGCAGATCCCTCTGCTAGCTGAAAAAATCTAGATTGTTGATATAAATTTCAAAGCTGAGTGTTCTTTTAGCATAATGCTGTCACAATTTTCTACACTTAATGTGACATCTTAAGGGTTATCCTTGTGCATCACTTTCCTGACCATGAATGTCAATTATTCTTCCGAGTAATGACTTTCACCACAGACCTGTTATATATAATACGAAATACTGTCCCAAGAGATATAATAGCCTCCTCTTGTGTCTTTGTACACTACCTTGCAATCTGTAGTCTCAGCCCTGCTCACATGATTGTGCAGGATAATATAATGCCAGTGATAGTGAGGAAGAGTGTTGTCAGGCTTTCAGCTACTCTGGCTTTGTAACAGCAGCTGCCATAACCTCATTGCGTCTTCATTTCTTCATCTCTGTAAGGGATCCTGTACTTTCCTTCCATCTCACATAGGTGTGGTTGGGCCACAGCACAACGACTTAATGTTTGTAGATGCCACACGATTGCCAGAAAGCACAGAAAGAGCAGGTATAAAAGCCAGTCAGAAATTTCCAGCCAGGCTTATAACTCGAAACGCTCATTTTTTACAAAAATGCTTGCTTTTGGGGGGGGAGAAATTGACATTTCCTGCAGTCACTAAAAGTTTTCATCTAGCTATGAAAAATTCACTAGCCCCAGTTGAAAGCTTTTTGGGTTTTTTTAATTAAAACATAAGGGTCTGAGAAAAGCAATCTTCTTGGCTGGTCCCGGTTGATTGCTGCTGTACTCTGGATCATACCTGATCATGGCTGCATTGACTTTTTCTTAGCTTAGAAAAAGTGCTTTGATTAATATCGTTGCAGAAGCCTGTTAAATGACAGTGAATATTTTAGAGTTATTGTACCTGCTTTGTCAAACAGAACGTGCTTCCAATTAGTGTTGGTCTGCACTGTTTCAAACTAAATGTGTAACTCATTATCAGCTGGTATCACAGGTTTTGAACCAAAATACATCCCAACGGAAATGTATAACAAATATTTCATATCAGTTGCATAAATCATGAGAAAATGTGCCTTATATTTTCCTCTCTCTTCCTTGGGATACTGTACCCCTTAAAACACTAAGAGCCATGTGTGGCTATTGCTGTCTAAATGCAGGGCTCAGTCACCTACACCGTTTTGCCTGGCAACCTGGAGAAAGCAATGGGCAAGTTACAGCTTCATAGTGAATTAGAATCAGATGGTATCAGTTGCGAAAGAAGGAGGGGTAAAAAAGAGCACTGTCCAAGGGGAGATGGCAGGAAGGGTCACTCCTTTGGGGCGTAGGTTTTCCCTGCATTCCTCTCTGTGCCCGGAAAATGTGTGGAACACTGTCAGTTTATATCAGACCCACTGTCCTCAGCAAAGCAAACCATTCCTCTCTTCTGGGCTGTGTTTCAGACTACATGAGGTCAGGAGCATCCTTATATTTGATCTCCTCCCGTCAAACCGCAATGACAAAGAATTTGTGTTAGACCACTATTAACCCTCAGCGGAGCAAGCAACTGACCTACCTATAGATTGCCTGAGGTTTGTTCAGGGATTTCTGGGGCTTGAGTTGCTGTAATTTAGACAGAACCAGTGTCCTTTAAATTGAAAGATATATTCCACCACTGAGCCCTTGATATCCTATTCATAAAGAGTATTGGTGCCCCTATGACCTACCTGAAGAGCCTGGTTTTATGTCTCTCTTGCAGGAAAAGCTCTTCCCTCTTTGCTAACACACTGTTTATGAACTTGCCCAGCCAGCCACCTCTGCTTGGCTTGCTCCCCTACCTTGCTCATCAGCTTCACTTCAGCCAAGACCTTCAGAAAAAGGTCCTCTCAGGCACACACACACACAAAAGAACAAGCTGGCTGTATAAAATAAACCAGACTGGCCTACATAAAAGGTACCATCCAATGTAATTAGTTGTTGTTTAGCTACTACATGGTCTTGTTCTGCAGCAGCTTTCCCTCTCTGTTTCACTCATCACCTGGTGTGCCTTCCTCACCCCATCCCGAGGGCTTGGCTGAGCCATCTTGAGGACAAAAATGTTTAGGTGTGTCTGCCCCTGGCAAAGCACAACCAGTCCTGGTGCAGGTGTGAAGTGTGCCTGTGGTGTGCACATACCTCTCTGTTTTGGGCATGGTCAATCAGTCCTAAGGTCCTTTCTCTAAACACAGAATCATCTCCGGGTTTTTTTCTCTGTTTTGCTTAGGAATCTGATAGAAAGTCAAATCTTTATTTTCCCTGTTTCCTTGGGCAAGAAAAATTCTTGCATTGTTATTTTTAAGTTCAGGAAATGCAAAAATCTTTACTGCTGGCAAAATAAATGTGAGTAAATATGTGACTAAGTGCAAATGAGGCATTCATCAGGGATATCTTTCAGCTGATGAAAAAATCAGTGCAGGCTACAAAGGGCCAGATTCTCTGCTGGTGTAACCTGACATTGTGCTGCTGGGCCATAACGCATTGCATAGAAGACGTGCTATTCACCATCTGCAGTGGGGACTCTGGGAGGTTGCAGGGCTGGAAGGTGCTGGATCCCCTGTGGGAGGAGAGCGGTGGAGGATGTGCGGGATATAAAAAATGAATATGAAAGGAAGGAGAGGCTTTCAAGAAAAGAGCACTGTGTTTACATATTTTATGAGGCTACGCAGGAACTGGTTGGAGGGATGCTGCACAGACATGTTTTCCAAATCAGAGGGTGTTAAATGCTTGGATGATATTCAAGTATGCATATTCACCGTGTCGCCTGTTGGCTTCGAGCAGCAGCCCAAATCCCAAGGGATTCCTATTATTAATTTATCCTTGATTCTTAGATAGGCACAGACTATTTTGATAAAGGGAGGAGAGCTATCGTGACTTTCCTTCCTTTATTGTTCCACCCAGATAAAGCAGACAGGATATTTTACAACACTATAGAGTCAATATATCGTCTACCAGAAGGTGCTGGACCTCAGAGACCAGGTTCCCTTCTAGGCTAAGCTGTTTACTCATGTATAAAACTGGAGAAATTTGATTTTTCAGGACTTTCAGCCCAAACTTTTTTGTTTCAGGTTATATTATAGAAGTGCCTCATGAAGACACATGCTTGGTCTCTACTTATCTTTAAACATACCTCAAAGGATAAATTCCCCGTTTGGATAAGCATTATGACAGGTTTTTTTAGTGTTTCCTATCGTGCTGCCTTGAGTTTTCCAGCAAGAGGCTTCTGGCTGAACTGCTGATTCTGAGGCAGTAGCCAAGGAACTCACCACAACAACCTTCTGCTCAAATTCAGTCAAAATACAGCCTTATCCCTTCAAAGCCTGCATTCCAGAAACTATTTAAGTGTTGTTATGACCCACACCTTTGGTAACGTAGGCTTTTGGTCACTCTTGTGTCTTATCACCGTTGTGTCTCTGTGCAGACCTTTGAGCTGGCTTTGCAAGACACCCTGTGAGCTGTGCACTGCTTTTGCTGCCCACCACATCTCTCACCCCGCTGCTTGGAAAGGTTGCAGCCAGGTAGGAGGAAGAATGTGCTTCTACCAGGGAGGATTGCTGTTGGGAAAAGTCCCCATGTGCTCAGGAATTCTGCTTTATTATGCATTTTTCTTCTGCAAGAGCAATTCTTTTGTCATCATGGGTAGGGCATTTACCAACAAGGAAGGGAGAAAGGTCTCTGTAGACTGGAATTACCCTTAAACTGCCTTAAATGTAGGAAAGGCTTTGACTGATGATGTTGTTTCAGGGTTCAGTCACAAAACATCACTCTTGCACAGATGGGATGTGGGCTGGCGACGGGGCCAGGTCCAGCCATCATTGCACCGCACAGCGATGGTGTACATGCCTGGACCCTGATAACATAAACCCATATTTTTCCTTTGGGTGACTTTTCAGTCACACCCCCATCAAAATGTTGAGCCTCTTCTGGGAAAAAAACAATGCAGGGACGTGCATGATGAAAGGGTTCCTGGGACAGTCGCTGCGCCGATTCGGAGCTCAGCCCAGGGACACACCATGGAAGTGACGTGTTCCATGTCTTTTCCCGTAAGGACCTGGTATCAGAGGGATGCATGACTAGTACAGTGTTTACCCAGGCACCTTGAATAAATCCGCTTCTCCCGTCAATACAAACTGCTTAGCCAAAGTGGATTATTGCCTTAGAAAGGGGACACCTGCCCTGTTATCCTTTAAATGAAAAACAGCCTTAACAAATAAACGAATAAGCCATGTTGTTTTAATGAGACGTGGAAATTAGGTATCACTGCCAAAACACAGCTCCTTCTCTCAGGCTCCTGTTCTGATTATGAGAACAGTCATTAGCCAGCTCCCCACTTCCTGTTATTAAGCCAATTGTTCAATTTGCAGAAAGACTTGAGATAGTAATCTAAAACCCAGTGGCTGACATTCACCCAGCATGGATGGTTACCACCTCCTCCTCCTCTTCCTCTTCTCCTGCAGCAGGGTGCAAAGCCATGATACAAGGGACACCTTCATGTCTTTGAGCGTTGTGAAAAGCCTTCTGCGAGGGATTAGGAGGAATGATGATAAGGGATAATGGCGTCCATCTACATTAGGGAGCTGCAGAAGACATGAGGCACCTGGCACCAAAGGCAACCAGAAGAATGAATCAGACCCGAAATTTCCTAGAGGGTTTGTTGCTGCAGTGCAAGCCTTGTTTTTTTCCTTAGAACAAAGCAGTCTTCCTCTGAAAGAAGAAGTCTTTTAGAGGGAAAGGCCTGTTTTCTTTGCAAAAACAAGATACCGAGCATAATAAGATTAATGCATGTTATGAAGTGTATTGAACATTTACAGTAAAAAAGGACTTTGCCTGCCTTGTTTCTGTTAGGGCAGTGAACAAAGTCACCCTGGCCAAGAGAAATGCAGGTTTTCTTCTGGTAACACCATTTGTTCCGTAACACAAGGAGGATGCTAAGCGTTTGAAGTTCATGGCTGGGTTTGCTGGTTGCAGTAGTCTGTATATGAATGACACAGCTACATGTATCACCTGGCACCATGTCAGTGGCTTCTGGATTATCCTGAAGCACAGAGAAAGCTTGCTTTAGGGGTCACCAAACATTAAAGGGGCTCCCCTGTAGCCCTGATCATGGGTAAGGTCAGTTTAATCGATCGTTGGCCCATGTGTGAACATTTAAGAACTTTCTCTTCTTCAAATCACAGGATCAGCATTTAGATTGGAAAAGATCTTAAAGATCATCAGGTGCAGTTGTTAACCCAGCGCTGCCAAGTCCACCACTACACCACATCAGATGACAGATTTTCCTATCCTTGGACAGCATTAGATTAAAACAGGTTTTACCTTTGCCTGTTTTGGGGTGTTTTTTAAACCCTGTCACCATTCTGTCTAAATATTACAGGAGACCTTTTCAAAGACGCAAATAGCAGTTCAGTTTCCAACTCCCACCAGCTTTCCAAGGGAGATGGCCATGAAATTGCCCTTTGTACAGTGAAAAATCATTCCTGCCTATACTGCGATATTAGGTTACCCATAAGGGCTTCTTCTGTTGACCTCAAACCCCCCTGGAGCTCGTGTTCCCAGCTGCTGGCCAGGCTGGCACTTGGGTAAGAGATAATATCACCAACACCTTTGCACCCTACAGAGTTCACTGTTTCATTTGGGTGAAACATATTTTTTCCAGTGTTCAAAGTCTGTATTTCTCTGGAGATGTGTGTGTATATATATATATATATACACACAAATATAGGTATATGTGCAACATTCTAACAATAACATTACATTGGAAATTCGTGGCAGGCAAGATCTATATTTTAAACTTCCTCTTTGTTGACTGATAGCAAGGTTAAGGTTTTCTAGTGTATTCCATTATGTTAACCAGGTGAATCTCACTGACTCCTCCTTTGGTTCCTCTTATATTTAATTTCCTTCCAAAGTCTATATTCTACCCCTTCACCCCAAGGAAATATGGATTAGGTGAAATGTATTGTAGAAACGAAATCTTCCAAATATCTTCCTCCAAGTGAGGGAACTCCCCGTTGATTTGTTTCTGTGAGTGGGCCATACTCGGATACAGGCAGAGGCTTCTTGGTACATACAGGTCCTTTCACAGCTATAAAACATGGTTGTTTACAGAGGTATATTTTCCCAGGTCTCTGCTGTATTAATCATCGGTCCTGCACAGAATGTTTATTCTGAAAAACAACCACCACCACATCTCCCTTCTGGGATGCGATATTAAAGTATGAATGCAATGGAGAAGGCCAGAAATCGATCTTACAGAGGCTCTGCACCCTCCTTATGCTCTTATTTGCCTTATAAGTCACAGCGTAGGAGCTAGCTGTAATGAAGTCCACTGATCACCTCCTTCACAAAAGCCTTGAGTCAGCTATAACCAACGTGGCAAGGCTGTTTGTTTATTCTTCCCAACAGATGTTTGAACAGCCCCTCCAACCTCCAATAAAATATTGCAGACAACTGTGAAGTTTACTAACCCCTTGTTAAAGTGATCTCCTTGAAGTCTTTAGCTCACCACAAGATAAACTGCACCAACATGGCATGCTCCCACTCTGAAGTACAGAGAGACATTTCCACCAGCAAACAGAGGTTATGCCTGTAAACTTTTGCGCTGGAAATCATTGCGTCTCTGGTTTAGATCAATGACATTAAAACAAAGACAGACGGAATATCTTACTCTTATCTGAAGCTGTGGTTAATTGCCTTTCTAATTCCCTACATCTCTGTCTCTTCCCTTCCTGCTCTTGGCACTGGGCTCAATGCACCAGTGGACTGGCTGTCACAGGGTGATCATAGAATCAGCTAGGTTGGAAAAGACCTTTTAGATCATCAAGTCCAACCTTTAACCCAGCATAGCCAAGGCCACCACTAACCCATGTTGCTAAGGGTTTCATCGACATGGTTTTTTGAACGCTTCCATGGACGGTAGTTCCACCAGTGCCCTGCTCAGTCTGTCCCAGTGCGTGATCACCCTTTTGATGAAGAAATTTTCCCTAATATCCAATCTAAACCATGAGGCCGTTTCCTCTTGTCCTCTCATTTTTACTTCAGAGAAGAGACCAGCCACCTCCTGGCTCAGTCCTCCTTTCCAGTGGTTGTAGAGGGAAATGTGTGATGGCACATGGTTAGAAGCCTTGCGGTGCTTGTCCTTGTGTCTATAGCCTGGGGTTAGCCCTGTGGATAGCAACACATTTACGCTTCCTGACTGGCGCTTAGATCGTGTCCCACAGAAATGGTTTTCTTTGCAACAGCAGCAAATTGGTGCAGGGACAATGTTCCCATTCCCACCATGCCATGTTTGCAAGCATTTCTGGTCCTTGCCCTCCACTTGCTGCCTACTGAAGGACGGTTATGCTCAGCCCATCCAACAGGAGAGGGCAGCAGCATGAAAGACAGATCTGAGACAAATAGGCACAGAGCTGGGACAAGGACAACAAGTGGGAAAAAGAATGATTGACCATCCATGGTGGTCAGCACATGGGACCTTAGATGAGGATAGGATGATCATGTTGGACACACTGCTAACAGTGGCAGACTGGTGCTTTTTTTCACCAAGATACATTGCTTCTCTAAAGCTACGTAATGCAATATACAGCTTGCGTTTTGTTTTTGATGCCATTCCCCCAGGTTTTCATCTCTCAGTCCTTTCTCCCTCCTGCCCCACCCTTCCAGGAATTCACATTGCACACATTTCTGCAAAGGGAATTCACGGCTTCTCTTTAAAGTTATGGGAGAGGAATGTCCTTTCCATTAATCCTTATCATCATGTACTCCTTCAATAAAGATTTCTTGTAAACCAAAAAGAATGTCCTGAGCAGCAGCTGGAGGGCTGCTGAATTGCCTAAGATGTCCACATCTAGGGCCAGACCCCAGAATAGGCACAATTTAAGCGCAAAGAGAACACTAAGTTACAGCTTAAGTATTCAGTTGGCTCAGGGCAATGTAGTTTCTGTATTACCAATTGTACAGCATCATCTGTGGGTTTGTGATTTCTTTCTGTTTTCTCTGTAAATAAATCCTTACAATGGACTTTCCATAGTCTGGCTCCAATACAACTGTGGAAGCGTAGATAACACTAATGATTCAGCATGGTGAAGTCCCTACTCCACGTTTGAAGCTTGTCTACACCCAAGGATCTCATTAAATGTCCCATAGTCCCCTCTTTTCCCAAGGAAATGAGTATGTGTGGGAGAAAGACCATAAAGACCATGCTCAGGTCACTTCCAAGCAAGGATCCAGGACACAACCAGCCTGTGTATCCAGAGACCGGGAAGGTGAGCACGCATGTGGCCAGGGCCCTTGGCTTTCATCACAATCTTTACAGAAAGCCATCACTTTTCCAAAGATGTCACTAGGTCAGCAAGCAGCATCACAACAGCTTGAGGTCTACTGCTGCACATAGCCAGGGTTATGTCCTTGTTTATAGGCAGCCATGGGATCTATAGGACCAAAAGGTGCAAGCTCTTCTCACCTGAGCTAGGGTAGCAGCTCCTTCAGCTGGTATCAATAATAGCTTTCTATTCTCTATGCGCAAGAGGCACTTGAGAGAGATACAAAGCGGATTAAGAGCACAGTGTGGATGCATAACAGAGTGTCTGGGTTGTCTGGTGGAAGGTTTTTCTCAGTTGCAGAGTCAGTCTTTCATGCTTTGGACCCTGTTAATGATATCTGATAATATACAGCATAGGAAAGATGGAGCTTCTCTATCCCAGACAAAAGACTCCATAAATGCATTTCTAACATAATTCAGTGAGAGATCATCTGTTACACTTGTGCACGATGAGAGGGAAATAGTCCAAAATTTGTACTCTATGGAGAAAGAATAATCCTTGGAAGCAGAAAGAGGGAATCTGCTGGCTAAGAGACCCCAGAAAGCTTTGAGTGTTTCACAGGCTGTAACTGATACTGAGACTTTTGGGCAAATGGACAAAGGGATTCCTGAAGGCAGCCTCTCTCAAGCCCCAAAATGCACTTTTTTATATCTTTTTTGAAGAGACATCTTTAATGTTTTGCTGGAGGGGGCTGTTGGCCTGTCAGTGCTTCGGGAGGTTATTTAACTTCTTCCATTCACAGGCCTGGACTTCATGGTCTTCTGTCTTTATTTCTAATTAATTTCTGTCTCAGCTTTCAATGTCTGGTTCCCATTCCAAAGATGTAATTTGACTTCTCCTGTAAGAGGTCTGACTACATCCACGGTTTTTCTGCAGCCAAAACTTCAGCTTCTATTCAAAGCAAATCGGGGGCTCAATAAACATGCTGGGGCCAAACTCTGTTAAAGCAAAGTGCCCTCAAGCCCTCACAGTACCAGGTCCCTTGTAACACTGATACTGGTAAATGCAGAAAATGAAGTATTCTGCCTTTTAAAAAACAAGAACGAAATGACAGAAAGCCCTTTCTGCTTCAGTACATCCTAAAACTCTGTATAAATCTAAGTGTGCTTCTGCTCTCAGAGGTTGAAACCACTGGGCTTGCTGGGCATAAAGAGTGTTAAAGGATGCCCATCATCAGGATAGGTGGTCAGGTCCAGGGTTAGTTTGCAACCTCCCCTTCTTAAGTGGCTTGGAGGTGTGCCAGACCTGAGTGGAATTAAAGCATAGATATTAATGGTACCCAAGGCTGCCGGAGTTAGGAGAAATGTTGGTGTTTCACAAAGAAGTGCTATTCCTAGCCCTTCTTCCACTTCTGCTGCTGACTGGAGGGAGGAGAACCATTTTCATAGGTTCTTTACCCCAGACAGCTTCTCCCACAGTAATATTCTCTCCAACGCCCTTATACCCCGATGTTACTTATGACTATGTCTCACTAATGAAATGGTATGATGAATTCCCATCTCCTGATCTCTTTAGCTGTAGAGTCGCTCTTTCAAACAACCGCATCCCTCTGGATGAAGCTCTGAGAACTGCAAATCCCTATTTCCCCTGGTAGCCAGGGTTCATTCCTATCAGGAGATCTTGTTCAATGAACAAGCCTTATTAGACCAGAACTGTGTGATTCTTAACAAAGAAAGATAGGAAAACAAGGATAGATTCCTGAACTTAAGCAGCAGAGCTGGGCTGAGAGATAAACTATTAAATCACAGTGCTGCGCTGTTGAAGAATGATATATCTCTCCTTTGAAAATAGTGTCTGCAAGGAAATGACAAATAATTTTCCACATGCAGGACTTACAGACACACTGAAGTGAGTAACTTGGAGGACATTAGTATTTTCAGTATTCCTGTCTTTCCGGAAGGCTGTATCCAAATCCCCACTGAGCACAATGAGAGCCTCTTACTCCTGGAAACTGTACTGACAACTCAGAGATCATGGTCTAGTAAATGATGAGTAAAAACCCTGAAATGATGTGTAGGATTCCAGAGGTACGTGGGCTCACGTCTGGATCGCAGCCATGGGGAGGTCACAGAGGGAAATAAATCAGTGGCTAGCGAGCTGTGCTGGTGAATTTGGCTGTGATTACTGCCCCAAGCTCATTGTAGTGACTCCAGGACCTGGGACTCCATTCGTCAGTGAGACGGCGGAAATGCAAAATCCAGATCGTTATAATGGAGACCATTGAAAGAAGGCTCTCCGGAGAAAGTCTGCTTAGCAAAGGGAGTCATCAGCCCTTCCCAGCTGCAAATATGTTGTCTAGGACAAGAAAACACAGGGAAAAATAAATAAATACAACCAAATCCTGCATTGAGGTCCAAATGAAGTCACTTCCAGAAAAACATTGTCGACTGCTTTTGCTCATGTAACACATGGGTCTCTGTGCATGTCTGCTGCAGTTACAGACTGGAGAGGACTCATCAGAAGTCAGGAGAGCCATATTCCCTGCCCAGTATGGGGCAGGTTGGGGTGCAGTGGGGTGGTGGAGGTTCTGCAAAGCAGTCCTTGCGGATACCCCAAGGCTGATCAGGACTTGTGCTGCTCACTACTTATGCTGAGGGCAGGATCCTGCCACCTTCCTCTACCTGGGAAACCTTCCTAACATAAGCCATGAGGTCTCCAGCTCTCCGTGATGCTCATTACCTGTTGGACTAACTACATCATTAGTCAGATTTTGTTCTCACTGTGCTTTCCCTAACCCCAGTTTTCCCACACTTATTGTACCCTCTTTTCACACCTTGGCTTTTGAAGGTAAATTTCTTTTTGCTTGTGCCATTCACCCCAGTGGCTATCATTTGTGAAACACTGCATTTCTAAGAGCTCACTGGTGAAACAGTCTTCAAGGCCAGTAAAGTTACTACCAGCATCTTGCAAAATAAGCCGTGTCTCTGTGACATGCCTGACATCTCCGAAAACTCCAACAGACATGGCAGTTTGGGAAGTTTTGTTGTGTAATTACTGCCAAATCCTAAACACAAGCTGTGTTACTGGGCTTCACATTCATCCCAAGCAGTAAACCAGGGCCTGAGCTTGTACCTGTAGACCTAGCTGCCAATTCAGCTTTTAAGCTGCTATAAATAGAATAACCCATGCTGCTTTCTTATTTATTAGTAAGTCAGGAGAGCTAAGAACTGACAGTGCCAGCTCCCTGGTGCCCCAGACCCAGGGAGCCAGTGAGAGCTGCCATCGCTCACAGTCAGATGCAGTGTGGGAATGGGCTGTGCTCCCTGCACTGGCCCAGGCTGAGGAAAAATAACCCCAAGCACTTTTGTCAGGAATATTTTACAGAAAGGAGAGATGTTGGCTCAAAATTGATCATTCTCTTTTATGAGAACTGCTGTGAATTTCTGCAGAGAGCATCGATGTTGAGAATCCAATTTCCCTGAGATAAACCCATTTTGGCAGGGGGGTTCGTCTCTATTTTTAGCAGCATCAACAGTCATTGTTCAGATTTTTGAAAGTCTCTCTCTGACTGTTTTCATCCCTGCTTAAGCTTCAGTTTTGCAGCTAGATTAGACCTTCCTCTTCCTATACAAATTCCTGGGTGGGCTGAGAAGAACCGTGTAGTGTATCAAGTTATATCATCTTTAAGCCCTCTTTTCTAAATCTTCAGTGAACCATAAGCAGGTACCAAGCACAGAGCTAAACACCGTGTTTGCAGAAAGCAAATGAAAGCCACGGAGGAGAAGGGAGGTTATCTGGGGCGGGGGGGGGGGGGGGGGGGGCAGTCCTACCAGGGCCTACTCTGGCTTGGCAAGGAGTACATCATTATTAACACTGGTTGTAATAAACCCTTAGAATCGTGGAATCATAGAATAGTTAGGGTTGGAAAGGACCTTAAGATCATCCAGTTCCAACCTCCCTGCCATGGGCAGGGATACCTCACACTAGACCATGTCACCCAAGACTCTGTCCAACCTGGCCTTGAACACCGCCAGGGGTGGAGCATTCACAGCTTCCCTGGGCAACCCATTCCAGTGCCTCACCACCCTTACAGTAAAGAACTTCTTCCTCATATCCAATCTAAACTTCCCCTGTTTAAGTTTGAACCTGTTACCCCGTGTCCTATCACTACAGTCACTCATGAAGAGTCCCTCCCCAGCATCCTTAAAGGCCCCCTTTAGATACTGGAAGGCTGCTATGAGGTTCAGCTGGTTCATGCCTGCAGCAGGTGAAGTCTGCTGGACAAAGGCTCTTTGCCTTGGAAAGCTTCCTGTGTTCTTTTAATTCAATTCCCATTTTCAGGAAGGATGCAAAGCCTGCTCTCCATTGCGTGCTCTCCTTCGGTGTTTCTGCTTCCTTCCCATAACTTGCCTTGGGCTCCTGCTAGATAGTAAGATGTTAAGAATCATCATCAACAGAAAAACAGTGTGCTCTTTTATTATATTTACACAGCTGCCACGAATTCTGTTATGCCTTAGTCCTCTGTCTCTTCCTCTCTCAGTGGGTCAGAGAGAGAAGAATGGGCTTTTTAGCATTTGTGTTCACTTTTATTGCTCTTTAAAATATTTTATGGCTTTTTAACAGAGTGGCACAATAATATTAAAATAACACAGAAAAAAAAGGTACAGAAAATGTATTAAAGCATCATTGAAATGGGTTTAACACTTCAAATACCCCTTCGAAGTGGCACCATGTCCTTGCTTTGAAGTGAAGTAATAAATTCACTTTATAATTCTTTATTAGAGGTTTTATTGAAAATTAGACTGCATGTACTAAACAAAATGTCAGTTTATCTATAAACAAATACTTGCCTACAACTTGGATGTAAGACAACATATTATACATTACAATCGATTTATGTTACAGTAGGCAGCAGAGATTCAATCAAGGTCCACCCCCATGCTTAGCACTCTATCTATTTGTATTAAAAGTCAGCTTTACTCTCAAAAATAAGGAGACAGATGGTGTCAGATGGCAAAAGAATTGAGATGATTTGCTTCAGCTTGTACAGCAAAGCCTGAGCATTCCTTTGGTACATCCAGCGCTGCTCCCCCAGTCTTGCAAGCCTTTCACAAGAGCACATAGCAGATTACCCTAAGCAAGAGTTGTGATACACTGATAGTCTTATCTTGCCAATGGCTGGAATTAAAACTATGCAGTGTACAAATACAGGAGATTATCACAGAGAGAGTAGACAAAACAAGAGGGAGAGAGGAACAAGATGCAGGCAAGGGACTGGCACAGGGGAGGGATCCATCTCAGGGCAAGCATGCAGTACAGGAAGGTAGAAGTTGGGTACTTTGTTATAAAAGCAGCCACATATGCACCTTTTTACTGCTTTTGTGCTAAATCATATCCTGAGAAGCGCTGAGAGACAACAGCATCCTAAAGGACAAGGCCAGGAGAGTGCTTCCCTAGATACCCAGCAGTACGGTGGCATGCAGAAGCTCTCCCTCTTCCTCAGTGAGGAGGGTGAGGATGACCACATCTCAGACAAATCCCTTAGCTTGCTCAGTGCTGATCATTTTCCTTCCCATTCCCTTTGCATTTGCAAAGCTCATCAAGAAACCGGTGAATTAGGAAGTGGGGAAAGATGATTATGCCAACATACGTTGTTTATATGACATAAATAACCACCATCAGGGTTGTCACAAAGGAGACTGCCACCCAGGAGTCACGATGGAAGGAGACCAAATGGTAATTATGGCACTTGAAGCAGTGACAAGCTCCCAGTAGCCTGGAGAGATAAATCTTCTGCTGCCTGCTCCTACTTGAAGTTATGGCATCCTGGATTTCAGGAGCTTCCACTCTTCTGCATGATTCAACAAACATCCTTTCAGGATCTCCGGTGAATAAATAACTCTTTGAAATATGCCTTCCCTGTTGTGGCACCCATCCCAAGGAGAGCCTGCTCAACTCTTTGGCATTGCATAAACATGCACAGCACAATCCGGAGCTACTTTTTTCTTGACTAGCAGCATAATTACTTCTTCAAAGGGCCAACTCCTCACGCCTGAGTTCATCAAGCTGTCACTCAAGAAAGTCAAATCTCTGGACAGGCACTGCAGCCCTCCCTTGGGCTCTCCAGTTTCCCGCAGTCTATAGTGCTTGAACAGAAGCTGTTTGACTCCGTTGGCCGCTGGGATGGAGGAGGGCACCGGTTCGTGCTGATAAACAAACCTCTTTGCAAGGTCAGCTCCTTTACAGCTGCCCCTCGCCCTCCTTTGAAGCCTGGTGTGTCAGAAAGCTCAGCATTGCTGTCACAGTGTGCAAGGGTGAAGGTTTTTATTGTGTTAAAGGACTGAAGCTGAGAGCGTTTCTCCTGGCACTTTTTCTTGTTCACTACAAACCTCTGATCCCAGATGCTGGATCCCAGGGCAAAACAGGATTGCGTTTAACTGGAACCAGTGTGCACAGGGGTGGGTTTGCTTTGAAGGTGCCTTTTCCAGTGCAGATCAGAGCCAGGTTCACCAGTGGTGTAAATCAGTGGCACTTCTACAAAGTCATGTGTCACCAGTCAAACTATGTCTGATTTACCACCGTGAGCATCTGTCCCTCCGGCTAGAATCAGAAACACTAGGAATGCACTGGCCTTGTCCTACCGCACCAATAATACCCTGATTAAGTTATAAATTTGCTACTAAAACCCCATTGTCATGTTCAAGTTGTGCAGGGTGAGCACAATATCACACTACAAGGTAGCAGGAGGAGATTAAATATTGGAGCCAAATCAGTTACAGATTTATTCCATAAACTTCTCACAATTTCATTGTGTTTTTCCCTCTTTTGATGGATGGATTTTCCTGAGTATGACAGATTTATTTTTTGTGGCAGGTATTTTGTGCTGTTGCCACACTTTATGCCAGTTTTCCATTAAATCCTAAGGAACCAGATGAGGTGAGAAGTAAGTTTGCTTGTAGCTGCAATTTGATTTAGGTACGTGTAGTTCGTATTTGAAAGCTGTTTTCAAACAACACAAGGACTCTGTTTTGAAAGCCTTTGTATGGCTGTTTGGAAACACTGATGTTTTCAGGAAAAGGAAGAAATCCAAAGGAAATGATAGGGTCTGTAAAATGGCGTTTAAAAATTAAAATTTAAAAGGGAGCCTGTTTTTAGCATCACCTTTAAATTGGAGATTTTCTAAAAGATTGTGGAATATTTACATGTAGCTAAAGGGGGTTTCTTGTAAAGACCTGTGGGGTATTTATACATTACCAAAAGGAATTTCACTCAATATACTCAGACTGGCTTTAGGTTTCCTCAGATTTCTTTGGAGATTTCCAAACCTATAAATGCTGTAAATATGATCAGACATTGCTCTGTCTGAATTCTGTTAAACTGACACTTCTTTTTTTCCTTTAAAAAAAATATGATCCATGGTTTATTTTTCTTGACCCGTATTTGATATTTAAGGAAATTAAATAAATCTCACATCGAGTCTCCCAAAATAATACAGGGTGTCCATTAACACGTGTTAAAATTAATGAAAGCTTGGTGGTGAGCATATAAATAGCACGGCTGCCAGGCTGTTTAGTAAAAGTAGAGTTGAGCTCTCCCTGCTGTAAAGTGTGCAGAGCAGATTCACAGAGATAATATTTGTTGCTATTTGTAATCGCTCTTTTGTTCTTTCTGCTTTATGGGCTGTTTGGTTACACTCTGGCTACGCAATGTGGTACTGCATCAATATCCTGTAGTTCTGCAAAGAGGCTTGCAAGTGGTTCAGTATTTTCGCGTTCAGCTCTATCAGGAAACAATGGGTCCTTGTGTCTGCACCCTTGCACAACAGTATTGTGGTATAACTGCACCATGTCGAGTGGGGAGACTTCCCATGGATAGTCCCCCTTGGCAAATGTAGACAACGAGTGAGGTACTGAGTTAAGGAGGGGGGTGGAATTAATCTAGCACTTTTGAACATCCTAAACCAGGGATTTGGATCCAGTTTTTTCTTGTCCATCTCATTTTCCTCTACTATTGGAGTTCCTAATTTCTTTTTCCCTAAAATGGCAGCTCTCTTCCATTCCCACCTCCAGCGACTTGAATGAGGCCGACCATAATTACATGGCACAGCATCATGGTTCTTCAGTGGCAAGTTTATTACCCACTGACTTATGCCTGGCTTTACTAGCAAAAATGACATCAGAATCTGACCCTCTGCTTTGGTTTTGCTCTGTTGTTTAATAAAAAGCATGGCAGCATTGACATGAGCATGATGATTCTCCAAAAACCATCACAAGGTCACCTTACCCCAAATCTCCACTCACACCCTGGCTCCAGACAAAGCCACCTTAAGGCAAGGCTGTGGTTAAATAAGTACTGCAGTCATGATGCTGAAGAACATCTCAGAGTGTTCTCTCATCAACCAATATACTCACACTGCAGCTCCAGAAACTCCCAGCACGTCCCAGGGATGTCTTTGTGTCATTTTGGACTGGTCTCCCCATCCCCCTGAGAAACCTCCCATGGAGGCAGTGTGCATCTATTACTCAATACATCATGGCATCATCACCAGTCCTGGTGCTTGCAGACAGCTGTCCTTGTGGCGGTAAGGCAGTGTCAGGGGAGCAGAGGCCAATGTTTTGATTGAATATACAGATAAAAGTCTTGAAATGGATCTTCCTTCCCATTAGGAAGCTGTTGAGAAGATTAAAACATTAAATGTGATCTCACATGTGGTCAGAAAGTTAATCCCACCCCCTAAAAAATATTACACATTATAAAGAAATAGTCAAAAGCAGCGTGGGACTTTTCTACAGAAAGTATCAATAGACCTCAAGCAAGCACATGCATCCCCTGCAAAGGTGGTGTTCATCTGAAAACATTTTCCTTACCACCTCCCCCCCAGTCCCAATTAAGCTTGGAGATTTTTTTCCATCAGCACTTACCAAAAAGCATCAAAAGCTTGTTCCAAAATCCACTGACATCATAGGGAGCCTTTCCAAAGGCTAATGGGCTTTGGGATCAGGCCCCTGGGTTTTATTCCAAGCATTCACAACAGTGAGCTTAAATTGGTCCGTGTGCGCCCAGGAAGGTTTTCCAACATTACATTCATTTGGGACAAAGTTCCCCCCATGCGGTGGAACCCACGTAAATCACATCAATCACTTGAAATGGGACATGGGAAGGGCCAGCTGAGCAGGAGTGGATTTCATCTTACACCAGCTCTTATCTGCATGGATGGGGGGGGACACCCATGCCAGGCAGCTGCCAAAGCAGGGGTGGCAGTGGCATCATGCTGAGGTGACAGCAGTGGTGAGGTTGCCCATAAAGAACTGAGAAGGTTGCAAGTGAGATGGTGGGGAAAGCCCATGGAAGAAAGCCCACAGAGGGTCTCTGCTCTGCACAGCAGTTTTGTCACTGTTCATGAAAGAAGTTGTGCAGAGAGGACGGATCTGAATATCTCTGTGCCTTCCTCTTGGTGGTATTCATCCACCCAGTGTTAGACATTAATCTCTTCTTAATTGACTAGACCCACGGTATGTGAATATGATTCTAATTAGCTCACTTCAGGTTACACATTAGTTTTCTGCACACTGCCTTTTGGAGCTGTGAAGCAGCTTGTTTTTTGAGGAGGACATAAAAGAGAGAGGGGCAGGGGGAATGTTAGTTGCAGCTATAAATTTTACAGTTCACTGGAAACCACATTAAATGGCAACATCAGTTTATAGATCAACTCTGCAACTGCTTGGTCGTTAAAGCGGTGGTGGTAGATTATTGTGTTGTAGCCTTGTAAAATATGGGCACCGTATTTGCTGGGAGAGAACTTAAGAAGAACAATAAAAGTCTCCAGTGTCTTTGATTTCTCATTTTCTCTTGCATTACAGTAGGCAATATGATACGATCTGTGTGTGAGCTTTTCTGGGGTGTGAGCATTTGCAAGGCTTTTGTTTTATGCTCCAGAGGGCAAAGCTAATGAATCTTTCAGATTTAAGGTTATACTGGCTTTGCATCACTCTTTGCCTGGACCAGACATGGACTATATGGCCGTCAGTGGTACCCGTGCTTGGCTGGCCCTTCAGAGAAGAAAGAGCATCATGTTCCTCTTCCAGCTCAGCCTGACCCAAGGACAAAATTCACGTGCAGAAATAAAACTTGGAAGTGATAAAACCTGGAATCTCTTCCCAGACAGTGCCTAATCTCTGCCTGTCTTCTGCAACTGTAGACATTTATTTTGGACTATGAAGGGCTTCTTTCGAATGTTTGGCCCCGGCTAAGGACACTGAGCTTGTTGGAAAATTCCAGCCACAATATGCTGCCTGATGACCAATATATTTTGCATTAATTTTTTCCTTCCTTATCGGAACAAGGGAGCAGTTGGTGCAATGTTCAGTGGAGGGATTAGGGTTAATAATCAGGTTTTTGTCTGCACGTGGCACAAAGTCTCTTCCAACAAAGGAACAGTAACTGCTGCCTCACCAGAGGCCTGGCTGATCAGAAAGCTTTCCTTTAAAAAAGAGGATATTTCCAACTTTAAAATGCAATATTGTCAAGTGAAATTAATTAGCTTTATTGCACAGGAGACAAATGGGAATTCTCTCAGTAATGTACTTTTGCAGACTAAGAAACTAATTGTGTGAAATGAAACATTTTACGAAAAGCTACCGCTACCACTCACCACACTTTAGGGAATCTCTCTGGATAAAATCCCACTTACTTTGTGGAGGATAACCCAAAAATGAGATGAAGTGCGTGGCTGTCATGAGCTATTGTGGTGGGTCCAGGTGCAGATAGGAAACTAAATACATCCCCGCCTTGTTTGCTGTTGATGCAGGCTTCAAGATGGATGAGGGTGAGGCTTATGACTGTGTTTTTGGCCCTGTAAAGGCTGGACCACTGAAGCCACTGGTTAAATCCCCACTGCAGGAAGAACAAGTACTGGTCTGAATCAGATCCAGTTTGGTGGTGGTGGCAGTCATCACCACAGGGCTGCCAAACTTCACTTGTTGAGTGAGTCAGTGGGATTGACCTTCCCACTCACTTTCTCAGGGACAGAAAAGGATCGATTCTGAGTGTGGTTTTGGCAATGTCAGCAGAACTCACATGGCCACGTGAGACCTCAGTGCACTTTTGGCTCAGGAGCCAGAAGAGCAGCAAAGGGCTGTCAAGGATGTATGAAGGGCTTCTTCTGTCCCTTTCCTGTGAATAACAAGAGCTTTTGTTGCCTTCATTTCAAAAGTGGTATGGTTTTGTGAATACTAGAGCCACTTTAGAAATAACATAAACAGAATTTGGTAAAAGTGATTGAATACACGATGCTACTGTCAAGTTTGTTTGGTTGCTTCCTAATGGAAAGGATTGTGAAGGGCGTTAGTAACTCAGTCTCTGAGTAATCCAGCAAGCTACACAATTTCCTTAAGAAAGAAAAGGGGAAAGCTGCTGTTTATCGAACACAAAGGGAAAGGGCAATGCATCTCTGCTTGAGATGTGTATTAACATTACATGACCTGACTGTTCTGCAGTGAAGGAGCAGGCTGTTTTCCTGATTTTGTAGTTATTTTCTTTAATGAGGGGGAGTTTTGCTTGGCTAAGGGGAGCACAAAGACTGAAGACCCCATCTTCCACCAGGCTGCATCCTATTTATGGCACTTTGGCGTACAGAACTGCTCTAACCCAGCCACAGATCATCCGTGTTGATGCAAGAGCAACTGCTGGTTTCTATAAGATGTCATGACCAGACCATGGTCCTGGGGAACCTCATGGTGGGAGAATGAGTGTGGTATGTCATTAGTGCTTTGATATTTCAACAGCGGATCACCAGGGACCTTCTGTCAGTGGGACAAAGATGAAAGATCTGGCAGGAGCTTATCTCAGCCAGGGTAGCAGCATAGGCCAAGGCATGCTATGCTGTCCTGCTGCAAGGAAAGTCATTCATGAATTGGCCTTTAGAGGCAAGCAGCTCAGTATCTCTTTTATGTCAAATGCTTTAAAGTGCTTGTACAGTTCAATCTTGTCATTATTTGGGTGTTGTTCTGTTTATTGCCCTGTTTTTAAAAATAAAGACCTTGTCAGGAAGAGGTTGTAACACGCCCCTGGAAAGACATTATTTTCAGTTTAAAATTTCCTATGTCCCCAGCTAAAAATGCGAATCAGAGATAAAGTCTGACACGTTCTCACCATTCGTCTCTTTGGCAAAAGGAAAAGAGGGGTCAGTCAGTTCTGGGTCTGACGTACAGGATGCCACTTGAGCCGTCATACTTGATAACTTCAACTTGAACTTGTCCACTTATGTAAATGGGGATGATTTATAGCTGATTTATAACTTTGCAGTACAGCCAGAGAGCTCTGTGTGATTTTCTGTGTGGTAATAAACTGCTCTGCTATAATGGCATTAAACAGACAAGTTTTTGCTTGCCAGCTGTTTAGCACCAGGGACGGAGGTGTTAAGGTCTAAAAAGGCCCTGAGGGTGCACACAGCATGGTTCAGGCAGGGCATCTCTGTAACAGTGGGAGTTTAGTGGGGTTTGGAAGTGATCTGTAGTAAAAGTTCTGATCCCTATTATGGAAAAAGCCTTCCAAATCCCAAAAGAAAACGGCAAAGTCAGGGTCTCAAGTTTCCTCTCCCTTTTAAGTCATCATAAAGAATTAGAAAAGAAAGATCAACTTTTGCTAGATACCACATAACTGCTACTAAAGTCTAAGGAAGTGCTGTCCAAACTCCAGTTTCTTGGGATTTTCATGTGGTTCCTCTGACAGACTCAGCTATAGTTAGACTATTTATGTCTCCTTGCAGCTTAGTAAGCCTGCAGTCGCCAGCAACACAATCTCCTGTAATTCAAAGAGCACAAATCAGCATGGATAATCCAAATCCCACTTCCAACTACCACTATCTGGTTGGGAGCCCATCCTGGATCTGGATTTCAATTGCAAGGCTGGGCAATCCATTACTATAACAGTGTTACTCTTGCCACGGACAATTGTACTGCAGTAAATCTCTGCAGTCTTTCCCTCTCTACTGACACTGCATAGCACAGAGGAGATTATATCGTCTGGTAGAGTTCCGAAGTAAGGAGAAGTTAAATTTCCTCCAATCCTTCAGCCCACCTCTCATGGCATGGAAGATGATGCTCAAGGTCTTCCAGCTCATGGTTGTTTGAGAAATACATGGCGGCAGGATTTCAGAGGTTGAGGCCGTTTATAGATGCTGGTTCTGGGGTGCACTGACAATGCTTTTTGTGTTAGTCAGAGAAGAAATGCATTATTCCTACAAACCATCTCTGATTTTTTTTGTTTTTAACTTCATTTATTAGATATAATTTCACGTTACATGACTGCAAAACAAAGCTCTTTCAACCTTTATGTTACTAAAGATGTGTTTGGCTGGATTTGAGAGACTTCAGATGGCATGAGAGAAAACAGATGAGGTGACTGGAAGAAAACAGAAATTAGCTCTCTTTCTTAAGATGATCCTGCTGTAAAATGAAACCAGCAAAAATAACACTTCCCTGGTCATCAGAGCTTTAAACATCTTCATGTTTAGAGAGCTGGGGTCATTTTATGTCTTCCCTTGCCGTACAGAGACTATCCCTTAACTCCATTTCTACAGGATAATGAACCACTCATTTGAGGCAGGCCAAGACTGACTGACAGGAGCAGCAACATGAGCTGGACAGTGAACGGAAAGCAGTGAGTAATACTGCAGGCTGTGTCCTGATGGACTATAGCCTCTTCTGGCTGGGTGTGGTGCACACCGATTCATTATGTTTCCCCAAAAAATAATGGAATGCCGTGAAACATCCATTGAAAGTATGAGCAACCACCAAACTTCCTGCCTTGCACGAGTTTCTTGCCCAGCTCAGCCTGGTGAATTCTGCTACAGCTGCTAAAGCTAAAAAGTGCATGTGTTTATAATTGGGTTTCTTAAAAGCAGACAAGTGACTGGCTGCACCAGCTCATACACACAGATGCCTCCGGCCAGCCTGACAGGTTGCACGTCTACTCCTGCAGTGCCAAGAGCTTGGCACTTACTCTTTGGGACCATGCTTGGTGGTTAGTAGCAGATGATGTTGTCCAGCACCCCATCTTTATGCCCCACTGTTGCACATGTAGCTGAGATACTGCGAGAGATATACTTGGATATATTCTACCCGTTTACTTTATAGGGAAAATATGTTCTGAATTGTATGAATAAGGACGTGAAAAAAGAACCCCAAGTCTGCGCTTTCCTGGCTGGATTCTGTGTCTTAGTTCCTTATTCTGTGTCTTAGCTCCTTATTTTGACTCCATTGTCCTCATCTTTCATTTGCCCCTTTCAACCAAGAACGCATGCAGAGGTTATTTGGAATCGGGATGTGCGTCTTATATCAGAATGATTAATTATTCAGAAATGTTCTGTTTATAATAAAACTCCCTTACAGTGCTTGGACTGTATCAAGACATCTTAGAGCTGGCACAAATGAGAGTATTCCCAGTTCTAAGGTCTATTAGTAGTGCCAAAGAAATGCAAAGGAGGCTCATAGCACCTATGTACTTATTATTCATCTTCTACGTGCTTATTATATAGGCATGCATGAGATAAATAGACAGATAGATTTGCACAGCACAATGTTTAAGCTGTGCCAAAGAAATAAAATTCTATCCCTGGAGAGTCAAACTGTGAAGGCAAATAGGGGCTAGCAATGAAATCACAGATTATGATCACAGCTAAATGGCTTCTTTGAGCAAGAAGATGAGTTGGCGTATTTTCCCTGGGAGGCTGCTTCTGATATGCATGACATTATAAGTAAAGAGGCATGAACCAGATGCCAAGGATGTGAGCCAAAGCTGATAGAAGCCAGTGGGAGTCCTTCAGTGTCAATAAGCTTCAGAACAGGTCTGTGGTGCCACGAGCTGTCTGAGAGGAGCTTCTGCAGCCTGGGATCCCAAATCTCCCCTAGACACCACTGTGGCTTCCTCACCACAGGGTTTGGACACTTCATGCATTGCCCTTAGCAGCCTTCATCATCCCCATAAGGAAGTATTGTCATCTCTGTGTTACCAACAGGTAGCACAGGTTTAGCAGGATGGCTTCTTATGACACCTCAGATGAAAAAGTAGTTGGATTAGCAGGAACTGTGAATGCCTCATTTCAGGTTGCTCTGGCCTGGGGGCTCTAGAAGGAACCGTTGTGTTAACATAATCTCCGTGCAATGTGGCTGGCAGAAAGTCATGCAGTGATTTCATGATATCCCTGTTTGTGTTGTAACCCCTAATTGTACAACATCAATATCTGAGGATCAGGTCTCCTCCTAAGTGTAAACCAGACCACACCTAGTGAAGGCAAAAATAATCTTTAGCATTCACCAGGTGGCAGTTTCTATGAACCAAATCCAGCTTGAAATCCAATTGCTTCCACGTAGTCACTTCCCAGAAAGTTGGTGAAGTATTAGATAAAGAGCTCATTTCAGAGATATATTGATATTCATTAGGGATTTTCTAATAAATTCCTTCCATGAGAAAGGTAATCAGGGGCTTTTTTTGTTAAAGACTAGCTCAAAAAGCCTCTTTACTTTTGGGAATAGGTGGCGTTCCTTTCCTTACTCATCCATAGAGGTTTCCAGCCAAGAACCGAGACACAAGAAGCCAAGGAAAGGAGTCCACCCAAATAAACTAATGTCATGTCATTGGAAAACAGTGGAAAATGTTCTGGAAATACTCTCATTGTGTATTGTCCAGAAGCACTGCTTTTTCATGGAGGATGCTATTACTACTAAAGAGCCTATGACCAGGTCTTCTTTTCTGGTTCCTCCTTTTCCCTTTCTGCTGTGTTCCTGGCCACCGAGGTGTGGGCTCCTGGAGTTAGAAAGAAGAATAGCAATATATCTTCGTTTTTGGAAAAAAGATAAATAAAATCATGGCCACTGCAAGAAGATTTTGCTACTTCCAGCATGTTGGGGTAAGCCCATGGACCTTAAAGCTGTGCTGACCATTCTTTAGTTGGTGGAACTCCCTGTATGTTTATGTAATTGTGGGCAGAAATTGCACCCCATCCTTCTTGTGCCACATTTGCTCCTTAAAGCAATGTTTTCCTTCTTTCTGCTGCTTTTGTCCTTTGTCTTAGATATAATGTTCTTAGATTTCATTTTATTTTTCATTTATTCGTTTGTTCATTCGATTTTAATTTTAGTAGGCTACAGGTACCATAGGTTTTAAGTTTCATCTTGTAAGAAAAGCTGTATATTCCCTGGTCTCTCTAGTTGCCCTTTTCCTGCTTTTCTTCTGGCTGCGATTTACCTGGAAGGTGCACAGCAATGTACACTGGATCCCCGACGGGATCTTATCAATGCCTCTTGCAAAGGCTTCCCTACTTCCTTGTGCGCGCTCAGTCGCTCTTGCCAGGATCAGATCTCCTTTCTTTAAGATCACACTGGTGCTATCAAGTCATCCTGTGATTAATTAGCACAGCTGGGCCTTTCCTCCTTTGCCATTTCCCTGTGGTGACCCAACTTCACCAGGCTGCCTGGCTCTCTGCTGTAGAAGGGCACAGCTCCAGTTTGGGCTCAGTTCTTGCCATCCCGGAACTTCTGGCAACCTGGTATCACCCCTTGGCTACTCCACATCCCTGTAAACAGGAAAATCTGGGATCCCCCAGGACTGATAGAAAACCAGGGGCTCGTCCTGTGTTTTCCCAAAGCTCCCTGAAACAGATGCGGTTCTGGAAAACAGTTGAGCCTGACAGATCTCCAGCCTTAGACAAAAAGCCATTTGGCCGGAGTATGATCATCCAGCTGCATTCAGGACACAGCTTGCTGATTTTATGGGTACACATATATCTTTTAGGAGTAGAAATCAGCATTGGTTTTGTCTTCATGTGTAATGTTTGACATATGATGTAAATTTACTTTTACAACACACAGACATAAAAGCTACTGTGGCTTGGACTTAGAATTTATTGATTGTAGAAAACTGACTACCAGGTTTGTTGGTTAACATTTTTCTATACAATGGGAAAAATGAAAGACAAAATCAAAGTACATGAGGGCAAACTTTGCACCAGATAGAAATAATTCAGTCCTTTAAAATCTCACTGCTGTAACTAAATACTGAAATTAGTTTAGCGCAGATCCCTCCTGTAATTTTTAAGGTGTCCTCAGTAACCGTCTACGTATTTGTAGGTAGGTTCAATTAATAAGATTTCTAAAATAGATTTATGTATGCCTAAGTGGTAAGTAATGAATTTGATAATTATAAAGCACGATTTGCCTCTCCTCTAGTACAAGAATGCCATGAATTTGTTTATAAAAGCCAACACAAGCATGCAATGGCAAACTCTGAAGTCTATGGGAGAGCAGCCTGATTAGGAGATACAGCCTGAGGCTTTTAGCTGTGGACAGATGGATTTGTGCTCCTACAAACTGCGTGTTTGTTGTGTGCTCATCACTTGTGCAGTTAATGGCATTCATTTTGCTCCCAGTAAAGACTGGGAGGATGCAAAATCTCTCTGCTCTCTTTGCTCTTTCGTGGTTTTGGGGCTCATCTTTGGCTCAAACTTACTGATCTTTTCTAGCAAAACCCTGTAACGGTTGTTTACACATCAGTGTATAATGGACAGAACCTGGCCCCTTGTTGTTATCATGGCCTGGTTCATATAAGATTTTCTAGCCTGGCTTTATAATTCAAACCATTTTCATCCTGCATCCACACAAATAAGTGAGACAAAGCTACTGAGCAAGCCGTACATGCAGCTGAATGTGTTTTCCTTGAAAGTATCATTAAAGCAATTTCCCATAATGTCTGGCAGGGAGTAGGTTTCTTTTAATGATTTTATTAAAAAGTGAATTAAAGGGCAAAGGTTGCTTTCCTACAGCCCTTAATTTCCTGTTTCAGTGCCAAATGCTGTGTGTAGAAATTGCTGGGAGCAGAAGACAAGGGAGCTCTCCCGCAGGATCAGCCCCCAGCGAGGCTGTTGGGGCTTCAGCTGTTTGACCGCATACACAAGAGCCTGTTCTTGCACTGCAATTTAACATCAGAAAACACTATGACAGAAGCACACTTATCAATTACAGATACAAGCCTATGGAAGTAACGTGAAATTGACTCCAAATAAGGCCCAAGTGTTTGTTTAATATCTGGGATGCGTTTTTCCTTTTCCTGATGTCAGTTTGACATCAGCATAACTCCAGGGAGGGAAACACAGAAGAGAAGTGGGTCCTGAAGGCCTAAATGTCCTTTGGCATGGCTGGACTAGCGGCATGAGCTTGCATTTTCATTGCATCTTTATGCAGGCTGGATGTTGCCAATACTTTATTTGTGATGCTCAGTTTGGTGAGCGTGTGAAACACTTCAAGTTGAGGAGCCCCTGGTGGGCCAGCAGCTGTGGAGAAGCAGGGTCATTTACAAAGCAGTAAACAAACTAATGCACTAAGAATAAACAGGAGAACAGTGACAGGCTACATCCTCCCCCTCCTGGGGTCTGACAACCCCTCAGTGTGTGCGAGAGAGAAAATACGACACCCCCCAACATAGAGAATGGGTGTTAAACATCAGAGGGTCGGAGTCAGCTGCAGAGTGCTTTCTGTGATATCCCTTTATTTAGAAAACCAAACATCAAATCCCTGCTGGTGTGCTGAAGGTCTCTGTGAGATGCAACTTGCAGCTTTGCAAGCATTCATGGGCCTGGCCAGCTATTGGCAAGGAGCAACATGTCGGCAAAACTCCAGTCTTTAAAATACTTTAATAAAACAACCATAATTTACCCCACTGCAAGAGCTATAAACTGTAATTTAATAATGTGTTTGTAAGGAGACAGCATTTTTTTTAATAATAAAAAAGAAGTTTTAGTATTATTAAAGAAATGTAGCATATAAAAATATCTAATTGCTGAGGAAACAGCATGATTATGATTTTCAGATATTCAGTATGGGCAAATCATTCTAAGGAAGGGAGCTGTGTTTTTATGGTAGATGTTTGCAGTACGGGTCTCATTAAGTTCTCAGGGGATACTGCTCCAAAGCTTTACTACACTTGCACATTATGTTAAATACATAAGCTTTCATCCTGCTCCAATGATGGGTTCTCAAGCATAGATGACATTTCTTTGCATGGGATATAAGCATCTTTCAAGTAAAAGTAGTCCATTTCTTATAGGACAAAGCTCCATCCTTTGGTCTCTCAGATTTCTAGGTTCAATTCCCATAAAGTGCCCCCAAAACACTAGTTTTAATATTAGTACCTGGAGTGGCTGGAACTCTCCAAAAGCTCTGACTCAGGACAGGCTTAGCCAGGCAAAAACCATGCAATCTGTGCTCTGTCTTGGTTGCAGTCGTCTGCTCTGACACAAAATAGAATCATAACTGCTTCCAGCTAATAGATTTAGGCTGTGGTTCCAGGCTTATTAATACCAGATCTGTGCACTGCCAGCTCACCCAGGACTATAACTCTAATGTGGATCAGGCATGGACACATGATTGTGTTTTGTCAAATTAGCCAAGGGACATGATATGGAATATATACCAGCTTTATACTTCTGTGCTAGCTGCACCCCTGCTGCGGAAAGGCAGAAGATAGCTGGTCCAACATGAAGTTAAGACAATATTGATATGCTAAAAAACCTGCTGTTATAAAGGGGGGGCTTTTTGGTTGGTTTTTTTTTCCTCTTTTACAAATGCGAACCATTAGTTGGAGTTTGCTCTAGCAGCATGTTGCTCATCTGGCACATGGCACTGGTGGTATGATACCACGCATCTTACAGTTGGGTGCAAACCACAGCATTAAGAATTAGCACTTGAGCTCCTGTCACATAGCTGCCCTCGGAAATCACTTCTTAGGGCAGTAACCATTGTTTCCTTATCATGTGTTATGGGATCAAGAGGTTTTATGCTGTTTAGTTGTATGACAGGTCTTTCCTTTTGAAAAGCTAACATATTATGGAGGACTCTCATGCATGTTTGCTACAGAGAATACTCTGTTTTGAATAGTTGGCTTTAAAATCTTAGAAGGAGGAGTCCATTTTTCGTCGTTCCTCTGGAGATATGTTAAATATTAATTCTTGGTGTTGTTGAGGGGTTGGGATTGGAAACTTACCTTGCCAAAAGCAAAAACTGGAGCTCTCCTTAAGTCTAAGGTTCTAGCACTGTTGTCAAAGCAGCGGGTAGGAGACTGTGAATGAAACAGCATGGCTGGAGCATATGTGTTCTTGGCTGAGAAATGACACATGGATAACACATCACGAACAAATAATCCTGTTTTTCCCTTTTACATGATTTTTTTTAGTGGTGGGAGATGAAGCTCTCACGTAACTAGGGTGTGGATAGGAGATCAGGCAAAGTCAGGAGGCTGGGGAGGCAAGGGTTGCAGCCTGTCTACATTGGACAAGCAGATGTGGGACCATGGCCTGTACAATATCAATAGGCAGTGGGGAAAGGGACAAAGAATCATCACACTTCAATTTCTGGGTAAAACTTTGCCTGTCAAAATGGATCTTGCTGAAGAGAGCAACGTATTCTGGGGGTTGAGTAGAGAAGAGAGGAGATCAGAAGTGATGTGTTCAGAAGAGGAGCTGCCACAATAAATGAACATGTTCAGCCTGGGTTTTTTCTAAAGGAGAAAACACTCTACAGAGCAGTTTCTTCAGCACAAGATGCAAAGCAGGTGAAGATCTGCTCCAGGGAAGCCATAGCAATGTGCTTGTGCACCTCTGTCCTTCACAAGAAACACTGATGAGCCTTTCAGACTAACATGACAACTCAGGTCACTGTGATTCGCTTGTGTGTACAGGCTCTCCTCCCACCTTCATGAAAGCAATTGGTTCTGAGGACTTCTATGTAGTCACACGTGAAACACACCAGCAGCAATTCAAGCACTGATTTGGATATTTGATCATGTTGGAAACCAGAAAACGGTGAAATCTGGAGGGTCCTACATGCTGTATAAGGCCTGCAGGTCAGGATTGACACTGGAGTGTAACTGAAGTCAGTCTCTGACCCTTAACATGGAAATACAAAGCTAAATTTTCCCCTCCTTTTCCCCCTCCTGAATCCTCCCTGGTTCCCTACATGGCTGTTCTGTATTATGATCCCTTTAAATAAGCAGCCTGTCATTAGCTTTTATCCCAGTGCTTGCTCAGCCGGACTAAAGTCTACGTCTCTTTGTTTTTAAGACTTGCATGGTGTGTAAGTGCCAGATGTTTCCCATCTCTTGGCTCTTGGTGAAATAAACACGAACTGCCATAACCTTCACCTTTCAACTCTTACATTACCTATTCCTAAAGTACAAAAAATGGATGTGTGTTTATGCAGCAAGGCTTTGAACTACCTTCCAGGTTTATGTCTGAAGTCCTATTCTCTAGGCAAAGATAACATACGAGAGCGGACTTTGGTGTTGCTCTAAAATTCACCTTCTGCATTAACGAAGCAGTAGTCTTCATGGACAGGAGTAGTCTGAGGGGGATTAGAGGGCACATAAAACTGATCTGACTTCCAGACTGAGTCACCGAGCTCCAGATTCAGCGCTCCTAGAAAGCAGAGTTGCTCTGTGGGTGACAGTCCAGTTATTTCACATGAAAGCAGTGTAAACATGCAGATAGTCCATAGGGATTTATCCAACGTGTCACAGCTTTCCACACAAACTGTGGAGTTTGTCCCTTTAACGTATTTCAGTTATCTTTAGAAGTTTCCCCTCCCTGCGGAGCAGGTTTGGAGGGGTTAACAAAGGAATTTTCAGCATTAATAACCGCTCATCTAAAATCATCCTGGAGTTATTTTTCTTCCTTTCCTTCTATTGCTTCTGAAGTTGTAAAAACTTCCTTGGAGGCACCTTGGCTTTTGGTGGGGCATAGAAGGCTTCTTCAAGCTGATACTCATGTGTCCTAAGGAAGAACAGAGAGTACATAGCCTCAGGAGGCTGGGACCAGCTGCCTGGTGACACATACTCCAAGCTTCCCTTGAACAGCTACCCAGGCTTAGGTGTCTCATAAGAAAGTCATACAGCAGCTTTTCCTTTTTAACTCAGTTCAGTAGTGTTATGCAATTAAATGAGGAACAAATGGTGTAATTAAGATTGCAAAAGCCTTTCAATTAGAATTCCAAGTGGATTATGCAAATAGAACTTTAATTTGTGCTAATTCATGTCTTCCCAGAAAAATTAAGTTTTCCTTAGGGAATGGCATTTCTTTTTTGTCATATTCTCAGCTGAAAGGTGCATTAGCAAGAACAGAGCAGTGAAATACTTCAGCCACTATTCACTCATGAATACTGAAAAGAATGTATTTCCCCACTCCAAACAGACCAGTAGCTACATCTTTTCCCATCAAAAAAGCCAAAAACCAGCTTCCCAGCAGACCTAGGGAATTCTTGCAAAGAGTAATCATCACCAAACCGTCCTTTGTGTTTTGAAATCATCAAAGTATTCCCCCTGAGTTTTGTTTTAATCCTCAAGCCAGAAGTTTGGAGGCCATCTATTTCAAGGAGTGCCCATTTTGCAGGGTGACTTTACTATCCCTGGAGATAAGAAAGAAACTGTAGGAAGCCAGAGCCTGAAGGATGCCCGTCTCCAGGCACTGATGAGTCTCTGCAGAGTTATAGAGGGCCTAGCCTCTTTTATGACCTCTCAGTGCATATTTCCTTAACCAAGTTGACTCAGGATGATGGGGTCACTGAAATGCAAGTGATTTCAAAGGCTGGACCAAAATTTGTGTGTTGTGGTCTTTAAATTCATACTGAACTACAGCCCTCAGTTACTGTTGTGTCTGAGGTGGAATAAGAATGGCACACAGTGAGGCTAACGGATTTTGGGGTGTTTCCATAACTTTTGCAGCACTGTCTAAGCTCAGATTTGTGCACACACTAGCTCCCATTGCATATGCTCGGACCATTCATTCATTCAAGCACTTATTGAAGATGCACTGAAGTAAACTCAGAAGTTTCAGCTATGGCACACACCCAGATGCCTTCATCATTTTCTTATCCTTCATAAGTGCCTGGTGTCTTGCTATCTATGCTCCAATCTAGCAACCTATATGTAGGCTTAGAAATGCTCATGCACTCTCTGGCACATTCCTTGTCACACCATTTTGTCCCACTACATCATCATTTAGCTGGAGCCCTTTGCCCAGGAGTCACAAAATCCAATATTTTAGTGAAGCCAACAGTAATTTTGCTCATGTAAAATAGTATTTAATTTCCCTCTTGGCATCTTCCTAGCATACTGCAAGAGCAATGTATGTTAAAACACATTCTGGCGGGTTTTTTCTGTTACCTGAAGGAAGTAAATCACGGCGTTACAAACGTTACCTCAGCCAGAAATAAAGCCATCACCTTTAGCACTGGTTTCAGTAAAAACACAAACACTTCTGCAGTTAAATGACAAAGTTTTATGGCTGGGGCTCTTTGAAACAACTAATAAATATTTGTTTGCCATTTCTCTCTGGGGCAACTGTCCACTTGCTAATTTACACATCACCAAGAGGCCTGTTAACTCTTGCCTGTAGGTATTAAACCCTATCCATTACTGTGTCAAACTGCCTGGAGGTGGAGAGATGTTTGGAAAGGAGTAAGAGCAGCTCAGCCCACGACAGGTCATCCTGAAGCAGAGCTCAGGATCCCTGAAGAGCCTTATAGCTGCTGATGTGACTAAATTGCAGTGTTTCTGCCCTAAAGATTGTGTGTAGTGCTGCAGAGCGCTCTTCCAGATCTATCACTGTCCTTTAGGGAGGGTGAAGCTGCCTAATGCTTGGCCTCCACATTTCTAGGTATTCTTCAGCTTTTCTTTCCCCTCCTCTTCTGCTGTCACATCCAGGCCAGCAGCAGTCGCTGTCACTAAGAGTATCTGTCTTAGCCAAGATTTGCACATACCCAAATTACTTCCCCAACCAGATTTTAACAGTGTGGATCAAGTCATCAGTCTCTTCTTCCAGCTCATAACCCTCAGCCTGGGAATCAGGTGCCTGCCTCTTCCCTGGGCTTATTTATAAATGTACATACATCTTAGGGTTTTACGTGTTTGTGTTCTTTGAAAACCTCATCTGTTTCCCTTGAGATTTGTGCTTCATCAGTTCCTGTCCGTGGGTCCCTGGTTGATAACCTGACTTTGAAAAGCCCGTGACTTAGCTGGCTGGAGTTGTTTATTTGTTTTCCTTCCTGTTTGGCTTGAAAAACCTGCTCTCTGCAATGTCTGCTATTAAAAACTAAGAAATGCTCTGGTGTAATTTGTTTTTGTTGTTGTCACTTACAGTTCTCCCTTTTTTGCCTATGTTGATTCTCTTTGCTTATGCCCTCACAACCCAGATTTCTCTATCAATTTAGCAGCTAAGCAAGTGCAAGAGAGACCTAAGTCATACAGACTTTCTGCACACGAATGTGCATCCACGAGGGCACAAAAAAAGAGGCACACACACGACTAGCACCCCCTGCCATCTGCCTTGGGCCAGATCTGTATGGCTTTTGCAGGTGATCCTGGGTCGCTCCAAGCTGGCCAACCTCTGACCCGATGCACCAGCATAAGCACAGCACTGCACTGAAGCTAACAAACATTTCTCCTCCTTTGGATGGGGACACGAGGTGTGCCATGCTCAGCATAGGAGTTGTGGGCAGCTTGGACCAGGCTGCAAATGTCCTGGAGGTTTTTTGCTCTTCTTCATACAGTGGATTTCCCAAGCCTGTGGCTGTTCTATGCAGCAAGAACAGCAGGTTGGAGAGTGCGCACTGGAGTGTTACACAGCTTAGAGTTGATAATTCAACTGCCATTTGTTATTGCATTCTTCAGGTAAAGGCCACAAAACCTGGAGAACAGGCAGCATTTAGAAGATGCTATCAGCATTTAGGCAGCCCAAGTGCCCGGGTCTTAGCATAGCTGATAGAATTCAAAAGCTACTCTGGAAGTGAATAAAAATACAAGGAAACAGCAAATGGAAGCAGCAAATGTGAAACACCTGCCCATGAGCTTGCTCTTCCTGATGTCTTAGATGGGAGGGGATGATTCTGTGGGAGGTGCATGGTAGAAAGGTCTCACCAGATCTCTTCACATGAGGGACACTCTGAAGCCTCCTCCAGCTTCACCAGCAAATCTCCAGTAATACCAATGGCAGCGGTCAGCACATGAGGTGGATACCTGTCCCTGGGGATGAGTGTTTGGCCATGAGCAGAGCTGGAGATAAGCCTGGTTTAATAACATCCCATCCTGACAAATGCTCTTCCCAGTTCTCTCACAGACTACATGACTCTGGCCTCTTCTTTCTGTTGAGACATTGCAGAGCATTCATGTACAAGCACTGCAAAACCCTTGAAAGGTGATGTTATTTTCAGCTTCTCAGACTGCCTCCCTGGTGCTACTGAATCATGAATGCACCTATAAGCTCAACAACATCTATTTTCCCGAAAGACAAAGTCAATTTGCACATGGGGAGCCGTCTGCCAAGCACCAGCACTTTGCAAGCAAACCATCTCCACTCCAGTGCTAGTCAACAATAACCTGTGAGCTACAGATTCAGCAAACACCAGCACAAAGCTGACTGTACAATAAAGAAACATTAGTTATGATATTTTTCTTTTATAGCTCCCAACTACTGTAAACTGTAGAAGAACAGAGCTGCAAAGCTGGCCATTAAACTGTCTGCTCTTTCCTGTTTGAACAGGACCTCTCCAGGGTTTTAGCTGCCTCAGCCACCATGGGTCAACATCCAGGAAGGAAGACGTTTCTAAGGAAACCGCGGAGGCTTTCCACCAAGGTGGTTGCATGAAAGCACTGAAACTGGTGAGAGTGACAAAAAGCAGTTCATTGGATAATGTAGAAAAAGGTACAAAGTTATTGCACGCAGACTGTTTTCATAATGAGGCCATTCAGGCATAAAAATCACTTTAAATAGGTAGCTTGTTTCCACGTTGCAGAATTATTTTCGTCCCGCTCTTTCAAGGAGGAGTTTATCTGGGCACGGTGGTGTATAAATAATAAATAGCCCTGGGGGCAAGGTGTTTTTACTTGCCCCCCCCCCCCCCCCTTCGTATCGTGTTGCAGTTGGTCTCAGGCTGCAAAATGAATTTTGTTTTCTGAAATATTATTTACTTTGAGCGCAGTCCTCTGCGAGAGGCCGCGAATTCTCCTCTGCAGTGGCAATGTCCCAAACCAGACAAGAGCTTTACAGTCCCCCATTTTCATTACATGGCTTTTCTGTGGGTTGCAGGGAAGTTTGCTGGGAGGACAGGTACAGTCCCATTAGCTCAGGGACCACCACGAAAGCTGTGTGTGCATCCAGTGTTTGGACTGGGTGAACACAGTAGGATTCAAATGATCCAGGGATAACCCCATGAAGACCAGAGATGAAGATCACCCTGAGGGTGGTAGATTACAGAAGGACGTGACAGCCACCCTGCTGGAGATATACTGATGTGAGACTCTCTGGACAGAACGCAGATTCATTTCCTCTGTCTCCTGTTATGCTGAGCATCTCTGAATATATTTCTAACAGTAATCACATCCGATTATCACAACCATCAAGAAGAGGAGGTCACACCAGCACCTGCTTCTCCTCTCATCCTGCTCACTGGAAGCCTATGAGCTCTGCCCCCATGGCAGTGTCATGAGTACTGGAACGAGCTTGATATCAACACCTGCTTGGAGGAACCAATTTAAGGTCTGACCCACCAGAACTCCTGATGGATGGAGGTGGTGACCAGAAGCCTCAGAGAGGCCCTACACCTGATTTAGACCTAATGGGAGAGGAGGGAGGCCAATTTTGCGCATTACTCATGGCTTTCTACAGTTCAACCACAAGGGCTCTTAGTTTCAATCTCAGTCTCTCTCAGCTAGCAATGTCATTTGTCATTTTCTCATGACACAAACTTGTGCGTTGCTACCCTGCACTTCAGTCCCTGCAAGAAGCCCTTGTTAGGTAGAGCAGAACTGGTCAAACAACAAATATTTAGGAGCTTAAGGGGATGAAAAAAGTGGAGATTCCCTTCAGTAATTTGGTTGTAGCCTCAGGCTTTCACTATAGGCTTCATAGGAGAGAAAGGAAGTGGGGAAGATGCTTCTTCTCTTGCTTGGCTTGATGCCTGTGCATCATCAGGGATGAATGGTGGTAGTGAAAAAGGCAAGAAGACAGGGTTTTGGTATGGGAGACTCAGGATTCAGTGGGAAGATCCTAGAAGGATGAAGAGCACTGCAGGTGACTCATGGAGGGGCATAATGGGGACCTGCAGTAGGGAAGGGTTTGGATTCAATAGGCTGAAGTAAACAACCTCCATCACATGTGCTAGAGATATCCAGGGACTGTATCAGAAGTTTGAGCCAGGGAGGAAATAAATAGAAGAAGTTAAGGAAGGATCAGCCTGAAATGATCCAGACACGCATTAAAGTCCCAGGTTGCTGGAGGGGGAGGGAGCGAAATTCCTGCTCTCCTCTAAGAGCATGAGTGATTAGCTCTAAAAGCCATGTGCCAACGCTCCTGCGCGGCTGCCGCTGCTCAAGATAAAATAACAGGTCATCTGTTGGAGCAGAGGTTCTTCCAGACTGAAGTCTAATTTCTGTGCTCCAGGGGCTTAAGTGTTAGTTCAAAGGTCACCAGGCAACACCAGTCACCAAGCAAGGATGAAGCTCATTTTCACTGGAAACAGAGCCCACTGAGTGGGGCCCTGTGCCTACTCCATCACATGCAGTTGGAATCTGCACAGTCTCAGCAGGGAAGGAGATGTTTGGAGATCAATAACCCAGATAGGTAGTGCCAGGGTAGATACTGGTTGTGTCACTGTGCTGAGATAGGGACTTACCTTCACTCACGTAGCCAAACAGCTTAAGTGCAGACAGGCAAAATCAACCTCAGCAGCTACAGATGAGCCTGAGGGAAGGCCCTGTGGCACCATTCCCTTGCATCAAAACTCTGTATTCCTCTATCCAGGAGTCATTTATTACTACATAAATAGCGCCATGACCTGTGTGATGGATACTTTTGTTCCAGCAAAAGATGCAGAATGCTTGCAAATAGATGTATTTTTTGCTAAGCTCTTCACTCACACACAAAAAAGGCCTTTTTTTAAATGGAAACATTCATATTTGTGGTTTGAAAGGACCTTTCATTTCAGTTGCATGCCTCTGGTTTCTTATGATGGAACAGCAATAGCTAATAGGGTTAAAAGGGTGAAACGCAGCGGGAATAGCAGCACCTGAGGTGCAGCAGACACCCAAGGCCTCCCTGCGTGCCCTGTCCTTACTGCTAGGGCAATGCCATGAGCTGAACCTGGAGGTGGGCTGCCAGGGAGCTGAGCAATGGAAGGGTTGCACTTTTCTAGCCTAGAAACAGATTTGCTTCTTCCTTCCCCCCACCCACTTCGAGAGCATGGAAAAACATAGTGCAAAACGCATGTAAGGTAAAATGAGAACCCCTTTATCAGCCAGGTAAAGCTACAGGGAGAACCTCTCATCAATTCAACATAACTCTTGTATTTGAAGGCCGTTAGATAACCGGCACTAGGAACTTTGGGAAAATAAACCAAGTAGGATGCTTAGGACCCTGAGACCTGTGTTAGATGTTAGTCCACATTTCACCTGGGCCATGAACTTCCACCCTATCCTCTTCACTTACACACGACTCTTTCTTTCTCCTCTAACAAATCACTTAGTTACAATCCACGGTTACCCTTGGAAAAACCACTGCACTTCCTCAGAAAGAAATAGCCCACAAAACCCAGAAACCACCTACACCACAATTGCAGCACAAAGGCTCTCAGGGGCTTGTTGAGGTGCCCTGCAAAGCATTCAGGGTTTCTAAATGTTTGCTCATTATAAGCGGGAGCAGCTTTTTTCCATTACAAAGTGATCTATTTCACAGCTTTCAGCCAAAAGTGTCAAGCAATGGAGCAGCCGTTACGCCTTAAGAATTGCTAATATATTTCAGCACCTAATGAATCTATGCAAAAAAGGCAGGTAAAGGATAGAAACAGCCTACAGTTAACTCCTGCCCTCCTCTTGCAAGGATTTTTATCCCCTGCCTCCCAGTCTTGTGTTTTTACTGAATGGCAATTAATTAAAAAGATCAAGATAGAAGAAGCATGGAAACCTTATTACTGGTGTTATATTTCCATCCTAGTTTTGCCCAGGGAAAAAGCTTCCCAGGAGATTAGCTAATAGTTAAGCTATTAAAGGTTTCTAAACTGGAAAGGTTATTTGCAAGGTCAGACAACTTTGCTAAGCTGGTAGTTTCAAAATTATCCTGGGTTCTTTTACTAATTCATCGATCAAAATGACACATTTTAAATTATAGATGAAAATGGAACAGATTTAAGTTCCTGCCATGTAACCCCTGCATGAAAACTACACATTACAGGCCTCTAACCATACTAATTTTCAAGTGCGAATGAAACATTTGTTCTTATTATTAAGTGCTGATTTACTACAAGTTCACAAAGCTGAACCAGCCTTCACACTGAAAACACGCAATCTAACCAGGTTCTCCTGGGCATTTTGAGCAGTTAATACATAATGACTCCTGCCATAGCATTAGTTATCTTTCCAATTTGCAGTCAAAGGTAGGGATGCACTTCAATCAGATGGGAAGCAAACACACAGGAAGAAGAGAAATGAAGGGAAACTGATCTCCTGTGTCCTGTCTCAATGCAATACTAAATCCCACCTGGACTCAAGCAGATCAGCTGTGTGCCATGTACAGGAGCCACATCCATTGATGTTCCATGGGCCAGTGACTAGGGCCAAGGGGCTGTTGTTCTTCAGCTTTTGAAGTCCTCCATCTAAACCATCAAGGTCTGATACCACTGGCAAAAGTGGGTAGGGTTTCCAGGCTAGCTCCAACATTCAGGTGCTCGTCAGCTTTGCAATTGTTCTTAATACTAGGGACACTATTGGGGATAATTCTAGATTGGGCTCTGCAGAACTTGCATTTGAAATATCTAGTTTTGTAACAGTTGAGCACTTCTTATGTTTGAATTCCGGTGCAGAGAGGAATGTTTCTGCTTTTCACAGGAAGAAAGTGGAGCACAAAGTCAGAAGGGGTTAAAAGAATCTGCAAAGCATTATTAAGCAGACAGGTCCAGCCAGGACTGGATCACACAGCAGAAATCCATGCTGTGTTTGAGATGAGGCCATAAACCACCCATTTTGTTTACAGCTGAGGTTGTCAAATCTGTACTGAATGAAGCAAGAGGAGCCAGAGCCTTCATGAGCAGGGCAGAGCTGCTGATCCTGGTGCTGCCGCTCCAGGTTCTCCTCTGCTTGGGCTGCTGCGCTAGCTCCCTGTGCCACACAGGTTGTCCCACATCTCTGAAGTGTGGCAGATGCACACCACGTGTTCCTCTGCTGATGGACCGGTCCAGGAATGGCTCCAGGGATACAGTCCCAGTTACAGTCTGTGATGCAGTAATAGTTGCTCTGGGGCTCCAGGCAGGGGTTTGCAGAGAAGCACGTGTTCAACCTTCTCCAGAAAGTGGGTTCTTCTCAGGAATATCAGAATAGACACCAAAAACACAGATTGTTTTTTGGGGAAAAAATAATCTTGAGTATCAGTATCAGTCATTTAGCACAGAGGAGGGAGACGCCCCCAGCTTAAACAGAACAACTTGAGCCTTCCAGTAGGGAATGCTTGTGAGTCTCAGGCTGGCAGATCTTGAGGCTTTTGCATCCTATGCACAACACTTGGAGCTCATGAGAGCCATGTCACCCCCCGACACCATGCTCCAAGGGCCAGTTACGTGCTGTCAGAAGTATGCGTGCTTTTTCATCGCTGCCTGCCTCGAATCGTCCGGTTTTGTGGGCAGCAGTGGTGGCATTGCTTTTATTTCCATCTGGCCCCTCTGTGTCCTCCAGCAAAGGAGTCAGCGCTTGCGGCTACAGCTGTAGCAAAACCCATATGTCAAAGCTTGGATCATTTTCTTTCCCAGCCGAGGCATCTGGATCTGTGGCTTGTTCAGCTAATAGCCTTGCTGGCAGGGTTGCAAGCAGCTCTGGAGCTAAATAGTGCTGGGGTGGCTTGGGGAGGAGCTCACCTGTCCTACAGGGCACTTTTCATTCTTTCTTTTGAAAGGATGTGACTCACTGATATAAATTTCTTAGACATACAGTGAAAAACACTCCTGGATAATAGCGACCTCCTTTCAAAGTCTCTGCTATGGTATCTCCTGCCACTTCTAGAATTGGTCCTGTCAAGATAATGTGTTTATAAAGGGGTTTTTTTCATCATGAATCAGTTGCAAAATATTCAGGCAACAGGACATATGGAAATCATATGAGGTTTTACTGCATTACACTTGAAAGTGATCTCTTTAAGAAGATGGGGGCTCATGAGACTCAGGACACTGTCTAATGCCTGACTGCTGAGGCATCACCCAGAGGTGACGCATGGGAGGACGGAATCTGAAACTCCTTGGTCTTTCATCTTTGAGGGATCACTAAGCTATCCGGGTTGAAAGTGTATTTGGTGCCTGTCAGAAATCTCCCACTGAACTGTTTTCCAGGGAGAGCATGGGGTTTGGTTACGTCAACACCATCTGTGTTCTCACAATGTTTGCTTTTTCCATCAGAAACTGAAACCCCCACTGGTGAGCAGCCCAGTTCGCTGGATCCAACACCTGACAAGAGGATTTGGAATGATGATGAGCACAGTGTCACCTATCATGGTGATGTCTCCTGAGCTAGCACCTCCCTGCTGTCACAGAGCTGAGAATGAGACATGAATGATGATGTGAGCAGGAGATTTCAGGAGCGGGACTTTCTAACCACGGCCATTCCCACCCCTTATTTCTTGCCTGGCACATCCCTAACTTCACAAATTACTCCTCATCTACTTCCAACTATGCCTACTGCCACTGAACTCCCTTTTTGCTAGATGTATTCCACTCTTAGCGTCCTTATGCTTTTATATGGTGTAACAGACTGTCATTTCTCTATTTCTGATCATCTGTGGAGCCTGCTTATGAATCTGATCATTGTTTATATGGTAACTCTGAAGCAGTGTACAAAGAGGCATTACACAAGGCCAGGTCAAGCTTGCAAGTTTAATTTTGCCTCTGCTCTTCTGAAGGTGAATGAAATCTTGCACCCACACAGAATTGAAGGGGTAAGAAAATGCATCAACCAAGCTGATAGAAAAGCAGTCCAAATCTATGTGGGCAGAAAAGTGATTTGCTTTGCAGAAGGCCTGAAACAGAGAGGGTGGGAGGAAGAAAGAGAGCAAGAAGGACAGACATCTGCCATACAGCTCCAGCAATTATAGCAGAAACGATGTTTGTTCAGACCAGAGCACACACTCATTTACCCGGACAGTTCTGCTGTCACATGCTGCACGCCAGACAAAACCATACATCAAAGTTACCAAGCACTTGCTAAACAGCAAGCATAGCCATTTATTATGTAATGTTACATACATGCTGTTTCACCATGGAATGCAGCATGCTATGCTGGAACACAGTAGCAGCCACCTCCAAATATGCTGAATGATCAAGTGTGTTTGTGCTGGGAGGAAGCTATTATGATGTGACCATCAGGCTTGCCTAGTTTCTCATTTAAGTTGCTCCACTGAAGCTGCATCATCAAATCTCATTGGTGGGTTAATTGTTTATTTTTATATGTATATATGGCACCTTTCTTGATTTTATCCTGAGATTTCACTGGTTTGGCTTCTCGAACAAGAAACGGCTGAGCAGACCTATCTATTCTAGTTGAACATCATGAAGCCTGTAAGCTGCAAGCTTTCTTTAGGGGACAGCATGTGGGTTATTATTAAACCAGAAAACATATGTGAATAATTGAGGAAAGGGATACAGCATTTAGCTCAGAAAATGTGAAGTCAGCTTGCTATGAATAACATATCTCTGCATTTTGACCTGTTGCTGACAACGAATATATTTCACTATTACCTGGATAGCAATGACTGGGGGGGGGTTTCCTCCTCTAAATGAAAGCCAGTTGAGAGAAGCTGGCAACAGACAAATGATGCTCATTCCACCCCTGCTTTTACTTAATGGCTGCTATCAAGGTCCTCGGCATTCATTGGTGACATTGCTATTAAAAACATATTTCTTATCTGGCTCTTTTATTCCTACAAATCAAGCATGGAAATAAATCTGTGCTGATAGAGCAGTGAGCACCCAGCTGTGGGAAGGAGAAGAGATGGTGCTGAGCTTAAGTCCACCAAGCTGTGCACCTGCCTGGGCTCAGCTCACCAGTCATCATCTTCACACAGGGAACTGCCAAGCCCTAACCCTCAAGGAGACAAAGCGTGCTGGACTCAATAGAGGGGATGCAAAACCCAAAGGAGGCATGTGATGTCTCACCTAACCCAGCAATGGTGCTTTATCAGGAAGGACAGGGACACTGCTATCTGTATGTAATACTCCATGTGGAAATCCGAGGTGGAGAGACAATACAGGGGAGCCTGAATGGCAGCAGAGCATACCGATCCTATGTGCTATGCACTCCTGGCAGGAGTTCATCCTACTAATTCAATATATAAGTATATTAATATGTCAATATGTGGATGCAATAAGTTGCCAAGTGCAAAATAATTCCTGGCAAGTCTGTGTTTTTCTGAGCAGCATTTTATGTGTGTGTGATACACGATATATAAACATCATCCTACTCAGATCAGATCTCTAGGATTAAAAATATATGATGAATTAAAATTTCATATGAAATTCTAGCTTTGCTGAGGACTGGAAAACATTACTTTACCCTTTCCCCTTCATCCCCAGAAAGGCTTTTATAATGGAAGATGAGTAAATGTTTCACAGTCTTTTCCACTGTGGAAGAGAGTATTTTAATCACAGGTGTTACTGAGAAGAAATAAAATTGCCTTACCAGATTGGTTTAAGGTACTAGGAAACCACCTGTAAGGGTTATAAATGCTGTATGGGCAAGGTGGGACAACGCATTGAATCAGTTGAAATGTAATGACATGTGAAAATGTCATCTCTATTTACACCAACCAAACATGAGTTTGAGGTTATATTTGCCTCCAGTTTATCTGAATTTCTCTGTTTATTTTATGTCCTTGGGGCATGGATAAAGTTTTACCTGATTATCTGGAGTCAGCAAAGAAAGACATAACTTCAGCTTCTTAGGAGCTACAGATGGGCTACTTTGGAGTGCCGGCAGTGTGCATCATTGACAAGAAAAAAACCAACAATTTCTCCTGTAATGGCATCACCCAAAGACCAAGTGGAAAAAAAGACAGAGGGTTCAAAAGAGAAGAAGAACACTGAGTGCCTCCGTATTTCCTACTGGTTCCTATATGGCTGTGTCTTGTTAATTTTCTCTTTGTAAAGTCCTTAGGTAGGAACACGAGGAGATACTGTGTATCAGAACAGGAATCCCATTGCTATCCTACATAGTAGCCAAAACCCACTGAGATCTCCTGGGGGGTCCTGGGCTGCATTTCTCATTCTTAGATTAAAAGGTATAAGGAAAATCTTGAAGTCGCAGGAGCTGACTAATGGGTGTCTCTGGATGTGCAAGAGCCACCCTCACTGCAGGACTGTCAAAGGCAAACCCTGAGATATTCCATCCTGCGAGCACCCCAGGATGCTACTCCAGCAGGGAATAATATCCTTTTCCTTTTCACTTGCAGGACTCCCTCAGGAATAATGTGGCATGGTATCAAAACAATAATCCTCTGCTGCTCCATTTTGCTTGCAGCTCTACAAGAACAACACGGGAGAAATCAATCATACAAGATTGATGAGGCCACCAGGTGAAGTCTGGGTGAAAAGTGCTTCCAGATTTAATACCAGCTTTGCCTTTATACTCCAAAAGAAAGGACAACTTTACTCCATGAGCATAAGTAACTGGGGAACCACTTTGGAGCCAGGTTCTTCATGCAGTTTTTGTTTGTGATATTTTTCCAATGTGTCTGAGCATAGTTTTAATTTAGTGTCAGGGTGAATCTGAGACTGATACTGAGAAAAGACATTAATCTCCTTACTTTGGCTGCGCTTCCTACCCTGAAGAAATTATTTATCCAAGCACAGCAGCAAAGTGGGTCAGGGGAGGAATAAAAAAGAAACTGCCCACAAAAACCTTGAATCCCTTGCAAAAGTTGGATTAAGACTCAAGTCACTGGGCAAAACCCGCTTACCACGTTCTCCATTTCAAAGGAAAGGTGTCAGCTCAAACAGAGACGCAAAAAGGCTGTAAGGTTCAAGCTGCCAAATCCCTCTCCCATGGTTTGTAAGGCTAGCCACAAAGCAGGCAGAAGAGAGAAGGATTCACCTCTCAAAGCTGCTCTGCCTTTACCCCAAAGGCATGTAAATCCCAAAGAGAGAGTTGCTTCCTTGACTACATGAAAATAAAGTCAAGAAAGCACTTGGGAAAAAGTGGGTCAGCAGCAGAGCCCACAGCGAGGATGCAGGGAGAAGAATGGGGAAAAAGCTTTTTTCCTGTAGTTTCTACCACAAACTGTGCTCCTTTGGTTTAATAGGAGCGTCTCATCTTTTCTCAGCTCCCTGAAGTGAGGGGAGCTTTGCCGAGCCCTAGGGGTGAACTGGGATGTGTATGGATAGCATTGGAGACTGGAGGTCCCGCACGAGGAAAATAAGGAGCTCAAGTTGCACAAAAGGAGTGATCTAGGAGTGAAACATGAGAGAAGTATATAGTCTGTCTGACAGCTCCCTGTAGCTCCAACGTCACCATCAAGGCTGCGGCAAAACCTTGGACTAACTTCTTGCTACAGGAAAAGCCACTTCAGTGCAGCTGGGAGGACTGGAAAACATGCTCCTATAAAATTATATTTGCAGAGTAACTAGAGAAAGAAGAGATTGCACCATTTGTGAAAGCAATCCGTGCGGATGAGCAGGGAAGCACACGCAATGTTGGCAGCTCAGCTAATCAAGCAGGATCTAACATTAATAAACCAGAAGTGGGGGAAAGGAGATAAGCCCTGGCACAGCTGCTGGCAGAAGGGTGTTCTTCTCACTTCACCAACAGGAATCCAGCCACCCACAAAACCCCAACATATTTCTCCTTACATTAGCTAATTAAAACCCCAGTCTTAACTCTGATAAACAGCACATTCACTGTTATTTATTTGTGCCTCCTGGCACTGCTGAGCAATCCTACAGGACCACAAGCAAGCAGTAAGACATTTCCACCTCCATTGCAGGCAAAGGAAGTGATATCATCCTGGAGGAACCCATGAACGGAAAAGAAGAGACCAATGGGATTTTCAGAATCACTCTGGGCTGAACAAGGTCTGATCTTACTGAGGTTAACTGGATATTCACAGTATCTGCAGGAGCATCATTACTGGGATAGTCCCAGGCAGGGCAGAGATGGGAGCTGTGCAACGTATGCTGAATGGATGCGGCTGACATCTCTCTCCTGGATCCCAGCCTTCCCAAGGAATCTGGCCTTGATTAAGCCAGCAAAATGCACTCTTGGCAGTGACATTGCAGGTGACCTCCTATGGATACATGGGCCATCAGAGACAGACCTGTAAGCATAGTCCACCTCTCCTCACTCTCTGGGAAATGTCTCAGAAGACAAAACTCACAAGTGAAGAAGCTGAAAAGTGCCTAAGACAGTAGGAGCAGACGTTCAGAGAGGAAAGCTGGTGTTTTCTGGGGTAAGAAGACTGGTATTTGCACAATAAAATTCCAGAATTACTCCAGATTCCCCTGATTGTGGCCAGGTTTGTTCCTTCACTTCCCTGTAAGTCAGCTGTTAAATTGCTTCTTTTCCATAGGTGTTTCCACGACTACTTACTTAAGCCCTCCCACTAACTCCACACTTGAAAAGTGGGAATTCACACAAGTTTGAAGAGCCTTTACGGGAAAAAAAGGCAGCTGAGTAAATCTGGTTTCTCCTCTGATCATACGCCATAGACATGCTGTTGGTTTCCACAAAGCGATTAGAACCAGAGGTGAGACTTGTGGGCAAACTGGAAAATATCATTCGGCTCATCCCACGTGATCTTTCCTCACCAAAACATTAGGAAACCAAGTTGTGTGGTATGGAGTGGCCTCAGATTGCTCGCAGATGTCAGGATGAAGAGAAGTTCATTTCCGTCTGTGAAGGGAAGGTCACCTAGGAGCACAGCTCATGGCAGCCTCCACCAGTGCATGTGTCCCCACCACACATGACAAAAGGCTGCTATCTGGGATATTTTTCCACGCAGACAGCACATTTCACAACTCCAGCATGCATTAGGGTGAGGTTAGCTGTGAGTACGTACCCAACCTCAAACACCCGCTGCCTTCCAAAGTGTTTTTAAAGTCTTTTCCCCTTGGTATTTTCGGACAGCAGCTCCTCAAGGTGGGTGATTTCCAAAGAGGACGGTTGTGCAAACAAGCCGTGGCAGATGGTTAGAGTGGGAAAATGCACAGCTGGAGGAGCAGTGGGGCTATATATTTCGCAGTGTTTGGAGTGTTTGTGAGCATAGCCTGAGTCAGCAGTCTGCGTTTTCTCCCAGGCAAGAATAGATATTTCATGCAAACTTTGCCATCCTGTTCTTGTTTCCTGTGTATAAGAAATGACCCCTAGGCAGAGAAGGAGACAATGCAGACAATTGCGATGCATGAAGGGTACTAAGAAGCCAGGAGCAATTTAAAAGGAAGCTTTTCAGCATCTGAATAATTTAGCAGCAGAAGAGTTCAAGAAAAGGAGGGGGCTACTGGCTGACTGTAGGAGCCAACAAGGAGATGTAGTTGTCACTTAGAATGAAGAAGACAAAGACAATTCTTTCTGCCTTGAGTGCATGGCTCCGGGGATGAGTGATGCTCTGGAGCAGGGTGAATAGCTGGTGAGTAGCTTTACTTGGGACCACAGGATTACACATATGAGTAACTGCTTCTGTACCTGATAAAGGCAAAAGATGTCCCATCACCGCAACCTGTGTGTATGCTGGGCACCTCTCCCAGGTCCATTTGCAGTGCTTCTTGGCTCTGCCTGTAGGTTTGAACTGGGCTGGACTCATACCAGGGTTTAGGAGTTTGCTCCTGGAGTCAGCCCTAAAGACAGGAATTCAAGAGTTTTGAAGACTATAGAATACTGATGTCTTTGCTATCAGCAAAGCAGTATATCCACAAGACCTTCTTCCTGTGGGTGCCATCTGTCAACACTACTATTTCTGGTACTGATATTTTTACCCCCTCTCCTTCCATTGTGTGCATGAATCCTTTAAAATTCCAGCAGTTTTAACCAAATATGAATTCTAATTCTTTTTTAAATATATCACTTTTAAAAGCCTGTGTGCAATATACAGCGCTGAACTAATTTCCTTTGCTGTAAGTTCCTCTCTGAAAATCAGCTCAGATTTTCAGTGTCTGACTATTCACAAGGGGTAACGCACAGACGGAATCTAAGCCAGTCAAAGCTCAACACCTCTGAAAAGTCAGCCTTGGCTCCTCTGGGAAGCAGAAGCTGAACAGGCCACATGAGAGCTACCAGAGTCTTCCTCTGGAGGAGATGCAGAGCTGGCATCTGGCTCACACATGGCTATGACCATCCTGATGGAGGCTTGCAAAACCTGGTAATCTAGACTGAATTTCAGCTGGGGATTCATGCTAACAGGGTTTGGAGCTGACCTCTTCTGCTGGCTCAACTTCTCACCATCAGTGACTCCCTCGGTACTTTTCCCCTTCCTGCTGTATGTGCCTCTTTTGAGACTGCCATAGATCAGGAATTCATCTTCAGATAAATTGTTGCTTGCCCAGAGTTTGTCGCAGCATTGGGATCATCAGCAGAAAAATGGCTCAAAACATTCATCATCATTATGATAATTATTACTGTGATTGCTGCTCATTCCCAGGAAAGCAACAGAAATTTCTCACACAGCAATCCCTGATAAACCATACACTTATATATATCAATTATTTCCAACAGGAAGATCATGTGCTTCTTGCTCCTTTGACCAGTGGGGGCTTGGAGCTGTGTCTATGTGTAAGCAACATATTCATACAAGTACCAGCTCCAGGCTCTGTATAACCCAAGTGAAAACAGCAAAAGGTAACTGGGAAAGAGATGTCAGTAGTGCTTCTAAGTATTGCAGGCCTCTTTTGACACATGTTTTTAATTGTTAGGGAAAAAAAAAAAGGAGAAGAAAGAAAAGAAAGAAAACCATTTATGAATAATCTAATAAGCTTCCCAACCACCTGTGAAACGCGGCTTCCCAGCTGCACAAAATCAAACGCAAGAATAGAAAACAGAGCATTCTCCGAGGCAACACACATTCACATTAGATGCGTGTCATTCCAAAGCCGCAGAAGAAAAATGCATTAATGCCATTTTTGGCTCATGGTGCACATGCCACTCTGTAAAAAGTATCTAGGAGGAGTGTTCGTTTAAGGAACACAGAGGATCTGCTTCAAAGTCAAAAGGTAGAGGGGGAAGATGGAAGAGGGAAACCTGCTCCTTGGCACAATTTCAAATGACAGAAACATCATCATCAACAAAACCCCACATAGCATTAATTTGAGGGATTGCAGCCCAGCAGCCAAAATTACTCAGGAATAATTAAGCATGTTTCCCTGCTATAAAGATATTCAGGACTAAGTTTTAAGTGAAGATAAAATGCAGAGCTGCATAGGCACGGCTTTATTCCAGAAGTAATTTGTTTTCCTGGTATGATTTCCTGGTATGAAAAGAGGGTTATGTCAGCTGCATTTTGAAGCCACCCAGCATATGTCCTCATGAAGCTGTTTTTCATGGGGAAGAGCTGTTTCACAGAGGGAAAAAGGTAACATCCTGACGGGGGGGGGGGGGAAGAAGTGAACTGTATTTTCAAGGCTGTTTTGACATGTTTTTCTTCTACACAGAACCAGACTTCAAATACAGCTTCTTAACCACGACAGCTAAATGACCCACCCAGAGAACTCTTTTTCCACAAACAATATAGCGTCGGGAGAAGGAGCCTGAGAGGAAAAGCAAACAGCCCTTAAAGCGACTGCTTTATTTGGATAGTTCTGAACCACTGGCATTGGGGGAGGTTTTAAGTCGGTGGGCATGAGGAGAGGAAAGCTCATGGTTTTGATTTGAAGTAGCCACATCAAAACCTGTTTTGGAGAAGGGAATGGCAGTATTTTGAAAAATACATCCTTCTTAAGGGGATGTTAGGGAAAACAATCCCATGGCCTGTTGAATGATAAAAGCCAACCTGTTGGCTGAGGAGAAAAGAAGGTTCCCTGTAAGTGAGGTTATTGAATAAATCCAAGGTATACCTTCGCAAGTCACAGCAATAACATGGCAATAATGCACATACCTCGCTAGTGGGCAGAGAAGGGTCAATGACCAGGACTGGTGTCAAAATGTTGCTCTTTATTCCCCACCAAATGGATTGGATACCTGCAATCATGTACACAGTGACAGCAACAAACAAAAACCCATCCCAAAGACACTTGGAGCCCCCATTATGGATCCATCCACCTGCCCTGTCCAGGTATCTCCTATCAGTCAAGAGCCCCCAGGTTGTTGCTGATGAAGCAATGATGGACAAGACCCAAATCTGAATGTTGGTGGGCACGGGATGATGTTGAGAGTGGCTGATGGTAAATTAGGACATCTGTTGTAGTCTTTTAGCCATTGACTTTGGCTTTCCCATGCACTCCTGATTCCCCAAAATGGATTATTTTTTTGCATGTTGTTGCTATTGAAACATCTGTTTTCAGATTGAGAAAATCAGGGTTCTTACTTAGATCCTTCCTTGCTTATAAATTTACCCCAGAAACTCTGAAAACTTTCCCATGGAAATGTTATTAATGGGACTATTTCACTTCAAGATGTTTTGGGTTGGGTGAAGCAGTGTTTTCCAACAATGACAACAAATCTCATTAAAATGTTTGAGTGGCTCCAAAAGCACCAAGTGTTTTTTTGAGCATCTTTGGATCCTGCGGCATACAGCATGCGACAACAAAGTAACATTATTGTCACCCATCAGATAGGCAATAATACGGTATTCACTTTGCATATCTGTAACGGACCTGCATCAATGGATCTTTGTTTGCAGCAAATCTCTTACAAAAATGGGAAAAGGAAAATACCATTAAATACCTCCAGACTCTCAATGCCATTCAGCAAGGATGCATTTTGGTCATTAATCACCCACATTTAGGCAAGCAGTTAGAAAAGGCCAGCTGTTCCAAGCCACAATGCTTTCCTTTATTGCATTAACATCTCCCTGCTAACAGGACAGCTTCAACACGCAATCTCCAAGAAGGGCCATAATGCCTTATTCCCAACGTGGTCATTGTTTTAGATTGAAAAGTTCATGGACTAATTATCTTCTGAAGAGTTTTGTACAGGCAATATCTGATTTCAAATCAGCACTGTGTTTACTCGGCAGCTCCTAGGACAGTGTGAGGTCTCTGAGGAGTATGAAAGCGAGCTCTTGTTTTCCCCTAAAAACCTTCACAGAAGGCACAAGCTGGGAGCAGTTATGGATACTCCCCCTCCAGAGATGCACTTTTGGGATGGGGTCGGGTACAGAACATGCTCGGAGCTTCAAACAGGTGGGAGCTGTTTGATGCATTTAACCTGCACTTAGTGCTGTATCCTGCCAAAGCAGTGACTGAATGATACCTTATTCCTTCCCTTTCCAGTAACGTGTAGTGCAGAGCTGGTGCATTTCCTCTACTCGTCTCTAATTCAGGCTCTTCCCATGAATCAGACATCCTGCTACTGGCCCCTTTTTCCCTCATACTCACACCCACTTCTTCAGAAATGTGGTCCTTTCTGCTTCCCACCACTTGTCTTCCTACTCACCAGTGTCCAACTGCACCCAAAGCTCCCAAGATTGAGCTTTCTCTGGGGATTCAGTGCCGGGAGGGATTCAGGCACTGCTGAGCCACGTTGGATTGCTGAGCACTTCCAGGTAAAGCTCAACACGTTTTATTGGATCCAGCTCATGAGCATCCTCCCACACAGGACCGCGCTTACCCCATCCTTGCCACAGGGCATCCTCCCCCTCTTTTGGCAGTACCTCTCCCCATTGATGCCTTCCAGGGACTAAATCCACCACTGTTCAAACCCACAGCTTTGGAGTGGGTTTAAAATTTCCCAGGGCACATTCCTACTGCCTCTAGTTTCCAAACTCTCAGGAATTTGCCACACAAACACGTTCCTTCCCTGTATTTGTTTCTTCAAAGCAATTAGATGGGGGGTTGTTTGCTACCTGTCATACCTTGGTTTAAGCCATTTGGGAGCAAAGTGAGAAAAGGGGAAGAAGAAAAGCCTTGCAGTGGATTAAGACTGCTGATTGTAGTAACAAGAGGAGGTATTTTAGTGACAGGTTTAAGACTTGCTAAGTAACTGCCATGAGGATTATGAATACATTTTGTAACAGGGTAAGATTAACAGATAATCCTTTAAAAAAAAAAAAAAAAAAAGATGGCAAATGGCTTTTTAAAAAGAAAAATAAACTATGAAAACTTTGGAAATTCCCCATAAGAAAAATTTTTCCCTAGAAATCTTGACATCATTAAACATTTTCAGGTCAGTGTCCTCAACTGGACTAAATTGGTGCGTCTTAATGTGAGTGGAACGATGCTGATTTATACCTCATTCAATTTGGGCATTATTTAAGTGAACTACCAAGCTTCTTGCCAAGGAGCAGCCTGGCATCGTCAGCTTCAGGGAGCACAGCCTGAGTGGAGCAAGCTGCCTGTCTTAGGAGCTAAGCTCTTGCTCCCGAACAATGCTGTTATTGATACCTAAATGTCATATGGAAATTTGGAGGACACTTGGGGCCTTTCTCTTTCCTGACTCCACGAGACTTGATCTTAACCCTCACCAAACTGAATCTCTGACCAGCCATTAGCTCTTGGGTTTGACCTTTTCATTCTGTATTCATCATGAGTAACACAGAAAAGGCTGTATTTTCATTCATTATCAGCAGTGGGAATGTACTGGCTGTAACACCTTCCTCTTGGCTGTACACGCATGGTCTTATATCCACAAGATCCATTTAGGCAGATCTCTGCTGACAATGAATGAGTTTCTAAAGTGGGTTTCAGGGCCTTGCAAAAAACAGCTGAACACCCGCATGCTTCTGCTTGGTGAGGGATGTAACTGCTCAGACACTGACCAGTTGTAACACAAGCCCAGCATCAACTGGAAGGACTATGCCTCTCCTATAGCCAGCAGAAATGGGGACTGATTTCTTTACTACCTTATTAAAATGCCATTTATTCTAGTACAAAGAGTATGAATTTAGAAATGAGTTAAAAGTGCTTTCAGGAGATACTATAAGCTCTTTCAGTTAACTTGAGGCTGAGCTTCACCAAATCTTTTTTCCAACTGCAAAATCAGGGTGTCACTGATGCAGCAGGTCTTGGAGTCCACACCCGGTCTAAAGCATTTCTGAACTATGCCTTTGAGAGAACTGGGTTTGCTCATCCTTAAGAAAAGAAGGCTCAGGAGAGACCTTAGCACCATGGTCCAGTATTTAACAGGTGGCTACAAAGAAGATGGAGAGTCCCCTTTTACAAGTAGTCACATGAAAAAGACAGGAGTAATGAGTAGAAGTTACTCCTGGGGACATTTCAACTGGACACAAGAGACAAATTTTTCCCAGTGAGAGAAATCACCCATTGGAATAATCTCCCCAGAGAAGTGATGGATTCTGCAATATTGGACACTTTAAGATTCAACTGGACAGGACGCTGGGACATCTAGTCTAGGTCATGCTTTGCCAAGAAAGGTTGGACCAGATGATTCTTGAGGTCCCTTCCAACATGGGATTATGTGATTCTTGGAAAAATCGTAGAATCATAGAATAGTTTGGGTTGGAAAGGACCTTAAGATCATCCAGTTCCAACCCCTCTGCCATGGGCAGGGACACCTCACACTAAACCATGCCACCCAAGGCTCTGTCCAACCTGGCCTTGAACACCGCCAGGGGTGGAGCACTCACAAGTTCCCTGGGCAACCCATTCCAGTGCCTCACCACCCTTACAGTAAAGAATTTCTTCCTCATCCAATCTAAGCTTCCCCTGTTTAAGTTTGAACCCGTTACCCCTTGCCCTATCACTACAGCCCCTAGACTCTGTTATTTGCAAAGAGGGAAGTACTGACATTACCATACGTTGTAAGGTGCTCATAACTGACAGCCGTTCACTTAAAAACAGCAGAAAAAAAAGCAGTCAGTGAAAATAAAAATAAGAATTAATGGATCATTTTTGGTAGGAAACATCTGATTAGCCTTTTATGCTTACTCAGCAGAAGGAGGTGAGGATCACTGCCTGTCATGCTCCAGGGTAAATCCCAACTGCCAAAGGCTTCTTGTCCCCATCTCAGATACAGAGGCAAGACTCAAGTTTGGTGTTGCTGTAACATTGTGTTGCATTTGGGGCTGTAAAAGGGCTTCCAAAGATTACAGAGAGACAAATAGAAGGAAACTCTGATTTAAATGAAGGTGGGAAACGTGCCTTGAAAGGACAAAATAGTCTTAACATAACCTTCCTCAATACCCACTGAAATCTGTGCAAGCCATTTCACTTATCAGGAGAGGTTTTGCAGCAAGCTGGTGGTTAAGTGTCAGTTATGGTCTTTGTTTGGTTCATGGCCAGAGAGAAGCAAAAACTGCTTTTTCTCCCAGAGAAGCAGTTTCTTGCCAAGTATCCCCACACAAAGAAAACAAACACACAAGAAGGCACCATCACAGATACCTAGGGAGATAAGCTGCAAAAACATGTGCTCTGGGCAAAAGTGCAAGGTGCAGAATGTGAGTTCATGATCTACATGTGTTCTTCACTCGGCTTTGTTTATTTTCGCTCGGTTTTGATGTGTTAAATGAAGGGATAGTTCATGGCCGTAAGTCATCTTCTTGCTGTGGAAGCCAAATGGTGGGAAGCAGGTATCTCGCACATCAGAGGCCAGCAGTTTCACAGGGAGACTTCAAATGACTGGAGCGAGAACATGAGCAATTGTTCTGTGGCTTAGAATGTTGAAGTAACTCCAAAGTTCTAGGAACAAAAATCGCCCTAGGTCTCAATTGCAAATTAGAAAGGGATGAAAATACCTGCTCCTCAAAGTGCTCCAATTATTGAGATCACTAAACTACCGGGGCTGGGCCCGAGTTTCCATGATCCTTTGTGGTGCAGTTCCTGCTCTGAAGGCTTTGCTTGGAGCAGGACCAGCCTGTACAGCACACATGGTGGTGAGTCTGAAAGGGTGATTCTGACCCCGTGGTTCAGGAGGAGGGAGGGAAAAGATGTAATTCCTTTGCCTGTCTCTTGCATGTGGGGAGCAGACACACGCAGTAGCCCACCTGTGTCACCACGGATGGCTGTGGGGGTCTCCTCTCCTACTGCCATTGAAGGGGGAAGGTTTCCTAACCCCGCTGCTCTTCTCTCCAAATTCTTTTTCCTCCCTCCCTCCCTCACCTATGCTCCCATCTGCAATAGCCCACACTCTGCTTTCACGCTTATCTGCCCATTTATCAGCTTTTTTAGTGTGTGCAATACACAGAGGTGGAGAGTCTTCTAAACAGCACATGTGAAGGAATCCCGTAATTTGGAGAAGAGATGGTTGCACTCAACATGTACAAATGGACAGGTAAATATTTTTCTTTCCCTTTTCTGAGGCATTTTTTCCTATTCAGCAGTTGGCTGCTTCATAAAATTTGTGCAAATCTGTAAGTGATCACCAAGACACCTTAAGGAATTTTAGGTAAAGTCCTGAGGGACTGCCCTTAACCTCCAGAAGTGTGCTGGTGGTGCCTGAGAACCAGCATGCATTTTTTCTGGTTCATGTTTTAATAGTGCTGGTGATCATAGAATCATGGAATAATTTGGGCTGGAGAGGACCTTTAAAGGTCATATATTCCAACCCCCCTTGCCAGGACATTTTGAACTAGACCAGGTTGCTCAAAGCCCTGTCCAGCCTGGTCTTGAACACTTCCAGGGATGGGATCTACCATCATTGTGGGCAACCTACTCCCATGTTCCACCACCCTCATCGTAAAAGAATTCTTCCTTACATCTACTCTGAATCTACCCTCTTTTAGTTTAAAACCATTACCTCTTGTTGTATTGCAACAGGCTCTTCTAAAAAGTTTGTCCCCATCTTTCTTATAAGCCCCCATCAGGTATTGAAAGGCCACAATTAGCCAGCTCTCTCAGCCCATCTTCAAGGGAAAGGCATTCCATCCCTGTGATCCTACTGACAAGGGGAACTTAGGCAGCCACAGCAAGATAAAGAAAAGTCAAACTTTCGACAGAGTTTTCCCTTGCCACAATGAAAAACCTGACTATACATGACACACAGCTATTAACATTTAGAATCCATCATCCTTAAGTGTAGTGATCTCTGCTGAAGCAGTAAACTTGTTGGTTTGTTCAACTTGGCTATTAGTGCATCTGGCAAGTGTGCTGTCAAGCACCAGGCTAAAAGCAGCAGCAATCAAAGCTACAGGATGATCAAATAATTTCTATTGTGTGTTCAATTTTATCTATGGTTTTGTAACAGAACATTTAAGGAGACAGTGGGGAAACTGCTGGAAGCCAAAATCATGTCATAGTGGTGGGCTGTGCAGACAGTGGCTGGGAACCCAAATATTGTCCAATGTGTGTGCAACAGGGAGGACTGGATTAAGTAACACCCAAAAAAATTCCTTTTTTCCCCCTTAACAAATAAACATTGAAGTTCTCAATTTGTTATTTATGGGTTTCATACCTTCAGCTGTGCTCTGGAAGTGTTTCCCAGTGATGAGGTCCACCAAAGTTTACCATGAAGATGACTCTCCTCATAACATTCCAAAAGTGAGATATTCATTTCTGGTTACTCAATATCCAGTTCCCCAAGCAAGAAACAGTGGGTTTAAATCATCAGTGACTCATTGGAACTTCAGAGAAATTAAACTAAGCAGGTTTTTAACATGCCTCAGCTGCCAAAAGAGCTTGCAAATATTGCATGCAAATAATGAATGCTTCTATAGACTCATCCATCATTGTAAACAGGGATTGGATTCATCTGTTAATTTGTTTCCAATGAATAACCCAATCTGTTTAGAACAAAAAGGTCTCAATGCCCTGCTTATCTCAGCCATTGAGCGCTTCCTTTTAACGCCATCACAACTCATTGGTACTTGCAATGCCAACAAAACCACCAACAGCCACATTGCTAATGCGCAGCTCAACATCAAGGTTGTAGATCTCCTGTATGTTTTCCCAAATCCAATTTAAAGTCATAACGTACTTTATTAGCTGCAGACAGAATATTTAAATTCTAAATATTTCTTTTTCAAAGTTTCATCTTTTGAAATGGCAGTTGGTGATATTCAAGCCACATGTTAGCCACTTGTTTTCAGGATAGAGGGCGTACCTTAGTACAAACCTTTCTCTGTTTCTTGAAACAACAACAATAAAACACCCTTTGCCTTTTATCCACATCTGGCTGCAGCAAAATCAGTGACCCATGGAATTCAAAATTTCATACTTCACTGCTGCAGGCAAAGTCCAGAGGTTATTCTTGCTGTGTTTGTGAAAGTTGTAGCACTGTCAGAAGTAGAAGTGCTTATTGAAAAAACACATGGGGTTTCTGTTTCCAAAAATCATGGAATTAGTCAGTGATAAGAGACTTTTTAATGCCCTTGAGCCATTCAGGGGACTTAATAGAGAATGGCTCAGTTAATTGCAAGACAAGAGTAAACAGTCCATGTCAGATATTACGCAGGGAGAGTGCCACCACCACAGCTCAGCCAGTCTGTGTGGCAGAAGCCATATCTCTCCAAAGGTCTGCGATTCCAAGGAGCCTTTTAGACATTAATAAAGATAACAGTGACCTCAAATTCAACCTTATGCTAAACATATTATAATACCATAATGACTCAAGCTTCCTGCAAATTCAAGCAGGTTAGGAGTTATCATACAGAGGATGATGAATTCAAGCCATTTTCCCAGTACCATCATCCATAGATCACCCTTCCGCATTCCTGAGGACCACTGATTAGAACTAAAATTTGGACTGAATTGAGAAACTGGGAGTCAAATTCATATTAATCAAAGTTTTTACTTTGTCAGGCAAAGCAACCTGCTATAGTTACTAGAAGCCCTACTTGTGAGATGAATGAGTCCAAAGACCACTGTTATCATCCCCTTAGCTTCTTGCTGCAGGTGCCCAAGTATCATTCATGTTGCTGTCATCTGTTGAAAGGGGTTCCTCACATGTAAAGTTAGGCATTTTTGTGGACGAGATAATACTGTTGGATGAATGCAACTGTGGCAATAAAGGTGTGAAAAGCCTCCATCAGCCTCACCATTCCCAGATGTATTTTCCTCCATGTAAGATATAGATGGATGATGGAGTGGTAAAGTAGGCAGCTCTCCTCTGCAGCAGTGGGATTCAGGATCATGTCCTGTGGCAGAGGTTGTGCTTCAGGAGAAGTGGGGAGCAATCCTGGCACAGGGTAATCCTCCCACCCTTAGCAGGTGGGGACCTTTCTCTGCTCAGGTACTCCAGAGCATCTAGAGAAAGGGTATTGCAACATGATAGATACCAGCAATTCTGTGGTGAAATGAGCCTTCTTTGCAGGAGGGACAGGTCTAGAAATCCATTTCCACACAGTAAACATAGATCTTTGGAGACAGTTGCAACCAAAGCTCTCTTCTATTAGTTGAGGCAGTGGCCACAAGCGATGACCTGGCACTCAGGGCAGCCCTGTCTCTGTGGTGGAGTCCCTGCACAGGGATGCCAGGTGATGCCGGGGCAAAGCAGCACGATGGCAGAGGACAAGGAGCTGCCCAACATGAGCAAGTCCAAGGCATGGTTTTCCTCAGTGTATCTGCTGCAAGACCAGCATGCTGCTCCCTGGAAGGGAAATGTCCGATTCCCAACTCTGGATTTGGCTGGCATGCAAATCCCATCATCTTTCATGTATGTGTTGGGTGTGGGGGGGAGGTGGCTTTACAACTTTAATGATTGCAGAAGGATATTAATCTGCCAGTAGGACCTTTAGGAAGCACATTTCCTTCTGCCTCGCATGTGATTCTGAAGAACATTTGGTTGACATCTTTCTTTAAGCTTCCCAATCCTGCGTATTTACAAACCCCGAACAGCAAAACATTGGCAGAACCACAGTTTCACAATATTTTGATTAAGGAGCAAATCATCTTCTCAGCTTTGATGCTTCCCTGTCTGTGTTTCCTTGAGGAAGGATTTCAACACTGAGAAGGCCATTAGACCTTGTTCATTTCAAGGCATGATGGTCTGTGTTTGTGGATTGAGCTCAAGAAAACACTCTGGAATCAAAGTATGAAGCAGCTATTTAAAAGCTTTCCTTTCCTGGGACAGAATTGAAGATGTTTAGGTCCTTTCTTGACTTAGCAACACGGAGTCTCATCACATGCCATAACAACTACATCAAACATGCTTCAAATAGATGCAGAATAAGGACAGCTAGCATGCTTATGCTAGTATGTATGTACTTACAAAACATTATGCACTACAATAACCTTTGTAATCCAAACACTGACAAAGGAAACAAAACAGCATACCAAGTAAACAACCACTTTATAAATATGTAGTGTCACTGGCTATTCTTATTAGAAGGAAGGTCTGAGTAATAAACTCCCTATTATTTCTTTTAAACCCCAAGCTAAGTAATACACTGTATCATATTAGTCATATGGGAGCTGTATTCCAAGTATTTCTTTCCATTTGGATTCCCTAAGAGTTAACCTAGGAGAAAGGCAGAGCATAGTGATGACACTAAGCCCATGTAGATAAATATCATATGCTTTCCAACTTCATCACATTTGGTTTATATCAGCAGTGCTAAATTCCTCCATAATTCCCAAAATTGCATTCCAACTAGTTGACATCTACATTAGCTGGATGTTAATCCAGTTAAAAATAAATGCAAATTTTGAAATGAAAATGAACTCATATGTGCTTGGAAAAACCAACTATTCCCACTTTTCTCTTTGGGGAGGCATCAGCGGTCTTCCGTACCTATTCCTTTCAAGACTGTTTTAGAGGGTTGAACAAGGCATTTTAAAATACAAGACCAAAAGAAATGCTAGAGAAGAAATTACTCACCAGCTTCTCTAAAGGTCACCTTCATTCTCACCTCCAAACAGGTCCACATAGCTTGCATAGCAAACCAAGAAGAGCCTTAGTACCCTCCTGGGTCTCTATCACACACACTGTATGAATTCCCAGCTGCCCCACCACAGCTTGTTCCAATTGCAGATAAATGTGATTAATGAGAAGAGCATTTCTGGTGCGTTACCACTGCTCCTAAAAAGGACTGTAATAAAACTGTTATTCTTGATTTTCCCCCCAAGATCTGCTTGCCCAAATTCTGCCATGCTCTGTTTCTGGGGTTATCTATACTAGCACCATCTGGTGAGTCCCAGAGATATTACATGCTCCTTAGGAAAGTCTACGACAGAGGAAACACTAAAGGTGTGAGGGATATTCGCTCCCACATCGTCTCCAAGGAGAAACTCCTGGTAATGACAGACGAGCCTGGTTCATGCAGCTCTTGCCCCCAACCTTATTTGCTTGCCCAGTTTGTTCCCCAAAGCTCCCAGGCTTCCCATGCAATAACACACAGTGGCATTTCCACAAGCCTGCAAGGAGGCTGGCCCATGCTGGGTGAGAGTCTGTGTCCCTGATTACCAGTGCTTTAATGTCCATTTCCCCACTCCTTTGATCCTCTCCATGGCATGCAGAAGAAAGGAAAATCTGGCTTTTGTCTGAAGCACATTTAACCCCGCTGCCCAGAAATGGGACCTTGTCAGTCAGTGGATTTCATGGATGGATGAATGAGATCACAGCAGTCTTCAGTTCATTAAAAATAAAAGGCCTTCCTAACTCTTGCTTTAGATCAATTAGGAAATTAATGCATTTAATGTCAGACCTTAATGGCAACAGACCACAGTATTACTACTTTTATATTACGAATACAAGCAGTAGCTAAGTAGCTCATCAGCTCCTGAGCTGGAGTGGATTTCAGATGAGCTTCTGTTGCCCAGCTGGTATGAAATCGCTGATAACAGGCCACAGATGATGCCACTGTAACCAGGGGCTGAGCGGGTGTGCTGCTAAATTGGTCTGCAAACAGCAACCTTAATGTTGGGATTGCATATCCTTGTCTCCAGCCAGGATTGACAGAGGAGTTTGACGCCTGGCCATTCCTTTTTCAATTTCACTTTAGGGACTTCCAGAATCCATATACCCCATTTCACAACTTCTGCAGGTCCTTTTTCTTTAAATAAATGAAGCCTTTGTCAGAGAAATGCATGTGTCTCCAGATCTTTGCGTAAAGCAGATGCTGATCAAAGCTTGAGCTGGGCTGGGTTTCCCAGTAAACCAATGATGTTGTTGAGCTGAATGCTGGCACATTCAAATATAGTCTTACAAAAACCTGCTCTGACACTTGTTATGGGGGGGGGGGCTGCGGCATGGTATCCCCTCCTGAGCAGGAATTGTGCCAGAAGTGAGAGGGAAGGGATAAAATTGAGCCCTCTGAACTTTCAGTGTTGAGATTCAGGGGAGGAAAGGCCAATCACCCAGCATAGTGTTATTGCCACTGTTCCAGGACCCGTGTGTGCATAGGCTGGGGAGATGGATAAAGCAAGCTGCTTTTAATGTGCAACTGTGACATGGTGTTGGTCTTCTCTCCTAACTCTATATTGTTGCATGATCTCACATATCCACTACCACAGACATGAAGGGTGATGCTGATTTCAAAACAGAGGCAAAACTGCAACAGGCGCATGTCTGGGTTTTAACCAATTTTCCATTCAAGTCCCACCAGGGCTACCACACTGCACCAGCAGCTCTCCCCACGGCTGGCAGTGCACTGCCAGTTCACATGCATTCAAATGGTCACAAAACCAAACTAAACCCCTCAGCCAGAACCAAAGGTTATTGCCTTGCTCATTCCAGGACCACTGCATGGCAATGATAGTTTCCCTGGGCTAAACTCTTTGCAGTGTCAAGGTGTATGACCAAACAGCTTGCTACCAGGAGGAAAACTGGGGAAAGCCAGAAGAGCCTACATGGTTTGTCTGTAATAAACAGGCTGGAATAATCTCTGTGACAGATCTGCCCATCTGAAATTTCCTGGCTTGCTTGTTGTGTGCTATGTGCACCCATGGGGAGCAAGCAGCTACTTCCTCACCTGCTAGCTGATATAGGCATCTATCAGATAAAGAGAACCCCAGGTATATCCAGCAGCTGGAGTTAACACACTTCCAGCCAGAAAACAGACATGCTTTGAGCCATGAGTGCAAATATCCACTGGGGTTCTCCCAGGGGATGTGGTTGACTCTTCCTCACTTGAAGACTTCCAATCAAGATTGGGTGTGGGTCTCAGAGCATCATGACACTCCTGCAAGTGGGCTTGACACAACACTGCAGGAGATGTAGGCAGCAAAGAGCAATTCCTTGTGATCTTAAAATAGACAACTCAAGGAGGGATCAGATCTCAGAGTTCATGTGTTGATACGTCAGCACTGAATTAAGCTGGCATCCAAATCTCCCCAGTAAATCCAGCAAGTGTTAACATTTATTGACATTAATTAAGACATTGAATATATGGCTGAAGAAATGCTATGGTTATACAACTAAAACTCATCCTGGCACCATCCAACAAGCTTAAAAGACATGATGCCTAATCCTTCGTGTATTCCTACCTTCTGTGTCTGATTGGGGTGAAACGAAGGTGTCTGTCAGCACTTGCTCTCTAGTGCTCTCATAGGGTTTTTTTGCTGACACAGAGACAGCATCACATCTCTCCTGTGTGCTCTAATTGCAAAAAGCTAAAACATCTGATTCATACTTAGCCTAATTATATTAATCCTAAAACAAATAATCCCAGCTCTTAGGTTGTCAGAGTGTAATTTTGCTGTTACTTTAAAATCACAGAAAATGGAGCTGGAAGGAAGCTCACAAGGTCACACAGCATCACTGGGTGCCAGAAGATCTCCAAACCATCCATTGGAGATGGAGATGCCCTGTGCAGCTGCTTTGCACCAAACAGCAGTGGCAAATCAACAGCCTGCCCCCAAAAGACCACACCAGAGCATCCCTACCTTTAACCTAAATCTACAGATTCAAGACTGGGATTTCTATCCTTGTTCCTTAGTGAACAGAAAACCAGTTTATTAATTTTCCTCCCGATTTAAATATTTGAGTTACAATGTAGAATGGTTAGGGTTGGAAAGGACCTTAGGATTATCTATATACCTTCCACTAGACCCAAAACGTTCAGGTTGCTCAAAGCCCCTTCCAGCCTGACCTTGAACACTGACTGCCAAGGATGGAGCATTCACAACCTCTTTGGGCAGCCTATGCCAGTGCCTCACCACTATCACAAAAAGAACTTCTTCCTTATATCCAACCTAAATCTTCCCTATTTAAGCCTGAATCCATTATCCCTTGTTCTATCACTACAGTCCCTTATGAAGAGTCCATCATCATTGTAGGTCTTTACCCTTCATTCTCCCTGCTCAGGACACCACAAGCTTGATTCTTGCCATCTTCTTTCAGAAAATACACTTTCCAGACCTCTCATCAGTCTTTGCTGAGCAATCTTCAGACCTTCCTTGAAGTGTGGATTGCAAACACTGGACTGCTCACTGCACCTGAGGCTCTGCCAGCCCTGAGCAGAACAGAAGGGATACACATCTGCGGGTGATGGATAGACACATGTATGACATATGACACTCTGGTTTACACTCTCCAGAGAGCTTTCTGTGTTTTATACAAGTCATTTGGCATATTGGACTGTCTGTGTGGCATTTCTGGGGAAGTCATCCCAGTCTGCGGCCCACATCAGCCCTTTTCTGCATTAGATTTCCAGTTCCCTGCCTATTCTCCCCACCTGTCCTAGGGAATTACCAAGGTTTGCTTTTTTCCACCCTATATTGTATTTCAAATGGAGCCTCACCTTGTCCAGATCATTTGGAGCTCTAATTTTGTCCGTGAAAGGGTTTGCAACACCTCTTGCCTTGTCATCACCTGAGTGTTGTCCTTTCTCATTATTCCAGTGCAAGGGAAATTACATTTGTTTTGTGTTTTTGTGCTGGTTTGGGGTTTTTTTTTAATAAGCCAACAAAGAGCAAATCCAAGCAAACACCTTTTGTCTCTCCAAACCACCCCTAGTGCTCAATGTCAACATCCCAGTGACAAGGGTAGATTCTCTCAAGACTTACCCAGCACTTCCAGGCTTTGGCTTCCTCTGATCATTCTCTGAATGATTAGATCTGACAATAGGAAAATGTGCCTTATTTCAAGCCTGGACAAACCCTGAGGACTTCGGGCTGTTGCAACAGGGCCCCACTCTCCCTTGGTGAGCATCAGGAGGATGAAGGACTTCCCCGCTGCTGGGACAAACGGGCCCCATGTGTACACCAACAGACAATAGTCCTCTGCTAACAACAAAAAACACCCAACCCCCTGAGAGTTTCCAAACCCTGATCAAACTCCTCATATGAACCACCAAAGGAGATCTCAAACCATCCGGGGCTCTGAATCAATTTTATTTAGCTGTCCTGCAACCAGGAGGGCCCTAAAATTGGGAAAAGCCTCACAACAAGGGCAATGATTTCTGAACCTGCTTTTAAAATAAGACTCTATCTGTTTATGAAAGTTCACATGAAGTGCCAGCATGCAATGGGCATTTCAGCCTCGTGATCCATTCATCAGGCAGAAGCAATGCTAAAGCAGTATTTGGTAAGAAAAAAGTAAGGAAAAAGGTAAATAATATGATACTACTCTTGTGAATCACTGCCACACTGGGGGGGTAAATACACAGAGGAGTAAATACACTTATTACACAATATTGAAATCAAATAAAGAAAACCTTCTGAAACAAAAGGCGCTGTCAGAGCTGGTGGGTTGGAACTGAGCTTCACAGGGCTGTGTCTTCTATATCCACAATGCTGAGTCACAGCATATATGTCCCAGCATCTATGTGAGTTATTAACCCAAACCAGAGTGGATCCCATCCAAACTGTCCTGCTTTCCTGGCTGCGTCTGAGAACCAGCCAAAGCTTAACAAGCACTTACCATGCATGGTTTTGATGTACAGCCAGAACCCAGGTTCGCCTGATTTGCAAATGTGAGTGAACTCCTAGTTGAACTGGGATGAGTCTCATGTTCCCCGCCACCCAGCAATAGTGCTAATCTGCTTTGACAGCTTCAGTCTGTATCACCTGAAAAAATGCAGCCTTGTTATTTGTTTTTTAATCCTTTTGTGCCACAATAGTATATCCCAGAGCCAAAAGAAATGTTTCCAGAAAACAACACCACAAAGTTATCTTCATTAATTCCATGCATATACCTGAAAGGACATTAATCTCAGCAGCTGATTAATGTGCAGCTGGAGTTTCTCCTGGATGCTACCTTTTATAGACCCTATAAAAGAAAGAAGACTTTGAGACCTGGAAATATATACATGGAAGGGAAATCCCTGCTGGGCCACTCAAGTGCACGTGCACTGGGTCCTTAGCTGCCTCAGCCCTGTCTGGGCTTCTCTGTGTGGCAGAGCAGACAGTCCAGGTAAATGCAAATGCTAAGAGTGAAGCTTTGGGATTCATCACGGTGAGATGCTTTTAGGGAATGAAAAACTGATATGAAAAAAAAGGATATGAAAAACTGATCTATGCATGGAAGCATGCATAAGAATATACCTGCAGTTATATCAGGCAGGTGAAAAATGCAAGGCCAAGAGTCAAGATCAAGAAAAAAAGTACCTCCCTGTGGTATATTCTTGTGCAATTAGGTATGTGTGATAGGTAGCAGGTGAGGATCTATCTTGCTATTAAAAAATGTAGCAAAGAAACCCTAAAAGTCCACTAAACTGTTCTCATATGACAGTCCCTAAATTCCAAGACATGATCCATGTTCTACCTTCAAAGATACATCTGTGGACCACAGAATTCTTTTTTCCCCTGTCACCGTGCTTGAAACCCCCCCACTCATGCTTGCTGTATTAAGCCAGCCTCGATGTATTCGCCAGGAATGTGTTTGCATGCTGTCTTCTTACATGGGAGACAAGCATTTTTGGGAGGCCAGGAGCACGGCCAAGGACTGAACATGGGATGAGAGCAGTCCAATAACAGAAGGCACGAATCCACATTGCTCCACCACTAAATGATCTCCTGCACCGCTGGGGATTCGCCTTTCCACTAACCACCCCCTAATTAATGCAGTCAGGCACTACTCTAATTCCATGCCTGCATCACAGACCGAGCCTAAGCCTACTCCTACAGACATTAATGGCAAACCTGCTATTTATTTCAATAACAGCAGGATTGGACCACAAATATCTGCCTTCACCTGACCTTCCACATGCAAGGGAGTTAAAGCTTCTCTCTCTCTCTGGTTTTGCTCTTCTCCGTTCCCTGCTGGAAGCTGTAGGAGTCCAAAACCATTGCACCTGAAATGCCACCAAGAGCTGCGCATATGCCATGCATAGCCCTCAGAGTGAAAAATGCTTAAAGGGCATTTTAAGTAAAGTATCATTCAATGAAAGCATAATAAGGGGATTCCAAAATTAATAACATGGGAAAGGTTTTGTGTGGATCCAGAAGCATGCCACATTTTCCAGTGATGTGCCTTCCGTACTCTGCAGAAAACCAGCCTCACCCTAAACTTTGCCACCTCTGCTTTGATGTGGGTGATCAGTGTGTCCACAGTTTCTCCCTCCTGCCCAAGTGCTGCTGCGCATTTACCGCAGCAATACAGCACTATCAAGCAGTAACATTCACCCATTTCCCCTTTCCTTATCCCTGTTATGTATTCTGAGGAATTTTGCTGGCTTCAGAAGGAAGCAAGGGAAGACGATCAAAGCCCTGGTAGTGGTCTTCAGGCGCTGGCGTCTCAGTCTCAATCCAAATCACTTTGCTGTGACCTGATGCCCTGGCACGTAAGGGCACATAAGATCATTTGCGATCTTCCTTAAGCTTTTTTTTCCCCAAATTATTAATATTTGTAGGATTGAGTTTAATGAGCAAAACCATTTTCATAAACCTGGCTGTCCACTACAGGCAGTGCGGGGAATTGGACAGCGGCAGCAAGAACCAAATTATTCTTCCATTTGAAACACCCTTATGAAATAATAACATGGGTTTGTTGAAAGAATAGAGCCCAACAGTTTCCACAAAGGCAGCTGGTTAGTGCTGATGTGCCTTTCTCAGTGGAACACAGAGGAACTTAAGCGAAGTCAGATTGTGGTAAATTGGTGTGAATTCTGTGCGACTATCAAGCAAATTGACTTCTGAAATGGGTGGTTTTCTTCTTCTTGCAAATGGCATTTTTCCTTCTCTAAAATCACTTTCATTAAAACCACCCATTGAAACGTGCTTGGTGTTTAATAATAGAAGTATTGCATGCTTAAAAGCAGCTGATTTAGTTAAATCACTTCTGTTGAGATTCAGCAAATTTATAGCAACTATCTCAGTACTTTCTTGTTGAATGTGAATGAAACCAAGAGCATCAGATTCTCTGCCCTGTCATGGCTGCAGAAAAAGGGAATAAACATTTTCAGAATCAGGCCCAAAGGTTTCTGATACATTTAAGATACCTTATGAGATTTTCTTCTCTCTTATGGTTTTTGCACCCAGAAGCCGGGACAGAAACACCTTTGCAAGAGAGTGGAGATCAAGCCTGAGTTAATGAACCAGATGCCATTTATTCCCAGTCTGGCAAATGACCCCAGAGTATATGGTAAAAAGTGTGAATTAAATGACACAGACCTCCTCACCAGAGCCTCGTGAGTCTGTTTGTTTATTCAGCTTATACAGTCCTTGTTTTATACTTGGATGCATATGAATAACAACAGAATTTTAAGCCTGTGCCAGCTGGTTTGTTTAAGACTGACTACTTTTATACCCAGCACTTGTTGAAAGGAGTGGAAATGCCTTCCCACAATGAAACCAACCCACCCACCAGTCCCCATCTGAGAGCCTTGGCCTCTCTTACCCTAGCCTTGCTTCTTAATGAACTCTCTCCTCTCTTCTAAGTGCTCTTCAGATGATGTTAAGGTATTGAAAGGATTTTATACAAATGACCAGACATATTTTCATTATTTCCTTGTGTTTTCTTTTAAAATGCTTCCAATAGATCTACCATGATATGAACTGAACTGAGTTTTTCCCAGGGTTTTTCTCCTTCCTTGCATATTTCTCTCCAGTACACCAAGCATTCAGCTGGACTCATCTCCTCCTCCTCTTCCTCCTGTGCTCTGCTTCTCTCCCAATACAGCATGATCCCATCATTTGCCCTCCCCAGATCTTTCTTTTCCAATGCCGAGTCCTGTATCCTAGCAATGATGTTATGCTGGAAAATATAATAGCTTTTAATATTTGGCTTTTAAGAAGCCTTATGTCTTATGAGACAGGCTTTAAGCAAGCGAGGGGAAGGTGCAATTATGAATAGCTTTTACTTTTATCGGCCCCTTATGCATCTACACTTGACTGCTTTGTGTTCTTTCTACCTGTGGGAGGACACATCCTTTTTTCTTCTCAGTCTTCCATGCCTCTAAACAAGGGAAGAGTCTTGTTGCCATCCTCTTTTTCCAGTCTGCTATATAGACTATATTGCCTTTACAACCTACAGCAGTTGTTAAGATGTGGGGATTTGTCCTGGAAGAACTATTTTTAGCAGCCCAAAGCCCCAGGTCTGACTGTGGACACTTGCTGTCCACTTGGTCCTCATAGAACATCCCATTGTGGCCTGTCTGCTTCGCACGATGGGACCAAAGGGACAAAGGAGGAGGTGAAAGCAGCTAAGCATGACCCACCTTGGTGTCTCCCAGCCGCACCATGGGGGAATGTCCTCGGCAAACTCAGTTTGCTGAACTTACAAGTAAAATAATTGGATTGTGATTGTTCAGTGGAATAACATAAACAAAAATGCCCATAAGCTTCTTTTCAGGAGGTGGCACACAACACAGACAGTGTCAGGGTGAAGCACCTCAGTTAAGTATTGGGATAATTCGTATTCACCAGCATTTATGGCCAGAAGAGGGACTGGATCTGGACTTCTTTGTTTCCACATATCTCTCACTTACTAATCCAGAGTTTCTGACATTTGTAATATTCTGCTTTATTACTATGCATTAGCCTAAGCTTATAATGAACGTGGTATGAGACATACAGGGTGCAGCATATTATGAATGACTCTGATTGACGGTGCCGTGCAGTGATGACAGCACTGTGTTTTGCTTTCATTTTTGGAGACTAAGTGGCTTACATGTGGTCCCATTTAAAGGATGTCTGGGTGGCAGCTGCATTCTCCTATGTGCTTATGAGAGGGAAATGAACTTTTCAGTCCTGAAATACTGTAAAAAGGGGTTATGTAAAAAGGCTGCATGCAGCTATTGAAGGGGAAAAATATCCTCTCCAGACAATGTGACTTCCTGTTTACAAAATACAAACGTTTTGGCCATCACTCTGAAATGTCACGCAAGATTTTTGATGCTTTCCAGAGCAATGTCCAGCTTGGGATCGGAATGACTTTTTTTGAGAGCACTGTCCTCAGGGAATGAGACATTCCAAGGCTATACATCTGAAATCACCAGCCTGTTTCCCAGATTTCAACCTCCCTCTTTAAACACAGAGACCTCATGTTTAGGGATGCTGAGTCTGTGCCCAAAGCAGCAACATTCTAGTGATGGGGAGCTTGCTGCCTTTGTCTAGGAGGCAGCCATATACCTGTGACTTCTTTCTTTTCCATTTGCAGACACTTTGCACTTTAAAAACAATGTAGCACTGAAAAAGATCAACCCCATATACCTGATATAGAGTTAGGGTGGGAAAAAGTAATTCTACTTCTGAATGCAGAAGGGATCAGCTCGGTCAGTTTCTGGACACAAAAAGTGTCACTAGGCTGGGCTGTCTCATGAAATGCTTCTCTTCATTAGGGCCAACAGATATTTATCTTTATTACTGTGTAAGGGTATCTTAAAGCCCGTGTGGAAACCAATGGTGGGAGCTATAAACAGCCCCTGAATTCCTTCCTATAGGCCATGGTTGAATAGGACCTGACAGAGTATATCATCTCCTCTTTTCCTGGGTGCTGGCAAGCAGTGTTTTGTCCCTTTCCTTTTCTAGGGCATGGACTGCCCCCACAGCTCAGTGCTCATTTGCAGAGAAGAAGCCAAGGGCAATTGAGGAGCTCTTGCTGTGCATTGGCACCAAACAGCAGAGCTGAGGACTGAGTGAATAAGCAAACAAGTCCTGCCAAGGCAAAATAGCCCCTTTAAGTGGAGCTGTGGCCTCCAGTGACAGCGTACAAGGAGGTTGCCAACAGACGGCTGAGCCAGCAAAACATCGGTTTATTTATACATTTCAGTATACACCAAAAGCATACACTGTGCTGTACATTTTGAGGGGAGAGGAGGGTGGAAGAAGTGAGGGGGAACCATGTGATATAAAATATACTTTGTACACACATGCTAGGGTTGCACGTCTGAGACCTGGACGCTGATTTCCAGGGAGAACATCTCCCAAAGGACACACAGAGGTCCCTACTTCCTGCTTGAGAATCAGAGGCTGACAGTACTGAGGGTTGGTGTAGATAGTATTTATCACATCTGGTACCCAGGGGAAAATGGGCAGAAGGCTCTCCATGGTCTTCCCATCCCCAGTACTGGATGTGGACATGAATCACCAAGCTCCCTCCTACACCCACCATCATTCAGGGCACACAAGTAGGGACTACACAAGACTCTCCCCTGCAACACCAAAGCTGGGTCTCTACCATCAAAAAACACTCATATTTGGGATAAATTTCCTTTTCCTTTTTGCCACCTGTGTCATACAAAGGGGAGGAGATAGGGATGCAAATTTGATGCCTATGGTACAAAACCTGCACCACTTTGGATCCTGCTTCTTGTGCATCTGTAAGGATAAACCAGACGTATCTTTTCTTTTTTGTTGTTTCTTTGGGCGTCTTGTTTGCATTGCTTTGCTTGTTGTTGGAATGCTTACTCTGATAAGCTGGGTCCATGAAGCAGTTAACATGAGAGCTTGTCTTCAGCATGCACAAATCACTGCTTGGGTCATTCCTATCATGAACGTGGTGTACCTCAAGTGCTCCTTAGATAGTCAGAGATCATGTAACATCCACACAAACTAAACTTGCCCCTTTTCTCCTTTTGTTTTGCAGCACTAGAAAGCAGGCACAGAGAGAAGGAGACCTCTCTCAGGCTCCTTGCTTCTCTCTGCTCCCTAAATAACACATTAATCACCCAGACAATGTAACTGAACTGCAGGCTGCTGCCTTCTGCCTTGAAAAATGCACACAGTACCATTTCTGCAGTATTAGTATCTGGGAAGCAAGGTTGCTGTGCTTTTCTGAAATCTGATTTAGTCTGGAGAATCTCCCCTCTTGGCAGCACTGACTGGGTCCAAGGCCTTGTGTGAGGAATGCATAAAATCGTCTTGATAAGTTGAGGAAGAGCGTGGTGCTCCATCCTCTACCACATCTAACCTAGATGAACCTTGTGTTATGGTACAGACAAGTTCTGGTTTGGTTCACAGCAGTTGTTTTTATTGTTTAAATTGACTTTTGACATTTTTTACCCTGACCCCATTGCACTTCTGTCCATACCACCATTACAGGGTTATCTAATTCCACTGGAGGCCATCTGGGTTTCTCAAAGTGCATGAAATGTCAGGCTGAGATGAACCACCAGTGGTCCAAGTAGAGTATTAAGCCATGTATGTAGAAAATGGCCTTCTCCTGACAAATCCCAGAACCAGCCTGGCAAGGTTATTGACAGAAAAGTCAAACCAAAGCATGGGCCATGTTGCATGGGGGTGTCTCAGGCACAGTAAAATACCATGGGGCTCAGTGAGAGGAGGAGAGGCATGGCCATGGGCTGGCTGAAGACTGGCTCAATGAAGGATAATCAGAGAACTTGTCCTCACAGAAAGAACAGGAAGAAAACTTAAAGTCAACTTAAAAATCAAGTTAGCATACAGGTCTCAGGAAAAATAAATGGGGGGAAAAACCTGCCTGCAAGTGTATTGCCTTGCTAAAGATCTGCTGGCGTCAAGCAAAGCACATGTCTGTGTGGTGTTAGGGTGTAATATCTAGAGAGAAAAGGTGCTAAGGGTGAAAAGAAAGAAGGAAGAGGCACAGGGGAAATCTGGAGGCAGACACTGGCCTCTCGAAGATCCTGTTTGTTCCCTTGGGCTCTGTGCTCCAGGTGATGGAGAAAGCCGTGCAGTCTTCCTCTTCCATTTACCAGGGCTGCAAGTCTTAATTTAAGATGGCAACTAAAATTGCTTCCTCTGGACTGTGACAAACTCACTCAGCTCCAGGGCAGGGACTGAGACGTGTTGCAGTGAGTGTCACTTACTTTGAGTGAAAGGCTGCTGGAGAAACAAACAGCTGATTTAGCCTCTTGCCCTTTTGCAGAAGCAAAGAGGTTGCCAAGAAAGAAAAAATGTTAATAACAACATAGTAATCAAGGGAGGCAAAGGGAAATGGTAAGTGGAAGCTACCGAGCAGCCTTTGTCATCTTTGGAGTATGCTTCCCCCACGGATGTTATTGGCAAAGCATCTTGCAACAGTGCTAGGCAAGAGTTGGGTGAGCTGCGTCCTTATGTCCTTTGGAAGTGGCACAGGATGCAACACAGGGATTCCTTACGGTACATCACACCCTGAGTGACTCTAACACCTCCCTTGGGGTACAGAGAAGACAGCAAGGCAGCGTGCAAAGGGAAGCATACAGTTCGGATACATAAACATACGCTCGTCTGTCGTGACAAGTCTACTTCATGACCCCATCATGCCTGCCACAATCAATCTTCATTTGGCTTTGAACATTGATAGATGCCTCAGCAGGTTTTGATTATGGCAATGCAATCAGCACTAGTGATGAGCTGTGGAAAATTCCCCCTCCACCCTTATCTCTTTATACTTAAATAGCTGTCTGGGCACTGCATGCTGCTGGGAAGGTTGACCAGAAACCAGCACACTCAGAGGGACTGGGAAACAGATTTTTCCTCACCGTTTCTTGCTCGTCACACTAACAACCTGGTAATGCCTCACAGCTCACTGTTCCCTGCAGCCAGGCCTGTGTTTGTGGTTAGTGATGAAGTTTGCCCTACTGAGCAATTCCACTTTGTTACTTTAAAATTATAATACACGCACACACACAAAAGCATTAGGCATGATATTTTAGAGCAGGGAAGAAGCCAAGAGAAGAAGTAAATCTTTTCCACATTTGATGAAAATGAGACGCTTGCTCTACCAGCAGTTATGGAATGATGCCGATGCTGCTGAGTGAAGCTGGATGGTCCGTGTAAGGCAGGTGGCTGCGCTAGAGGGTCCTTCTGGCCCTAAAATGGATTAATAACCCTTTAAAGAAATTATTTCCTTTTTTCCCCTGCATATTAGAACTAAAATGATCTTGGGGAGCACCCAGGGAGTATTCACATCCTTATGGCTTTATGCAGTCAGTTCATCTCACTGCCAGTATTAAACTGGCAGCATTTATTGGTTTACAACAACGTCTGCAGACCTCCTGGTGCTGACATGCTATAGACCACTTGCTGGCCAGTACTTCCCTGCTGTTTTCCCATCTGGTGCACACAGCGGTCAGACAAACAGAAACTGCTCGCGCTCAGCTCACTTGCCAGCAAGGACTGATGGCTGTGCGTTATTCCCATGGTGTGGAAAGGCTGTGGAGCCACTCAAAACCACCTCTGCTGTATTTTAGCAAGGGGAGCCTCCGTTTGTGCAGCACCAGCAGTACAGGAAGGGCCTGAGTGCTTCCCTGGCAGGGCAGCTCTTGCTTAGGGTATCGTGAGGCTGTCAAAAACACTAACATGCTGTGTCACTTAACATCAGGCTGTGATGTACTCATTCAGAGCACTGCTGACAAGAGACCGCTCCAAATTCCTAGGAAGCATGATGCCAGCGCATTCATTCAGCTGTGCTGCTGAATTGCAGTGTGTGGGGCTCTCCTGCAGCAGAAGAAGGGGAAGGATGCCAGTTGCTGCTCCTCACATCATCTTGTGTGCAGCATCTTTTGGTCCTTGGTCCAAGTTTCGGCAAAGAGAAAAACCTCAAATACTGGTTATTATCATCATTATAATTTTATTTTACAGAGTAAGAAGAAACACCAGAGCTTCCCTCAGAAGAGTCACAAGGTGCTGGAATGCAGCTTTTCTAATAGGCAAATATGCAAAAAACAGCATCCTTGTCTTTTCCTAGTCATTCTAATCTTTTACAAGACTGGTGTGTCTCAAGTCAAATATGCTGGGGAAAAAATGCACAGCTTCCACAGCCTGGAATGGCAATGTTTTCCTGAGCTCTGAATCAGAGGCCTTGATAACAGGGAACCAATAATATGTTTGTAGCTGTGCAATCCAGGGTCTAAAGAGCAGTTGCAGACCAAAGGCCAGTTCAGTGCTTCTAGGCAGACCGCAAGCTCATTGCGGAACAAGTCTCATCATCTTGTTCAGGGCCAACTTAAATAGAAGCAAAAGGCTTCCAAGGAGCCACTCTAGAAAGGATGGATGCTGGGAGGAAGATGCCTTTTCCACGGCTTCATCATCTCCAGGACATCTTAGCAGCACCCATGATAATATATGAAACAGGACCAGAGCTGAGCATCCTACAGATGCCTGCACTAGTCTGTATTTTCAGTTGCTTACAGGATGCTGTTCTACATTCCAGAGCTCCTCCAGGGATTTCAGCATGAGCAGAAGAAAACACAAATCATGGAATCTGTGCATGTTGTCTACCTAGACTTTAGCAAAGTCTTTGACACCATTTCCAGCAGCATTCTCCTGGAAAACCTGGCTGCTTGTGGCTTGGACGGGCATAGTCTTTGCTGGGTAAAACGCTGGATGTCTGAGCCCAAAGAGTGGTGGTGAATGGAGTTGGTGGCCAGTCACAAGTGATGTTTCCCAAGGTCCAGGACCAGTTCTCTTTAATAATCAATGACCTGGACAAACGGATCAAGCGCACCCTCAGTAAGTCTGCAAATGACACCAGCGTGGGTGGGAGTGTTGATGTGCTTGAGGGATCAAAGGGTCTGCAGAGGGATCTGGACAGGCTGGACCAATGGGCCAGTTGTATGAGGTTCAACGAGGCTCAGTGCTGGGTCCTGCACTTGGGTCACAACAATTCCATGCAATATTACAGGCTTGGGGAAGAGTGGCTGGAAAGTGGCTCACAGAAAAGGACCTGAGGGTGTTGGACAACAGATGCTGAATGTGACCCAGCTTGTGCCCAGGTGACCAAGATCATCCTGACCTGTATCAACAATGGTGTAGCCAGCAGGGCCAGGGATGTGATTATTCCTTTCCAAAGAAGGGCAGCCAAACTGGTGAAGGGCCTGGAGCATAGGTCTGATTGAGGAACAGTTGAGGGAGCTGGGGAGAGGGTTAGCCTGGAGAGAAGGAGGCTCAGGGTGGAAACTTATCTTTCTCTACAACTACCTGAAAGGAGGATAGATTGAGGTGGGTGTTGGTCTCTTCTCCCAAGTAGCAAGTGATAGGACAAGAGGAAATGGCCTCAGATTGCTGCAGGAAAGATTTAGATTGGAGATTAGGAAACATTTCTTTACTGAAAGGATTGTCAGGCATTGGAACAGGCTGCCCAGGGTGGAGTCACCATACCTGGAGGTATTTAAAAGACAGGTAGATGTGGCACTTCAGGACATGGTTTAGTGGTAGGCTTGGAAGTGCTGGGTTTATGGTTGATGATCTTAAAGGTCTTCAACCTAAATGATTCTTGTTTCTATGGACAGGGCAGGTCACTGTCTGCCTGCAGACTAGTGCCCAATTTAAGTCCTGGCAGCTGTGCCCTACCTGATCAACACTCGGATAATGAACACAATTGCAAGGGGCACTTTCGCACTTTCCACTTATTTACACTATATAACGACACCTTATTGCACCTGCTTTGCACTGATAAGCAGGGGAATCTGTTAAATGAAGCCCAAACCCAATAACGTACCACTTAATGTACTGCTAAACCAGCTTAGGCAGTCTCCTGGAGGTGTCAGTTGGATCCGCTCTTTCTACCTTCTCTGGGGTGAATTTAATTCTTCCCACCAAACATAAACAGCCTAGATCACATAGAGCCCAGTAAAGCTCATTTCTTTGAGGCTGCTTGGCTAGAGGCTTTGACAAATGCCTGTGATGGTAAGGAAATGTAAAACAGTCCCAGGTGGAACCATGGCTTTGCCAAGTCTCTCTGTTCCCCTCTATGAATTTTGCCACTTTGGTGCTCAGAGCCAGCCAGGAGCAGATCAAAAGGGCATCCTCAGCTGGCTGCTGGCCATCATAACTAAGCACCTTCTCCTTCAAACCACAAATGGCAAGGGTGCAACGGAGTTTTCCTATCCTTTTATTTCCCTTTTTCTCCTGGTTCAGTGTGGATGACAAATAACGTTTTAAGCTCATCGAGGAAATGACCTCAGATTTTAAGTTCTTTCCTGGGGCAGCTTTGAATATTTAAATATATGTGTGTGCTTTTCTGCTTCTTTTTTTCCCCTCCATATCCGATAAACAGCTTCCGCTCTAGAAATGAATACAGGATGATATCATTGCTCAGTGAAATGCACTTGTTGCTTTAGTCCTTCTTGTGTTTCTAAGGGCTCACTCAGATTTCAGTGAAGTTGGCTTTATTTCAAAGACTCGGATGATGGATCACTGGGCTAGATTTCTCCTCTTGCTTTTACCATTCCAGAGGTATATAAGGCAGAAAAATTAATAACACTGTGATTTTACTAGGGAATGTTACACATTACCAACCATGCACTCTTGAATGTAGGTATTTACCACGACCGCCTTGCTGGCTCATTTAAGCACTTCCCTCTCTGTAAGGTCTGGGCCTTTAGAGCAGCTCTGTCTGGTGGATATAAATTAATTTCTATTTTATGGAAGGAAGGAAGAAAGCAGAATTTGTTATAGGGATAGGAGTCACTTCACCTATCCACAGCCACCCATATGAACTGCCTCCCATTTTAGTCAATGAAGAGGCACTGGCACCTCCATGGTACAGATTGTGGATGTCCACAGGCAGCTCTAGAGAATTCATCCTCTCTTCATGGACTACAGATGTAGTTGGGGCATAGTGAGGTGAAATCTGCCCTCGCTGCCTTAGCTGAGGGCCCACATCAAAAGTTTATGGGATAAAAAGGAATTAAGTCTTCCTCTCCCACATGTCTGAGCTTCGTGGTCAGTTCTTTGGAGTCCTAGCACTTGCCTATGAGCTCAGCCCTAACCAAACTCAGTAAGACCAGACCTCTGAGCCATTTACAGAGAAACATTTGCAGAACAGAGATTGAGGTGTTACACACTGGGGGAATGATTGTGTCAATAATGAAAAGATTTGACTGGAGAGGAAAAAACAGTTATCCAAGAAAAGAAAGATAATTTCAACCTGAACGTATTTTAGGGATGATTATTGTTAAGGATACTTAGACTTTTCTGTTGCATAGAGTAAGAAGTATTACACAGCTTTGCGATCTTTCATTAGCAATAGCCCTCCCAGGCCAGCAAGCCAATGTCCTATGAAAAGACACGCGTCACTTTCTAAAGACTACTCATCGCAAACCACTTGATTTCTTCTGACCCTATCCAAAGTCCTTCTATAAAACTCAAGGCTATTAAAACACTCATTTAGAAAAGCCTGAAATATACAGTTTATCTTTGGGTGGGGGGAGAGGGAGGAAGATTTACAGTCCATTAGATCTTCCTTAATGTGATCTGCAACTCCATCATGCAATCTCCAAAGTAAAGTGAGGGAGACCCATGGTGCATGCTGTGCTTTGTTTCAGGGATGTTGACTCAATCTGCACCTTTGTAAATGAGCTTCATTTCTGTAAAGTCTCTGAGCACTTCACACAAAAAAAGTCAGAATAACCCTGTTTAAGAGTGATTCTGAAGAAGACGGATCCACAGGAGTGCTAAGGAGGGTTAGATATTGAGTTTGTATCCAGCCTCAGTCAATGACAAAAGTATGAAATTTCCATGATTACACTGCTCCAGCCATTTTATTAACGCCTTTGCCGCGTGGATGTAAAGCACTACTTCCTCCTTCCTCCAGAGAATTCAATCATACGGTTTGTGCACCAACAGTGATAAAAAATGTGCCATTCAAGTTAGATTCAGGATGAAGGTACTTAAAGACTGATAGAAAAGTTGAGGTAAAGGCAGTTGGTTATGGGAGACTGCTAAAGACCCTCAGATGAGACAGGTTCATTGCCTTGAGACATGGTGTGGATAATGATTCAGGGTTTGTTTTTTGGAGCTGATTTTTTGAACAGCTCAAATGCATATTTTATACGGACATGCACTATTGTGCTCTGTCCCACTGGTGCACACACTGCACCCATAAGGCAGCATTTGAGGTTGCTGGGGCGCAGGAACTCATTTCTTATCCAAACCATAACTGAAGAAACTTCACTGCCAAATCACTGCAGCTGACTCCCTTTGACAATTTAAACCAGGATGAATATCAGTCCAGAGTGCTGGGAATGGGAAACATGGACACTGATAAACCAAGAAGAGTTATGCTTAAAATGACGCTGTTCTGTGCCAAGTCTCCCAGAGCACAAACTTGTGGAGAAAAGGAAATGTTATACCTGAAAACCAAAATAATGTGAAGAGTTTCTAGCTTGCAGCTGGAGATGCTGGTTATACATGTGCCGTTTGGGAATGCTGAGTACAGGAGATGTCCTACATCTGAAGTCACACACCTGAGAATAGATTTTAGTACCATTTTAATGAACTGCTTTTATCATCAAGGAAGAAAAAAACAAAGCAGAAAGGCCAGCAAATGAACTCTCAGTGCAGGGCAAAGCAGCCAATTCATAACTGAAAAAGAAGAGCAGTAGACATCAAAGTAAGGATGATGTGATTTTCAACACACCTGGATGTCACATCTTCCCCCTCCTCATCATCAATGTTCCATGTCAGCAGAAATACATCGGACCCCTCAAGAGCAATAGCAAAGACTTGGGAGCAGATCCAGCGTGCAGTGAGAGCTTTCAATAACTGCAGTGATCATGAGCTCAGGCCTGGTGTGATAGTGTATTGGTTTGCTCATTTGGGTTTTGTTTCTCAGGTAAAACTTTTCACCTCCTCATTCGGTGAGAACAAGTCATTAGACTTTTTTAGGATCCCGATTTGCTTGCGTGAGTTGACAGCCCAAGAGTATTTGCCAAAAGTTGGGAAAAGGCCAAGTTTTCATTAAACCTCTTGTAAACCCCAAACTGCCGTCCTGCGAGGCTACATCTGGCAGAGGAAGCCATCTGCGATTCGTATAGTCTTGCTCCAACAAAACGACAACAGTGTGAAAAACTCTTTTCTCTGGTCGGCAGTGAACTGTAAAAGTAACATTAGTAATAGCTTCTGCAGGCTCAGTAATGACATAATTGACATTGGCTGAAAGCACAAGGCCCAACTGCGAGGGCTTGCCAAGGCTCTGGATTGATTCATATCATCCTTCAAAAATACAGGTCGTAGTCAATAGCCCTCTTGGATGCTGCTTCTCATGTCGCTGTTGAGACTGCTCTCCTTCTGAGCAGTGTCTGCAATGAAATCTCACAGAGTTGGAGCCTCCTGACCCCAGCCCTAGCTAAAAAAAAGGCACAAAAAGGGGCTGTTCTGCTTGACTGAAGCCATTTGCTTGATCCATAAACAAGGTCTGTATTTCCAATTGTTTAAAAACCTGCAGTTTCGCAGAGGAGCGCACATTGCACCTAGTAATCTCTTATATCTATAGCAACATGACCCGGTGCATTTTATTTAATGCAGAGCCCTAGTAAGGAGACTGGGCTTTAAGCCATCTGCACATATGTTTCTTGGATGCCTGATATTTTCATTTTGCTTCAGATGAGCTGCACTGTTAGGGGGCTCCCATTTATAGCATCCGGGATTTTTTCCAGTATAAGTTGTGCTCACCCCGTCTGCAAACCTCTCTTTCCCCCTCAACCCCCTTCACCCCCATGACTTCAAAAATACAAACCCCAGCAGATGTCCATAAAAAAAAAAGAGTGAGACAAAAAAAGCACTGATTTGCTCAAATCTCTCACTAAAGAAACCGTTCCCCTGCTCCCTTTGTGTTTAGAAGCTTTGAGGCCCCTGTTTTAGAGCAATCCTAGAAATAAGATTTAAAGACCTCGGTGGGACCGTGCAGTGCTGAGAGACTGCATGGTTACTGATGGGGAATGTTTAGAAAACAACACCTAATGCCACCAAGGTTTCCATTCGCACCTCTCCTGTTCTACACGTTCCTCGGAGAGCCTGGCTTGCAATGCAGGAGATTTTCCTGTGTTGATTAGACAAGTAAGTGACAAAAGAACACTGCACTGGGGCCTGAACCCTTTACTAAAGCCTTAGACCTTTCTGATTCAGGCAACAAGCAAGCGGGGGTTTAATCAGCTGAGGGAAGACTGAAAGAAGATGAAAAAGGAAAAAAGATAGCAATGGACTATCGGGGAGCACAAACCCGAGTGCCTGATTCTGACCCTCCCCTGCAGCGTGAGTGAATCCACATCTGCGAAGATCAGAGGTGGCTCTTTGCTGAGTGATGGGCTCCAGGATGCAGGAGGGAAACAAAACAGCACTGGTAATGTGATTTTTGTTTAAAAACATGTCAGGGCCAAGTGGCCAAATCCAGGCCGGTGTCAAGAGGTGTACCTCTCACATTCCCTGCTGCTCAGAGAGCCTGGGAGTTTGATACAGGAAAAGGTACACGAATCAAAGCCTGTACCTGAGCTGAGAGGTGATGGGCCAGATATTGTTCGTGTTGGAGATATTAATGAGGGGTGGGCTGGCCAGTGAGACACCTCACTATGCTGCTTGATGTCCTCATGAGGACACCTCTGCTGCCATCTCATTGCAGCTTGGGTCTTTGTCCCTGTGCTTGCAGGATTCCCAGGGCCAGATTAGCAAAGGGATTTCTCTGAGCTTCATCTTTCCTGCAGTTCCCTCCTCCTGCCAGCCCCAATGGCAGAGGCAGAGCCCACACAGGCTGCCGGACTGACTCCATTTCTAAAGCCAGTGCTTGAAACCAAGGTTGGGGTGCTGGTAACTGTCTCCAGATATTCCCTTCTATGGCTATAGTGTCCACTGACTCTTGCCTTTGGCGTGGTTTGAAGCTCCCATGGGCCGTAATCTGTGGTCTCTTTTGTTTCACGCTGTCTCTTCAACATGAGCCTTTGGGGTATGTTCATGGCCAGCTGGTTGGGTGGGAGCTCATAAGCTTACTAGGGCTTGTCTGCTAGCTCCCAGCTGGCAATGCAACACTGGTCCCCTTTCAACACCGATGCTGATGGAGGGTTACACAAGTCTGTCATGAGGCAGGGATGGGTTCCCAACATGGTTTTGTAACATGGATATGCTGGGACAATAAAACTCAACTGGTGCTTTCCAAAAATAAAGCCACCCTGTTCCCAGCAAAGCTGGGAAGAATTGCAAGACTTGAAAGGCTCCAGTGCTTCCTACGCAGCTGCTGGCCCTGTGGAACAACACGTCTCTGCTGCTGAGGAGGGATCAGGAATGCCAGACACTGTCCATGTCATCGAGACATCCCCAGGACAGCATTTCTTGGTGTGCCCAGGAAAACCCAGTGCTTTGGGACACCACTGGTCAGATTTCCTCAGGTAACGTGGACTTGGGGCCAGCCTTCCTGGTACATTGGACACCTTTCTACACTGAGGAATTCAGCTTGATGATACCCTGCAAACCACTCTCCAAGGAGGTCCCTGGCCCTTCCAGACTGCTGTTCTAACAGGCTGACTGAGTATTAATTGATAAGACCTGCTAAAGCAGGGTTGGAGCTGACTGCAGAAGGGAAAACTGTCTAATGCAGGCAGGCAAACAGGCAACATGAGCAGAAATCTGGTCAAGGGTGGTCACTTCCTTCATTTGTATGAGGATTCAGGAAGTCCATTACAAAGTACTCCATCACTGTCACTTAATTCCAGCTAGATTACAAAAGATTAATAGCTCGGCTCCTTCTACCCCTGCCAGCGTGTTGCAGAGGGTGGTGTTATCAGCTTCTTGGTGTGTGCCAGGTAGAGTTTCCCAGGGCTTTGAACAACTTTTCTTTAACTCTCTAATAATTTGATAATCTGAGCTAAATCATCATGGGAGCTGTTAGCGTCCTTCTAGGCATATCAATAGGGAAACATATGGCGAAACAGCAGATGAACAGCATCATGTCTTTGGGAGGCAGGAATGAGGCTATGATGCCTACAAACGACCTGGTTGCACTGCCTGGAGCAGGGATCTTCTTTTTATTAGGTAGTTCCTCAAGCTGGTGTTACTTTCACTGCACACCAGAGGCCATTAATAACTCTGGATACAGCACTGGGTTGATAAGCAAGGCCATTACACACTGCATTCCTGTCTTTGGCCCCAACCTTGTGGTCCTAAGGAATTCAACCTGATCTCCGGATGATTTACAGCCTTTTCTTTTTCTTGCCTTTCCCAGGTAACCTGACTTTGATGTGAATAAGCTTTGAATAGGCAAGCCAAATGAGCAACCGCAAGCAAAAGAGGGTTTTTGCCAGAGTGTTCACACTTCCACAACTTATTTACACACCTTGGATTCAAGCATCAGGTAGCCTGATGTTATTATCTGGGCATCTTGTTACTATTCATATGACCTCTGCAAGTTCAGCAGCTCCTCCAGTTTCCCCCAGGACTATGATGTACTTCACATGGCTACCCACCAGGTAAAATGTGGGGGGGGTCCGGATGGAGTGTTGCTTCATGGAGGGTTAGTAGGGCAGACGTAAGTGGCTCAGCCACATCTTTTTCCCACCTGGGGCAATTATAACTACAGAGGTTGGTGGGGGGAGTTTCTACCATAAGTTCATCCCTCAAAATGAGGCTTTGCGAAGAGAAGGACTGTAAATGAATTCAAATGTGGTGAATAGTTCTGTGAAAAGAGGGAACGCTGGCCCTGGAAAATATCCCTACTTTTTTATCAGTGATTCTTAAATGCAAAGCTTGGCCATGGAAAGGCTGAAATGCTCCATTTTGTTGTTTTCTGAATAGCCACATGTTTCAGATCTGCTTTTCATAGTGCTTCAGTTTCAAAAATTAACTTGAACCAAAGGAAAAGGTTATCCACCAAGATTATATAGCCCCCAAATGAAGCAAAAGTATTTATCTCGCATGTAGCCAAAGGTTTCAGATTGTCCCACTAATGAAATTTTCCAGCATTGTTTCTCCCATTCAGTGCTAAAACAAGTAAGATGTGATCATTGGGCTAGGCATAAACCAGTATTCTCTCTCCAGTGATCAGTGGACTGTAAGAACTAAAGGAGAAGAAATATTAAGCTGAGGTGTATTTTTACATCTAATGTAAATGTAGTATAATTATTAATATTGCTGCTGTAGTAACTACTGGTCCTTGAGTTTATGGGCAAATCTTGGTGGTACAGGTGGTGGTACCTCCCTGGCCTGGGGTGCAGTGGCATGGCCCTATTTCTATCTTATCCTTCAGAGTGGGTCTGACTGAGGATGCCAAAATACCTGGCGGTCCCTTCTGCTCTGTCTGCTTGGCTCCTGCACAGGGTGGTGAGCAGACAGATAATGAAAAAAAGGGTCAGATAGTTGGGAGAATAGAATGTCACACCTAAGATTTTGGACAGAAACATACAGGTTGTTTTGATCAACCCCTGTGAGGAACTGTCTGCTGAAAGACTTGGGCGCTTCTGTTCTTTATAGTTCCCACATAATAATTTATGTATGTTGTCCAGCATTTTTTATTGTCATAATCATATAAAGGGTCTTAGATCACTGGTGAATCTGGATTTTGTGGTCATAGCAAAAGGAAGGATAAGCCCTGCACTTTAACAGAAGAAAAGCGTGACCCTAGAGCCATTTTTTTCCCATCTGCACCTTCAGGGCTGGCCCTCAGTTCACTGCTGGCCAAAAAAACCCCACAAAGGCTTTTTTTTTTCTTTTGCTTTCTTCTTCCAGAGTTTCTTATTCCACTAAGGATGTATTATTATTTTAAACTTAATGGGAATTTAATCAGAAAGGAGTGACGCAGCGACTAGTCACCAGCTGAGCTCTGCAGAGCTCTGACGGATGGGGGCCAAGCCCCAGTCTAGCCTGCCAGAGCTCTCTTTTGGGTTTGGAAATCATTACTGCTGCCTCCCGTGGATGGCTCTGTGGTCATGGCAGCTGATTACAGTAACAGGGGGATTAAAACTCTTCACCTGCTGTGGCTTTCTCTCAGCTTCCCTCCCTTCCAAGTGCTATCTTTGCTGGAAACTGCCTGTGAAAGCCCAAAGCATCTTAAAACTGCAGCAGATGTTTTACTTTAATGGGGGAGAGGAATAGGGGAGGAACTGATGACAGGCCGTGAAGAAGAAAGGTGGGAGGAAAAAACAGCAAAATGGAACCATCCCATCTGCTTTTATCCCTCCATTAGCTGACATAGTAAATAGGGGTGGTGCAGACTAGTTTATCTAGGAGGGATGCTATGCTGCTGAGTGGAGAACAAGCTAAAGGTGGTCACTGAGTTAGAGCACTTCCCCCCAAAAAAAAACAAATACAGAAAACCCAGGAAGGTTCCGAAATGACCCCGAACTAAACCCAGACCCATTTGGTGCCTCATTAATATCAGCCTAATTTTATATCCTGTTCTCATGCCTCTGAGTTCAGCCTGAGATTTTGTTTTAAATGAGTCTGAAATTTGCAGTTGTTCAGGTCAAGGGTTTTGCTTTGGCTTAACTATTCCTGGCTGTTCCTGTGCCACGGGAGGTCCAAGAGTATTTCCAGGTTTATCAGTAACATTTCTTCTGAAAGCTGCTCCTCTAACCCTGCATTTTTGTGTGCGTTGCTGATAACCCATGTCTGAAAGAATGTTGAGACTGTGTGCTTGGTTGGGATCCACCTGGGTGTAAAAATAGTACTTGCAAGAGTGGTCCAAATTTGACAGCTATATTCCCACTAAGGAGGCTTCTGAGCTAATGAAGACATTCAGAAGCAATGAAGCAAATCCTCTGTGAAAGCCCTGCAGGGCGGATTATTTTGTTGGGCATTTTTCCCCTCCTCTTATATTCTGCACTTCTCAAGTGTCCTTTAAATGAACAACAAACTCCACTTTTTCTCCTCCGTCCCCATCTGAAGATGTCCTCTGTTTTCTTCTTCAGCTTTGACACTCTGAAGCCAACAGCAGCATCAAAGAAATCTGCTGAACTTCCCAAGTTAGCAGCAATGGAAAGGGAAGGTGGGATGCCAAGGCTGCTGCGGTACAGTATGAAAGTAGGAAAATTTTGTCAGTCTGGTTAGAAGAAACCGTAGACACATACAGCTAATATAGGCACCAAAACCGCTTCCAACAGATCTCCAGCTCACAGGACTCTTTTAGAAGACACACCGATTATTGCTTTTTCAAATGGAAAACAGGGATATTGCCTGTTTCTTCTTGTGCAGAAGAAGCAACTTGGTGTGCAGAAAACCCACCTGCTTTTCATTTTTAGCACATTTTTGCCTTATTGGGAAGGACTGTGGACAATTGTGTAACTCTATAAAAGCTGTTTTATTTTGCCCCAATTAGAAAAAAAATGATATGCCCGATTTGCAACTGTTCTGAGGATAAAATGTGTGACAAGAATAAACGGTCTCTTTTTCATTAATATGTCTTTTAGCTATGTTTTAGTGGAAAAAGTGCTCTAAAGAAGCCTAAATGTGATTTGAAGTCTGATCCTCTGCTAACTTGGCAAATATGTGAGGATGAAGTATGAAGAGCTAACCTATAAAGTATCCTGTATTTTAACAGCCTGTTTCTCCATTAAGCACTTTTAGACATCAATAGAACAAATTGTCCTGTGTTGTATGTTACATGTCTGTGCTGTTAAAACATTAAGGCTTTTGTCAGCTTGCTACTTTAACCCTTAAAGATGGTGGCTGGTGCTCCAGCAAAGTCATGGTCCTCTGGCTTTTGTGGGAAAGCTGCTGCTGATTTTTCGGCTGTGAAGCCACATCATCATTTGTTTTCACCCTCAGGAAGATGCAGGCTGCTGGTGGTGATTTTATTACAGTTGCTGACACTATTTCTTGTGAGCTCCTCCGTGGACCAGGATACTCTCAGATGAAGAAATACTTAAACATTAAGCAAAAATACACCATAGGCCTCTGTAATTCCAGCCTCAGCAGGGCACGTACAAGGCAGGGGCACTCCTGCAAAATGGTGGCAAAAAACCACCTGTGGACCATTAATTATATACCTGTCCTTGGGCTCTTTCACACAGAAGAGTAAGTTCTAACCTTGGCAGCTGAAGGTACAGGAGTGTAGGGGTAGGTGGTGTGTTAAGAGGAAGCAAGCTCCAGAAAGGTACTGCTGCAGCTTGGGTCTCCTTCTGTTGACAATGGTTGTTTGCTCTGGCCAGACTTTGAACCTCCTCACCAGGAATTTTGGCACCATCTTAATTTCTTCCTGCTTCATTCTGGAGCTGCGTGACTCCCTGTATGTCCTGCCTGACCTGGGAAGCACAAATAGCCTTGCCATCAGCTCCCACTCACACAATATTCATGCCGTTCTCGTTGCTTCCTGCAAGCGTGACCTTGAGATAACCACCATCCACTCTCTGTATGGGTATGGCCTCTCAAGCAGGTTCCCACCAGGCAGAGACAGTGATCTGCTTGAGAGGTGGCTGCTCTGCAGAATTGTCCATGTCCTTATCTCAATCCACAATAAATGCAAGTTAAGTCACGCCAGTTTGAGTGATGAGGACCCCCTCATTCTCATCACATCCAGTCTGAGTGATGAGGACCCACCTCACTCTCCAGACTGGGACACGAGGACCCCGAGGTCTCATCACTGTTACTCCAGGACCATCACTGGGCAGGGCTGCTACATTGAAGACCCTCTCAAACTCAATCCTATGACTATGTTAGCCTCACAACAGGCCTTTGAAATACCTGGTTTTGAGTATGGTTTCATGGTGGCCCTACTCGCAAAAAGAAACAAAATAAGAAACTCCTTCCTGCCCTTTCCCAATGCCTAAGACTTGCCTGTTCTTCACAACTGCATGTTAGGCTGTAGTGAAATTGCCCTCATTCAAATGAATTCCCTCTATCTCCCCCTAAAGACATTGATTATAGCTCAGATCATTTCCAAGATCTGGCTCATACCTTGGCTGTATGATTTGGGCAAGGGGGATGGTGGAGGCAACACCATTGTGAAGATGCAGGTGTTTAAGCTGATGTTGTATTACAACATATTATTCACTTTAATGATTCAATCATTCACAACAACCTGCAGGGGTGAGAGCAGAAGGCAAAATCCCTTGTCTGGTCTTGCTAACCACCAGCCCAGGGGTCCTCAGGCTTCAGCTGTGGACCACCAGGGCCGTAAGACGTGTAGGGAAGGGCTGTGAAGTGATTGCTGACTTTCCTCCCTGTGCTGGACACCCAAACACAAATATGCTCTCAGGAATGCAAGCAAAAAGGAAAGCCAAATAATATTTTGGGAAAACTGTGCAACAAGTGAATATGCATCCTAGCTGCATTTTATTGCTGGACTTCTAAAAATAAGGGAAATGTGATGGAACATGAGTAAGTTGGAGTCTGGGTCTTCCTCAAATATTCTCCATGAGCCTTTAGCTGAAAAAGCTGCAAAGGCAAACTGAATTACTCCAATATTTATGCCAAGCTTTTAATAAGTGAGGGGTAGCAGCTGCAGGACTAACCAGGAAATAACTGAGTAGCCGGTGCTTGACCAGCTTGTGGAAGGTGTTCGTGAAGAGCTGGTGACTGAGCCTCGTGATGTAGGTGGTCCCTTCCAGCCCTACGTGCCTGGGAATAGCCGTGGCTCCCTCCCAAGCACCATCGGCACTAATGTATTTATATTCCTTGCTATGGTATGTCAAGCAGCTTTGCTGGAGCCAACAGGTTTTATACCTGGAAGTCCCATAAGTGACTCCCACGTGAATCTGACGATAGCACCAGCAAGGTCTGCAATCACTGCCACCGTGCTGCTCCATGGAAAGAAACTCAGCACCATAGCACAGCAACAGGTTACATCCCCCTGTCCCCTATTCCTGTTTTAAAGTGGTTTACTCCTGAACACAAGGAAATCTCCCTGTCTGCTGGGGAGCTTTTAGCAGAGGAGTAAACAGGTCCTCCTCTCCCTCTCTTTGTGTTCAAACATGGGAGTTCACATCCTCTGCCTCTTCCTCTCTGCCGCTGGCCCCCTGGAACAGCAGAAGCACACCCCAGGGACGGCACAACAAACAACGCCGAGGGGCGGCGGGGGCGAGAACAAAGAGCCCTTCAGCCCTGTGAAAAGCTTGTCCTGGAAAAGGGAGTCAATCCCAAGGCAGTACCGGTGTGGGGGATTAAAAAAGCACCAGGAAAGCAGAACAAAAGGGAAGATAACGAGGTTTCAGTGGTCTTCTTGGGCATTTCTTGGACTTCATGCGTACGTGGATTTCCATATATATATATCCAGAAGGGAAATATGAGCCTTGTTTATAAAAATTACAGGCTTGCTTCCAAATTTAACCTCTACCCTTAAAACAGCAGTCTAGGAATTGCTTTGTTCAGGGCAAACTGTTCCTCTGGCCCAATTTGGGTTTGAAAGGAGTAAGCAATTCAAGATTTTCTCACCTATCTGCTATCTGCTTTTGTCTCCCAGGATGCCAGTGAAATGCAAGAGCTGTGCAAAGAGCTTCAAGCCTTGCGGTGGTTGCATCATTTCCATCTTGGCATCCACACACTGGCTCCTCGTCCTGTACCCTTCACACTTCCAGAGCCAAGAGCCTTGTACCTACCTCTGGCACTTAACTTTGTAGCTACCTCTTCTAGTTTTCCTTTTAACTACCTCTTGTAGCTGTTTCTTGTAACTACCTCTTGTACTTATCCATGTAACTACCATCTGTAGTTATTTCTTGTAATTACATTGGTTGCCTTTGTACCTGCAGTTCTTGCTGGCTGTAGGCACAGCTCCCAAGAACTATGTGATGCCTATGATAAATATATGTGTCTAAATGCCTGAACCATGCAGTGTAAATCAGTGGAAGGGTTAGGTATTCATCAAATACATATATTAGAAATGTGTGTGTATATATGAATTTCAATGGTGCTGTCCCTCATTAAGCCTGGAATAGTCTTTCATATGGATATGTGTATGTATATCTAAACCTTCCACCCATTTACACTGTGTGGTTTAGGCATGAAGACATACATAGTGGTAGACTGGAATTCAACCCCAAAAGAACTGCATTTGCAAGACTGTTAAGTTTCTTCACAGGAAAGGCATGGATTGGAAGAGGTATGCAGAAGGACTGTAATTAGGAATGGCCTGTTGGCCTCTTGTCTTTAGAAAAAACAATGCCAAATTGGGTTATATTTTAATAGCTGAGATGGTAAGCGCATCAAGGTATAAGGATTTACATTTCCCATTTGCATTTATTCTTTGGATATCACAGGGCAATGAAAATTAGCACCATATTATGCCTGGGATGGGAGCCCTCACCCAATGGCTCTGCTTTGGTATCCATAAGAGGCCACCCCAGGCTTCAAGAGGGACAACAGCATCAAAATCGTTAAAACTCTTAACTGAAATAAATTCAGTGTTATAATATTTGCCCTTCTCTCGGGCAAAACTGCTGGGAACACACAGGGGTTTGCCCAATCTTGTACTGCTGCATCAGAGCACCTGATAACAGAAGAAACAAACCAGACAGTTGCATAAATATGAATTTTCTTGCCTTGAATCTGTTGTTCCTCTTCATATGATTCATTGAACAATTCCACTGGAGCCTGTAAATAACCTTCCCCCTCCCCCCCCATTATTACCCTAATAATTCTCCTGAGATTCAAAATGTGTTTGTTTTGACTCAGAGATTGTAAAACCACAGGAATAAAACAAGTTTAGGCTGCCAGCGCTTTATTTAATATCTTGTTCTTTTGCTGAAGCTCTGAGAATAACTTCAGTTTCCTGCCCAAGAAGGAAACAGTGTTTTCCTTGACTTAAGTAAATATGACTTCCCCACTCATACATTTTCCCACTGCTGGAAATAGGCAGGAATTTTCCCAGTGCATGAAGTTTGCAGCCCAAGTATAAGAGTTTGCTCTCCACCCAGTTCACATTGGGCTGACTTGGAGGGGTTGGAGATTCCCAGATGGAGGTTGAGTCCTTATGGGGGTGCAGAGGCTTGGCAAAGCAAAAGGAAGTGCCCACCAGCTCTCAGCAAGGACCTGCCCCTGACCAGAGAGCTCTGACTTCATTTTGACCTCAAAGCAATGCTCCTCTGTGTTCATTTTTCTTTCTATGATTTAAGTCATTTGGCTGTAACATATAATCAAGACTTCCCTTACCAAGAGGAGCTACAGCAAGAACAGAGGGAGTAAAATATAGGCTAGCCATGTAATTGGAGCGTGTGAATGTGGGATGGGAAACATAGAGGGAAGGACAGAGATGCAGTATAAAAGCAGCACTGACATCGGGAGCTATTTCTCTGGCATGTATATAATCATACCGTAATATCCAGTTGGGAGAACGTGGTAGAACGTTTCAAACAAAGGAAACAGCCGGTGCCTGGAGCTCCTCTGCATATTTATTACATCAACATAATGATACAGAGAAAGAGACAAGAGGCAGAGGCTGGCGTTACGAGCAGGCAAGTGTCACTGCTACTGTGCGTAGCACTGCTGGGAACGTGCCTGGCTCAAGCTTGGTGTTCAGGCTGAACTTTAGGGAGGATACTGGTGAATTATTGAGGGTTTAGGAAAGCATGCGTGAAAAATGATGTTTGAAAACCTAGTTCAACCAAGGAGAAGAGCAAGAGGTGGCTCCATCACAGCTGGATGGTCCCCACAGCAAGGAAAGGATTGCTGATGGCAAACCAGTATTTCACTGAGCCAGCAGAAATGATGCCAGGGCTGGAATCTCAACCGAGATAACATCAGGCTGAATGGGAGGTGGAAATGTTAAACCATTTCTAATCATAACCGTTTCTAATGGGCAACTGTGAAGACTGCTCAGGGAGGCAGGATGCTTCTCAGGGCATTTAGATGTCTTTTTCTCAAAGACATACTCTAATGCAATCAGGGAGCTACAGGCTTGATGCAAAGATTATACAATTTAATTATCTAGCTTCTGTTATGCAAGAGGCCAGGAAAGATAACATTCCTGCCAGGCCTTTAATCGATGATGTGCCTGTTTGCAAAAGCACTGAGTGACTTGGGTCTCCCTCAGTTTTCAGAGGTCCTGCTGTAAGACGCCTGACTTTCCATGGGGAGGTATCATCTGCTTCTGGGAAACCCAGCATCTTCCAAGGTTTCTCCATCTACCTACCCAAAAATGAAGCCATTTCAAATTGCTGCTCACTTCTGAAGATGTTGTTCCCGTCACTGCACCAACAAATGAGCTCCAGATTTTAAACACTTAAACCCCTAGGAACCCCTAACCCCCCATCTTTTCCATAAAAACAACTACTTTCCTCTAACTTGGCTCTTTCAGACAAAGATTTCCCAGTGCACTCTCACCATAAATGAATCTTTTCACCTGAGGAAGACATCTATCTGCTTCCCTACCAGAGCCATTTCTCTTCTCACTGTACTCACAGCTATCTTGCAGTTATTTATTTATCTTTTTTCACTCTTCTTTCTATTACTGCTGAGGTGATGGCAATTCCCTGTAACAATATAATCCTATGTAATTTATCATGGTAAGACTTTTCTGCTAAAGCAATGGAGTCCCTGTTAGCTGGAAAAGAAACTTTTACAGGCAGGAAAAATCAGTGTAAGCCATATAGATCTTGCACACTACTGCAGCTAAAGAGCTGACAGGGAAAAGCTCGCCTGCTGCTGATAATCAGTGCAATGTATCGCTGCTGTGGTCTACTCATAACCCTTGAAATGAGGTTTTAATTCCTGAAGTCTTGCACAAACAAAAGACTTGCAGAGAGGGAGAGACAGCGGGGTGGGGGGAGAGGAGCAGTGACCTTTGCAAGTGAACTCACAAGGAAACAACAACGTGCCTCAGCCTTAGCCTGATGCTTTATTACTCTTTCTTCTCTCAGAATGAAGCTGGCTGTTGGAAACCCAGCAGCCCTGGCTGTCAGACACCGGCCAGGCCCCGTGCGCTTCGTTATTTCAGTGTTCAAACCCAGATGAGGCCAAGTCACGTTCAGATTTGAGACATGGCAATTGGGTCTGGGTCCTCATTGTTCTGGACTGTATTTCTGGCTACCAGGTACCCCACAAAATATAAAGAGGTGGCCAAGGTGATGGGCAGGTTTTATCGCTGGAGTAAACCTTACCTGTGCTCTGAGCCTGGTGTCCTTGTGCAGTGCGCTGATTTCTTTGCTGGATCTCCTTTGTCTAGAAACCTGATTAAAACACTCAGAATGAATAATAGTGAGGAATGAGGTCTGTTATCCTATATACATGTATATTCTATATCACATATCATGCATGCAGTATTATCATAACCACTTTTCTTTTTGATGGTGATGAGACATGAAAAATCACCTAAAAGCCCCAATGATCCCCTGACTTCTCTGCATCTCCTCAGCTTCGTCCTCTTTTTATCTTCTTGCTCACGAAAATGTGCAAAACTGGCAGGCTGAGGCTCCAGTTTGGGGGTTCTTTTCCCATCATTTCACTTTTGCCGTCATCTAAAAAGCCATTTATTTCCCCCTTGCTCCATTTTGTCCGGGCTGCTTGTCACAACCATGATTCCCCAATGTCCCCCCACCTCTGCAGCAGAAACCGCAGTTTGCTGCTATGGTTCTTGTGTGAGACCCTGCACTTCTGAGAGCAAACAAAAAAACACCCAAGTTGCTGTCTCTGGATCTGAGCTCTTCCCCGTCAGCTCCGTGGCTCCACAGAGAGCACTCCCATTTCAGCCCTCGCTGGAGCTCCTCAGGGTAAGATTGCAAGCGCCAGGGAAAGACACATGTTTCCCATTATACGCCTAAGTCTTAGCAGAGCCCTGGTGACAAGAGATCTTACAAAAGAGCACTGGGTGGAAAGGGGCCGCAGGTGGGGGAGGGACTCATTAGAGGGGCAGATTCACAGGAGGGAACCCTGTTATTAATAAAATGGGGGGGGGGGGGATAGAAAGAGAATAATAGAAAAACTTGTGGTCGTTGATTTTAGCAGAAACAAACAGAAATCATTCACCTTACGAAATGCTCTCCCAAGCACTGGCCAGGTCTGGGAATATGCTGTTCATGGTGTTTATTCAAATGCATGCTGTATCATACGAAGCTGCTGCAAGAAAAAAGCACTCATGCAACACTTGTGTTTATATAAATTACTTGATTTAACCCAAGAATAATTCCCAGCACTGCTCTCACACACCGCTGTCCTTTTTCCTCACCCTGCTTGGAAGCACTCCCTTGTTTCCAGGGTTGTGTTACAATCCCATTTGTTTCTCACTGTAAAACCAGCTCATTATGTGGCTCTTCCCATCCCTGCTGTTACAATACAGTATGCAGTTTTGCATTTGTTTATGACACACCATGATCCGAGCAATATAAATATCATGGCTGATCTGGTGTTAATCATCTTGGTCCTGTCTGATGGGAGGGCAACTGAAACTATACTATGGCTCTGCAGGTTATTCATAGCATCAGCTCACTAATTTTTACTGGAATACATTCCCATTTGAATGACATGTTTATTGGAACTTCTTCTGCAGTCAAAGAGAGTTATTGTGGGCATGGGCTAAATGCATTCAGCCATTATATTCTGCAAGCCGCAGTTAAATGCCAGACTAGGGTTGAACTGGGTTTGAACAGCCTATCTATAAAATCTCCTTCATGTGCCACCAAAAAAGGCTGCCTAAAGAGTCTACAGCCTACCAGCTTAATATATTAGCCTAATACATTAGCTCTTAGCTTAATATTAAAATAACAGTAATTGTCAGAGGTACAAATGTTGCGGCCAAGCAGAGAGCACTTGGAAAACGCAACCCTTGAAGGGAGCGGATCATCAGCCAAGAGAAATAAATTACCTTCAGCTCCCAGCGCACCAGCTGTATCTAAATCAGATTAAATGTACGGCGTCCGCAGACTGGTTTTATCTCCTTGGAAGAGAAGGAGGGTTTGTGGTGCCACTTGATGGTGGGCGGCTGTCGAGGGAGCTTCACTTTGCAGAATCCTCTGGGGATGGCAATCACCTGCCAGGCCAGAAACCGAGATCTCCTGGTCCTATTTCCCAAGGAAAACCATCTCTTCTTCCTTTTTCTGTCTCCATATCACGTTCTAAAGTGGTAGTTGCTTTGCATGGCAGTGTGCTATCCTTCCGCTCAGGCACTGTCTCTCTGAGTAGCCTCTGATGCTCCAAGCCCAGATCCTGAGGCACCTCCGAGGTCAATCATGGAGGATATCCATTCGGGAAGTGAATTCAATGCAAAGATCCTTTTCTTTGATATTTTTTATAGCCCAAAACACGTGCTGTCATGGAGGACTGGTATTTAGATGGGCTTCATTGGAAAAGGGACTCCTGACACTTTCCCACCGTGATGGCTTTATTAGGCACATTAGCACCTCCATGCCAGATCCTCCTTCACTGAGGGTGAACAGCCCTACTCAGGGTGGGTTTAATTCCTCTCTCTGCCCTTGGGAACCGTGTAAAACAGAAAACAACATACATTTCAGGTTCGCTGGGGACATGAAACTCGGCCAGTCTTGCACAAAACTCAGCGGAGACACAAATCTGTCCTGGGAGCTGCCAGCAAGCACAGCCCTGGCCCCCAAATAATCGCTGTTATGCCTCGCAATAAAATGCTCTGTTGCTTCTGCAGGACACGAGGGATTTTAGCCTCTAGTTCAGGAGTTTGTGAGTCTGCAACCGTTTGCCTTGCAGTAGCCCAGCTGTTTTGAGGGGAAAAAAGAAAACCAAACCAAGCGCAAAGCACAGAGATCAGCAGAGCTGATAACGTGGCTTTTGTTGTGAGCCGGCCCCTCCTCGAATGCAAAATGGAATGAATAGAAACCAACCTGAAGTAATTAGAGTTGCAAAGTGAACCTTTGGATTTAAAAGAACCTGGGAGCCAGTCTTCCTTTTGTCCCCAGTTTGCAAGCTCGGTAAGGAATAGCCTGTTCTAGTGAAGGAGGACAGGACAATAACAGCAATAAAAGCTTGCATGGGGGTGATTCAGACAACTAGTAAATGAAGTGTAGACTTGCAAAATGGTGAGAAATAACTTCTTTCCATCTCGAAGATCTCAGTTCATTGCTGACATCAAAATGCGTATCAAAAACTGAAATAACTCCCACTGGGTTATTTTTGCTCAAACTTTCCACAACTACAGGCAAAAGCCCAAAGCATTGCTGAATGCAAAACACAAATGACTTTACGCATTATGAACAACTCCAAGTATTGAAAACTGCTCAGAAAGAATCAAGAGGAGGCTTTTTGTTTCTTTATTATTCGCTGTGTTGGTTTGGTGGTTTTATTTCCAAGAAGGCAACATTTCTTATTAAAAAATGAGTTTATATTTTTCCCAGACCTCAATTTTGGAATGAAGCTGGAGTCTGATTAAAAGTGATGTGAAGTGCAAATGTACAATTGGATAATGCAGTATTAATGTCTGTCTTCAGAATACAAAGCGGAGGACATGTTTACAGGCTCATCTTTTTTGGTTCTGCTCTCTTGAACTCTCTTTTGTTTTGCAAGTCTCTTGCTAGAGGCAGTGACAGTGAAAAGACTCCACGCAAGGTTTAAATATGGGCAGGAAACTTCCCACATAAGGACAGGCAGAAAAAATTGCTGAAGCATCAAAACTTAGCCCTGCTTGCCAGGAAGTGGATGTGAGACCAACACCTTTCAAAGCTGCTAAAGATAGGAAGACAGCTCGTGTCTTGTCCCATAAGTGGTCACAATCCAGACATTGCGGGATGTAAGCATTTTAAATCCTTTTTGGAGAAGTAGTTAAAGTGGGAGTCTTCTGGTATGCAAGATGGCTGGATGAGCCATGTGTTTATGAGCAGCCTGGACCAGCTGCACCATGACCAGAAGAAGCTCATCAGGGATGGGGAGATTTAGCCATGAACTCTGATACACTTTTGGGGTTTCCACATCTCCATTGAAGGGCCTTTGTTTCTAAATGTACTCACTTTCATACCACAAAGTGTCTTATGATGTCAAGCAACCTTCTTCAGGAGAGCTTTGTTAGAAAAAACTTCTTCCCGTGAAATGCTTCTTCTTGAAGAAAACAAAGAAAGATAAATAAAGCAGGAGTAGTTCACCCAAAACTTCCCAGCTGTCTCCTCTCCATTAGGTTGGGCAACCTTATGCTAATCCATTTAGAAGAGTAGGTAGATAGCTATGGCTCCTCCTTTGAATAAGGTCCCATGGGGTTCCTAATTCCTGCCACCCCCCTAAGCTGACCCCTACTTTGGGGCAAAAAAAGATGTTTACTTCCCCTGCACCTCATTTTCTCTGCTGGCAATAATGGGAAGTGATGATTGCTGCCTGCTTTGATGAAGTCTCCTGTGATCTACAAATGAAAAATGCAGTGTAAATGCAAGGAGTGTAATTATTATTATCACCAAAGAAGCTGCCTGGTGACCTCGGAGCTGGTTTATAGATTCATAATTGCTTTAGATTGAAACGGCAATGAGGCGACATGTTGAAACACACCATCACATTCTCAGTACACCCAATCCTGTCTTGGGGGACAGTAAATATTGCAAGCTTGGTTAACCCGTGTTTCGGGACATGGCAATATCTTTGCCTTTGATAATCTGAGCTCCAGCTGCCCCAGTGATGCTGGGATTTGGAAATTCCCAGTCAATACCCATTCTGGCATACAAGTCAGGTTAGTTTTCACCCTGTGTTTTGCTACAACAAATTGTGTGCAGGCCTCAGGAATGAGAACCAAATACTCTTTGACATATACAGAGAGTATTTAATTTCAGAAAGAGCCTTTGTGTATAGCAGAATCACACAGCAATGAGGAGCCCCTTCCAGCCTGAAGAACAGCTGCTATTTAATAGTATATGATCACTTTGTGCTGCCTTTGAAAATAGAGGGTGAGGATTCGAATGCTGCATCCGGTTAAAATTACAGGAGAAGCCCCTATAGACTGAAAGCCATTTTCCAAATGGGAGTTTATCTGTAATTATGGGTCAAACAATTCCTCTTAAGTAAAAAGTCCCCTTATTTAATGATGTGCCACAGCATTGCTGTAGGGGCTTTGCTTTTCAGCAGTTTTTTCCTACCTCTCATTTATTAAACTAATCTGGCCAGAAGGACAAAACAACACAACCACAGGGAGGGCTATAAATCTTCGTGCTTTTGAGTAGAACTCAAGCCCTAAGTAAAGAGAGGTTGGGAAGCCACTTCCTCCATCAACAGGTTATTCCATAATTATCCTCTCCTGGGCTTTCTCCACCTTCCCCTGCAGCCTATAGCCAGAGTTAGAGCCAAGATCCTGTGCAGAGTGGACACACCACCAGGTCCCCTGTTTCCCAGCGTTGTGCAATGCAGGCTCTGTTATCAGTGTCCTCAGGATCTTCCCACAGCTGAGACAAAGGGTCTGGGGTTATTTGCAGATGTCTATAATTTGCAGGTTCCTCCCTTAGTTTGATTTGCTCTTAAATATAGGACTGGGAACTCCTGTGCAGAGTCGTCCCTCTTATTGCTTGATGTTTCCTGTGTACAGAGTGTGCTGTCAAAACAAATATTCCCCTATCCTTGTTTACCGTGTTCAAGTCTTTGGCATCTCATACATCAGGCCCGGCTTCCTCACAGCTCCTTATAATCATGATTGCCTGAATAGGACCTCAAAGGCTTTTAGCTGTTCTTTTCCCTCCAAGAAAATGAACCTGATCTCCAGGATGTGACATTCAGCTTCTTTTCATGAAAACAGTGGTTAGAAATCCACTTAGCTGCTTGGCAATATCAGGATCATCTATCATTAGCTTCCAGCCCATCCCCCTGGCTCCTGGCTGGTTTCCTCCACGGATATTTCAAGACTATCGTTGTATTTATCTCTCCTTCCTTTGCTATTTGTGTGCTAGATCCTCAGGCTTGTGTTTCATCACTGTTTTCATTGCTTTTCTCATGTTTCAGCAACAGACAGTACTTGCTCTCAAGGTTGTGGCTAGAGAAGGGGACCCATGTGCAGGGCAGGACTGGGACTGTTACGTCCTGTGACTGTTCCCAAGGTTCCAGGTGAGGTGGGGCTGGGGTTTCCTCTGGGTCCAGCCCACAGACCTGGCCTGTGCACCAGCCATTTCGCACCAGACCACAACCTCTGTGATGGAAACTATTGAGCTTAGGCTGAGTTTTCTCTCCTTTAGGACCACAGGCTATTCTGGACTTGTGAACTGCAAGGGGACAAACCTGATGATTTATTCACTAAGCCACATAGGCCCCTCAAACAGCTCCTTAATGTGAAACATGTGCTGCTGAGCCCCGGCAGTTAGTTCTCACTTTAACTTAGCCCCTGTTTGCTCAAACGCTGAGCGCATTCGAACAACAGAGGTTTTCTGGTAAGGAAAGAAGCATTCCTTGAAATCCCGTTGCTGTAAGAACATGCTCTGTCTGCTGGCACTTATTTGACTCTGGCCTTAGTTATTTACAGAAGGCAAAGGATGTTTCACTTGACTTTTATCTAATTATGATGGACTTATGCAGATTAAGCATTGTATGACTTACGCTATTTATGGCAAACACAATGTCTCGGTAGCAGAGCATGGGAGTGTGCAGGGCTCATGCTCAGGAGATGGGACCCTTGCATAAAAGGTTATTTAGACCCTGTGCTCTCAGTTAGCACCAGCTCCTATTAAAATCTGCAGGTACAGAGTATCTACATAACCTCACAGAGCAGCACTGAGATTCCCAGACCTTTAGGTACTTGGCAGGTGCCACAGAGCAAACTGCATTGGAAACCAGAGCTGAGTGACTTGTATTATTGGAGTGATTTTACTCACCATACTTCATTATTGTTGTCATATTAACTCGCACTTCACCTCTCTGCATTGCTTTAGAGAGAGGATATGGGTCGTTAAAACAAATATCACCTTCCCCTGAGGCTGCAGGACAGGGACGGCTGCGTCAATTCTAGCATCCTCTAAGCCCTTAGGAGAGATTAGCTCCTCGTGTCTGCACAGCTTGGAGCAAGGAAGGAGACAGGTAAGCTCTGGTAAGGAGCCTGGCAGCTATGCCAAGAGGACCAGTTCTGTGGAGCTCAAGATCAAGGCTCCAGGCAACATCTCACAGGTTGGGAAGCAAATGCACTCGCACAGATGCTGCCTCATTGAACACAGGCTTAGCTTACCCTACTTCTCCTTCTACCCAAGCTGGTGGGCTGACCAAGAGCAAGCCTGGCCACTGTGCTTTCTTAAGAATAATAAATCTCATTTTGCTGTTTGTACTGTGTCTTGAAATACCAAAGAAAATAAAAATATGCTCCTTGAATGCTCTGACATTATAAGTGATGGAGTCAAGGACACTTCTTCTATGCTTAGTGTCTACAGTTATGTAGGGCTGCACTCTCGATGGGCAAATAGATTTGCACAAAAATGTTTAACATTTCCTAATGGGGCTTGTTTGGAATTTCCCATTCCAGAGGGAAAAAAAAAAATAAAATAAGAAGTTACTATTTTGATTTTCTGTCTCAACTCAGAAGGAAAATATAGAGTTAAATATTGGAATTTCTCAAGGGAAACCCCAAACTCAAAGCTGCCTTAAGAAAGTGAGGAATGGCTAGGAGAAACCCCTAACACTTTTGATAACTAGAAATACCAGCAAATTGGCTTCCTTTGCATAAGGTTACCTACCTTGGCTGATAGTGTAGATAAGGGGAAATACCATACTAATGTCCCTTGAGGATACACTTCCCTTCTCTGTATCCTTGAGGATACACTCCTGACACCCGCCCCAAATTCCTGGAGTACCTAAACCCAGCCATGAAAGGTTTTTCCATGGGCAGAGGAGGGTGACTGCTTCAGAACCAAACCCATCTCCATGCTCCAACCTCCCCCCACTCCTGTACACTTTGCCATTGTACAACTAGTTTGTCTCTCTGTGTTCTTAAGCTACCTTCTGTTTTATAAACCCCTTGATTGCCTGGCTTTTATCTGCAAAAATGTATGTGTTTTCCTTCGTAACAAAACATAAAGCACAGCAGCTGATGTATGTTTGTGAACCACACCAAAAGGTCTCCCCTTCACTATTGCAGCAGTGAGTGCAGGGTCAAGTGGAGCTCAAGCCATGCAATTTTTCCCCCCTCCTGTACTTAAGCAAAACTAGCTGCTCATAAATATAACCAAATTGGGGAGAAAACGTCCTGAGGCAAACTGAAAGCTCATTACAGGTGCTGTGCTGGAAATGTTTTTGTTAGGTTCCCATTAAAGCACAATGTGTATTTTGGGAGGTTGGCTACAGGCAGCCTGTTCTCTCCCGACCCCTCTGGCTCTTTGCATAGGTGCCAGCCTGTCGAAGGCTGTACCGCTATGTCCTAATATCTTCTCCCAGAGAGGTCTGACGGGTGGTTCATTAGCTTAAGCATTAATCCATGCTGCCTTGTACTTAATTTGTATGGAGACCTGCTCTGCAAGAAAGCTACTTTCCATGCTCTTTCCTCTGAACAGTTAATCCACCTGCTCAGTGCCCTGCTTGGCCCACTTCCATGGGGAAGGGCTCCCTTCACTGCAAGATAAGACATGCATGGCTTAATGCCTCCATTAAGCTTGCCTTCTTTATTCAAATCGTCCTGCAGGAGCTTAGAAAGGCAATTGCCTTCCTGTTTTCAGTGCCAGTTCAGACAAGGAGCAGGCACACAGTTATTTGAATATTCTGTCTTTAATAAATAGGACTGAAGATGTAATCCTCTGCAGAGCATCACTTCTCTTACCTATTAGCATACAGTGGGTGGAAAGTCTTCTGCAGCCTTTTGTTCAGCTCACGTTCACTAGTGTCTGTGCAGTTATTCGTTATCAACTGCTGTCTGCCTTCAGCAAGGTCAAATCTGCATTTGGCTTTGCTCTGGCTCTACTGGTATGTCAGCTGCAGTGCAAGAATTTAGCATAGAGGTAACTTGTAATTCCTTTGCAGCTCCTTCAGAAAGCTGGAATGATTATAGATAGTTGTGGTGTGTGAATTTTAAGGTACCTGTCAATCCATGATGAAATCATCTTTCCAAGACTTCCTAACCCTCCAGCTTCACTTCACCCCAAGAAGCCATCTCCAAACCTCTAAGACTTTTGCCATATGTTCTCTAGCCCATGGTGGCCCAGTTCGCAGGCCTAATAGCATCATACCGGCTTTATACCAACTATCAAGTGACATACCCCTCGCCCCCAAGCTTGGAAATGCTGCCTGCCCATCAGCTTTGCTTGAAGAAATGCATCTTACACATTGTCACAGAAGTCATGAACGTTCATTTTGAAAAGAGGCCTCTTCTGCAGCTACAGACAACCCCTTGAGAGAGGGTTATCTGTTTTTCAGAAGTACCCTGAGGTCTAGCAGATAAGATGCCTGACTGAAGAAGGCATGACAGAAGGCGAATGCTGTCAAGATGCTATACTCCTGGGACTTGGAAGGTGGAGGGGTTAAGGCCTGATAAGGAATCTCTCCTCTTGGAGAGCATCAGATTAAATCTGACCTACAAGCAGAAGGTGCTCCTATCTAATTGCTTGTACAAACCAAATTGGTCCCCAGCTAGTCCCTTCCCCACTGATTTTGTGTTAACTTGCAGCTTTTTTTATCTTCTTGTAAGGGAAGCAAAAGCCTGAGCAAAAACTGAGCAAGCTTTAAACTTGGAAGCGTTATTTATGAGGAAACCCTATGGAAAGTTAACCAGGGGATTCAGCTATGGGAAAATGGCATTGATTTAATAAGAAAAAGCTTTTTTTGATAAATAAAAGTAAAGGGATATGGGGCATGGGAACACAGAAGCAGTAAAGAAAAACAAGGGAAGCATTAACAAGATATTTTTAACGGTGAGGCCAATGAGCCAATGGGATAGCTGGCCAAGGGATGTGGTAAATCCAATATAATTTGGCGCCTTTACATCAAGCCTGGATGTCTTTCTAAAGGACTTTTAGTACCTAAGCCATAGGCTATAAGGCTACATGTAAAAGCTGCTGAATTGTTTCTGAGTGAGGGATGGAGCACCCTACACCCTGCTGGGCTTGGCACTGATTCGTTTGTTTATGGGCAGTGTTGGTGACTCTTAGAAATGGGTGAGCTGGACGTGCCTTGTCTAACATCCCTGTCCCACACCGCATCCGTTCAAGGGGGTGCTTGAGCTGGCTCTGCCAAAAAGAACCACCTCTCTTGAATTCAGTAGTACATTTTCAGCTGCAATCAAATCATTAATTACAAGCAGAAGTTTCATGGACTTCTTTTGTTGTTTTCCCATGGAAAGGAAGAAAAGCTTCAGTGGTCTTTTTCCCCTCATCTAAGCCTTGGTAGCTATTCTTCCTTTAATTTAAGCACGGCTTATATCAGTTGAAGTTATACTTGTGCTTACTTGACTTGACTTGAACAGGACTAATCCTGCTTAAAACCGAACTAAGAATATCTACACAGTTTAATGAAATGGATTAAAATTTTACTTCATATTAAACATTAACTTTTCTTGTTCAGACAAGCTCTGTGAGGCTGGAGCAATGGTATTAATTTGCCTTCAACAGCACTAAAATTTCTTTGAGAATAAGCAAATTATGCACTTGTGCAGCAGACAGGTCCTTTTGAAATGATGGTGCTCGTGGGAGATCTGGCTCCCCTCCTCCTTTGGATAAAAAAAGGGTTTCTTTTATTTTAGATTTTATTATATTTTCTATATTTTATTTCTGAGTTCCTTATTAAAACAGCACAGTTCTTCCTGTTCCATTCCTTATGTTTCTCCAGGGGAAAAATCAGCCTAGCATGAATTAAACGCTCCTTTAGTTAATTTATATCTCAGGCTGACCTTAGCTAGCACGCACTCGCACCACACACCTGGAAATGGAGATGTCAAAGCGTGGCTGGAAAGCCAAGTTTTCACACTAGTTTCTGTACAAACTAAGTGATGGCTTTGCTCCTTTTTGGTCATTTTTCGGATGGGAAAAAGAAGTCCCATTATTTCAAGCTTTGCTATAATTTGAATCACTTCAAGGATTTCTGGAGCAGGCTGAATTCCACACAGCTCCCATTTCTGCCATCTGTAGATGCGTGTGTACACACATATTTTGGTGTTTTGGTGGTTCTTTGCCTCAACTTTCTGCTGACACATGGAAACACTAAAAGGTGTTTTACTTAAAGAATAGCCCATTGTTCCTGCTGGTTATGAACCCTGAGCGCGAACTGAGATCAAACCCTGTAGAGTTCATGCCTTCAAACACTGCAGATGCTGATGTCTTTGCCACCAGCAGTGAATAAGCTGTCAGCCTCACACTTCACGTGTCCCAAAACACAGGAGAGTCATCTGATGATAGATAAAACAGCAAAAAACAAAGACCCGAGACGGTTATTTTCTGGATTAAAGACAAAAAGTAAATGCTACACAAGGCTGTGTCACCATATATTCAAAGCAGCGTTGCCTGCGAGCTACAGCCGCGGTAGCAGTTGGCGGCTCTAGAGCAAGGCAGGAACTGGCAGAACGAGACTTTCTAAGGAAACCAGGAGAGTTCCCGGTGACTTCGTTCCCTTCTAGCTACAGATAGGATGGGGCGGGGACTCATCACAACCAGTCTGATCACTACTACCCAAACACATACATAGGTGTAGTCTGTGCCCCGAGGAAATTATAACTCAAGACAAGCTAACGCAGGCACTCCCGCGCTGGCTGGTGCCAGTGGGGGTGGCGTGCAAAGGTGATAATTGAAAGTTGTTGGGGTTTGGGGTTTGTTTGTGTGTTCTTTCACACCCCCCTCCCCTCCACTGAGTCAACAGGAGGTTGTTTTCTGCCTTCTGCTTCCTTCTGTGAAGGTGGCAGCTTCTGTTTAACCTTGATGGAGGTTGGTAAGACAAGCAGTTGGCCATTGGGGTTGTGCCAACTTGTGACCATCTCTTGGCACCCAGGGAACAAGGGTGGGAAAGTCTGGAGGAGACGGGCAGTAGCTCGTGTTTGTGGGTAGATATATGGACCATGTTTACAGAAGCCAGGAGGCAAGTGATTCACTTCATTCATAAAACCTGAACCTCTGATCTGGTCTCTAGAAGTAAACACAGGGTAGGAATCACTTGCCTTTTGGGAGGAGAACAGTGGATGAAGGCAGAGGGTGTGTCAAGAGAAAGGGGAGGAATGCAGCTGACATGGGGTGATGGCTCCAACGATGGCTGTGCTGCACCCCAACCATGGACATGGCCTTGACATCAGCCTTCTGGTGCTGCAGGACCTCAGCCCAAGATGTCCTCTGGCTCCAGGACTGAATGCTAGCTATCTTTACAGCCAGCTGGATGAAAACTGTGGACACCAAAAACAAGGCAGGCTTGGAGCATGAGAAAAACAGGTCTCTGCTTGCAGGATGAATCTCCTCCCTCCCCCTCCCTTGATTGAGACCTTCATATCCAAAACTCATTGAGCAGAAGTACAACAGCTCCAGCCTCTGAAGGCTGCCAAGCATTCTTGCTGAGTGAAGCTGTTTAGGTACACCGAAACACTGCCGAACCTGGGGCTTGCGTAAACCTTTCTTACCTTGGAACAAAAGACCTGCTCCCATGGCAGTCAGGTGCACACACGAATCCCTGCCTGTGAAAACACGCTGAACCGGTCTCTGTGCAAAAAAAGACGGGTTTGACCAGAACATCCCCTTGTACAGAAAGGATCTGCCAGCCAGGCCTGAGCATCAAAGGCAGACGGGTGCTCCACAGCCTCCGATTAGCATCGCATGAGCAGAGCCCAGAGTTTGCAGCACTGAAGGCCACAACCAACATCCAGCAACCAGCAACAAGCTTTGTTTGCATCTGAGTTTGTTCATCCATCTCCTTCTCTGGGATAGCTGCAGAGAGCTGCAGCATGCAGGGCAGCATGTAAACCTCCAGCCCCGAAGTCTCCCGGCCCTGCAGCATCCCTGCTGATGTACGTTTGTGTGAAGAACCAAACATCACAGCGGTGCAAGGTGCAAGCTTCAGCTGCATACACAGACAATGCTCAGGCACCACCTGCAGAAGTGGTTGCTTGGTATCCTGGTGCTCGTATGGGTTCCGGTTTGGTTTCTTTTCCATTCCACCTATTTCTCTTTCACTTATTTCCTGCCCCGCAGGAAGTGATGGCAATAGTCACAGTTACCATGCTCACAGCTTGTGGACCTCTGCTCTTTGGCTTTCACTTCTCCATGAAGCTTCATTGAAAGGATCATTTAATATCAGTGCTCATTCTTCCTGCAGCACCAAAACATGTACTCTGTGCTTGGCTAACACAGAAAGAGACCTCTATGGACCATGCCACCACATATTGCCTTCTTCCATCCATGCCTCGAGAAATAATCATTCCCCTTCATTTCCTAAGCAATCATCAGGTGTAAGCCCTGGCAAAGCTGCAGCCCCTGGGCACAGGCTGCCGTGCGAAGCTATCCTTACCCTCCCAGCATGAGCATACGGATGAGACCGAACAGCACCGGGGCAGCAGACGGGAAACAGAGGAGGAAACACCATTGCTCAGCCAGAAATAGGACTTGGCACTGGCGATACACAGCCCCACACTGTAATGGTTCTTTAGATCTATCTTCTACAGATTTATCCATGGCCTTTTCTCCCTCTCCCCAACCTGACCCACACATCCTGAGTGAGGTCCTCGCAGCCACTGGCTGTGCCCTGGCTCTTATCGCCTCCTGTATAATTCCCCCTCTGACACTTCTCCAAGGCCTCCTCTTTCACCCAGACATCTGTATTCCTGTTTTCTTCCAAGTAGCTGGGGGTTAAGGTGCAAGCAAACATTTTTCTCAACCCAGCACTTGCTGCATCCAAGCCAGCCTCACACGTGAAGGGGTCCATGAGGCCGAGTTCCTGCCAGGCAGGGTTTCCTCCTCCCACCCAGCTTACATAGACCTGGACAGCGTATTTTGAAGATAATCATAGAATCATAGAATTGAATCATAGAATCAACTTGGGTGGAAAACACTTTTAAGCTCATCCAGTCCAACCATTCCCCCAGCACTGACAAGGCCACCACTGACCCATGTCGCTAAGGGCCTCGTCTACATGGTTTGTGAACACTTCCAGGGATGGTGACTCCAGCACTGCCCTGGGCAGCCTGTTCCAATGCCTGAGCACCCTTTGGGGAAGGAATCATTCCTAACATCCGATCTAAACCTCCCCTGGTGCAGCCTGAGGCTGTTTCCTCTTGTCCCATTACTTGTTCCTAGGGAGCAGAGACCAGTCCTCTCCTGGATCCATCTCCTTTCAGGTAGCTGTAGAGAGCGATAAGGTCCCCCCTGGGCCTTCTCTTCTCCAGATTAAACAGGGGATTAAGAGTCTGTCCCCACAGCCATTGCCCTGAAGCGAAAGCCTCACCTCTGTACCACACTCAATCCCCAAACACTTCCAAATCACATGCAGCATCATGAAAAATCCGTTTGCGTTTAGGACAGGTGCAGGTCTACAAAGTTCTTCCACGTGTAATAAAACATTGCTGGTAATTAGCATCATAATAACAAGTGTGAGCTGAGTTCTGCTTCCTTCATTTCCACCTGCTATTTATTTGCAGTTTGATGTGGTATTCGCTTCCTGTCATGCATTCTTGCAAATTACTTCTGTGCCACGTTATCTCGCCGATGTGGTTCATCCAAGGAGTGGCCGAAACGCAGCTCTGACCATGTGTCACCACCGAGAAGTCGCTTTTCGTCTGTAGGAGGAAGAAAGAAATGACTTAAAAAAGTAAAGGCTGCCTCATAACTGTGTGCTGTGCACATGTGTGGATCTCAGCACATGTTGTGGGCTTCTTTTATATCCCCTCTTTTCCCCCTTCCACCCACATCTTTGCAAACCAGCAAGCTGCGAGTTTTCTGTTCAGCTGCAAAGTGCCTGTTTTTCATGGAAGAAGTGTTTGTGCAGGGAACAGTTGTCAGTTCTGTATGGCAGGGGCTGTCCAGGACACCCGGCAGCTGGGCTGCGGCTCTTCAGATCCTATTTTATTTCAATACTATTTCTTGAAAGCTTATAATATTGCTAATGAAAAAGAGATGCCCTCAATAGAAAGGGATTTGCTCAAAGACTGGGCATAGCCAAGAGCAGTCCAATGCAAAGCCATAAATGTTCCCATCCCATCCTCTCCAGCGGGGAGGGGGTGGGACCTTTCTGTATAACCACCAAAAGTGGCATTGGGTTTTTTACCCAGACACCCTCATAGAATTCACAGAATGGGTTGGAAGGGACCTCAAAGCTCACCCAGTCCCAACCCCTGCCACAGACAGGGACACCTTCCACTAGAGCAGGTTGCTCCAAGCCCTGTCCAACCTGGCCTTGAACACTGCCAGGGATGGGGCAGCCACAGCTTCTCTGGGCACCCTGTGCCAGCGCCTCAGCTCCCTCACAGGGAACAACTTCTGCCTAAGAGCTCATCTCAATCTCCCCTCTGGCAGGTTAAAGCCATTCCCCTTGTCCTGTCCCTGCAGGCCCTTGTCCAAAGCCCCTCTCCAGGTTTCTTGTAGCCCCTTTAGGCACTGGGAGCTGCTGTAAGGTCTCCCCTTAAGGAGCCTTCACTTCTCCAGGCTGAACAAGCCCAGCTCTCTCAGCCTGTCATGTATCATCAAGTCCCAAAGGGTCACCCCCAATCATCCTACTGGGGAAGGTCAAACCAAAGGCAGAACACAACTCCCACCGGGATGTTTAGTTGTGTTATGAGCTTTTATTTAAAAAGCACATTTATACAGCAATAATTTCGCAGATACAAACTTCAATTTTGTATTCTACAAAAGTCTTTGAATATTCTTCTCTTTACAAAATGGAACATTACAAAAATACAGACAATATGAATTTTTTTTATACAAATGTCTCTAATTGTAGTTATTTTCATTAAAATATTACTACCACAGAACTACAATATTTTAGTCGACTATAAAAAAATTAATTCAAATGCTTTTTTAAGCAGCAAAATGTAAATAACACAGGTCAGGACACAGTTTATAGTCATAGTGGATATATCTAAAATTGTTTCAGAAATAATATTTTACATAGTTAATTTTTAAGGTTTTATACATTATTTATATAATATTTATATATAAAAAAAATCATAGCTTGCTATAGTTGAAATGATAGGACGGATTCTGTAAGAAGGATGTGCAAATGGCCGTTCTGCATGCTTTGCGGGATCCCTTTGCAAACATGCTTTGTGAAAGGGCTGCAAACCAAGAACCTGTGGCTTCTGGGCAAGAAAAATAAAACACCAAAATTGGGAAAAAGAAAAAGGAATCACACTCCATATAGGCATGACTGATTCACCACCGGTGTCACCGAGCGCAGCACAGGACCTGGTGCCTGCCGTGGCGCATGCCAGGGTGCCCAAGGAAGGAGGAGGAGGAAGAGAAGGGAGGGATGCACAAACCAACTGACACCCAGGCTGGGACGTGCCGCCCAGCAGCCCGTCCCAAAACTGCAGAATCAAAGTTACCCCAGGACTCAGCCCCGAGGTTGTAGTGCGAATGCATCTTCAGCAGAGCCGCCGCTACCCACTTGCCAGCTCCTGTGGGCACACAAAATCTGCTGGGATTTGAGGGAGGGATGACTGGGGATGCTCTTTTCATGAAGGGCCATTTGTGGGTGCTGCACATGCCTGAGGGATCAGGCAGGATGAGCCCTCATGAGTAAGTAGAGAGGAAGAAATGTGGCTTCTCTACACGGAATTATTCAGTCTCACTGCATGTCTCAGAACTGCTCGTTAAATGTAGTATGAACAGAGACCCTTCGGAGATCTTGGACTGGGCAAGCTTCTTCTAAACTAAGTCACAGTATGGAATAGAGGAGGCAAAAATAAACTAGTATCAAAAGAAGAGAAAAAGAAGCAACTCTTACAAACTAATCCCAGATCTTTACTCAGTGCTGTTTTGCGCATGTAGTGCTACACCATTTACTTGTGAGCTGTTCTTTCTCTCGCAGGCATTGGAAATCTTCATAGTAAAAAAAAAACCAAACCCCTAAGATGGCCAGCTTTCCAAAAATCCCTTAGCGTTCATTCGGCTATGAACAATTTGGCGTTCACTACAACATGAACACTCAAACCAATTGCACATCCAGAACTCCGGCACCTCTCTTTGTTCAGCTTTTGTGGTTTGTGTGTTTTTATTCCTTTCTCATTGTCGCTTGGACTTAGTTGACCACCAACCCCTTTCAATCCAAATGTCACAAGTTGTGAAGACCACAGAGTAAGACTTTACTGGTCGGGCAAGAAAGTCTCTCCCTACATTCTACTGTCTGATGAGATTTGAGAGCAGCAGGTAGTTGCTGTCAGCAGTCTTTTTTTTTTTTGAAAAAAAAAAAAAAAAAGAAAAAAAAAAGAAAAAAAAAGTTAAACCAAAATACAACACCCATCCAATTTCTCAAAGGTCTACACCATGTTGTGATGGTTATTCCGCTCAATGATGTCCACAGGTGAAAGGATCTCCTTCCGGATGGGGGGTGGAGGCAGGCAAGTCTTTGTCTTGGGCTTGAAGAGATCTGAGACGTAAAAGACCTACAGGGATAAAAGGAAAAGGCAAATTTAGCCACACTGGGGGGATACTTTCTTCATAAATTTGGTGTACAGAAGATATTCATATCTTTAAGCTACAAAACCAGCACTACTGGTGCTATTGAATGCCTGTCCATAACACTGATAGCAGTGAAATCCCAGCACCTGCTACCACCATAATAAGGAAGAAGACTCAGACCTCACGAAACACAGCCTAAAACCATTACAGTACAATTATATTTCGCATTGTGTAATCACCGAGTGAAATGCCCAAACCTCTGGCCAAATGGGTTGAAAAGCCAGGAAACAGATACACGGCCCCACACTCCAATAAAATAACAAAGGTCTCCAAAGGGCTGGCCTGACTCATTGGTGAGTGGCTGTAGGGATGGAGTAGTCAAAAAACAATTCATTCAGCCAGGAATCAGGTAGGTAATTAAAAGCTTTCAAATCAAAGCTGTGTGAAAAGTTATCAGCAGTGAGTCAATGGTGAGTGATGCTCTCCTCATGCCCCACCAAGGTACCAGTATAGAGCCAGGGTCTGGTCCTGAGACTAAAACCTAAGAAAAGGAGGAACTATTCCTGACTAGTTCTTCCTAAATATCCCATGATGTAACCCCTCACCCAGATGTGAAAAAGTCAGTGCTTGGCAATTTGGGAGGTAGCAACACAATAAGAAACAAAATGCTGGGAGGAAACTTCCACATCCTCCCTTGGCAGCCACTGCACAAAGCTTATCAGCCCTCCAGGACCGGGACACTTTCTCCCTTGCCAAAATTCAGCCCTGCATCAGAAGGGAAAAGAGTCAGACAGCATGGATCCTCTGGATGGAGCAAGAAGTGGTGAGGAGTCATCATTTCATTAGCTGGCACTACAGCCCCAGACTTTGGTCCTCCTGCTGACTGCCAGCCCAAATTTCCCAGCTCATGTCAGCCATCCTCTAGCACCAATAACCTGGACCAAACTGTGGGTTTGCTGAGCCGAAGGCCCAGGAGGAGCAGCACATGGTTGTATGAATTAGCAGCACATTTGAGTTTTCTCCCACAATACTTGAATACAAGACAAATCAGGGAAAAAATACCCGAAAAACAAGTCCATGGCGCTCAAAAGGAATAACATCATATGAGTGCACCCAGGCTGAATAATACAGCAAAGGAGGAGAAAAGGTTTTCCCCATCTGCATCTCCACATTTTCTAAATGCCTGCAGCCCAACTCAGCAGGTCAAATCATCCTTGGAAACAACTTTTGCAAGTCCCTATCAGCACAGGCAGATAAGGAGCTGAGCAGAACATAGCGAACCTGCTGCAAGTGGCAATTTACTCCTACAATTATAACCGGGGATGCAGGAAGCTGAGCTGTTGTTGCTTGGCTTTTATTGCTTCATGGAAAAGCAGGGAATGAGCTGACATATAAACCAGCTCTTTTTTTTCCATGTATATGCTGGTGTCTGGCTGCCTAGTGGTATAACAGAGCCACTGAAGTTGTTTACAGAGCATCCAAGTGGCAGCATCGGTACCTTTGTTTAAGTAACAGGATTCAACTGATCCCACCAAAGATCACAAGTTGGAGTCTGGCCTCTTGCTGCAGCATTGCAGTGTAAAAGCACCTTGAATTGCTCTGGCAATGATTTTCTTTTGGTTGTTAATGACTGTAAAACCCCTGCTCGGCCCACTCGGCACATTTCTGATGCCATCTCACTCGCTTGTCCACCTCAGAGAGCTGGATTCAATCAAAAAGATGTCCAATTTCTGCCCCAAGATAGCCATGACAAATCAATTCATGGGAGAAGACTGTGGAGTGCAAGAAGCATATGGAGGTTACACTAAGTCTGGTCCTTATTTTGGACAGGAATGAGTTATGGTGGAGTGTCATCCTCCATAGTTTAGCTTTTACTGTGCTGCTCACTGCTTTTCAGGGTTTAATGCAGAGGCTGCGTAAGAGTTTTCATTTCTCTTTAAACTCTATTTCACTTTAACATGGCTGGAGGTTATATAAACACTTATAGGAATCATGAAACGTGATCTTTGGGGGTTAAACAGTGTGTTAAATCCTCCTAATGCTTGAACTGTTTAACACAAAAAAGGACTAATAAACGTGCAGTTTTTCACTTGGATTAGCTCCATTTCCTGTAGAAGGTGCTCTCCACCCATAAAGAAAACTTGACAGCAGAACACTGAGTGTGTATTGTACAAAGTAAGCCAATACCTTATATTGCCACTTAACAATTCCTATTCCTTTTCATTATATTTCTTCAATATTTAATCAAATACAAAGAGGTTAAACCAACTCTAAGCTAACCAGAGTAACACCAGGAGCAAGTCCTTCCAACATCTCCCCTCTTCTCTCTCACCAGACAAGACAAACTACACAACACATAGCAGGCTGCCTACAACGTGCATAAAGACTATTTCCATTTAATAAATCCTCATCGTATTTCACCCTGGATCATGGTCCAAATGTTTCATCAGCTGGAAGTGCTTGACACTAATGTCTTCTGCTTGTTATTTCAGGCACTGAAGGACAAATGTGTCTGCTGCAGCACAACCTGGATTTAAGCTCTGTCAGCCCTTGGAGATGAAACTTCCAGTTGGTTCCTGCTGGAAATTGCACCTTGAAAACTATTTTAATGCCCTTGACTATCAGAGTGGGCACTTGAAGACTTTGCTGGGGGAAGGTGTATCTGGGAGCGCACATGGCGAGTTGGAAGTGATGAGTTTCCAGGTACCTCCCTCTGCTTTAGAGCATCCCATGCACAAGAGCTGGATTCCAGAGGTGAGCAACAACCCCTAGGATATTGCAGCAAAAAGCTGCTAAACTATGTATTCAGTGCAAACTCCAGGGAGTCTTGGGGTGACTCTTCTTTTCCCTTGCTGCAATCTCCCAAAAGGAAAGAAAGCCTGCTGGTACCTCATACCAGCAAAGAACTTCTTACTAATAGTTCTTTGCAAGCTGATGAAATGGGATAAGTGTTGGGTTTAAACCCTGCTCTGAGTCCTAAACTGCTGCCTGAGAAGTCCCCAGCCACCAAGCCATGCCTGCAAAGGGTCTGGATACCACAGCCAGCTGGGAAGAGAAGCACGGGATGCCCCAGGCTTGCAGGCAAACCTGAGCCTGCCTGTGAAACTCAGGCAGCTGCTTCCTATGTCAGTTTACCTCAACACAGGAAAACAGCTTAATGCTGCCACAGCCTTCCCCTTCCCAGCACAGCTCCCAGCTGCTGGAGGGCCAGGAGAGGACAGCCAGACCTGCCGCTTGGCCAGGAAGCATCCGGACACCCGTCCGGAGCATCCGGAGAGCTATTGTCTTTCTGAAACCGCTGCTGGGATCCAGGGATGGATGGCCTGATCCCTATTCCTCTTATATACTGCCATTATCCCACCTCTCAAGAAGAAAGGCACGTGGAGAGGCAAATACCCCCTGCCTTGTGATGTGCATTTGGTCTCAACAAACCACATGATACAAATGGCAGCATCTGGACCGAGACAAGCTGCTTCATTGTTTCCCATGTGGCCCAGGGTCTTTTCTCCCAGGACTGCCAGCTGACTGCTGGGATAGGAAAATATTACCAGGATTTGGAGAAGCACCCTGACAATATTGGAATGAAAGACACAACCTGTACCATGCATTAGAGCAGCAGCAGCATGCATCTGTGCACAGGCGCTTCTCTAGTTCCTCCCTGTGAATCTGCCAGCCCCACACGGGATATCAGCATCAGGCTAAACCCAACAGCTACTCCTCAGAGAGTTAATAATACTTCATAAAAACTTCCCGACAATGGCATTTTTGTTTTAGCTTTGGAATATTATCAATGAGTGGGAAGTACATAAATAACCTATTTTTCTCCTTGCATACTATAACATTAACAAACTTAATTCCTTGCTTCCAAGGCTGCTTTACTTTTATATCAGTCAATAAAAAAAAGAGGAAAAAAGGAAAACCCAAAACCCAAACAAGCAAGTGGTGTGCTGTTCAAATCCTGCTTTCAGGAATTCGGACAGACAAAGGAACAACCATAACCCCCAGCTCCTTTGTTTCTATGCGAGCCAGCCACCTGACCCGGTGCCCCCTTGCCCTGCCAACTTTAAGCATCCACATGTGTCACTTTGAGTTACAGGGCTGCGCAATCAGGCCACTCTTTGGAAAGCAAATTGCATGAGAACAAGCCTGGCAGCTGAAGACACTTGGGCACGGCTCTTGTTCACTGTGTTCTCACGAGCCCTTTTGCTGTGTTAAAAACCCACCACCAAAAGACAGCAGGCAGCCTCCCCTCGCTGGGCAGACACCAGCTCCCGCTCCCAGGGGGTGGCTTTCAGCTAAATTGTGCAAGGAAGAGCCATAATCCCAACCAACCCAGACTTCCCGCTTGGGTCCTGGTGGAAAGCCTTGCAAATGAGCCAGTGCTCATTACCAAGAGCAGCTGGAGGAGCAAATGCTGTTGGGATGAAAGGGAAATACCCTCCCTTGTCTGAATGTCTTTTATTACCCTGAGCTGTCTGGGTGAAGGGGCTCAAGGCTGATGGGGAAAAACCCTAAATGTGGTATTTTTTGCTGACTATGCAGTTTGTTTGAGGAGGGAGAAGAGAAATTGCTTCACCCTTCCAGCACAACAGTGGTGTTTGCTCATGGGGAGGTGAAATGCTGGTGGGTGCACCCTCCTTTGCTAGGTCTCCATTGGAACACCTGCCATCGTGCCGGTAGGATGCTCTGCTCTTGAGCCGTGTTCCATCTGCAGATGAGATTTACACATGCTGTCACATGAGGATAACACCAGACCAAGCTCCTGGAGTACACTGCCTCCTGCCACATCCTGCCTGTAACTGTTGCGTAGGGGAGATGCCTGCTATTCCCCTGGGACTCCCACCAGCATCCCCACTGCTGTTCCATGCAGGGTTGGCCATACTCACCACGCAGTAAGCCACCAGGGCTCCCTGTGCAAAGCCTGCCAGCACGTCGGTGGGGTGATGCTTGTGGTCTGACACGCGGGACAGGCCGGTGTAAAACGCCATCATGATGAGGGTGAACTGGAGGAGGGGACGGAGCAGGCGGGCTCCCTTCCATGTGAATCTGGCCTGCAGATAAAACTGTGGGGAACAGAGGGAAACAGAAAGGTTGTGTTAATTTGAGGGCAGCAAAGAAGCCATGCCCTAAATGTGCACACATGGCAGCAAGCACTCTGGGGGGCTGGTCATGGGGCACCTGCACTTCTGTGGCTCAAAGGAGGAAGGAGTTATCAAAGAAGAGGGATGCTCTTTGCAAATGTGTGGCCCCCAACATGCAGAGGGGAGTAGAGCTGGAGGGGTTTTAACCCATGGAAGGGATGCAGACAGAGGTGGATGAGTATACCCCATCCTTAGTGAGCCCAGGTCAAGGGCTTGGGAACCCCTGCATTCCAGCTCACGCCACAGCCCCACTTCAGCCTCCGCGTGACATCCCATCGGGCCAAGTAAGGAAATTCCTCCCTATGGCTATTTAGTGTTAAACAGAAGCAAGGACCCAAATTTGAGACAAGCAGAACCCACAGCACCTCTCAGATGAAAAACTGGAATCAGTGCAGCCAGTGACACCTCCAGAGCTAGCCCCAAGGATTTTCAGATGCAGCCACAACCTCTGACAACATGCAAAATACAATCCTCTAACGTTGCCATAATGTTTCCCATCCTGAGCCCTGGGGTTTGTATGGATGTAGGGAGCAGCCACCACACCGCACAGCACGGGAAGTCATTCCTATCCAGCGAGGGAAAAGCAAGTTCCTGGCTCAACCCAAAAAGATGAAGCTGACATGACCTCAGTTGGACATTGTCCCTTTGCCGTGACTATCTCAGGCCCATTTCCATTTCAACCAGTGGGCACGGCTGGTTCCTGTGGGAACCAGGAAGCTGGGCGGGAAGAGAGGACAGGAAAAAGGCAACCCACTGCCCGCAGATGAGCGGGGAGGAAGGCAGCGGGAAGGGAGGGGACGGGACGCTGCATCAGCCTTCATGCTTGCAGAGCAGACAGGCATTTGATGGCTCCAGGAGTGTAAAAGTGCCTGGAATATGCTGCTCGGCTCCTGCAGCTCAGACCTACTGCCCGTGGGCTCATCCGCAGCATGTACGTTCTGCCTGCTCCTAGACAAAGCACTGGAAGTCAGACCCAGTATGCCTTATGGGACTCTGCAACATCAGAGGGCTAGAAAGGGGTTTAATACCCATTTATGATCCCTTTTACACACCCAGAGCAGTTCACACTGTGTTGATATAAAAGGAAATGAAGCTCTTGTTGGGTTCCCACAAACAACTTAATGACACCATTTACCTATAAAAGAAGAATTAATTGGAAAGCTGATAAGGGGGAAGCATCATTTTGGCCAATTTAGTATATTTGGCTGTTGCCTAAATATTACATTTACCCCTCTTTGGAAAGAATGCAGGCTGGGCTCTCGAGAGGAAATGAAACATCATGTCATTTCAATAGAGCAGATGCTCCAAATTATCCAAATTGTTAGCCAATTAACATGGAAGAGAACAGTACCAAAACAGCTCAGTGCTGGCTAATGCACATTATGATTCTGGGAAATACATCTGCAAACCAGCCAGAGTCTGGGAACTGAGCCACGTCACCACGGTGCACACCTCACACCATGCAAACTTGCGTACACGATGCTATGGGATGAGTTACAGCTGTCTAGATCCCACAGCAAACCCATGCTGATGCAGGCCAGTGAATGGATCGCTGGTCTGGTTGTCTAGTTTGTGATAAAACCCCACCAGCAACGAGGAGATTCTTTCCTTCCAGGTAAAATGCTGCCATCACTGAGCTGGAAAGCTAGAGCTATCAAATAGCACAACCCCATCCTGCACAGGCACTTGCAGCGATTTAACAGCAAATACTTCATCCTGCAAGCAAATATCTCTGCGGTTCATTAGCAGGGAACTACGTTTCCAGTTTGCAATGCTTAGGCTGGCTGAATTTTCACTGCCATGGTATTTGTGCACCCAGTGATCTGCCACTGAGAATAAACTGTGCAGGGAAGGATACTCATGGGAAGTATTCAGGGAAGGTGGTGATAAGAGGGTGCTGGGAGCTCCGATGTCTTTAAATACAATTTCTCAGTCTAGAGACAATGTACCTTGAAAAAACTATTTGAGAAGAGCATTTTTAAAGCACACAAAAGACAGAAGTATATGCTTCCACTGCCATGGCTTAAAGGACTATTTTCTTGTTCAAGAGTCTCAGCCCAGCCCAGGTGACAGTGCAAAATTCAGGTTCCAGTATGTTGTTGCAGAGCAAAATTATCTCCAAGTATTAGATCTCATAAGACCATTACGCTCAGTTCTACCACAGAGACTTAAATCCTAATGTCATACTTTAGTCATAGAATCATAGAATCACCTTGGTTGGAAAAGACCTTTAAAATCATCAAGTCCAAGTGTTACTCCAGCACTGCCGAGGCCACCACTAAACCATGTCACTAAGAGTCTCGTCTACACGGTTTGTGAACTCTTCCAGGGACAGTGACTCCTGCACTTCCCTGGGCAGCCTGTTCCAATGCCTGACCACCTTTTCAGTGAAGACTTTTTTTCCTAATGGAAGTCTTGAGGCTCTGTCACATCAACCTCCTTAAGAAATATAACAATAATATATAATGTGACATTTGTCCCTTTTGCATAGCCTTGACATCCCCTCAAATCATTCCATTCCACAAGCTTGGCCTAAATAGTTCCTCTGCAGGTGAGGATGAGAAGTAGCAGTTAAAAACTAGCAATAAAAAGCAAACACCAAGTTTGAACACGCAGTAAAACAGACACTGCTGGAGCTGAAGTGATTGAAAACCAACCTTGTTTCTATATACTGACCCATTCCTTCCAAAGCACAGCACCAAATTGTGCCTACTGTACACACTTTAGCCGTGAAAAAGGAGTGCAAAGGCAGCGTGGCACCATGTGTGCTGTGCTGGGGGACATCCAAATGCCCAGCACCCAATTTGCACGCATACCTGTATATCCTGGAGGAGCAAAACCCACCGGAATAGATGCATCTTGGTCACCACACTGTCAGTGTAAGGACCTCGGCTGAGCTCCTTTCATTGCTCCAATCAAAGTCTTGGGAAAACTGCTGTTTAGTTCCCCATTCATAAGGAAAAGAGGATAACAGCACTTCTCATATTCTAAACACCAGGGTGCTGTGCCATAAATACTTTAGAGGCAAACCTTGGGGTGCTCTGAACTTTGCCTCTTTCATGCTGAGGGCAGAGAAACCTAGTTAATAAGAGAAGATCAGAAAGTAAAAGGGGAGCTCAGGGGCTAAAAAGATCAGAATTTCCCTAAGACAGGAGTTAGTGCTTTTACAAAGAAATGGGAAGTTCCTGGTAATTTATCCAAAAAAACCCACTTTTGGTTTTTCTGAAACCTGGGAGCAGATGTGAATTGCTGCCTGCTAAGGAATGCCAGATTTGGTTGGGAATGTGGGGCTGGATGGAGCCCTTCCTGGGAGGGGATGGAGAAGCAAGACCACAACCAGGGTTCTTTCCACCACAAACCATCACAGGGCAGCAAAACTCAGGAGGAGTATCAACAAGAGCAAGGGTGGATGAAATGAAATGGGATCACACAGAGCAGGAGTTATTTAGAGCTGCCATCCACAGTCTCCTGGCAGAGGCCAAGTTACCACAGAGCAGATTGCTTGAGGGACGTCACATTACTCTTCTTCTGCCAGGGGACTTCCACAGTGGTGGTGGGGAGAGCCCATGACCGCACACAACCCCTGAGTAAACCCTTTGAGTAGGAGCTGGCAGGGGACAAGGGCTAAAAACGTCACCTCCGACCTCCTGGGGCTTTCTGCCACCCAGAAATCCCATCCTCTTCACACTTTCCCCATCGCAAGGCTGAGCTCTACCAACCACATCCCTTAGTCACACCTTCTGGGAAAGAGCTGATCTTGTTTCTGACTGTCTGACCTGGTGTTACCTCCATCGCCAGCCCCATCTGCAAACAAAGTGGTACCCAAAGTGGTATGGAGCCAAAACCTCTCAGACCCAAACTCATCCTGATGTAACACAGTGCCCTGCCTGGGCAGTGCCAGCTGGAGGAAGGGAACAGAAGAATTCAGCTTTCAGCATCAAGCTGGCCAGAAGTCAAGGACAGGGGAAGGGCAAAGACCTCCCAGCCCCAAAGGCATGTGCTGGTTGCCTCTTCCTTGCCCTTGCTGATCCTCTAACCTCATTGGGAACATTCCCATCAGCTCAGAAACGCAGTTCACACCTTGGCCCTGGCCTCTGATGCAATTCCAGTTTATTCGCTCACTTAGGTCACCGCTAAACTTGACTCCAAGTCCACAACCACAACAGAGTTTCCTTCACATGGACACGTCATTGCTCAGCAGCACCAGAGTGCTGGGACCTTCACCCTTCAGTGAGAAGCCTCACACTTACCCTGATACGCAGACACAGTTTATATGTATTTATATGTAAAATCAGAGATGGAAGGATAATTTTACATATAAATTAGTACAGCACACTTAAACCTATTCTGAAGTCTTCAGTCTCAGCCACCAACGCGCATTAAATACACAAACATCCTTGTTTTACTCTCATTTTATCCAGAATCAGCCAATATTGCTGAGGAATATTTAGCGTTTCTGATATTAATTTAGCTCTTCTGCATCCTCTGTGTGGCTGGCTGTGATTTCAGGCAACCTCATGCTGCAAGAAAAATCAGCATTGTGGTCTCACATGCTCGAGGGGAGAAGAAAGCATCCCTTGCTCTCCACAAAGACTCCCAACATCCATTAAAACTAAACCGAGAGGTGCAAGGCAGGTCCAGAGGGCTGCATGAAATAAGCTGTTACATACCACCTCTTTCCTCAGCCTGCTATAAATACGTATTATGGGCTCACTCAGCCAAGGAGTAACAAAGCAAGGAAAATTAAGACAAAGAGGATTACCCAACTGTAATTTCCCCTTTTAAATGTTTCATACAAAGGCCTGATGTTAATTGAGTACTCTTGGTGACAAGAAGGCTGCGAGAAAGTTAGCCATGAAGTCCCAGCATTTAGAACTAAATCCCAGGGGATTTTACTGTGTTGCAAGTGCCTTTCCCCAGGACTTTTCCCCCAAAGCCCTCTGGGGCTTGGCCGTTAGCCACCTTTTCCTACTGGGAAAGGCCAAACTGCTTCTCCTTGATGGATACTGCAAGGCACTGCTGCTGTGCCAGGCAATGGGAAAGCCATGGTCACCCATTCACTGGCCACTAAATCCCTAGGCAAATCCAGCCCCATGGGATGCGTGGGAATCAGGTATCTTTTAATAGATCAACCTCAGCTTTCTGGCACCCATCTCCATCAGGTGAGGCAAACTTGAAAACATTATAATTCAGAATGGGCTCCAAGAATGAAGCCAGAGAACGCCAGGAAAGACGGGAAGTGACTTATCCTTGAAATATGAAGTATTGTTCAATAGGGAATGCACTCAGGACATGGCTGATCAGCTCAGCCTCTGCAGCACATGCTCAGCCCCACAGACATCCCCAATTCTGGAAAGACCGATTAAATCCATCTGCAGCAGGAGCTGGCACTGTGGACGCCACACTTCTTATCAGGCTTTCCAAACCCCGCTGGTTCTTTGAGCTGAGCAAGACAGCAGGGTTTATTCTGCATAAATCCCTTTGGGTTATCATAACCCCCTTTATTTTTTACATTACTTTTGGATATTATAGGTCTGTCCAATACGACAGATTTTCTGCCTCCCTTCTTCTATGAGATGACTTTGTTCAGGCTCTGGCAGTGGCCATGGAGCTGAAGTGATGGAAAGCAGGGTGCTGCTAGACAAGTGAGAAGCACAGAATCATTTTGGTTGGAAAAAGCTCTCGAGATCATTAGTTCCTTGCCCTCATATACACCACATCATGCTGTATTGTCTCAAGTTGCCTTTTTCCACCTTGAATTTATGACTGAACACTTGGCATAACTTTCCCCTGGTTTTTTAAGGCACAAAGCAACTGAACAGCTGGTCAGACAGAGCCTGCTACCAAACTTATCCCTTTCGGGACAAGGAAAGAAATCAAACCATTCATAAGGGACTGGGTGTCAAAACCTGTCTATGGTGAAGGATATATGGAGCAGCTTGTTGTACCAGATCAAGGGGGATAAGGGCAAAGACTGCTGAGCGCTGATAGCTCAAGTACTCCCATATGGGGACAGGGAAGAGCAGCCAAGAGAGATCAGAGGCAGTTTTCTGCTCCAAAGTGTTATGCAGGAGCTAAATGCCACTTCTGAAGCCTGCTGCAAAGTTATAAATAAAATCAGGCAGCAGGCATTGGTACAAAGCAGTGCTGGAAAATGAGCCATGAAGGTGGAAATGCAGGGAGGGGGGGAACGCTTGCCTAGGTGGGCACAGCACCTCGGGTTTGTCCTCTAACCTGAAGGATGCTGCAGATCATGCCATGTGCATAACGTAAAGCATCAAGCAAAGCATCAAGCTTGGCTTCCTAAAAGGCCTGGGAGCAGCACCTACTAAAAGAAAAAACCCTGGAAGGGCAACCTAAATCTTGCTGAATGGAGAGAAACCACCACTGACTTAAGGACTGGCAGTGCTCACTGTTTCTGGATGCCAAGATTGAGAGCATCTCCGGGCTGACTTATCTGAATCTGATCTCCTCAGAAATAAATAAATACCAGCGTGAGGGATGGTTTTCCAAACTCAGCTTGGAAGGTTTTGCAATGGCAGCAGCAGAGGGCTGAGCCTCCTGCAGAGCACCACCAGGGTGGCTCTGCATCCTAATGGCTGGGAGGAAACAGCCAGAATATTTGCTGGTGAAATTCAGAAGTTTTCCAAGAATTATATAAAATAAGAAGGAAAACAAGGAAAGAACACGCCATCCCCAACAGCCTGGAGAGCTTAGTCATTAAACTGCTCACAGGGAGGGGGGATCCAGGGCTCAAAAGGCAGGAGGGAGTAGTGGTCACTTATCTCTTCAGAGGGCGAAGGGATGTGGGGGAAGAATTGCTCAGAGATAAAAGCTCATGTTTAACGTTTTTATCAGTGCCATGCTGTTTCTTTGCTTTCTGATCTGAGCTTACAGGAGATGGGATGGGGCACAGATCTTGAATGGAATCCAAACCTTTTTTCCTCATTAAAAAAAAAAAAACCCCAAACCCCCTAAATAATTCATATATGTAAATATATGACCACATATATATCTATGACCATATACATAAACCCAAGCAGAGATCACTCTCCAGACCCTCCCAAACGCTGTGTGTGGGTCCAGCCCCTTGCAGTTTGCCTCCCGCAGCCCCGGCAGGAAGCACCTTGGCAGCCGCCCCAGCCCCAGCACAGGAAGGGTAGAGCCATTTCTCACTGACAAAGAAAAACAAGTCCCAGCCCTCGGGTCCGGATCCAGGCGGGCAGAGGCTGCTCCACCTGCTCCGCTGGCACATGTGGGAACCAGCCTTCACTCCCCAATGGCACATCTTTCCCCCCATCATTGCAACATGCTGGCGCACCCAACATCTTCCCCAGTGCAAACCACAACGTGGGGTGAGCAAAATTGCACAGATCGTCCACAGATTTAATAGGATTCGGATTTAATTGCAGCCTTGGCTACATCCCAAAGCTGCACACCACAGGAGTTTTCATCCCAAATCATACCACAGGGGCTGAGAGTGGATCTTTCCACCACTGGCTTGTTCAGGCTCTTTTTTTCCACTAATCCTTTATCTTTTGGGCTCATCGTGCTGTTATTGCTATGAAATGCAGGTGAGTGCCTTGGGAAAGGGGGAAAAGGATAAATCTCAATCTCAAGCAAGGCTGAGATTACTTACCACCAAATACAGCATGGTGTAGAGGGAGAAGGACGCGTGCCCGGAGAAGAAGGATTTCCTGCAAAACAAAGCAGGTGCTAAGAACCAGTCACTATAATCTTCACTATCAGAATTTGATACATAATATGGTGACTTGTCTGCTGCTACCAAGAGGGTGCCAAAGCAGAAAGACCCCCAACCCCCAACCTTTCAGGTTATAAAACCTCCGTTATCCGCCCTGCTCGTTCGTGAGGCAGAAAGGGAACGGATGGACAGGATGCTCGCATTGTTCGTCCCTTCCTGGTCTACTCGTGGGACAGTAGTTATTTCCAGGATAACCCGATAACTCATCGTCTCGCCTCAAATAACCAGGAAACCGTAAAGAAATAAGAAGTGAGCAATTACTGCTGTTAATCGTAGCATGCAAAGTGCGGGCCTGGAAATCCAAAAATGAGCATCTGATGGATTTGATAGAGAGCTCAAAGGGGACGTCCTGGCAGCCCTGCCTGTGTGGAGCCTCAACGGAAGAGAAGCCCTCTGCTCTGCCGCCGCATGGGACAGCTCAAGCTGCTCACCATGAGCTCAGCTCTGATGGTGCATTCCCACATTGAGTAACCACTCAGGGAAACAATAGTGTAGGAGTAAAGAGAAAGGAAAAGAAATATTGTTCAGCTGAGTCCCACAATTCCCAAGGGAAAGTGCCTGTCGCTGGTAAGTTACAGCCTTCACAGAAAGCAGAATTTGAATCATCTAATGCTGGCAGAGAAATCCCCACAAGATACTTAACATCAGACACTGTTTTGGTAGCAGCAACCCATCTCTTTGATGCGGTGGGCTCTCACCTGGCTTCCTGGACCTTGCTGTCGTTCCCCCTGCAGGTGTAGTTCTGGATGTAAACTCCCTTAGCACAGTTGATGGTGGAGAAATCCAAATCGCAAACTTCCAGGAAATGCGGCCGCAAGCGCCCAACGGACACTTTGGCAATGTCTGTGAAGGACTGGCTGATGGCACAGCCGAAAACAAAGCATCCCACCTGCTTGTAGAGTGCTGCCACGTAGGGGTTCTGGATGAAGGACCTTGATTTCTCCTTCAGGTAGTGGATGCGGTAGAGCTCTCCCGTTATAATCTGTGGGAGAAATGCAACAGAGAGGTTAGAGAGTAGCAAAAATGCTGGGCAAAACCAGTGATTGGTCGTAAATGCAGGGCTAGCATCTTGAACCAGGAATCTGCTTCTATAGTGAGGAAAGAGAGAGACCAGCATCTCTTCATCCTCCTTATGCTCCGCTTAGAGCATTATAGTGCTCTAAGTGCTGTTTATTGAATTTTTCAATAAACTAGAAAGAAAAAAAAAGCTAGATTTCAATTTAGCACATTGGCATATCTTTACAGATCTATACCAGCATAATAGAAAAAGCAATAACTCAATGTAAACCAGATAAAGAATCAGTGTGTGTTAGGGAAGGAGAGGCCAGATCACTACCCGCTTATCAAACTGATTGTAGAGGAAAACAAATGAACAATCTCCTTATCTTCCTCTCTGAAAACCACAAACAGAACAGGGTAAAGACTCGGAAAGCCCCAAACCTCTCCAGTTCTGGCCCAAAACTTGCCATCACCAGGCCCAATTCAAGGTGCTCAAACCTCCGTAAACATTAGCTATTTCTAGGCATTCTTGCCATTGCAGGGCAGCAAATTACATTTTTCTTAGGTCAGGGGTGCTGGGGTTTGACAATATCACCATAAATCACTGTCAGGGAGCAGAGGACCTGGCTTCTTGTAATTCCAACTCTGAAAAGGCAGGTTAATGAAAATCAGGCTGTGAAATGAAGTCCAAATGTCTCACCTCTCCCAAAGAGGAAAGGCTTAAATTGTTCTCCGTCACGTTACACACCTAAGTTTTGAGCTCCAGATTTACAGCTTTAGGATTTTATTCATTACTTTAAATGCTTTTATACCCGAGTAATAACTTGAGGCTTTTTTTACCCCCCTTATTTTTCAGCCACCCCTTGCCCCCGCCCCTCTCTAGTCACGAGGGCTACGATATGTAAAATTAACTGTCAGGAAAAATGCCTTCATGTTAATCCCTTTCTGGAGCAGCCAGCAATATTCCTCCTGGTGTGGCAGCCTGCCAGAGGCATGCAGGAGACAAGGCTCCCCTGCCTACCTATTTTAAAAGCTTGGCACAACCTTTGGAAAGTAATAAACTGGAAAATGTATAGCAATTAGACTAAGAGGAGATGAAGCTGTATCATTGTTTGAACTTAACTCGTACCCTGGCTTGAAAAAAAACAAAGGTTGACCTAAGGCAGCTGAAATCACAGCTAAGCAGGCTTTATCAAAGAGAGATACAACTATAATAAGAAGAAAATAAAGGCCAAGCTCAGCTTTCTGCTCCCATGTACAGAAATACTCTGGGTGGCTGCACCATCATTTGGTGTTTACATGTCACTGCTCTTTACGTCGTTTAGTCCTAGAAATCTGGTGGTGAACAAGAACTGTCTGGGGAGCTGCAGTGAACCAGCTCCAGTGTCATTTTAATCATAGAATGGTTTGGGTTGGAAGGGACCTTAAAGCTCATCCAGTTCCAAGCCCCCACCATGGGCAGGGACACCTTCCACTAGAGCAGCTTGCTCCAAGCCCCGTCTAACCTGGCCTTGAACACTTCAAGGGACATCCACAGTTTCTCTGGACAATCCATTCTATTGTCTCATTATCCTCATACTAAAGAATTTCTTCCTTATATCTAATCTAAATCTACCCTCATTCAGGTTAAAGCCATTTCCCCCTTGTCTTGTCACTACACGCCCTTGTGAAAATTTCTTCTCCAGCTTGTTGGCCTATTTAGATACTGAAAGCTGCTCTAAGGTCTCCCTGCTCCCTTCTCCAGGCTGAACAAGCCTCAGAGACTCCAAAGACCATGGTTTATCTCTATCTTGGACCACTTTCCAGCACAAGCTGGCAGCCAGAAATCTAGTCATGAGAACTGCAGAGGGAGATTATCCTTGGACGGACATTGAGGCTTCTGTGCAAGGGCATGGCCGCTGCCTGCAGCCTTGCAAAAGCCTAAATTCACAAGAAGGGAAGCTATGAGCCTCAAAACTCATGGCTTTTGCAGAGAGGAGACAAGACAGATTAAGGATGACACCTGATACTAGCAGATGTGCTGTTACCCCAGACTCACAAACAGCTCCACGTAAAACCCGAGGCTCTTGGCCTGGCAAGGCATGTGACCATTTTAAACAGGGACCAACAAAAGTCTGGGGATTAATATTTTTCTCTCACCGTTGGTGGTCTGGGTAATTGCACACATGTAGCAGATTGTAAATTGGAGACTTCATTCCCTTGCTAACACACTGCTGGGCAGCCATGAACCCTCCCCACTTAGTTAAAGCCATGGCTCAACCTTAATGAGAAGCTAAAAATTGGGTAAACTTGTTTTTTTGGCAAGGCTGTCCCAGATAAAGCAAGACAGTGAATAACTAATGCAGTGCAGATGTGCATGACCTGAACAGACATCCCAAAAAGAAAACAGGTCTTACAGATATTATGCTCTTCTTATGCCTTGCCCTGCTGCTGAGCCATCTGCATGGGATATATGCCATACCTACATGATGGGCACAGCTCCTAGGGGACTGTCACACTTGTTTAAGAAGCCAATATCAACCTTTTCTCTCTGTGAAGGCCTTTAGCAGATTTTGGTTGTTGTTCACATTTTATCACTATTATAAGGTATCACCAGCAATCCAATTAACCTGTAATTACTTTTAGAGCTTTTCTAATCACTTATGCCTCTGGTGTCATGTTCTCTGTGTCTAACCACATTGAAGTGTATCACCTTCAACTGTAAAACAACCAGATAATCTGGCTTTGTAACTTAGATTATCTAGGAAATGAGTTTTCTTAGGTGTTTTTCATAGACTTCCATAGTCTATCATGTGTGGGGGGGTCACAGGGCCTGGAGCAGAGCTATCCATATATGAGGCTCAGGAAGAGGAAAACGTCATCTTCCCCCAGCCATTCCAGGGACCATCAACACGCTCCTGTGCTCATCAAATTAACCATCTTTCAGCAAGAAGAGCAGTCAGGAGAGATGCAAGGGGCAAGAGCCTCTCCAGGGTCATCTGTGTGGAAATTTGCCTGAAGCCAGTAAATATACAGGTATTAAAACCAAACGCATACCCTCTCACATCCTGATTGAAGCAAAGGTCTTTGCCTCTGCTGTTTACTTAACGAGCACTTTGGGTGTCCTCAAGCCATTTAAAACATGACCTAGACCTTTTACCCCGGGCTAGACTACCCATGACGCCACGTAAAGCAAGGGTGTGAAATATTGGCTGCACCATCCAAAACGCCAGCTCCCTGGAAGTCCTCACAACCACAGTCCTGCCTTCCGAAAGCAAACGTTGTGAGTGAAAGGAGCAGAGTCAGTGCCTTGTGGATTTGGAAGGAATTCCTATTATGCTACAGTAATTCTGGTATCTGGGTTACATCTGAAAAAAGAGGTCAGGCTGACTTGAATTTTCCATGCACGCTGCCATAGCAAAGAAGTCTGTTGCTTCAATTCCTCATTAGCCATTTGTATCACTCAACAGCAAATAACCCAGCTCTTGAATTTACCTTATTAAGTTACATTTGTTGTGGGCACAGTGAAACCAGGGCAGAAACATCTAATTCTTTTGGGGATTTTCTTTCTCTTTTAATTGACCTGCTATTTCATGGTAGAAAGTTGATGGATCACATAGGCAGCTGATTATGTTTCCAGTTTCTGTTCCAACTCCTGTATTTGCCACTGCCTCATTACTGGATCAGAAGCACACTGCATGGAGCCGGTGTGCAGATAGCTCAGGCAGTAATGTGAAAATGAGAGGCTTTTTCATTTTGTTTTTATGGCTTTTCCACACTCGGGGGTAATTCACCTGCAGGGGAAAATTCTGTTGTGTTTATGGAATTGGGGGTCTGCCACCTTTTGGGCTTGTTTTGAGGAAGGAGAAGGCATAGGAACAAGGCAGGTTTGAGGATCTACCTTGCTAAGTGAGTATATGTGGTCAGGAAATGATGGAGATATTCACTGCATGAAGCAGCAAGGCTGAGGATGGGGTATTACCAAAGCAGGCACCATGCCATGCTGAAATACCTACTGCCTGTGACATTGCTCCTACAGGAAAGATGACAGCTAGGAGGGGAACAAGCGCTCCCGAGCTCTCCATCTCCACCCATCCCATCTGAAGAACCAAGAGTAAGGCAACATCCCTGGGAAAGCACCTTAGCGATGCTGACACCAAGTGAGAAGCAAAACATAGGTACTTTACATAGGGGAATTTCATCTTCAGCTGCAAGCGTTTAAGCTAAGAACCAAGAGACAGCTCTTGCCTTCTGCCCCAGCACCAGATACATGTTGGCACAGGGAGGCTCAGCTCCATGGGCCAAATTTTTGGCTGACATATAAAGCTCTCACTGTGCAATTGTTTCGTAGCACAGCTCTAGGAAAGCTGGCAGAAAAGAGAAACGAGGAGGCATTAGGAAGGTGGTGCATTAACTACTTTTTATAGTGAGAAGTGTGGGAATATGCTCCCCTTGGAAGGTTTTAATTGTCTTTTTAAAATGGTTGCAATATACAATCTGTTAAAAATCTAATACTAAGCTGTGAAACTTTTCCAGGCACCAGTTAGCTGAAAAGATGTATCCTTTTTTTTTAACCTTATAAAATAGGCAAATACCAAGAGTTATTTAAACAGGGACAAACCATGCCAAGTCCTTACTGACACTCAAGTCTTTTTGTTTCTACTCTGAACTCTTACTGGAGGGTGAAAAAGCTCACAGACTTGCCCAAACAGCTTTGGGCCTGTTTATAGGCTTCAAGAATAATCTCATTCCTCTTATTGCAAGCTCTCATTTGCAACTGTTTATTGCTCCATGCTTACACAGAAGCCAACCAATCACAGAGATGTGTACCTTGGGAGGCAGTGTGGACACACCAGCAAGACTGTGTTAAACCCCCATGCCAATGGTGCCATGGGCTAAGGAGATGACAAAAGCCATCAGAGATGCCCAAGGGATAGGAGAGGAGGTTTCAGAAGTGCTACTTACAGCGAGGATGGCGATGAGGATGCCCGCGGCACACAGCACTGCATCGTTGATAGTCTCCATTGACTTCAGCGGGTACCTGATGCTGTCATCATCGCAGTAGAAGCCCCGCTGGTAGGGCTGGATTGTGCTTGTTTCAATGATGAGGAAGGGCAACCCAGCTAGAAAGAAGGAGAGACAATAACCAAACTCATCAGCAATAGAGCCAAACGCAAGCAGCTTGCCAAAAAAAGAACCCAACTAGAAAACCCCTTGCAAGCCACACAGCACCATTCCTGATGGTCTTCCTTCCATATTGTTATCTTTCTAAAGGGAATAGCATTGAGATTTGTTTTTCCAAGTCGCTCTTGTGGGGAAAAAGCATCTCCTCTGTTATGGTTATCAGATGTCTGCGCTGCCTGGTTTCAGTTAAGCCTTGTGCATTGCAAATATTAACTTACAGGAATGGACCCCTAAAGCAATCCCTCTGCAAAAAGTCATGAAAATGAATCTGGCACTTTTCTCTGGGGAGGGCCTGACGCTCTGCTGAGTGCCCCATGGCAGGACAGCCCCAGAGCCGTGCAAACAAACCCTGGAAGATCAAGTATCAGCACAGCTTCCCCTACCTAGTCAGCCCAGCTACACTCCATCCCATTACATTTATGCCTTTGAAGCCTTCCTTGGCTCCCTCCTCTCTGTATTTACAAGGTATGTGTGTGTTTGTACCTACTAATGCCACAAGACTACACGCTTTGAGCGCCTGTGGGACACCCACTCTTGACACATCCATGCAAGGTGAAGCTGAGCACACACCCAATCAGCCCATCCAGAATAGATGCTGAACTCCCACCAGAGCCTGCTCACCTTCGACCACATTAAAATCACATAAAAACTGTATTTAAACAGTTTGTGAACCCTCTGTTCAGGAGACATCTGCCCAGCTCAGCTGGACCTTTGCACCATGCCTGGAGCAGATCTGCTCAAAACCATGGTGTGATAGGTTAGGACACACAGTATGGAGAGGACACCTCAAAACTGCTGTATGTCTGTATTCTTCTGAGCTTTTCAGAGAAATACAGTATTGCCTTAAACCTAGGAGAGCCCTGGGGTATTTTACAGCCATGATGATACCGTGGGCCGGGCACCCTCCTTTCCTTTGCCTCTGTTTCCCTATCCATCTTTGCTGTTATCCCATCACTAAGGGGAGCAATATGTCCTCACCAAAACAAGCCCCAGATTCTTCGAAACCCACGTTGAGAGTAAAGCACAAACCACAAGGCACAGGAAACCCTCCTCCCACTTGCAGAGCGAAACCCAGGTAAGGGGAAAACAAAGGCCCAGTGGTTCAAGCTGTCCTTGGGCCAAGACAACAGGTCTCACGCCCGGATGCTACAGAAAGCAGTAGGGAATATTTGTCGACCACTAACTTGCTTAAGTATCTGTGGGTTTGTTTATATAGGCAGAAGCCTAAGACATCAGAGGGATTTTCCCTTCTAAAACTAATAAAAATAAGTTAAAAATGAAATGCTGTTGGGTTTAACCTAAGCTTGTCCCCAGTACATTTGTAGTGGTCATGATCTGCTGGATGTTATCAGTGAGGGTACCATCCAGGTTGTTAACAAGTGTCATCAAAACAATGTTCCCAATCTCCAGGTGAACCACGCTCTGTATTGCACTTCATGCAATCCATTTTGGCTCCTTTTCCTATATGTTAATAGGTTTGCCTAATCCAGGATTATTCAAGGGTTTTCTTGGTCTGAAAACAGAAAGTCTACCTCATCTGTGACCAAGAACACACAGACCTGAAGACTCCCAGGTACACAAGAGAAGCCAGGACCACTGCTCAGGACCCCTTTCAGATCCTCTCTGAAAACTCTGGCAATGGGTTCATTCCAAGTGCTGGGCCCTGCGGTGCTTGGCAAGGCGGGATGGTTTCCACCACATGTGTGAACCAGCAAGGAAAGGTTTCAGAACCGCCTGCCTAGCCCAGATTTGGTAAATAAAAATCGGACATCTCGTGTGAATCCAGTTGATCTTCATTCCACTATTTAACCATTTTGATGCCTGGCCAGCTTGGCCTCAGAAAGTTCCTCTGATGCCAGCAATCCATATTAATAGGCTACTTAAAAAATCCTTAAGTTTCCCAACGAAAAATTGCAGAAGAGCTAAAGTCACTCGGTGTGATCCAATTTCACATGCACTTGAAGCAGCAGCGTAACAGTTGAACTCGGGGAGTAGACATGCCACGGTTACGTGGCTTATTGTTATTTCTCCAGTTCCTCTTGTTAATAGCTTTCACATGACAGGTCTGTAAAACACATGTTCCCACAGACAGTAAAATACATCTGAAAGCTAAAACTGCCTTAAAGGAAAAAAAAAGAAAAGAGACAATAGTGTTCCTATACATTATGTGAACCCAGGAATAATAAAGATTTGTTTTCCCTTCATTCATTGAACAGCATGGGGTAGTATTTCCACGTTTGAATTATATGTACACTTGCCACAGCTATAATAAGAGCATAACTGACCTATATGATACACGATTTCTTAAAGCGCACATAGGCATAGTTTAGAGAAATCCAATGGTTTTTGTTTTCTCTCCTACAAACTTGTGGTTTAGTGGGATATTGCCAATCAAGTCTTGATGTTTTTCCAGCAAAACAGTAACCTCAGATTCCCTTTTTCCTCTTTTCTTTTTTTTAAACATGAGAAACATTAACATACTCTCTATAACTAAACGGATATTACTTAGAAGACATAAGACACCTTTGATTTCAAGGGCTGGGCGAGAGGCTGCTATTTCAGCCATAATTACCCAAGGAAGAAAAGACCCCAGCCCACAGTAAATTGTGCTTAAGACGGCTCTTCTTCCACAATGATATTTCTTGGAAGATGGGTTCTCTAAGACTCTTGGTCACCACCCACATTTTTGTTGGCAAGGGGGTTCCAGTCTGTAGTGGTGCCAAAAGGCAGCCAGAGAATGAGTTTTGCAGAAAAACACTACAGAGGGAAGTCTGAAAGAAGACAGAAAATTAAATGCGGAGAGAGATGCCTTTAGGATCCCTCAGCAAAACACCACAGAGACATTATTCACACTAGGAGAGGTGCCAGAGGCAAAGTTATCCAGAAGTGGGGCTACAGCCCACACACCCTTGGAAATGGAAGACAAGCAGCATACCACGAAGATCATAGAATCACAGAATAGTCTGGGTTGGAAAGGACCTTAAGATCATCTCGTTCCAACCCCCCTGCCATGGGCAGTGACACCACACACTAAACCTCATCACTTCTTCTGCCCCAGTCTAACTCTCTGATTTGGTGTTTTAATAGGAAATTCTGATTACGTATTCTGCAGTGATCTGCATCTACAAATTCAACAGCTGGACCCCAAAAAGATGCTGAGATTTCAACCTCTACCATTCCCATCCCTACCCACAGTAGAAAACTACTAAGAACACAAGCAGTACATTTCAGTAAACAGTAACAAAAGGTGACTTGCATTGAAGTGAGTTATACACATGCATAGTAGGCAAAAAATAACAATGGTTTTGGGGATGGCTGCTCTTCCCCAGAAATGGTCCTATCTGGCTGTTCTCTCTATGGCTATGGCTCACCTATGTGTACAGACCTATTGCAAAAATCTCTAGTAACACTGTAGAAGGGCCTCACATCCTCCTTAATACTGGTATCTCCATGCTGAGAAATTCCACAGCAGCCTGTGGACCATACCCTAAGGCATGGAGGCAATGCCAGCGCACCCATATAAGACTGTGCAATGAGAGAAGTAGTTATCCCCATCCCACAGACAGAGGAAACAAAAGCACAGAACAACAAAGGGATTTGCTCCTTCCAATGCAAAAAAGGTAATTGGAGCTGAGATTACCTTCTGAATTGTAACATCCTTCACAAGATGAAGGAAAGGTCTTTGTCCTTATATAAAGGGTTTTTTTTTTTTTGCTTTAACAGCAAAACAAGGAAATCCCAACCACATGCTTTTATCCCACTATGCTGTAGGAGATCAAACAGGGCTCCAAACCATGAACATAATAGAAATCTCTTGGGGACTGATCCTGCCCCATCCAAATGGGCTCAGCCTTGCTCCGAGCAGCACAGAGCAGGTGTGGACACTAAAGAATTGTGTGAAGCACCACAGGATGCCATGGGGCTGGACATTGAAAAATGATGTTGCTTTTGTTGGGAGGAAGTCCAAGTGACTTGGTGACCTCTAACTGCTGGTGTCCTACATTAAGGTATTTCAGCGCAGGGTTTAAATTTATTTGTCTTTCCATTTAATAAAGCCAATCAAGTTTGGAAATCTAGAACCAATTTAAAAATATTCCTTCCTTTGGTGAGCACCTTTATTAAGAGGCAGTTAATAGGCAATAATCCTGGGAAGGCTGGCAGCATGAAAGCCAAAACCCCACCACCAAACCTAAACAAAAAGCCTTGCAAAACCCCTGCATACTCTCTGACCAGCTTGAAATGTGCATAAAATCAAAGGTAGAAGAAAAAAGGGCTCTGTGCTGGGTACAGCACTTTGAATCTCAGTCTTTGAAAAGTTAATGCTTGTGCAGATTTAATGGGGGGGGGGGGGGGGGGGGAAGGAAAATCAAGACGGGATAAGCTTTTGTTGGCCACCCAGCAGAAAAGCAGAGGGAGCAGGAGGGGAAGAGGCATTTCTGTAGTGACCCACCCATGCAGCTCATCTTCCCAGCCCAACCTTCACCTCTGCACTGAATTAAACACCATTTAGGGCTTTTTTTTTTTTTCCTCTTTTTTATGCTTAGTTTTGATGGAGGTTGGGTTTTTTTTACCTCCCCACTAAATCTTTCTTCTTTCAGCCCTGCAGGTCAGCAGGATGTTGCTGGCTATCTCAACAAAGCAATGGTAATTTCTCACAAGCACTCTGTAATGTGTTTGGCTGCCGGCATCCAGGCCCTGGGTGTGTTTTTAAGGTTTTGGTAGATTAGACATCCAGCTTAAAAAGTGAAAAAGATCATTAAATAATTTGGCAGGGCTGAGCTGGGGATATAATTCCTCATTCAAGACACACTTTGTAAATATTTGGGTACCTTCAAGAGATGGGCTTTCTATTTGAAGTCCTTAGTGGCTGATCTTAGGTACATACAAACCTAATTCAGTTTACAATCAGAGAATCATAGAATGGTTTGGGTTGGAAAGGACCTTAAGGTCATCCAGTTCCAACCACTATTTGTACATGTTTTAAAATGCATAAAAGTTAGATTAGCTTATGGGAGGCTTTTAATAGGGTTTTAGAAGTTGGCTTCCCCATATTCTAGAGAAGAATTGCAGCACTACAGACCAGCCCTGGCAGTGAACAACTCTCAAAGCCAGTTGACATTACATATATATATATACACACAGAGATACAATTTAATAACACAAAGAATAGAAGTATTGCCCCATTTCAATCATATCAGACCAATAACAATAGGGCCTGATTCTGCACCAGCATCAACAAAATGGGTGGCTGAAGGAGTCTGGTCAACCAAAAAATAATCTCAATAGGCCTGACCCACAGCCCAGTGGAAGCCAAAAGAAGGATCCCACTGTAGCCTGGATTGGGCCATTCTGTTGGGATACTTAAAGGTCTATGAAAGCATCAGCTATGTGCCTCCTTCCCAGTGTTTTTCACTGAATCTGGATACTCGAAGCCTATGTATTCGCAGGGACAGCGAGGTTAACATCAGGAATACATAGTACCATCAGCTCTTATTTTATTACCTTCATAATCTTAATTGTTCTTCACTTTGGTTCCAGCAGTCCAGAAGACTGCTCTGTGCATCTGCCTGTATTTTGGAAACATATCTAATATCTGTTTGCAAAACAGATTCCCATTCAACTCTATTACAGTTCCACAGTTCTCAGCTACACAAGGCCCATGAGGATAGAAGATTCTCCAAACACACAAACAAACCCCAGACTTTACTGTAGAACAGGTACCTGCTTTAAACTACTAAAGAACCTATAAACAAGGATTGGCATATATTGCATTTCTCTGTTTTGACCTGTTTGAAAAAGTCCTAGAACACAATGGGTTGATTTCCACAAAAAACCCTCAAGATACAGTTAATTTTCTACTTGCTGTAGGTTCTCCCAAGTAACTCACACTAACCTATGCACCTCAATCTGTCTGGTCTCCTTACTCTCAAGAAGGTGGTATTTCAGTCCACTTTATCAGTAGTAGTTGTATTTCAGCTGAACCATAGGAACAGCAACATAAACCACACCACTTTTAGGTCCATCAGCTGCTAGTGGGGTGCAGGTTCATTTTGACCTGGATGATATTTTCTGTGTTCTTACTTTTGGAAGGTTTATTTGTTTGGTTTTTTTTCCCCTAAGAACTGGTTATTCAGGAACACTGAGCAAAATGCCTTCTCATGCTGCTAGCACAATAGCAAACAAGAAGAAAGCCAAGAATATTCATTTTCTATATGCACAACACTAACCCCAAACTGAAGAGGTATTTGAGAGGTGCCTCTAAAAGAAACCAACAGTGATGGCAGGAATGAGAGGTATCTGCTGCCCAAACCCATCATCCAGGGGCATACCCACCCTTTGCAGTAAATACAGCCCTGTGCAACCTAAAGCATTCTTATTGACCCAACCATCCTGGGAGAATATTATTATAGAAAGGCTCTTGGTCACAGATACTTTAAACCAAATATCAAATTATTCTCACGTACTGAAAACTCCTCTGGATTCAAAACCTCAGCAGAAACGCTTCCTCATGTGGTGGAGCACAATGTGCCAGCCCCACACTCCAAGAGCTCCAGATGAACAGAAGGGCTGCCATCGGTTTTGCTGGGTAAAATACTGCTTTTAGAGAGTACTTCTTACCTATATCCAGAGGTAAACACCACGTACAAAGGAAGAAAGAGGAGAAGGGAATTCTAAGAAGTTGGTTAAGTTGTTCCTCCTGGGAGTTTGGCATGAGTAGCTGTATTAAAAGAGCTTTTATATTAAAGCGCACATACACTTTTAATACCTAAAAAATGCATTAATAAGAACAAAAGGCCTTATCCAAGCCACAATACCTAGATGCACATGAAATTCTGCCTTTGTGGGGTAAAACAGATTAAAGCCAGACTGGCTGACCAGCAGAAGTTGGAGAGGGTGAATATAAAAGACATTATCAACAGCAGTCCAGAGCCAATACAATGGAAACAAAGCCATCATTTCACATTGTCTACAGCAAGGAATAAAACACAGTACCACCGTGAAAACCCCAAAGTGTCAGCATCTTACGAGGCACCCCTACACATCTTCTAAGGCACCTCTGTACATCCAAGTGCTTTGGGAGGTCTCACAGATATGAAAAGTCTGACCTAGAATGACCCAGCTTGAATAAAGGGATGGGGGGGGGGATAAGATTGAAAATGTGCCTGTGAACTCTGCAATACTGAAGGCAAACAGATTGTGTGAATAATACACTGTGGCAACTATTATGTTTCCGATTACAAACAGAGCAGACACGGATTACACTGCCCGTCAGCAGGGTTTGGAATGAGCCCTGCTTCACCACAACTCCTCAACCTCTGCCTTCGAGGAAGGGCTCAGACCACTGCCCAGCCCCACTCATGCTGTGGGAAAGGGGCACGACACCCTGTTTCCTTGGGGGAAATCTAGGAGCTTTCTTCTAAACTGATGTAATGGCGAGCAGAGCTGGGGCTCCTCTTCATCCATGTCATCCCACTGGCATACACTAGCTGTGTGAAACCTGATAATTCCCCCTTACAAAAACTCTGCTCAACGCCATCAACTTCTATTCAAAAGGACAGTTCCATGGGCCGTAGATATTGCTTTAATATATAACATACCAAGAAGAGATTCCATATCTTGGCTTGCTGCCCCTGAACACCACCACATATAAGCCCTGGCTCCTTCTCTTTGCACAGCCACACCAGACTCTAAGAAGAGAGACTAGAAATATATAAACCTGCAGCCAACCTGATACGGTTGACAAAATTACCTTGATTATCGTTAAATCAATCAAGGGGCAAAGCTTTTGGAGCAAAAATAAAGCCAGTTAACCTGGCCAACATCAGGCCTCTTCAGAAACATTCAGCTGCTAAACTTCCCAAGCTTCCTCTCCCCCTATCCCAGAGCATCCCAGTCAGGCACTGCAGCTGTAATTAAGCACGTTTTGGGGTGCAACAGCCCCCGTACAGGAGGCAGCAGAGCCCGTGTCTGCAGCACTGGAGGCTGCCATGAATAGCTTTCTGACCCAGTTCTGTCAATGTACCTATTGTAAATGCAAAATCCTTCTTAAGATTTGAAGCAGCAGCCACCTGCACAAATAAGGCTGGGTTATAACTCTGTAACCGAATACAAGCACTGGAAGCTTAAAAAGTTTGTAGTCCAAAAGGCACTTCTGACCTCTTCCTTGAAAGTTCACTAATCACTTTTAATTCATAATTTATATCCTCTTAATATACTTGCTTTATATAATACCCCCCTTTTCTACCCCCCTCCCTCTCCTCCTTTCTTTTTTCTGGAAGTTCCCCAGGAGAAAATGGTATTACACAATTCCCTTGATTAACTGGAAATGAAACTTTTCCCCCTCGGTAGTCGAGATTTGGTAGAGTTTCCAGGATATAATGCATCGGACACAGTGCTGAAAGGCCAAAAAATGTGTGCATAGGTGGAAATGATCCAAAGGCCCTGCAAGCGATGGGGATTTGATCTCAGCAGTCCCTAAAGCAGAGCTTTAGGGAATAGGCTTTGCCTATTCACTAATGGGTTAAAAAGATGTAATATTATCTCTTTTCTCCCTCCTTAAGATCATCCAATTCCAAACCCCCTGCCACGGGCAGGAACACCTTCCACTAGAGCAGGCTGCTCCAAGCCCCATCCAACCTGGCCTTGAGCACTGCCAGGGATGGGGCAGCCACAGCTTCTCTGGGCAACCTGTCACCACTCTCACAGTAAAGAATTCCTCCCTTATATCCAACCTAAGCCTCCTATGTTTAAGTCTGAATCTGTGATTTTTGAGGACAGCATGGCTCCATGCTGCACACTATCTCAGACGTCTGGGTGCTTTTTGTCCCCCTAAGAAACTGCACAATGTGCAAGTCCAGGTGATGGAGTAGTGTCATAGCACCACCTAAAATACCACTACCCTCTTCTGCAAGTACACAGCCACTATTGGCACAAGGGCCAGCCACATTGGGCATGTCCACCTTGTCACACCCAGTGTCGCAACATCCCCTTTCCCACACACAGCCTAAACCTGCGTTTTGCAGCCAGGTGACATCCCATAGCCCCATTTCCTTAGGAAACGGTATAAATCAGGCTGCATCCAAATGGCACAGGCAAGGGGCAAATCTCTATTCATACTGACTCAAGGGACACAACTTGTACGGTGCTTTTTAATCCCCCAAATGGAGAACTCCCAATTTTCCTTTCCAGCTCCCCTGCAACAACACTGTGCCCTGCTGTCAAGGAACATGTGAATAAATGGAAGAAAACAGGTTAAAGCAGCCCAAGGGAATAGCAGTCCCTTTTTCTTTATTGCAGTTAATTTTGACAAAGGCTCTTCTGTCCCCGTAGCACCCCCCAGCTTTTTTTGGAAGGGCTTTGTGCCAAGTTGCATTATTCCTCTTCACCATGGTACTGCCATGAAGCCCTCCTGGTATGTTTGCCTAAAAATCACAGGTTTTCATGGAAATTGTTTTTATCTCAACAACAACTCCCTTTGTCACCTCAGACATGAAAAGAGGAAGAGAGGAGCTCAGGCTCAAATCCCATTCCAGCAACAAAGCATCTGTGGAAAAGCTCCACAACCTTCCAAATCCAACAGCATGAAAGCCTCTAAACCCCTTTTACTACTTCCCTCCTAACACCAATGCATCCACAGACCCATGTGACACACTGCAACCCACTTTGCACAGCCTCCATCTTAAAACACTGTGAGGCTTGGGAAAAAGCCCGTACCATCAGTGGGGTTGTTTTGAAGGATTTTTAAATGGGGATAGTTTCTTTTCTTGCAGCCCATCATGGCAACCAGAGCCTGCTGGCTCCTGTCAGCGAGGCAGGAGCTCAGCAGCTCATAGGGGGGTGTCCTCCATTTCCAGCCTATTTACTGCTCTGTTGAGAAAGGCGCCTATAGATGCTCTAGTTCTCAGATGGAAGTTTGGAGGGACTCAGTTATTCAACAAACCAACCCTTTCTAAACGCTGTCAAAGGAGTGATTTGATGCCTTTCAGTGCTTACTATACAAAATGCTGAAAGACCAGTGAACTTCAAAAGCCGCAGAAGCGGAGCTGGAGTTTGGCAGGAGTTCATTAGCTGCCTGTGTCCTTCTGTGTGTGGCTTGTAATTACATGCAGACTTGATGCCAAATCCTCATCTACCGAGGGGTACCAATTAACGTGCTGCTGGATGATTCACAGGTAGCTAATGTCAAGATTTATACAACTGGCGTGCCAAGTATCCCATGCTTGATTATTATATATATTTTAAGCTGGAAGGTTTTTATTCCTCTTTTCAAGTCATTGTACAAGCAAGGTTTTGGCAGCAGAATTGGGACTGTCCAGCCTGTTCCCACGCCACACACCAGTGGTCCTGATCCTGCTGTCACTATGCACCAGCATCTACAAGGAGACACGCATCCCCTTGTGCATGGGGCAAGGGCTTTGCAAGTTCTACTGTATTTTCCCTTTGTCTAAAGCAGACTTTTCTGCTCCAAGGAGAAAACCTCTAAAATTGAGGTACAATTTGCACTCCATACTTGCTTTCCTGCTGCTTGCACCCTGTTACTCCTATAGGTAGTAAAACAATAACAGCAAGAGCTAAATAACACCTGGAGAAGGTGAGGAAGCAGGTACCCAAAAAGGATAATTCACCTTTGGGAGAGATAATGTATACAAAGCTACATTTCCTGAAGAAAAATATAACAGTTATTAGATCCTCAGACAAAAAAAATAAACCCAACTCTTCTTCTCTTACTTGAAGTCTGTATTCCTTTGCAGCCAGCTGGCTCCCAATGCAGCCCTTGGCAATTAAAACCTTGGGAAGTTAAACACAACGGCATGGAAGCAAGCCTTTTGTCTTCCTGCTTTTTCATTCTCCTCTTCTGTTTGATCCCCAAACAGATTTCTTAAGCTACAGGGAAAGCAGAGGCCCAGTGGAGCATCTTGGCACTGACTTGGAGCAGACCTCCAAGCACACAGTTTTGCCACCACTGCTGATTCTCCCATGGAGAGCAGGAGACCTAGTCCCCGTTTCCCTTTTCTGCTTGACTTTCTACCTTCCAAAACCAAGGTGAATCCACTGAACTTCTCCCCACAGCATCTCGGTGGCCCCCTGTCCCCAGATACACCATGAAATGAATGGCACATGAGACGGGCATGATTCCAGATTTACTGGAGGTTTGATAATCCTGGGCAGAAACAAGACTGTAAACAGAGGCAGCAAGAGCAAATTACAGTAATGGTCAGCCTCGATGTAACACTGCTCCCAAAACTACCAGCCAAACAGCTACGCACTCAATCATGGGTTTGGATGCTCTATGGAGATACATATAGCAATCAGAGACCCTCATTAGCAGTAATTTGATGGCTTTTGCTCCTCCTTTGCCTTTGTCACACAGCTAGTTTCAATGTCAATTTTTCTGACACCCATGTCTCCCACTCTCCCCTCCAGATACCCCCATTTGAATACATTTTCCTTTCTCCATAGGAGAAGCAGTTTCTCCATCACACTCTCTGCTCCCATACCATTGCAAAACGCCTTAAGCCCTGGGGGAAAACTCAATGCCAGAAGGACTGCAAGCACAATCCAATGCTCCCACCACTTTATCCTTCTAATAAACCTATCACTGCATTTGACACAATACAGGTCTCGTCCAGCCATGAAAGCTTTCTTGCTTATCAGGAGAATTTTTTAATCAACTAGAAGGGAAAACATGGCCTGACATTTTATTGCTTCCTTGTGCTTTGCTGTCAGATGTCTCGGTTTCTTCCAATTTGTACTCTTGCTAATCTCTTTAACCAGGAATCAGTGGAAACCTCAAGTCTTTCATGCCCAGCAGCTTCCCCTGGATAACTTGGAGGCAGGGCAGGCAGAGGAGTGTGGGGGTAGCTCACAGTGGAGTGGGAGAAGAAGGCACCAGGCACCAAGCTCTCAGACTCACTGCAGGTTCTGGGACACAGTTTTGTCCTGGCCACAATTACAAAACAACAAACAACGTCTGTGGGGAAGGGTCATAAGAAGTTCAGCTTTCCTCTATTAAAACCATCTGGTGCCTATAAAAAAAACCCAACTGGTTGGTTGGGATGGTTGGTAGCACCTCCTCCCTGCTTGGCTCTTCCAGGCATTTCTTGGAGGTGCCACAATAGGGGACAGAGCTGCTGTGAGGGGCCTGGTGGACACACACCCCACTTCGCATCCCTCCTGTTGTGAGGAAGGTCCCCCACCACCCATCTCGTTTCACTTCTCCTTATCCAAACCAGACCCTTCTTTATGAGGTGCTTGTCACCTCAGCAACATAGGCTCCTGCCATAGCACCCGCTGTGAGAGGGCTGTGCTTTCTGAGCAAAATAAAACAGCCCTGCGAGGCCAGTGTGGGACCCAGCAAAAGGTTTCTCCATGTTGGAGACACGGATGGGTCCCTCTCCAGCACCAATAGCAAGAAGCATCGCCAAACCTGCAGGGGATGGGAACCTTTACTAAAAGAAAACCAAAACAAAACAGTCTAAACCTCCCCTTTGTTTCCAAAAGGAATAAAAGGAGGGGAGGGGGGTAAGAGAGAGAAAAGAGAGGAGCTTTTCCAGCCAGTTCCCCAGCCTGTAACACAAAACCACGCTGTGCTGGGAAACCTTACACCACGCAGCATCCAGCTCATGTACTCCTGCTCCGCTCACCACCTCCCGGATGCTTCCCCAAGCCCAAACTGCCCTTGAGAGAAGCCAAGCCTCAGCCTCTGCTGAAAAGCCTCTTTGTTTGGATTCCCTTTCCAAATCAGCGTATCCTGAGATTGAACTCCCTTCCACCCCTCTGCAGGGCTTTTTAATGTTCAGATGCCTTTGGCAGCAGCCAGATTCGCCAGCAGGTTTGCGGTCCTGTAATAGCGTTCAAAACCTCGGTGCTGGGGCACGTACGGCGCTAGGAACTTTCTTCACTTAAAGGAGAGAGGGGAGGAAGAAAAAGTGTTGCAGAATGACTTCAAACGATCCTTTAATCGTGAATTGGGAACAGAGGAGCTAAGTGCTCCTTATTAAACAATAGCTTTAATCAGCCTTCAATAGTCTACATTAAGGCACAGCAGTGAGCTGTAGAGGCACTACTTTTCCTCTCTTAAACTGGAATCATTGGAAGAAAACTGGACAAGTCATCAGAGAAACCCAGGCACAAGGTCTGGTTCATACATGCATCACCAAGAGGGTTTGACTCCAACTGCTGCCATGAGCTTTCCGTGCAACCTCAACCACCATCACTTACTGCACCCAGAAACTAAATGCGTCTTCCTGCACTGCCCACTCCGTCTGCAAGCTCAGGGGCACAAGCCCATCATACATCCATACAGCCACTGGCATGCAATGGGGTGCTCCCATCTCCATTGGGGCTTGCAAGCCTCCCAAAATCCTGAAATCCCAGAGAGGGCAGGATATAGGGTACTCCAGTGGCAGGACTTCTCATATAGCAAAGCCCCAGCTGAGACCCACAGGTAGTACCAAGGGAGCAATTCAGTTACCACTTAGAACAAAACACAGTACATCTTGTAGCAAGGGACTGTAATGGGAACATCAGCCCTGCACCTTGCTCCAAACACCAGAGGGAAAAATCAATCCTCTTCTCCAAAACCAGCCTCAGGCCTAGGACTTGAGGCAGTTTCACTGGGGAAAAGCTGCTTTTCACTTGCAGTTAGTGTTTTAATCAGCCTCAGCATTATATCCTCCCCTGTGAAAGCAAAACGCTGAGCATTTAAGCAGGTGGATTTTCAGACTGTGGACCCAATCCTGCGTTCATAAAGCAATACCCACTTTTGCAGACAACTTCAGCAAGAGCAAATGCAAAGTCCCTGTTGCAATATCCACAATCCAGATGCATTGCAAACTATCCCACTTGTCTGGCTCTTTTAAACACACTGCATCCCTATACCCTGCAGCAGCTCTTGGAGCTGTAGGCACTGAAAAATCTTTGCGCCCATGCACATGGTGATTAATCAAAACAGGCTCTCTCTAAAACACTATTTGACTTTTCCATGGGTTTCGCATCTGACAAAGGTTCATACCAGCTCATTCAGAAAAATAAATGCCACAAAACTTCTCCTTTAAGGAAAAAAACCCCCCAACAAAACAAAAAACCACCCAATCCTCACAGCCCAACGCTTTAGAAATGCTTCCACATGCTAATCAGCCTCCTATTCAGTTCCAGACTGAATAGGACTCCAACAATGACAAAGAAATGCTGAACCTATTCCACATTTCATCCCCTTCACTCAAAATGTTGCTGTTACCTTGGTTTTCAGCTGCTTTGTGGGAGCCGCAGCAGAATGACAGCCACATGCTAAAGCTGCGGGGTTGGTCAAGAAATGAGGAGTGCTAGACTTACAACATATCGAGCCAAGATTATGGGGGGAAAATATGGACTTCTGTGATGATTTAAGTCACTGATGCTGCAAACTTTGATAAAAATGAATATGAAAAAACCCATGACAAAAACCAAGGCCTCTACTGAAAACAGCTTCTGATGGTCAGGCAGCAAAGCAAGGTTTTACTTAGCTCGGCAAGTATGAGTAGGCTAAAGCCCCTTGCTTTGAGAATTAGCCATTTGTGTGATGCATTATCAATGGGCAGATGGATTAATGCTTCTTTCCCCACATATCCTTAACCAGAAAAACTTCAGCTCTTAATGTGGGAACTGATGAGCCAGTTCCTGCTGCAATGGGTGAGCTGAGGTTGTTTCCCTCTTCCGCAGAACACGGAAGCATGGGAATGGGGCCAACCGGGGAAGCTTTCACAGGAATCAAGGTGGGAAGCTCCAGGACAGGTGCACACGTCTTAGGGACATGGCTTGGCTCAAGCACTGGGTGCCGCAGGCTTCTCCTCCACACTTGCACATAGAGGATCTGATTTCAAAAGACACCTTGGGAGCCTGGTGATAGCCTGGCAGAGGCACTGAAGTTTGCAGCTTCACTGATGCTGTTCAGAATTAGAGGTACCTCAGCAGCTCTGAAAGCCTCATTGGAAATGGGGGTGCATCAGTACGGAAAATGCCACCTTCAGAGCGTGCCCTCACCTTCACTGGGCTCCATATCCCTGCCCACACATGGAGATGATGCCCCTACAGCCTCTTTGTCTCCTTAGATTAGGAATTCCCAGAGGCACAAACCTTCGTTGTGACATGCCTGAGCAGGACCAGGGGCAGCAGGGCTTAAATCCTGGCCCAGGACTCTGGGGCTTTGGCCGGGCTGCAACCAGGAGAAGGGAGAAGCAGCTCCCCAAAAAGCAAAGGCCATCTGATCAGTGATCAAAGAGCAACTTCAGAAACCTGCTAACACCAAACTGATTCACAGCTATCAACTTCAAAGGAGTTTTGCTGCCTGCCATCAGCTTACCATCCCTCCAAAATTACTCTGGGAGCATCACTCAGAACATAAATGCACCCAGTGTTCAATTAACCAGACCTGCTTATCAGCACCTTGCCACACTCTTTTCAACTCTCCCTTGGGAAACTAACACTTTAAAGACTGGTGGGCTTTGCAGAAAAGCCTTGGAAGCCCTCAAAATGGTTGAGGTGCAGGACCGGTTGCCACATCCACTGTGCTGCTACAAGGACCAGAGCAAAGACCTTACTGTCAACATTGGTGGGAACAATAACCAGGGCTGAGATGCTCGCTGCAGCAGCCTCAACCTGAGCTTTTCAGGCAGGCTTGAAGAAAGGCCCATCACACCACCCCAAAACACAGGTCATAAATAACTTGCTAGCATCAAGGTGACAGGAAGCCCAGAGCCCATTTGGCACACTGGCTTTCAAATTCAGCAGCTGAAGATCTTAAGGCATGCAGCAATGTCTCGGCTTTGCATAAGCACATGTTGAATTAGAAGCAATGCAATCGATATCTGTGTGCAGTGGTTGTCTCCAGTACATGCTTGATCAGACACAGATGAACAGCTATAAAAGCTTCCAAAATGACTGTTATTCTCACTAATTTACAGTAAAACCGGGTGAAAGCTAATTGCAGGATGCCATGCAGCTTCTCACCTCTTTTGCACAGTGGCAGGCTACAGTCCTGGCACTGCTGGGAGAAGCAAGCTCTCAGAGGGAGCATCATACGCTTCAAGAGGGATGGCTGCCCGAAACCACTAACCAGCAACTTTCACTTTTTCTGTTTAAACCCACAAGAGAAAGAACCACACTGTTCCCAGCTCCTCCAACCAGGAAGGGTGAAGAAGCTCCAAGAGGAACAGCCTGCTGCCTGCAAACTCCCAAAGCTGTGAAGGACACCTCCATACCACAGTTACCTTTGGTGTTCAGGGCAAGGTCTGGGTCAGCCCAGCAATGGCATTCCAGCCTCAATTTGCTGTGTCTTCCAGGCACCACAGACTAAGCCCACTGGTATGTTTTATGAGTGTGGTTGGAGGCATCCCCCAAGCTTCTCTGTGCCATGGTCATGGCCTGGTTCAGCAGTAGCAGTCATTTTTCTCTTTCTTAGTAGCCGGTGCAGCACTGTGTTTTTGACTATTGGCCTGGGAACAGTGCTGATAACACCGATGGTTTCAGTTGCTGCTCAGTAACGTTTACTCTGACCAAGGACTTCCTGAGCTTCATGCTCTGCCAGGGAGGAGGGGAAGCCGGGAAGAAGCAGAGACAGGACACCTGACCCAAACTGACCAAAGAGGTATTCCATACCACAGCACATCATGCCCAGTATATAAACTGGGGACAGTCACCTGGAAGGGTTAGATCACTGCTCAGTCGGGCCGGGTATCGGTCGGCGGCTGGTGAGCGGTTATATTCTCTTCCCTTGTTATTTCCCTTATCATTATTATTATTGGTGGTAGCAGCAGTGGTTCGTATTACACCTTAGTTACTGGACTGTTCTTATCTCAACCTGTGTGAGTTACATTCTTTCCATTCTCCTCCTCATCCCTCTGGGAGCAGGAGGGAGGAAAGGGGGGAGAGAGCGGCCGCATGGCTGACTGAGCTTAAACCACAACAGGTCAACACAGCTTTCATGACTTTCTGTGCAAGTAATGAAAAATCATGGGAAAGTACTAAAGGATTATGCACACTTTCCATTGATTCAGTGTCATTACCATTGCAGACCAACTGCAGCTTCATCTGGGCTTTGGCGAGCTGTCCCAGCCCAGCCCTTCAGCTCCTGAGAGCACCATGTCCTCAGATAAGACAAGCTCATATATGGATGCAAGCTACAAGCAATGCTGGAACAAGAACACACAGCACAAAGAGCACAGGGCATCAGAAGCTCTGGAGTTAAATTACATGTTCTGCTTATAACATTTACATGACGTGCAGAGTCAGTTTTCAACCCTCTGTCTTCAAAACATCCAATGCATGTGAAAAACAAGCCCACTTACGTGACCAACTTGAAAGGACAGAGGTTACAGGAATTTCTGACACTTGGAAATCCACCAGGACAAACCTATTTTTCAAACTCATTAATACATTGTCTTGGTAAAAAGCTTACACTTAAGTTTTCCAAAGGTTTCATCAGAAGCTGTATGAAGAGAGGGTCAAATTCCTCTCTTTTGGTAATGTCCTGCCTCCTCAGGTCTAACTTGAGGAGCAGCTTCTGCGGATCTTGATCCCACCATTACTACTAAGCCATCACGTGCAGCTAAAAGGCAAGAAGTGATTCTCAAGTATGACTTCCCAACAGCTGCTCCAACACACCCCTGTATACAGACACCTGATCCATGCAAAGGAGCTTTCCATCTGCTCAAATTATGGAGCAGGTAGTGCTTTTCCAAAGTAGATGTCACGGGAGACAGCAAAATGGGGATAGATAGAGTGGCTTTGAAAGTGATACGAATGCCCTTCAGAGAAATGGGCCATGCTGATCCATAAGGAGATGTGACAGACAAGGAAGCCTCTTCCCAGCTTCTATTAGGACCTCTTCCCCACCCAGCCAAGGTATCTGCAAAGCCATACCGAAGGCTGGGTACAGGCAGAACCCCCACACACACAGCAGCGCAGCCTGCAGCACTGTGTTAGCAAGGGGGGAGCACAGAGCACTGCTACAACGACCTGAAAGGAAGACGGTGCCAGGAGGGGGCTGGCCTCTTTTCTCAAGTAACAAGAGATGGGATAAGAGGAAACAGCCTCAAGATGCACCAGGGGAGGTTAAGACTGGATGTTAGGAACAATTCCTTCCCCAAAGGGTGCTCAGGCATTGGAACAGGCTGCCCAAGGCAGTGCTGGAGTCACCATCCCTGGAAGCATTTGCAAACTGTGTAGATGAGGCCCTCAGTGCCATGGGTTAGCGGTGGCCTTGGCAATGCTGGGGTAACAGTTGAACTTGATGATTTTAAAGGTCTTTTCCAACCTTGTTGATGCTATGATTCTATGACTTAGCCTCTGCTACACCAAGGGTCCCATGGCTCCGCCAGACCAGCCAGTGAAAAAAATAGTAATCATTAAGTGTAGTCATAAAACTGACTTTCTAATTACAGAATAAATGCTGGTTTACTTTAATTTATCCCTATTTTTTTGAGGCTTTATTCACTTGATTTTCATTTTCCAAGGCTTTTTTTTTTTTTTCTTTTAAATATGAAACCTGACCTATCAAAACAACCCCAACACAACTGCAGAAGCCAGGGCCCTGAGACAGAATAAAAAGAAAGAAGGAAATAATAAATGACAGCACTCATACTACAACCCCAGCTGGCAGCCTGCTGTCCAGGAGGGAAAGATGCATCTGAGGAGGGGATTTTCCCCTGTTTCCTACCCCAGCCCCAGCAAACAGCTCGCCAGGGATCCACGAGGCCAGGGGAAGCTGCCGCTCTCAGTGCTGGCTGTGTGGATGCTGGGAGAGGAGGGTTTGGAGGCTGCTGCTGTTCCCCACGCTGCCTTCAACAGGCATGCCCTTGTTTGAGGCGCAGGCAGACTGGGCGACCACAACGGTCCCTTCTGGATTACCATGGATGAAGCGGGAGCATTGTATGAATGAAACAGAGAGGATGGAGTCTGCACTGCCAGAGCAAGCTATGGAGCAGGGCTGGGGCTTCCCCTCCACCCCCTTTTTAAAGTTATTTCAGACAGAGATAGAGGCATGCAAACACCCTTTCTACCTTAGATACAGGCACTAAAGAGGAGCCCTGGTTTGCAAGCTGGGTTTCCCAGCTGGGGTATGCAAACCATTCCTGGGCAGTACATGGAGGCACATGCATCTGGAGGATATACTGTCAGCCTGTATCTAGACAAACAAAGTCAGACCAAAGGAGCTTAAGAAAGGCATGCATATTAAATTGAGATTTAAAGGGTATAAAAATAATCTGTTTGATCTGGGAGCGATGTTTATATTATTTTCTGTGCTCACTACAAACAGACAATTAGAAGAAAAATGTCATCTAATTGTGATTCTCATCTCTCGCCTGTCTCAGCAGCAGGTACACAGGATTCAAAGCACTTCTGGCCATGAAGCAGTTGCACTTAATTCTGCTTTCCTGAAGACACATCTTCAGGCTGGCCAAATTCCACCAACTCGGGAAAGCCAGCAGATTTATACCCCTGAGGACTCAGCCTGCCATGGGTACAGCATTTCCTTGTTCTGCAATTAACACCTCAAGTATAATTGTCACTAATAACCTACTCTTGATAGGTTTTTCTGCTTTCATAAAGCAAACACACAGAGAAAAAGTATATTTTAAACACCCCCAAAATATTTCTCTCTCTCCTTCCAGCCATCTTTGGCTCCTTTGGTCTTTCAAGGGAGGATTTGTATCATGCTTAGATGCTGACCGTTGCTTTAATAAGAAGCTTTTCAAGGCTCAGAAAACCTCCTTTACTCCCAAGTTACAGTAAGGTACAACTAACAACAACATGCCAAGATGTCACCTCTGCAAACCTGCCTCTGCCAAAGCACTTCCACACCCGTCATCCTCAAGACAGTCCCTCCTGCTCACTGCCTCTGCGAGATCCTACAGGTATTAAGCGATACATAAACATGAACACCCAAACCCCATCTAGGGATGGATGCTCAAAACATGATGATGACTCTCCACCTACACAGCTTCTTGTGTGTGGTACGGATTCAGTCCTTCCCAACACAGAGAAGACACAGCATGGAGAAGACAGTACCAAGGCGCTGGGATTGCCTGGCTGGTTTAGTACAGTCAGACTTTGCTGTCTCTTGATGAAAATAACAAATGGCTGGGTCAGCGGTTTCTTCAGGAGCACATAGAAAGATGTTACATACATGACAAGTGAGCCCTGCACGGCATGGTAGATTGACAAGTAAAATAAAATACAACCCCAACCCAAAGCAAACTTGCTTAGCTCATCAACGTCAATGTTACAGCATCTAAATAACTCTAACCTCACCCCTCATCTTTAATTCCTCCCACTCCTTACACTTAAATGACAATCCCAGGCCTGTTTGTGTCGATTTTCATGATGCAGTGACAGGGCCCCAGTGGATCTCAAACCCCTTTTGCTTCTGAAAGGCAAATGATGACACAATTCTCTACACAGAAGAGGAAAGTTAAGAGTAATCTAAACTGTTAGCCCAAATTATAAGATTATACCCCCACTTACATAAACATGGCAAGGTCCTGCTAGCGTAAATATTTACTTTCAAAGTTCATTTTAGCATCAAGCTCCCTAGAGAAGAGGAGATGCCAAATTTGTGAGAAAGCTGAAGAGATACTAAGGCTGTAAGAGGCCTATCCATCTGCTGCTTCAAAACCTTCCAACGGCAGTAAAACTTGTACACATTAACTGGGATTGACAGAAGAGAGAACATTAAATTAGAGACAGAAAATAAGATGGGCAGTAAATTATATGCAGTTTACATCTCACCAGCCTAAAACATATGCTTCCATAAACCCCATTTCCACGAGCCTAGGAAGCAGGTATGCCAGATGAGAGCCCTCTATTTTATAGCACAGGCAGGGCTTTTTGGAAGCTGTTCTACCTGTACAAGCTGCACAAATACAAGCTACCAAAGACCCTCATCTGCCCTATCAGCCTTGCTGGCACAGTCTTCCCCTCCTTCAAGTTTAAATGCTCGACTTTGTGCTTGTCAGCAGAGTACAGGTGGCTGCTCAGCCTGCAGAACATGGGGATTCCCTGCCAAGGGAAAAAAAGCAGCTCTAAGAGGAGAAAATTTAACCCTGAATGCTACATCTGTAAGACCAGGCTCCAAAACATCCCACCTCAAGGGTGAGGGCAGAAGGCTTTTCCTCACTGGCCCATGTGTCCTGCAGAGAGGTGGTGGCTGGCTGCAGCAGCTCCATGCAGTGCTGCATCTGGATAGCAGAATCCCACAGCACCAGGGAAAGCTTCACTGTGGGACTTGCCGCAGCCAGTCCGTCCCCATCCCCCTCCACCAGTAACAACTCTATGCACTGGGCAGGAAGTGCAAGAAACTCCTGGCAAAGGGACAGGGCTGCAACTGGGCTGAAGATGATCAGATGAAAGTAAAGCAAGGTCCTCCCATCAAACCTCTTATTTTGATGCTCAGACAGTTCTCCCCATCTCTACAACATGAAGATGCCAACTATCTTAGCAGGGATAAATACAGGCCCTCCAGTTGAGCTCCTCAATCACATTTTCAGATGTGCTGCAGTGACCAGCGAGACAGGGACAGGGCAGGAGGGACTCTTCCACACCACCAAGCTTGCCTGCAGCCTTAACAATTTCAGGAAGCATCTTCTAATGCTCTAAACAGAGTCCTCCTGAGAGGAGGAAGCAGATGGAGAAAGTTATTTTTCCCCCTCGGATGACCTGCTTTAATAAATGCACACTCAGTTCTTTTCTGCCTCTATTTCCGAGTTAAGCACCGACATGAAATGGCTGGGAAGTTCACAGTGTTGGCGATGAAACCTCTTGTTCATGCAAGAAACCAGAGATTTGCCAGTGCCAAGTGCACTCATTATGGGAGTGGGTTATTGGAAAATATTCAGCTCTCTGCCAACCCAAACCAAGTTTGAAATGCAGGAGAAATGGGGGGTCTCATTCAGTGGATCAGCCTACTCCACCAGCAGTGTACTTCTGCCAATAGCTTGACAACTTTGCTTCCCATGATTCCCAAGGAAGATACAGATCTTCTCCTTATGCATCTACTATCAAGATAACCATTGTACTTAATGAAGAAAACCAGAAGTGGCTCTTTCTAACAGCTCACACCAAATTAAAGCTGAAGGAAGCTCTTGATAGCTCTGCTTTACTTATTCTAACTCCCTTAGATGTTTATGATAATTGTCTTCTGGGTAATTTGTCTAAATCTGAATGTAAACAAAGAAGGGTTTGTACACATCTACCACCTCACAGAAAGTTGACGTGTGTCATTTCTGAATATTTTACCCATAGTTTATTCTTTTCATTCCCCCCCACCCCCCCACAGAAAACTGATTCAGGTCAGAATTAACAGCAGTACCTGCAGGAGAAGCCAACATAGCATCACCTCTGCAAATCAAATGACTGGTTTGAATATTTCCCGAAGTGTTCCTCAAATGAGAAAAAGCCTTCTATTTCCCTGTTACTCTGAATGTCTTTGGGCAGCTGCTCAAGAGGCGTAACTCAGTTTAACTGCACTGGAGGCCATTGGCCCTGTGCCTATAGGCACCAGCAGAAGACCTCTACTGAGCAACTCCACCTTAACACAAGTACCCAGTTCTGCTCCTCATTATCTTACATAGGACTCCAGGCTTTTTTACTGAACATATAAATACCCATCAACTTGTATGTATCCAACTTCCTCCTACACTTCAGCTACAGCACCTTTTTTCCCCTTACAAAGCAGGGGTATTTACAAGATCAGACAAGAAGAAAACAGGAATCAAGTACTTAGAAACTATAAACTCTTAAGTCTCCCCTAGCAAAAGGTAGGGAGAAGAGCAAACCAAGCCTCCTGTGAGTGGGGCAGCTGGCTTTCACAGCAACTCAAGCCCAGTCATCCACCAGCAGGTCCGATACTACTGGTCTGGGTGTATTTGAAAAGCCCATCCCCAAACACACATCATGGGCTATCCATCATATAATCACCTCACCACGTCCCACCCATACTCTTCACCTGCCAGTGATCAGCCAGATCTAAACTCTCCTTCAGCTGTTGAATTCATACTCTTACCTTTAAATGCTCCTCACACTAAAAAAAACCCCAACAAACCCCCAAACAAAAACAAAACCCTACAAGCAAACCAACACTGGTGTTTACTTTCTGATTTCCACCTGTAGTAATGTGAAACAAAGCAACACTCACAGTTGTTGCTGTCTCACATTATTCCCAGCTAACAATACCTTCTAGTGATGCTTGATAAGTTCTGCTTACCCAAACTATCACAAGTAGAATAACACATGTCAACTAACTGCTTTTTCATTTAGGACCCTTAAGCCTAAAGAAGAGGAAGAAAACCCCTTTACCCATTCAAATAACACTCGTGACAGAAACGCCTGAAGTTAAGAAAACTTGTGTAAATACAAGTTTAAAAGTTCTAACTCCTAAGAGTTGTTTTACTAGGAATCCAACCTTCTGTTCAAATAAGTGAGGTAACTCAAGTAAGTTATGTTTCCACTTATATTAGTTTCATATATGGGATATCAAGTATTTTTATTTTTTCCAGATACAAAGAGATGAAGCCTTCTGCACTGGCCTCTGTTCTTGTGGGAATGTAAAGAGAAAACCATGCCTCCCTTAATGTATTAGTGCCTAGTAATATACACCAGATGATCAATAAACTACATAAAAAATTAAATCAAACTGACAGTCTTTAGAAAAAAATGGGCTCTAAGCAGAAACAATTGTTTTAAAGACTGTGGTGTCTGGAGTATTAAACTCACGTGCTGCTGTGTTATTAATCTCTTTGTTGGAAGCCGGTTGATTTCCCCTGCCTGTGTCTGTCAATTAAATATTCAGCATTGCAGCCACAATTGAACGGTTGATGTTTTGGCATGCAGAATCTTTTTAAGACAGCCTGTTGACAGTTTCCTTACATGTCATACCATTCCCAAACGCCGAGCGGGCGAGCAAACCCAGACCTCTGCCAGGGACTACGGGATGCCCGAGAACACTTCAAAGCAAGGCTTTAAGACGAGCTGCCTGCACTAGGCACGCGAGAGAGGTAGACCTGACAGCCGAGCAATACAGAGTAACTAAAGCAGCAAGAGTTTCTCCCACCCCCCCTATTTTTAACGAAAACACCCAAGCTGCACAGTTTGCCGTGGAGCACTGCCTCCACCTGGAGCTGGCCCTGCACCGGGGGTGCGGGCCCGGCTTGGGGGCTCCACCGGGGACCTGGAGCAGGGGGACATCCCCGAGCCCACAGTGCCCCCTGCGCACCGCTGGCGGCCGGGCTGAGCCCCGCCACCCGCCGGGTCAAGACATGGGGGAGAAGCGATAAATATAACAGTAATCATCAGTAAATCGGGGCTAGAGGGTGCTTGGGGGTGCCCTGCTTCCTCCCCGCCGCCATCCCCGCTATGACCCCGACAGGACGCGGTCCCCACCGACCGCCCCCAGAGCTCCCCGGCCCAGCCCTACAGCTCCCCGGCTCGGCTCGGCCGGCGGCCCCGCTCCGCTTTTGTTTGGGAAGCGGCACGGCCGAGCTCTGCCCGCCCTCCCGCCGCGAAACCTTCCCAAAGTGGGAACCCGAAGGGCTACAGGGGGGATAACAGGGGGGGAGCGGAGGGGCGCGGAGCTCCCGCGACTGCTCACCCATGACGAGGCAGAGAAAGTCGAGGCAGATGAGCAGGGCTTTCTTGCTGCTGCTCTTGGCCGGGTTGTTGTTCAGCGCCGGGCTGCCCCCATTCTTGCTCTCCGGCGGGATCGCCTTATCGTACTTGTAGCTCTGCATTATCGGGGGCGAACACCAGAGCCGTGCCGAGCCGGGCCGCTCCGAGCCGGGCCGCGCCGCTCCGAGCCGGGCCGGGCTCACACGCGGTGCGCCGGGGAGGTGCTGCCGGAGCCGCTCCCGGCCTCTCCGGTGGGGCACGGGAGGCGAAAAGCAGGCGGGTCTTCCCCCAGAAAAATAGAAGTAGCAAAACAAAACCAAAACAAGCACAAAACCACCAGCGAAGGAGGGAAGGGGGAGAGAGGGAGAAGTTTGCGGGTGTCCCAAGGCGGTGGAAAAGTCCTGGAGGAAAAGCCGGGGGGCGGGATGAAAAAAGAAAATATATATATGTATCAAGATCTCAGTATGCGGAGGGGGAAAGGTGCGGAGCGAGGAGCAGAGCGGTGCTGACTCCCAAAGGCAGGTGGGTTCTGCGCTGCTCCGCGCTTTAAGCTCCGCGCTGCGTTGGGGGCTCCCGCCGCGCCCGCCGCGGCCGCTCTGGGAGCCACCGGCTTGTTTCTGCACTTTTATTTCGCGAGGTCCTTTCCACCCCTTAGGAGAAAAAAAAAGAAAGAAGGGGAGGAGGGGGGTGTGTAAAAAAGAACCCGTCACTTCGCCTCGGATGGGATATCCAAGTAAGCACAGCCCCTTTCCTGCAGCTGACATTTTACATAGATAATGAACTCCACATTTTTTTCCTGAGGGAAGTTAAAAAAAAAAAGGGGGGGGGGGGGGGAAAGTCAGGAACTAAAGTTTGTTGGTTTTTTTTTTTCCCCTCGCAGACCAGGAGGGAGCCTCTAGCGTTCACAAGGCAAAAGAGAGGAGCGCAAGGGGGGAGGAGGAAAACAGCCAGCCGGTTCCAAGGCTGCAGGGAGGACTCGGAAAGGTGGTAACGGTGTGAGGGGCAGAAAACGAGTAATAAATAACTTGAAACGGTTTTCTCCTGGTTTTCCCTCTTGCCCTCCAGCTCTGTGCCACATGCTGAGACTTTTCAAGGGGTCGCAGTGCTCACAGACCCCAGTGGGGTGATTTCGGTAGGGCCGCATCCTGCCCTGCCTCGTCAGGGCTGAAGGATGGGGTTGGCCTTTAGTGGTACCCTCACCAAGCTGTAGCAGCTTTTGCCCTCCCGCACCAGCAACACCAGCTTCAGCAAATGAACATAACGAGAGTTTTTGGAGTTTGGTGAGGGATTAGTATGTTGGTTAATCACCCCTTTGGTCTAATTAAAAGTCAGCAAGGAAGCAAACAATTAGTTTCCCAGGAAGCCTGGCTGATGGGATGGTGATGCTAGTAGCTCAGCCTGGTGGGAAGAGTGTGCTACCCAAGGAAACTGTTTGGGACAGTATCTAACCACTTCTCTTCCTTTTTTTCTTGGTCTTGTATTTGACCTCAGCCTTCCATCTGTGTGCTGGCAAACCACCACCAGGCCAAATCCTGTGCCACAGCATATATCCTGCCACATTTCTCATGGTTCCCTGCCTGCAGAGGGAGGTGGGCAGGCAGGACCCCCTCAGCAAGGACACACTTCCCTGCTGCTTTTTGCATAGGCTATAACCCAAGCACTAGAGATTGCACCTCAGCAAGAGCAGGGTTTCCAGAAATCTGTTTAGGCACATACCTGGGCATATTTGGGCCAGGCTGGGAGGAAGAAAGCAAAGTGGCTGCTCTCATATTTTACTTTTATATGTGTGGTGTAAGGGGAAAACAGACCTTGGGCTTTCCTCCAGTTCTTTCATTACACCTCAGTGATGCACTCGGGTGTCATCTCCCCCCTTACTTCTGAGGAGATGGCTCTCTTCTGCCTGGTATCACCCCATGGCACTGAGCACAAAGCCATCAGTTTGGGCTCAAATTGGTGCCTGTGGTGATGGTCACGCACCCAGGGGTCCGAGCTTCCTGTGGAGGACACATGTCAAGGTCTCTCCCTCTTTTCCCTGAGTGCAGCAGAGGTGCGGGTGCCTAATTTAGACTCCTCGGACGCCTGAAGCGAGTGGAAAGAATCTTCACGTGGGAATTCTCCTGCAGCCGAGGGGGCCAGCCCTTCGCCAGCTGCGGGCACGCTGCCCAGTACCCAGCTCCATGCTCTGCTGCAGGGCCTGGCATCCACCTTCCCTGCACCCTTCAGAGCCCAGCCCTTGCGAGAGGAGCCCCTGGCTTTCATCAGTTGGCCTCAGTCTCCCCTCAGCCCCAAACCTGCTGATTGAAAACAACCCCCACTGAAATTCCCTGGGTTAAATTCAATTTTGTGTTTAACATGAGAAAATAAAATGAAAAATAAAAGACTTGTCATTGCAACAGCAAATAAAGAAAAAAGAGTCTTTCGTGTACTTAAAGGGAAATTGAAATTATAGTTACATTTGCATTTACAAGACCCCCTCAGGCTACTAATGTTTGCATTTTCATAACAAAAAGATTGTACTGTTAATTGGTGCAAGCCAGGGCACACAGCTAAGTCAGAATCTTGGACAATTTCTTAAGGGAGCAGCCACCACAATTACTCAGTTCAGACTTGACAATGGGCAAGTCAGCAGCACCAAAAAGCAGCTTCTGTGCCTTTGTCAGTAATAGGCAAGAGATTCATTGGTAATAGTTAATTGTTTATTCATAAATGTAATTATTGAATACACCATGCCACAGCTATCCTTTTGGGGCTCAGCTTTCGGTCAGACTCCAAATTCCCGCTACGGACTGAGGTTTCTCTTGATATAAGTTAACTGAACCCACTGAGTCTATGTTACTAGTGAATTTTGCTCTGCATTTCTGAATACTGATCTCACAATATTTTCACCATCTCAGCTGTACCAGACCTCCGGTGAACAAGGAATGCGGCACTCATATATTCTATGGGAAGCTTATTATATGGGAAGAACACTTGCTCTTGGCCACATTAAAGCATTAACTGGGACATCGCTGAACCCAACAATATTAAAACAGGAATTGTGTTTTATTCATTCAATCTTATCATTGTAAGAAAATAAGCTCTTTAAGAATACTTCTGGAACAGGAAAATGAGTAGGAACTGGCTGCATCTTTAGGACATGACTACATGGAAACCTGCTTATACATGGCAATAACTTAAAACAGAGAGAAGCTCTTCCTCATTCAACATGACCAGTCATCATGATCCAGGCCAAAGCATATTACTTCTGTCAAAAAAAGCCCTCAAACCAATATAAAAGCCCTCAGTAGAGAAAAGTTCCTGGTTTTACTTTCTTTTTTATTGTCCATGGAAGAGTGTCCAAGGACAGTAATATCTGGTTTGAGGAAATAGGAGCCCATCAAGAGCTATGTGTTTCCAACTGATACGCAGGGTTGGTTTGGGGAAGAGAGAAGGGATGAGAGGCAGCTCCAGTTTCTGCTCTGAGGCTCACATTATCTCACATGTTATTTAATGTAAAATAACTATTTGTTGGAGTGGAGCGTAGATCTGTAGCCTGCCCTTACAATCCTGCTTACCCCATCCCACTCCCAGCTTTAATTAGTTCCTATGGTGCACTTCATTAGCCCAGCATTACTACCGGGTCAGTAATGGCCCAGCAAGCAGCACTGCACTTTGCCAGCATGGACACCATGCTCCTCGGGCTAGTTCTTGATCTGGCAATATGCAGCCCTGGTGCTCCAGACTGCTCCACTTGCAAATGCAGATAATCACAGAATGGTTTGGGTTGGAAGGGACCTTAGAGCTCATCCAGTTCCAACCCCTTGTCACAGGCAGGGACACCTTCCACTAGAACAGGTTGTTCCAAACCCTGTTCAACTTGGCCTTGAAGAGTACCAGCGTCTTACCACCCTCACAGTGAAGAATCTATCCTGCTTTTCCTGATGTGCTGCAAACACCAATGACACTATAGAAGCTTGATGTCTAAAGCACGCATGGTTGGACGCTCATTTCAATGCACAGACCAGTGCCAAGCCACCACTGCACCCTCAGACGTACACATATATGAGACCCCGCTTTGCTTTTCCATCACAGGGAGGATTTGGCAGTAGCTCCTCTGGAGAAGGGACCTGCAGCAGGGAAGGACCAGGCCCTGCCTATTGTATTTTTTAGAGCTGTTAATGAGCACATCTATAGCAATCCTAAAATAAGAAAGTGAGCTGTGTTCAGTCCGTTGATTGTTATCCGTGTATTATCTGAGATTGTTCCCCACTGAATGGAGAAACTGGAGCAAAGTTACGTGCTGTGCATCAGGAGGCCTAAACTGAAGTCACGAGGCCAGAATACCAGTAAAATTCTGGGAAGTCCAAAGCTGAACCACCACTACCCTGTTCAAGACTATTTTTAGCACCATCAGCTGCTGCTGATGGAGAAAACACCATGAGAGGGGCTGCGAGTCATGGGAAGGGAGCTGGGGGCATTGCCAAACCCACCCAAAAGCAGGAGGTTAAGGGCAGGAGAGCTGCCATGTCCCCTACCTGTTATCACACACTGTGCGGGGTCTTCCGACCTGTGCAATCACTGCTGCCCTATTAAGAAATGTTTGCTAAGGCTGGACTTAGACCCATCATTGCAGAGAGGCAAATAAAAGTAAAATCCAAAGGGGCCCAGTTGTGCCCTGTTCAATGCCACTGGGAAGAATCAAGCTTCATGTATCTTCAGGTCATTAAAAAAATTAGCTGACAAAATGTCATCCTGATACAGCACTTGCTGCTGTTCAGGAAATTGGGTATCTAGACTGATGCAGGCCAGGAGGGTCATCCCTCAAGCATGTGCCTTGGTGACCCATGAGTTAGGAAATTTTGTGGTCACGGACCCATTCCTGGCATCCCAAAGCACACTGGATCAGATGCATTTGATTTGCCAACAACCTTCAAGTCCAGTCTGTTTTGGAACCTACATCTGTGCTACTGTCAAGTTTCACAATCCTGGTGTTTCTCCTTAATTTAATTTAGCTCCCCTAAATCTTGATGGCTCCTGACATGATTAGAGGATTCCACTTTGCACTATTACGAAGAAGGGGGGGAAAGATTCAAATGACATGATTACAACAAAAAGCTTGAAAATGTGACCTCCAAATCTCAGCTGAAAGACCAAACCACACAAGCTGCAGAAAAAGGAGGCCTTTCCATTCAATTTGAAGGCCAAATCCCACAATTAGAAGGAGCCTGATTTATGATTTGGGGGCACTGGAGACTGGTAACACCTTGTGCATGGTCCTAGTTGTGTCTCTTGTCTTCAGTCTGCTATCTCTGCCCTCAAAAAAGAGAATAACAGCACCATCTACTGCCCTTCCTTAGCATTTGCCTGGAAAAAACCAAACCCTTCAGCTCCATCAAAGCAGCTCCAGCAGGTCATGGCTCCGGTTTGCCACTGCCTGGTGATACAGCCGAGTATTGATGGAGAAATCGGAGCAAACTCGGACTGCAGAAATAAATAGCAAGGTCTTAATTAAAAAAGACGCGTGTTAATTATTAGAAATTCCAGTCATCTTTTCCCCAATTGGTGGCATTAAAAGGATTTCAATAGAGCAGTATTTTCATATAGTTCCCTCAAATCCTTTCATGTGTTTATTAGCAGAACCTTAAAGGGCTGTCTGTATAATTCCCAATTTCTACCAGGCAGGCATTTTCACCATCAACAACAGTTAATGAAAGAGGTGGTACATCGCTGCTCCTTTCAAACCTGGTAAAACCTATGTCTGTGCTCCTTGCTGGCGAGCTCCCAGAAGTTTGTTTGAAAGTCAAGAATGTGCCATGCTTTAATTATGCTTCTAGGTCAGGATCTAAATGAAAGCCCCGTTATAAACAGCAGTCTCGGAGGAAAGGTCCATACTCGAGTTTTTAGCCCCCAGTTGATTACCGGTTAACTCAGGGTAGTTAACACATTTGTAATGTCTGGTCTGGACACTTCCCAGATGTTTGTTGCAGGATACAAACATTTGTGGTTTATAATGTAAACAGGTAGACCTACATTTTTCAGCCTGGATTGATTTCTGGTCGCAAACTATCTCAATAGCTTGGTTGAAAGTGTTCAGCATCCAAATGAAAAGTGAAAGTAAAAAGAATATTAATCTTTTTCTGTGTCTAGACCAAACTTTTTATAGGCCACCCGATGGCTTTTGGCATCACTTTCAAAGTGTCAAGGCTCTGACAATGAACACAGGCGCTGATGGGGCAGGTGGGTGGCTGGCCACCATCACCAAGGGGCAGCAAGGAAGGTGATGCTGAGACAAGGGGCAGCCTTGAAGGCAGCGTGCATGGGCTTGTGCTTTCTGAACATGAGAAAAGATGCTGCTCTGATGGGTTTGTATCTGAGGGACCTGGGCATGTAAGTGGGGATGCAGGGAGAGGCTTTCCAAAGGCATCTTAATCAAAATATATATGGAGCAGCAGTGGGGCTCATCAAGAGATGAAGCAGTGCAAGGAAAAAGTGAGGCAGGACCCCAAGCGTGGGGGAACCTCTATTAATTGTGTCTTGCTCAACTATATGACAAGAAAATGGAGATGTGCGAGGAAAGAAGGGAAGAATAGCTCCAACATCCCTCTTGCTGCCACCTCATGCGAGTTGTTAGGATCAGGCCGTGTATTTGTATACAATGCACAAATCCCTGGGCTTATCTGCTCCCAAGTCTCTATCTCGATAATTCATTGTCAGTGATTCTGAAGTACTTAAATGTGTTTGCAAGAGCCAAGCTGGACCCTCCCCAAATATTTGCTTCAGCACACAAACTGGGTTTGCTGTAACGCCAGCCACACGTGCTTTGATCCTGCCTTGCCATGCAATATCCAGGGGAGCATAAAAGTGATACACAACCTGGTTTTGCCATTGAGAAACATTCTTCCATATGCACAAAAACTGCAAGGGAAGGAGGAGAAAAGAGATTCTTTAGGGGTAAGGCTGCAGTGCTGTAGCCTGAGCAAGGTTAAGCTACCCGGGAGCAGGAGGGGGCTGCAGGACCTCCTCGTCCCCACGGGCTGTGAGTTCTGAGCCTTCAATGGGCACAGCACACACACAAAATCTCAACAACAGCCTTCAAAGCCTGCTCTTTGCTCCCATTTATCTTATCTAGCACTCCACTGAAGTATGGATTTACATAATACATACCTAATATATTAATGTTCCTATTCATCGAGAGGATCTCGACACTGTTTTCTTTGGAAGTCTTGCCAAAAATGATCAAGCTCCATACAACAGAACATGGTTTTATAGCTCTGAAAAGGATTTTCTCCCCTGTTTGTAGTCTGAATACTTTCACATAGGCTGTTTGATACTATGATAAGAGCCAGGCCCAAAAACTCAAGAGAGGTAGGATCCACAGAGATGGGTTAGCAGCACATTGCAAAACTGCAGCACTCGAATTACTGACTCGGTATGAACCATTTGGTTCACACCCTCTCTCTAGCTGCAATATTTTCCCAAATTATCTTGCAATATAGCCTTTTAATAGCCAGGAGGGGTCGAGCCAGGCCTACTCCCATTTGTCACACACATTTCCAGTTAGCTGCCTTTTTCCCCCCCCCCCCCTTCAGTGCACAACCCTCCCTTCCTGCTTCACTTTTCTGTGCCAGTTTAATTTTGCTTGGGACATTGGATTTCAAAAGGCTGAAGAAACGTCTATAAAGAAAGGCACTAAAACAAATGATGTTCAAGTTATGATATTGACCTTAATACAGCTCAAATGACTTCATAAATGCACACAAGCTGCCTGGCAGACCGCAGCATCAAACTACTAGAAAGCTGCTATTTTCTTTGTAAAGCCACGCAGATATAGTACAATATATATATAGCTTATCTTTGCTTTATTTTGAAAGAGCTAAAGAAATATTTGCCTTTGTATGAATGTTTGGACATAAATTCTACTCCTAGCCAAAGGCAGGCAAAGAAAAATGAGAAGTACATTACCCATTTTGTTTTAAATAGGGGTAATGATCAGATCTTGGAAGAAACCATTGGATGAGTGGTTGATCTTTCCGCCTTCATATTGCACCTTTACAGAAGACATGCGGTAGCTGAACACAAAGTATTGGGTTCAGTACAGGACAGGATGAAGTCAGGTGGCTTGAGCTATACAGAGACTCAGACTACAGCATTAATGGCCTCTTCTGATCTTCAGAATCTGCCAATTTGCTCTGAACCAAGGATTATGAAATAGCAGAGAGTAAATCCCTTTAAAATTGCCAGTAAATGTCAGGAAATACACTTTAAACACACAAAGACACAGGTTCACTGACAGTTGTTGCACAACAGATCACAAATAACTCGTGTGCTCAGTCATGGGCCCCTTTATCTCCTTTATCCAGCACTGCCAACACCAAACACGAAATGTCAAAATCCTTCTGTTTCCAAACCCTGAGACTGTTTTGAAATGCTGAGATTCAAAAATAAAAGAAAAAGACTCCCCAAAGAGATGCATTTTGAGTTCTCATTTTATCTGTCCTCGGCTGCCCGCCTTTCTCCAGCCATACACCTACACCTACAGCCCTCTTGCTTTTAGCAAGGCCTCCTACCACCAGCTCCTCAGAAAGTGGAGCAGAATACCCCTAAAATCACCTTACAGTGGGTAATAAACCCAACACCAAAAGGCCAAATCACACAAGTCTGAGAAAGCACTGTTTCAATTTGATTTTGTTTTCCTGTTCTTTACAGAGTATGTCACAATGTGAATTAAGGAATCCAGCCCTGATTTTAGGCTTTCCTACTGGATTTTGATGAAAAGCTCCTGATAATAGTCCTCAAAGAGAAAACATGATCTTTTCCTATTTCTTGACCCATTCTTGGTCATGGTTTCCATGCTCAGACAGCACCTTGCTGTCACAAGTTGAAAAGCTGTTGCTTTCTGTATTACCCTCCCCACCTGAAGGCAAGAGGTAGAACAGACTGAAACAGAAGCACAAATGAGCACAGCACTTGAACTCACGTGAAATATAATTCCATAAAAGGGGAATCTTGCTTCCTAAAATAGTTTGGCACTGGGCTGTAACAAGAGACCCTTTTGCTGATGATGGCAGCCAAGGACAGTGAGCACAACATGACCACCTACCCTTACGAGAACTCAGTGTGGATACTGCAGAGGTCTCTCTGCTGCTTCTGCTTCTTACAATGGAATTGAAAAGAAAACAATAAACAGCACCTTGCTTCAAAAGTTTCACAGTCCATAGAAATTAAACATGGCCAGCCCCAAAGGCTATTATTACTGTGCCTTCTTGTGTAGATATGATCACAAGAAAAACACACATCTAGGTCTAATAATAACAAATAATAAAGTTATTCATACAGCCCACTGCTTACATGATGGCAATTTCCTCATAATTGCAGGTAGAAGGAATAAGCGTACAAACAGCAGTCTGTAGTAACTCTGGACTACCCAGGGCTTGTGTTGAAGCTATTTCTTGTAGGTACCTATACTTTTGGGAAGAGAACTAATCCAAATTCCAACTGAACCTTGATAAAACTCTCCTGCATCCCTGCCTGGAGCTGTATTTGCACCAGAATAAAACACACACAGAAAAATCATGAGCATAAATATGTTTCAGATTGAAATGGGTGGTGATGCCACCATCCCCTTTCGGTGCCAGACCTCCAGACAGTGAAGCAACAGTGAAACCCCAGCAGCTCCTTCCCCGCCTGTCACCCGAATCTCAAGACAAATTTACACCCAGGAGTGAATGCCTGTGATTAAGCAAATGGGGAAATCAAGTTCCTGCTCCCATCCTTTCTCCCTCACAGAGCTGTGGGGGAGGCAAGGCGGGGTGCTGCAGATGTTTGCTCTCAGATAAGGTCAGGGCAGCTCCTGCTGCTGCGGTCTGCCTGGTGCTGCCTGCACAGGCAGGGCAGTGGGGTTCTCTGTGTATCCCATGCAGTGCCAGATGGGATGCTGCATCCCTGAGACCCCTTTGCTCATCTACAGAGAGAGTGAAAAGGCTCAGAAGACATGGCCATAAAATCACTTCCAGCATGTGCAAGGACCTGTAACTTTGCATCTTCCTAACCAGAGACAGGGCACATGGAAATGATGCTGGTAACTGCACAGTGCTCATTAAGTTGTTAAACTCAAGGTCACCTGCAGCATGCAACAGGACAGGGAGGGAGCCTCTTGTCCCTCCCATGGCTCCTACACCCCCAGGCAGCCACCCACAGCCACTTACTCATTTTGGCATCTCGCCTGGCTCCTCACACCTTTGCGTGCTTGTCTGCACTGTACACATCAGTGCCTTGGAGCCCCAACTTGAGTGGTGATCCAGGGCTGATCCATGGGGCCGAGCAGAGCTGTCTCTCCCGAGGAGCTTGTTCATGGCTGCTGCTAATTTAAGAGATGATAAAAGCAAGCATTTTGATACCCAAGATGGGGGTCTAATCCTGCCTGGACCTGGAATTGAATGCTCCATCTCAGGACGGCAGACATCGGACAGGGAGAAATGCTGAACGCTTCCCCTCCTCATCCCACACCAGCAGAAAGATACCTTGGAGTGAGATGTATTCAAACAGGATGGCAGCAGAAGCTGGAATAAGTCTACTCCTTGGCCCTTTGTTTTTGTCCTCCATCCGGATGGATCCTCATTTTTTGACCCAACTACAATTAACAATTTCAGAGCCCAGGACTGCATTCGGGAGCCCAAATTCCCCCCTTGGATGCCATCTAGTGCTCAGTGCTGAAAGCAGAGGAGCCTTGCAGGTGCTGGGAGGGAGATCATTTCTGCTCTTCTTCCAGGCAGGGGCTGCAGCCACCCTTCTGGCTTTAAGCTCCTGGGAAATAAAGTCTGGTGTGGGCCAAGATCTCACTGCGAATCAACTGTCATTTAGGTTGATAAAGCTTATTCTGACCATTTCTTTCTCTACCTGTTCGTGTGTCTCCATAATACGGTGTAATTCCAGGAATCAGCAACCACACGGCAACACAGACTCAGGAGGTGGGACTCCTTTAGGGGATGACATCTGCTGGAGCCATCTAAAATCTGTTTCCAATCCTTGGAAAGAAAATGTTTCCTCAAGGTGCCAGTCTATCACATTTATAAGAGAGGGATGCCATAGGGTGGGAGGCCTATTTCTCTTCATTGGACTGTAAAGTGAACCAGAATGGCTCATATGGATACAGCCACTTCTTCCATAGGCAGCGTAGATCCCATGCAGCGGTGTCCTCCTGCTTTTGAGGCAAAGCTTGGGTAGATTTTCACAAACCAACATGGTGAACTCAAACATAAGAACTTTCTTCATGGATTACATGAGGTGCAGGGCAGGGGGTAGAGGGGAAACTGGTAGAAAATAGCCTGGCACTTCAGAAATACAACTTATAATCAGAACACTAGAAATGCATAAGGAAAACAATAAACCTAAAATTTCATATGCGTTACAACTTCTTTCAACCTTCTTTGTATTATTCTCACCAGAAGCTAGTTTTACTTGTTTCCACTATTTTTATTCTCTTATTGGTGTATGTCCTCATGCATATGGAGATTAGCACAACCTGCAGCCACAGGTGCTTGAATTGGCCCATCACACATGCCCATGCACCCCTGCCCCACAGCTGGGCACCCAGCAAATGCTGCACCCCTTGTCTCCTCTTGCACCCTGCAGAGGGGGTTTTGGTTTCCAGGAGATGAACAAACTGAGTGGAGGACTGATGCTTGTCCCAGTGCCAGGGTATAGGACTGAGAATCCTCAGTCAAACCCTGAGATTCCTGCACCCCAAGGAAGATGGCAGTGTACTTTACCCAAACTCCAGCACTACTGTTGTGTCCACTTCCTCGTGCTGCTGGTCATAGAATCATGGAATAGTTATGTTTGGAAAGGACCATAAGATCATTTAGTTCCAACCCCTCTGCAATGGGCAGAGACACCTTCTGCTAGACCATGTCACCCAAGGCCCTGTCCAACCTGGCCTTGAACACCGTCAGGGATGGATGTTCCTGCGTGATCTTTATAACATGACTATCCCATTGGTGAGCACAGAACATGCTGGTCCATGACATGGCTTAGTGGTGGACTTGGCAGTGCTGGGGAATGGTTGGACTTGATGATCTTAAAGGTCTTTTCCAACCTAAATGATGCTGATTCTGTAAGGTCCTCCCACCACTAAGCCTCAGTCCCCTTAAGTGTTATAAGACTCACTGAGAAACCTCCCTCCTCCTCCAAACCCCCTTCGCAGAGTTCAGGGACACACACCCCATGAGCCCCAGTGCATTGCAGCCCCATGGCTCCCTAGAGCCAGCTCAGGTTTGCCTCACCAAGCCCAGGTCTTACCTCTGCACTGCAATGCAGACATATCCTCAGGGCACGTCTATTCACCAGGCTCAGGCTGCTCAGCTCCTGCTTGGAGTTGGCAGGGTGCAAGTCAGGTCTGGTTTGGGAGCTGCAAAGTGGTGTTATGGAGCAAAGCAAGCTGAATTTGCCTGGGCACTGCGCCACGCTGGAGGAGCTCTACAACATGCATCCAGCTCAGGGCAAGAGGTGGAGGCTGTGCAGACCTGCTCCTCCAATGCCTCCTGCTCTGGCTCCAGCTCCACATCACCACTGCTGCCCAAGAGCTGTGCTGCACTCCCATCCACACCTAATCCTCCTCTCCTCTACCTTCACTAGCATTTCACCCTCACAGATGTGGCATGTCCTTTATTTTGCTGCCCATCAGGAGCATTGCATCTCAGTACCCCTGGGGTAATGAGAGGAGACTTTTCAGCAGGGCGTGTTGTGGTAGGATGAGGGGTGATGGTTTTAAACTGAAAGAGGGGAGATTCAAGCTGGACGTGAAGAAAACATTCTTTACAGTGAGGGTGGTAAGACACCTGCACAGGTTGCCCAAAGAGGTGGTGGATGCGCCATACCTGGAGATAGACAAGGCCAGGCTAACGTGGTTCCGGGCAACCTGATCTAGTTGAAGATGTCCCTACCCATTGCAGGGGGGTTGGACTAGATGAGCTTTGCAGGTCCCTTCAACCCACACTATTCTATGATTCTTTGAATGCATGGCTCCTGCTGGAGTTGTGCTCCTATTGCAGAGGCACTGGAACTGTTTTGGAGAAGGTAAAATGATTCACTTGCAGGCTTGCTCACCATTTTATTAATTCCCTTTTTTCATCTGCAATTTCAAATGGTGTAATTTTGAGATCAAAGCTCTAGTGGCCCCATGTAAGCCTGGCCTTCACAGATATTGGAGCCTCTGCCTCAAGGAAAGACATGAAACTCAATCTCAGCCAACATGAACCAATTCAGAGAGAAGGCAAACTGGGCTAAATTTTGCTCTCACTCATACCCATCCAAAGTTAATTGGCTTTAATGTGGGAAGAATGTACCTACTGAACTGATCTTAGTCAGATCAGGCCCATCCCTGTTGTGTATTTAAGAAAACTCATTGGATGGTGGTGCCTGTGCAATAACTGTAATTAGCCCTGGCCTGAGGCAAGAAAGAGTAGCTGGAGAGTGTGCTGCATGGACAAACAGCCAGCAGGACGCAAGGCAGGGGCTGCTGCATCATTCCACCCTGAGGAGAGGTGTTTGTGTTAGGTTTCCTGAGACGTACTCAGCTCAAAGTTTGATCAAAGAGGCTATTTACACTCTACCTGGTTTTTTCAACATACTACAAATAGTTCCATGTGTACCTTTTCCTTCCCCGTTTCAACACTGCTATTCTGCAGGACAGAAAGAAGGTAATTTGCATCCAAAATGCATAGCTACCATAGAATAGCTTGGGTTGGAAGGTCATCCAGTCCAATGCCCCTGCAACAAGCGGGGAAGTCTTCAACTAGACCAGGTTACTCATAGCCCTATCTAACCTTGCCTTGAATGTTTGAGGTATGCGGCACCTACTACATCTCTGGGCAACCTGTGCCGGTGTTTCATCACCTTCATCATAAACTTTTTTTCCTTTTATCTAGGCTGAATCTCCCCTCTTTTAGTTTAAAACCATTACCCCTTGTCCTATTGCTACAGGCCCTATGAAAAAGTCTTTCCTTATCTTCCTTGTAGCCCCCAATCTAAGGGAAAACAAAGCTTCTACCTAGCTAGAAGCTGGTAAAATGCTGCTCAATATCATTCAACACATCAGGAACAGAAGATACTGCACTTGGAACAGCTGCCAAAGTTTAATATAAGGGTAGCAGGACTTCATTGGTTTAGACCCGGCAGATTAAAGCTTATCTTAATGTCATTAGGTGTTGGTTTATGATAAAATAGAAGCAAGATCTGCTAGAAAGAACCATCACAGTTTGCTGTTCATTGCACTTTGCTCAGTGGGTCTGCACAGCCATGCTGGGCAGAAAAATAACAGGACAAGGACAGAGCCAGCCTCACCAGTTATATCTGAATGTAAACACAGTCTCTATAGGGTATGGATGAAATCCCCAGCATGGGGCACAGAAGAGCTGAAGCTTGTTCTAGCTGGACCTATGAGATTTAGCTCCCTCTTTGCACATGGTCCTAAAGCAGCCTGCAACCCCCTAAGTGATGTTTCCTCTCTGCTGGGTGCTGGCTAGGGCCATGCTGGAGCAAGAAGGAACAACCCAACCCATGCCAACAGCCTCCATTATTTGTTAATTTGATTTTTCCCCCAAGACTTTGCTGCTGCTGCTACACAGCAATGCAACTGTCTATCCCCTCCTGGTCCTTTCTACGTCACCCTGCCTGGTGGCACTAATGTTTTAGAAGACCACTCAGGTCACGCGTTTTGTCAGAGCCAGGCTGGATCTGTCTCTGATATGTGACGGCTCATGAATCACTGTGAATCAGGAGAAAACCAGGTCCTCTTGAATTGGCAATGAGCCAAATCTTCCTTACCAACCTACTCCATCATTCCCCATTTAAACAAAAAGGCTCACTTCTTTTGTGCTCTCACACCAACCAGTAGGCAGAAGCACCACACCAAACAGGGTCCCTTTTCTTATTAGAAACTGTGTTTGTTGTGCACAGTGCCACTTGATGTATGCACCGCTGGTAAAACACAGGCTCCGGTTTAACAAATCAGTACAACCATCCTGTTCAAAAACCCCCCGAAGCAAAGGGCTTCTTGATGTTGAATGATCTCTATCTACTCTTTTATACTTCAACATTTCTTCACTGAAAGCATCGATAATTAAAAATGCAGAAGAGGATGATCACAAGATGAGATTAAGGACCTTTCACAAAATATTTGAGATAACAACAGCATTACACTACAGGAAACAATGTGTTGTTATTAACGAACTGCTGTGCAAGAATGTTGAGGGATTCCAAGTGATGGCTCAAATCCCCTTGGCGTTAGGTGCTATTCAAAGACAAGAGCTGCTATAAAAGCACACAAACTCTCTACAGTATGTAAAAGGCAGTCTAGCAGATGTTTATCTCCAGTTTCTCCGGGATAGATCCTGAAGTTTTTCTTCATTTTTTGCTGAATTCCAGAAGGTTGATAAAATGCTGTCTGAACCAAGACTTTAGGAGCATTCTTCTTTGAGCTACTCTGCATTTTATAAAGACAGATTTGCATCAGATGATACAGCAGTTAAAAATAACTGGTGAACATCAAGCAATCATAAGTACATGTCCCACAGGTCTGCATATCTTTAATACTGAAATGTCTTCCATTCATGCAGTGGGTGACGAGATTCACTTTTGCCACTGGAAACAGCGTATGCAATGCCTTCAGTTTTGGTAAGGTTTTCATTTTGTAAAGCTGTCCTAATAGACACTGCTCACTGTTTAAATTAAGGAAAGCAAACCAAAAACTTCTGCTTTGCAGCTGGAGTAGAATGGGATTTGAAGTTAGTTCTCATGGGATGTTTTTTCCTCAGGAGTCCCATAACAGCCCTGTTGCAAACCTACAGTCACCAGCCTCATCCTTGGTAAAAATAGGAAAGCTAGCATTGGACTCCAGATGAAGGATAAGCAGCAAGGACTCAGGACTTTCAGCTATGAGTACAACAAAACCTTCACATGCTTTCTTCACTAGGGCTGCCTTAAGAGTAAAAATTGCCTCTAAAAAAAAGAGTGAAAATAGAGAACCAAAAGCATCCTGAACAGTGATGCAGGATGCTCTATATAAAAGGCCTGGTTGCTACAGGCTGAAGAGAGGTGGAATTCAAAACCTACCCAGATCCTCTGCAAGACAAAAGAAACTAGTAACTTCGTATGCAGTTTAGTATAAAGATCTGGACATCCAGAGTCATTTCACTACACAGTTCAGCACAAGGTGGATCCCATTTCTATTTCTTCTTTTAAGCCACAGTACAGCAAAATCAGCTCACTTAAATCACTGGAGGGGAATCCCTCCACAATTTAAGGCATGTTGGGGCTATTGTAAAAATAGCCATAAACCAATAATCCCATCTACCATTTCTCACCTGTATAGCTCTGATGACTTCAGAAGGGGGGAAAAGCAGCAACCATCATTTATGAGAATACAAATGAAATTAATACAGTTCCTTAATTTATTGAAAAGTCATCATAAATATCCTGTGAAATAACCAATAAAGACATACTAGCTCAGCAATGAAGCTACGTTTGTCTCATGTCTTTACATTAAAAAGAGAGAGAAAAAAGGTGATAGCTTCTGAGCAGTTAAGATTTATCAAAGCCTCAAATTCCCATCTCCTTACTCCTTTCCATTTTGTCCTCAACATATCTTTGACAGGCATTTATGGCCACACTTCTCACACTTGTCCTCCACAAAAGATGCTCAGCAGCAGATAGGATTGTCCCAGCTCTTCCTCATAGGAACTGAGGATGTGGACAAGAGTAGGAGGCCACTCCAAATGCCTCTTAAACACTGCCAGGCTTGGGGCGTTAACCACCTCTCTAGGATTGCTTCTGAACAGCCAGTCTAAACCTCCCTTGGTGCAGCTTTGAACCATTCTCGCATGCCCTGTCACTGGATACCAGGGAGAAGAGATCAGCACCATCTGTCTACTTCCCCTCCTAGGGAAGGTATAGAGACCACAGAGGTCACCCCCCTCAGCCTCCTTTTCTCCAAATCAGACAAGCCTGAAGTCCTTAGCCATTCCTCAAAGGACTTGTCTTCCAGTTCTGTCAGCAGCTTTGTTGCCCTTCTGTGCACAAATTCAAGGAACATAGAGCATGAGCTCGAGGTCAGAGAACCAAGATGCCACAAACAATGAGGAATTCAACAAATAAAACAGCCCTCAATATTAGTATGCATAGATTTGTTGAGCTAATCCCTCTACTTTCATTTGCCCTAACAGAGTTAGTACCTAAGCCAGAAGTTGAGACACAGGCCGGGGAAGGGGAAGACACAGCAGAAGAGGTGAAAAGGATCAGAGGCAGCAGGTTTAGAGGTTTTTTCCTCTAAACCTCTCATATTTTATAGCTGCATTCATCAGGGTACATGATCACACATGGTATAACCTTCAGGAGGTGAGTTTGCAGGTTGTCCTACATGACATGCTGTCAATCACTGTATAAATCATCACGCTCTTGATTTTTCTCATGCTTGTATTCCAAATCAGGCTTTCTCAGCAAAGCTGCTGCTCAATCTCAAACAGGGTTAAATGGTTTTCCAGCTGATCCCTTGGCCACAGTTTCTTTCTACTCTGCTCAAAATAAGGGCCAAATCCAAGTTTGGCTCTGCGCTGTCTGTTTTCAGTATTACTTGATAAGTTCTTTTCGTCTGGAAAAACCTTCAGATTTATCTCCCGCTATTGCCCCATGCAGAGATAGCGGCCAAATCAAAAGCACCTCTGCTGAACATATGTGAGTCAGATGGCCATGAAACGTAGCAGGGCTCTGTTTCCATACGCTGACTTACAAGACCCAAAATCTTTTGTTGTTTCCTACTTGTTAGACACCCCAGTCCAGATATGTCAGTAAGAGACTTCACGAGGCCTCATTTTGTTACCGATTAAGATTTGCCACTGTAATCGGTGGGCTGCATGGTGATAGGTGCCAGTGGAGGGTTCTCCAGGGAAGATCATGTGTTTCCACCTGCATCTGCATATTGCAGATTTTCCCTCCCAGCCCAGCAAACTTGGCAAAAGCCATTCCCATTTCTACTTAAGTGGGTTGTGAAAAACACAACATTCTCATCCGAGAGAAGGTCTCTGAAGACTTCTGCAGAGGATGCAAGCGTGGCTCCCACGGTCGCGCTAGCCCCAAGGCTCACATCTGAAAGGGCATCCTCAGATGGAAGCTCTCCACGGCCTTAGCAGAGTGGTTTAAAGCAGCATGGCTGAAGCACTGAAACGATAAAACCAGATTAGGAGATGTAATCTTTAAGCAGCAGGAAAAACTGATGGGAAGGCCAGCTGTGAAAATTGCTTTCATTTACATAGCGCACAAAACCAGGCCAAAAATGCTACTGTCAGATGATGACCTGTATCACATGAGTTGGTCAGAAAACATTTGCAGGATTACTACAGTATACCATTTCTCAAATTAATCAGTAAATTCCTGATACAACATACACCAAAGTCCACGGGAAAAAGCCAACTGCTCTCAGCATGTGTAGGAAGAGGCTGGAAAATGACAGTAACGCACAAACTTGCAACAGGACACAAGAAAAACGAAATCCCTGCCTATAAAAGCCATCATATCAAGCAGGCTGTAAAATTAAATTGATGCAATAACATGCAATACAGCCTTAAACAAAAAATTATAACCCTAGGTATCTAGTAATACTGCTGCATGCATCTGCTGGGCATGATTAGTGTGGTATAAGGCTCTAACCTAGGTAGCCAAAAGATTGTTATTTCTCACAAAAGAGGTTTGAGGTTGTTGGTTTTTAACACAGACAGTCAAATTTAGATTTATTTTCACAATACACTGCTAAGTTATTAAAGAAAGCATTGTATAGAGGTTAACTGAAGCCCTGGAATCAGGGAAAACACCCTCTATTATATGTGATTTCTGAGTTCTTTTCTGATCAGTAAAATATGAGTAACATCCCTTCGATGAGGCCCTAATTCGTTAAGGCATGCAGGTTGGAGATGGATACGATTTACAAGTGCTGTAAGTTGAGTTTACACACATGATTTAAGGGCTTTGACACACAGTCAGGTAGCTGCACTGTAAAGTGCTACCCCAATTCGGCTGATGGATAATTCCTGCCCATGTGAGGTGTCTTACCTTCCTATGGGAGCAAGGTAACTCCAGGGCTTGCTCCATCGATGCCAGGGTAAGCCTGGGCACAGGGAAGTTCCTGCAGAGCAGCCAAGGGACAACAACTTCTTTGACAATCGCAACTTGTATTAAAGCCTTTAGCAATTATTTCTCATCAAAGCCTGTGGATAATTAAGTCCTCTCTCCAAATGAGTGCAACAGTTCACACCCATTTCCCAGTGCTCCCTTGTTAAGCCTGATGACCTACATGAGCGAAGCTGCTGCAGCCTCAGACAAGTCTCCATCTCACAGGCGCACAAAAATGCCAGTCATGTAATTACCCCCGAGCATCCTTGTGGCGGCCTTGATATAACCATTACAGACACTGAACCTTTCATCCTTAAAGATGAACCCACTAGGATTGATGTGCACAGTGGGGGGGAATACTCTCCTTTTCCTACCAGCCAGCAAAAATATGTATTTCTGAGTGTAGATCCAGATGCAAAGGCCCTTTGGCTAGTTTTTTGTTTCTAGGAGGCTCTGTTATTTATCTCTAATCTGGCTGGGAATCAGGCTAATGCATCAGAAGTGAAAAACGTCTACTCTCTTGCAAATAAATTGAGCCATCTTGTTACCATGTAATACAAATTCATAAGGTGAGATTTGCTCTCAGTTTCACCTCTCCTTGCTGTGCATCGCTCTAGGAATATATGAGAGATCATTCAATGAATGCCTGCAACTTCCATTTGCTCCATCTTAATGGCATCACAACCTAGATTCATGTGTCATCCCGCTCCCCATATTTTCTTGATTCACCTTTAAAATCCAAGTGGGTGAGACTTGACATTTATCCAGATTTTCTCCTTTCTCTGCTGCCTGCCACATCACTTGAATACAGATGAACAAAATGACTGGGGGAGCCCTGATGTACCCATGTGCTGGACAAGCACCATGTGAGCCCCTTCCCCCAGGAAAGCAATCCCTCTGTCACTGCTGACTGTGGATATCCAGAATGAATCTGGCTGCTCTCCCTAAAGCATATTTGCAGTTGGAAGAGGTGGGGAAGCAGCATGATTTATGCTCTGTCAGAAATGGATTTTCTTTTCTTTAACCACACACTACGTCTAGGTACCTAGGACCAGCCAAGCAGCCTGCTTGTTTTGCTTACTAACTCCTAATTTACCCAACTCTGGTTCAGAGAGATAGGTGAAGTTCTTTATAGGAAGAAGAACAGATGGATTATAAACACAGCAGGGAAAAGATGCCCATGCCCCACTGCAGCTACTGCTCAGGTGGTACCATCCTGTGCTCCCTGCTCAGGAGAACCCTCCTGAGTGACTCTGAACAAAGCAAGAGTCCCGCTTAGCAGAGAAGCATCCAAAACCCCCTGCACAAATGCACAGGTAATACAGGGCTGATGCAGAAAATCACTGACAACTGCAAACTGTCCAAATTGATCCTCCCTGGAAAAAGCATTCCCTTTCCTCTGCGATCCTCTAAGCACATTTCCCTGTCCCTTGCCTGCCTTCCTGACAAATCCCTGCCATATCCTCTCCCTGCTCACGCTCTGCAAACCGCATACTCGCAGTTTCAACCATCTTCCTAATGTTATCATGGTTTGCTGGGTCTCTCATCAAAGCTCATTCCTGCGATGTAACCTTAAGTGCTTTTCTTAAAAGCTACGATTCCTATGCATGAATACAGTCCTGATCTTTTCTTTTCTCTAGTAGTTGATTTATTAAAGATACCTAATCCCAGATGCGCCAGTTTCTCAAGAACACAGCCCAGTGGCTTCTAAAGGAAGGACAAGCCTATATAAAATATCAGAGCTAGCATTTCACAGCCACAACCGCCAGGGAAGCATCTAGGCACATAGAATAGTTGGGGTTGGAAAGGACCTCTAAGATCATCCAGTTCCAGCCCCCCTGCCATGGGCAGAGACACCGCACTAAACCATGTCACCCAAGAAATAACCACATAATCACATCAAGTTCCCGATGATCCTTACAATGTGAAAAATTATTTAAGGTCATACATCTTTGAGATTTACCTTTTTTTCCAATTTCATACTGTTTGAAAGAAGCCACTCAAGCCTCTCAAACCAGGATTTCTGATGCAAGAACTCCACACCGCAGACCAAAAATAGCAGAATTATGAGAGCTAAAAGTGTCTAGCAAGGCTTTTTATTTTAATTCATATTTGAGAAACGTTTCTAGCAGCTGGAGAAAGTAAGAGCTGTATTCATAAAACCCTTGGCTATTTGCCACACAAATGGTGCTTTTATTGAGCTGGGGGTAGGAGGGGGAAATGGGGAATGTGCCTATTCCGCATCAGGAATGCATTTCTCTGATGCATAAATCCTCCCTCTCTCCCCCAGCTGACTAAAGGAAACCTTTCTCAGTTTGCCACTGAGATGAGAGAGGATGAGAGGGATGCTTCAAGAGCGCCAGCCCCAGACAGAGGCATTTCAGTTGAAACAACATGCTTATTAGACACACACATAAACAGGACTACGTGTTATAGCCCAGCCGAGGGACACTCAGACCCAGCACAGACAACAGCAGGGACAAACCTCTCAAAGGTGCAGCCAGCCCACCATACTAGCAGCCTGCCACAAAGTGTAATGTCCTGCCATAAATACATGCATTTTTCTGGACAGGTCTAAGAGTTTCCAGCCTAAAATGCCCCCTCAGACACAGGCGGGGAGAAGGAATGAGTTCTGAGGATGTGGGACTGAAACACAGGAAGATTGAGGGCTAAATAAATATCTACATTTACTTCAAAATTGGGGATTGACACAGACACAACTGGAATGGGAATTAGAACTCCTGAATTCCTCTGAGCAAAGTTTTGCCCTGGGCTGCAGGTAGCAGAAGGCACTAAAGATGTTTCTAAGATGCAGCCGCTGAGGCAATACCTGTACCTTGGGCTGTTCTGGGCTTAGTAACTTCACAGTTTGGTGCTGTTAAAAATGGAGACGTTTGGGTTAATAAGAGAGGTCTAACTTATGGCAGATTCCCAGGCGGGGAGCTTAAAAGCTAAAGTAAAATAAAAGCCACTTAAATATTAGGGCTTGGCAGCAGCCGAGGTTGGGATGGAGATTTTAGACTTCAGCTCAGCTCCATCTTTCTTACTTTGGACACTTCAGCCCTTAACGGCTTGCCCAGCATCCCACAGGAGTTGAGCCCAAATCCCAGGGTCCCAGCTGAGACATGAACCAGGCACTAGATGTGCAGAAACTGACCTCGCAGCATCCCTTTACCCCAGGCAGGAACATCTGCACTCCACAGTCCTGTCCAAATAACAGATTCTGATGCTTCAACAAGCTTCACTTTAAGTATTTCTTTATTTCATACCATCTGTGTGTGGTTTAATTTTAGCCTTATTCTTGTCCTGGCTATTGTGGACGTGGAGAACATGCTGTTCCACCCTGTTTGCAGTAGTGCCGTGATATAGTGCAGCAAGACAGGGCAAGGAAACAGTAGACTGATTCTGCAAGGTCATGGATTTTTAAACAGCGTTTAAATCAAGGTTGAAAAAGGCTGGATCTAGTGTACAGGCAGCAGACCAAATCCTAAACTGCCCCTCAGTCTGTCCCTGGGATAGATGCTCATGGGTCCAAACTGAAGGGTAAGGATAAACTTCAGGCTCCTCCCTACTAGCAAATGCTTTCCCAGCTGAGCTAATTAGGCAAAGCCAAGAGGAGCTCTGCCAGCACTCACAGATTATGCCCTAAAAGAAAACATACTTGGCAAGCCACTGAAAAAATGCTATAAGCGGCTCACAGTCACTGCTTTTCCCTCCACGCTGCTAGAAGTTATCTTTCAGGATTTGCTGCTGAGCTCCAGGCTACAGAGTTTCTGCAGGAATTGTATTGCCCACAACCTGTAATGGAAAGGAGGGCAAGACTGCATGGAAATGAAAAATACCCCCCACGTTTCCATGCAGATCACCTCAAATCCATATTGTGCTTCACATTTGTGGATAAAGCCTAAAAGACTGAGTTCAAGAAAAAGGATGTATTTGCTTTAAAAATAACCTCCCAAACCCCTAAATAAACCATCACCCTAATCACAGAGCATATATAATAAAATAACAGGAATTCATTACTATTAACTTCTAATGGGATGAGGAATTTGTACCTTTAGGAAAACCTTATCCAGAGGTTTAGGAGTAAACCACTCAGAAAACATGTCCTGCTCTCACTGCTGGTTAGAGCGTGTATGCACCCAGTGCTTGCATATGCAGATGATCTCTATTTAGCGGCCTCTTCATTAAATGTGTGTTTATCATGCTGCATGCTTAAAGTATTTTATTTTCAATGTAAGAAATACCACACTTCTTCCCACTCTGACTCAGGGAGGGCTTCCAGCTCACATTCCCACAAGTGCATCCTAAGCTCCCATGCAGTTTAGATTTACACTCAATACCAAAGAGAGATCATAATAGACATCAGGCCCATATGCACTATGTTTTTGGAATAATACTTCCATACTGCATGTTGTTATGTTATATTACAACAAGGTAATCCCAAGATTGTTTCTGAATAGCTAACCCCCAGAAAAGTTCATTTCCAACACTGCAGCATGACAGTTCCACATCTGCTCTTGGATGGCAAATGAGGTTTGATAAATAACATCAGTTGCATAATATAAATGGGAATTGCCTGGTTCCAAATCTAACGTGCATAAGACTCTCATGCATGTAGTTTCTCTAACATTCAAAACAACCCCTTTCACATGTCACAGTTTACCCACTGCTACATTATCCCATTAGCTATCTCCTCCGAAAACAGGCTGGGAAAGCAAATCCTACTGAAAATCCACAGATTTAGGGTACTTACAAGGGATGGATGGCATGCTCCAGAACCCGAGCTTTTGTATAAACAGATGTACAGCATTCCTGTTCCCTTCTTGGTCACACTGAACTGGAAAAAATACAGCATTCTGATCTCTTCCCAAATGGATTACAAGGTTCAGTGTGCCGAGCTGTCCTCTGACAGGTCAGACATGTTTGATCCTGCTTTTCAGCCTTGCATTACCTTGCATTTTGTGTGAAGAGGGTTTGGTGCCAATGAGGAGCATCAGCAAAATGTGAGCACGTGGCACAAGCCTCCAAGAGCTGTGAGGAGCCTGTGTTTCTACCCAGGACCCATGCACCCCACAAAGGAGTGCAAAAACCCTCATGGTTTAGCATTTAGACCTAAATTCTACTGTAAATCCAGCCCTAATAGTACAGCAGGGAGGGCTAAGCATCCCACAGCAACTGTCCCCATGCATCGTGTAGTCCATGCCTGCAAGAAGGGTGGAAACGCAGCCATCTGTGATGGAGGGGTGACTCCCAACTGGCACTGGGGTGCACTAAGGGGTACAAGCATCAAAGCAAGAGAGAACAAGCCCTGGCAGGATGTATTTAATAAGGCCAAACCCAGAAAAAAATTACTGTTAACATGCAGTGTCTGAAAAAGCAGAGACAATTGGCCACAAAGGAACCAAAGGTATGCGTGAATGCCCCCCCTCTAAACGCAGACATATATCCTGCTGGTCAAACGAGGGATTTCTCAGTGAGTAGGGGGAAAGAAAAGAAGGGAGTAAAAGATGATCTGGAAGATAGCAAATCACCACTGAACACCCCCCAGTCTACGTTTGGTTTCTATTTTAAATAAGCTGCAGCCCTGCTAAGCACAGACAGATCATTCAGAGATGGATGCGAGCAGAGGGAAGAGATTTCTAGCCTGCTTCACACTCAAATACCATTTTGTGTGATCTACACCAAAAATAAAACTGCTGCTTTGCCAGACACTGGAGTCTCCATCTCCTAGCAACACCTCCCCACCCAGCCTTGTACTCCAGACCCTTCAGCTCCTGCCTGCAAGCACAGCCCTGCTCCCCGGCGTGCGCAGATGAGACGTAGATGATGTAGATACATATACCTATATGTATACACACATGCATATATGGTTAAAACCCTGAGGAAAATTAGCAAATCTCCCCAAATCTCCACTGCTTTCCAGGAGCACACCAGGCTCTGCAGAACAGCTGCTCTCAGCTCCCACCCCACACTGATGGGGGTGGAAGGTGCTCACCCACTTGGTAACACACTTGCTGCTGAGCAAGGGGCTTTCTGCAATTCTCCTGCAAACCTTATACTGCCAAAAATATGCCTTGTAAATGCAAAAACCTGATTAATATTAATTCTGTATTTGTAGTAAACAGCTCCTGTGTGTATAACAGGCTGTGGAAACACAATACTCTGAGATCTGGTTACCAACTTGTAGGAAACAAGCAAGACAGCAAACTAGTATGTCTACAGCTGCTCCGGTAGAACATATTAATTTAACCACTAAAAAAATACCATTCGAGATCTCACCTATTTGTGTGGTGCTTCCCTCACTCAGCAGGGTCAGGGCTTGCCAAGACTGGAAGAGGAGATCAAACAAACCCCACATACTCTTGTGAGCAAAGACAGAAGAAAGCTGGTGAGGGCTTGCAATGTAAGGACTTGCATGGGCTGACAATTTGGCAGTTGCCTGAAGAAGACAGAGTTTTCTCAGGCTTTCCAGGATTATTAATAATAGTAATAATAATAGTATAATAATAGATAAGGTAGTGATAATACTATTATTACTATCTGAAGTTTACTATTTGTAAATACTGTTTCTTTGATACCTTCATATACATCTATTGTTCTGATTAGAATCATAGAATAGTTAGGGTTGGAAAGGACCTTAAGATCATCCAGTTCCAGCCCCCCTGCCAGGGGCAGGGACACCTCACACTAAACCATGCCACCCAAGGCCCTGTCCACCTTGGCCTTGAACACCGCCAGGGATGCAGCATTCACAACTTCCCTGGGCAACCCATTCCAGTGCCTCACCACCCTCACAGTAAAGAATTTCTTCCTTATATCCAATCTGAACTTCCCCTGTTTAAGTTTGAACCCGTTACCCCTTGTCCTGTCACTACAGTCCCTAATGAAGAGTCCCTCCCCAGCATCCTTATAGCCCCCCTTCAGATACTGGAAGGCTGCTATGAGGTCTCCACGCAGCCTTCTCTTCTCCAGGCTGAACAGCCCCAACTTTCTCAGCCTATCTTCATACAGGAGGTGCTCCAGTCCCCTGATCATCCTCGTGGCCTCCTTTAGACTTGTTCCAACAGTTCCATGTCCTTTTTATGTTGAGGACACCAGAACTGCACACAATACTCCAAGTGAGGTCTCACAAGAGCAGAGTAGAGGGGCAGGATCACCTCCCTCGACCTGCTGGTCACGCTCCTTTTGATGCAGCCCAGGATAGGGCTGGTTTCTGGCCTGCAAGCGCGCACTGCAGCTGGCTGATGTTCATTTTCCCATGGACCAACACCCCCAAGTCCTTCTCTGCAGGGCTGCTCTGAATCTCTTCTCTGCCCAACCTGTAGCTGTGCCTGGGATTGCTCTGACCCAGGTGTAGGACCTTGCACTTGGCATGGTTAAACTTCATCAGGTTGGCATCAGCCCACCTCACAAGCGTGTCAAGGTCCCTCTGGATGGCATTCCTTCCCTCCAACGTATCAACCGAACCACACAGCTTGGTGTCATTGGCTGAGGGCACACTCCATGCCACTGTCCATGTCACCGACAAAGATGCTGAACAAGTTTGGCAAGATGATTGAACAGGTATGGTTTCATTATACTACATACGGTTTTATATTGCAGCAACCTTCCTGTTTCTATGTCAAGCTTGTTATTTCAGTTACTTATATTACTTGATTTGTTGAATTAAGTTGTCATTTTATTATTTATTATAGCACAGTTGCACACTGTGGTCATTATTTTATCAGGTATCCTTTGTTTACACACACTCCTGTTCCAGCTTCCCAAACAGCCCTTTACTACTTCCGAGTGTGGATTACATTTGTACCCTCCTGCTACTTCATGCGGCTAAATAAGAAACGGAGAGGTCAGAATTAACACTATTAAAATCTGGCAGGATTACTCTTCGGATATGTTAGACCAATTTCAGTGTTCAACCATGCTACTTACTCAGGATGAGCATGCACATTTGGGGTTTTTTGCTATGTGAAGTATTCATATGGTTCAGACAAAGTTTATGTCCTATTTAGATAAGGGAGAACGTCTTGCCCTCATTAGGAAACCTTTCGGACTTTTGGTTGAAATTGTCCATTGAATGATTGCTTGAAAAGGAAACAGATTTGAGCCGCTACACAAACAACAAACTCCTTCCCCTAGCACAGCTCTCTGAGCTGAGTAGCAGCTCCTGATTTGCTTAAGCTCTGGTCTGGAGATGCAGAGGTACCATCATCCAGGCAAGAGGCAGCTAAGACCTTGTAGCTGCAAAGCAGGGAGACCTTCACCTCATAGCAAAAACACCTGCATCAGCTTCTTGCCAGGCTCAGTTACTGCACAGCACAGCATGATGTTGCAGTTGTATTATTAATGAATAAATGGGGAAAACTTCAGCGCAGAAGAGCCAGGATCACTAAATGGGTGTTTCCTTTGGGATAGGGTTTTCTTCCCCCCAAAGGACATTTCTAGTGAGAAATGACTTCTTCCTAGCAAGAACTAGTCTGCTTAGAGTGGCTGTGTTATTATTTAATAGACAACAATACCTTACCAGGCTGCAGGTTGTCCCAGGGCTGAAATGCTAAGGAATGGATAACACTATCATTAGGATGAGTTGCTAGTTCATGAGGAACAGCAGCTGACAGCACTGCCAAGACATGAAGATGGTTTCAGCTGGCTGCACTGACTGCTGGTGTTACTGATGTTTCCTTCCCTGTGCATCTGTTTTGCTCCTTTGTATTAGCACAGCTATTGACCCAAAGGAAGGCTCCTGGAGCTGTTTGCTAAGTGAGAACTACTCATCAACCATCAGTCCTCAATGCACTGCCCAGCACCAGCACCCCAAATCCAGCCCTTCCCAAGCACTCATGAATTTACTGAGTCTTCACTTGTCCCAGCATGCAGTCCAGGGTGAAGGGCAGCAAGAAGACATCCCTAAGTACCATCTACCCTCCTCAACATACAAGACACAACACCACCCGTCCTACAATCACTCTTCTCCATGACACTTCCTACTTCCCTTCACCCCCCCTCCAAATGAGGTGTCACTCTCAGGCACATGCTCTCCAAGGAGGATATCACCTCCAAGCAGTGGCACCCCAAAGAAGCTGCACTATAAGGAGGGTTCAATCCAAGTAGGGTGTGCTGTAAGCAGGGTGCATCCCAAGGAGCATCACTCTTAGGCAACTTTACCCCTCCAGGCAAATGCTAACCCAAGGAGGAGGGCGCTACCAGCAGTCAGAGGCACACTCTGACAGGAGCCATCTCAAGTCAGGTACACCATAAGGAAAGTGCACCATAAGGAAGGTGCACCCCAAGTAGAGTGTCCCCAGCAGGCAGGTGAACACCACAGCAGGTGTACCCTAAGGGCAGTGTCACTGCAAGGAGGGTGCCACTCCTGGGCCCTTGCACCCCAAGGAGGCTGTACCTCCAGCACAGCATGGCCCAAAGAGGGTGTCAGTCCTTGGCAGGTACCCCCAAAGCCGGGTGCACTCCATGGAGAGCTGAACCCACCCAGAAGAAGGGCACTCACCGAGGAGGGTGTCACCCCCAGGCAGGTGCACCCCGGGCCGGGCACAACCCAGCGAGGTGTCAGCACCCCCCCCCCCCCCCCCCCCAATCCATCCATCCATCCATCCATCCATCCATCCATCCCCGCCGCGGCGGGCGCGCCCCTCCCCGCCCGCGGGGCCGCGCCAGCCGCCTCCCGCGCACCCAGCCCGGTGCTCCCGGCGCTCCCGCCCCGCCGCCGCTGCCGCTGCCGCCGCCGCCGCTGCCGCCCGCCGAGCCGAGCGGAGCCGAGCCGAGCCGGGCCGGCCCTGTGCATTGTGGTCCCTCGGCGGGGGGCGAACATGGCCGAGAAGCAGAAGCACGACGGGCGGGTGAAGATCGGTCACTACGTGCTGGGAGACACGCTGGGGGTCGGCACCTTCGGCAAAGTCAAGAGCTGAGTACCGCGGCCGTGGGGAGGGCGTCGGGCCCGCCGAGCTGCGCACCCCGCTTCTCTTTTCTCCCTTCTCCCCTCCGCTAACGCGGGCCTCCGCGCCCGGCATCGCCTCCCCCCCGCGGCTACCCCGCTGCGGCGAGGCCGCGCAGCATCCCCGGGGGGGCAGCTGGGGGATCCCGGCGCCGGCCCGGTGGGCTCGCGGTGGGAGGCGCCCCCTTCTCGGGGTGGGGTTGTGAGGAGGGGAATGGGGCTCGGAGGGTAGCGGGCGGCGGGAGGGAGATGGAGCCCTCGCCCTTGTGTGTTGCTGCCGCCGGTGCGCCCAGCAGGACCCACCAAAACTTTCCTCCAGAACTAGGAGGAAGGTGATGGGAAGGTTGGGCAGCAAAGCAGGCGCTGACGGGCATCCTTCCCTCGCTGTGCCCAGCCTCTGCTGCTTCTGCCCCTTAATTCCCAATGGGGAGGCAAGTGCTTGCGGGTGGGTGTGAGGAACCGGGAGTAAAAGGGGTTTCTTCTGCTGCCCCCCTGTATGTCACCCTTGGGGAGCTTGGGAAACGGCTGAGACGGGCAGCAGGCGGGGATGGAGGATCGGGTCAGGCTTGGGCTGTACACGGGGATTCCTGTGTCATTCCTGCCAGAGTAGTCAGCTTGCATGTTCAGGGCACTGCTTTGCTTTACCTGATTTGCAAAGATTTCTGTTTCTTTTCCCTGGGAATTCTGCCATTACAGGCAAATTTCAGTTTGAATCAAGATATTAAAAAAAAACCCAACAACCAACCAAAAGCCAACAAAATGTATTGTCTATGCGGAATGGATAGCAGTGATTCCTGGTTGGAAATGCGTTTTGCTCCAGCCGGGGCAGTGTGATGGCTGGTCGAAGGGGTGATGTGCCCGCACGCAGCGACTGGAGTTTTAAAATAACCCCAAATTTGACGGCAGGGGAAAGAAACCACCGCAACCACTGGAGCTAAATCCACCTGTGACCATTAATCAGGCCCCTAAAAATATATTGCCGTGTTTAATCCCAAACCACAAATTTACTGACTGAAGAATTGTCGGAATAAATACTTCTAAGAGTAAGGACCATTTAAATCATTGGTGTATACCAGCAGACCTCAAAAATTCTCCAAAGACAGGTTTTATTCCTTACAGACCAAATTAACCCTGCCAACAATAGCCTTTTTTCCTTAACTACCTTCTAGGAGTAACTAGTGCAAACACCCCCTACTCTATATATGACCTGACTTTAGTAAATACTGACAGTTTCCAAAGAAACATTTCAAATAACATAAAAGATTTCCTAGCTCAAAATCCCGTATGGATATATAGTATCCATATATATGTATACACACGTATTTGTATTTATATGTATATGCCCTCTGGCCCCTTAATATTTAGCCTACAACTGACAGGTGTACTTTGCATTCGAGATTGGAAACTGAGATGAAGAAACTCCATCTCCTATTTAGACAGAATTCTGGCATTTTAATCAAATGAGCTTTAGAAATACCTGCATTCACCCTGTTTAGCAAGAAACATGAGAAAAAGGAAAGAGATTTTGGCCTGACTGGTTCAAGTGTTGCGTATGGTGTATGTAATAATTTTTCACTAAGAAGGCTGGTGCAATCGGTGACATTGGGTTTCCTTCAAACACTGCCTTGCACAAGAGGCCTTTTCCCCTGCCTTACTCCTCAAGGTTAAGAAATCATGAAATTACAATTGTTAAGGATTATAATTGTTAAGGAAATAAACAAAATGGCAATGAAAGAAAGGATTTAGTAATGGTGGGGTACTAACCAGAGCTTGAATTTGTGGTTGGAGCTGAATAGTCGCTTTGAACTATCAGAAACCAGAGATATAACAGAAAAAGTTCCTGCTGCCCTGTTGGGATGTTTGTTCTGGGACGTCAGTGAACGGATCCTCCTAAAAAGTAGCTAAATGCTGCAAGAAACTCCTCGTTTTAAGCCCATTCAGTTCCTTGATCTCATTTACAGGAAGACTACACAAGGCTTTCTTCAGGGGGCCAAATAGGTTGGCAGATGAGAGCAGGATTTTGGTGCTAATACTGAAATTCCAGCTGGAGTTGGTGATGAAAGTACAGCATCTGTTAGAAAAGAGGAAGGTGGCAGGAATAAACGTGGTGAATGTGAATGTGGTGGATGGGTAGGAGGTCTCATGCCGAGGGTCAACTTTACTACACAGGATTTTGCCGGATACAGGGAGAGCTGGAGATATTTTCCCCTGTCCTGCAGGCCAGAGGTAAAGTTGATTTGCAAAAAGTAGAACTGTGGAAATGATCTTGGATTATGAATTTAGTGAAGCAATGAAGGAAGGAGGTGGCATCTCCTCTGCTGGTGGTTGGTAAGAATAGATTAGAACTGCTGCTGTGTCTGTCATGGGCACATCCCACCCTGCAGGTCCCTGAAGACCTCTCCCACAACCACAGCCCTTGCACAACGAGGTTCACGGCGGTTGCAGCTTAGAGACCATCAGTCAAAATCCAGCAACGCAAATATTTTTCCATGCACGACATTCCCAGTGGCCACTTGGTGGTTTCTTACCCACACTCGCTGGCCACCAAGGTGATCAGTTTGTGGTTCCTCAAGGACCAGCAGTGCTTGGGTGATGTTTATATTGGTTATGCTGAAGCCTCACAGCGCTATGAATCAGGGTCAAATCCTGTTTTCTCATGCACTGTACCATTGCTGCTGAAGAACAAACCTTGTGTTGGAGGGAAGATAAAATGATGGAGACTGAACAGATGAAGGAAAAGGAAAGGAAGAATGATATAACATGTGAGCAAGTGGCACTGGGGTAGAATTAATAGCAGTGTTGCTAAATATATGCTTTGGATGGATTTCATTTTTAACTTTGGGCTAAGATAAAGGCTGGCACAGCTGGTAGGAAAGGAGTTTTCTCACCCCTCCATAAACTTCTACATTCCACTGAAGTATTTGCAAAACTTAACTGTTTGTGCTTAACTGAGCTGCATCAAACATACACCCGGAGGTAGGCTTCTTTGGTCCCTGCTGTAAAAAAAGCTCTGCTGTCAAGGGGTTTTAATGATTATCTCGGCTTATGGTGTTATAAACACTATTCCTCCTCCTTTTTTCTTTATAAAAATAACTAAATTAGAAGGAACTTCTTTCAGAAACTAATTCTGTGTATCTCTTCCCTTCTTTCCTTAGTAGCATCCGATGCTGAAGCGTACTTGTGCTGAGGCAGTCACATGTGCATGTGGATGAGGGAGCAGCTAAGGACACTCACATTGTATCCTGTTTGGTGCTGGTTTTCAGAGTTTAGGGTCAGCGTTACCAGCTAACCCTTATGGCCGGGTTATTTTGCAGCACAGTGTGCAGTGCTTCTTGTCTCAGCGTGAAATCCATTTTCACTGCTCACCCGTTACTGGTTTTAAGCTGTGGTAGACCTTACCTGGGTATTTGTCACTGGAAGACAAGATATATGCTTAAATCCTCTTTCTAATACTGCCACTCAGCCCCTTCTTCTCCACTGGGCTCTTAATGCAGGGAGTTAATGAGAGGGAAGGAGAGGGCTCCCTCACCACCACCACGGACCACCATTGCCCATCCCTGGGGTGAGGACAAACCCCTTAGAGATGAGCATCCCAAGCATCCTCTTCCATGCTTATGGAAGGCATGGGACCTGCTAATGCTCATCCTGGGGCCAGGTTATTCCATCAGTGTGCACATGGGATCAGCGGCAGTGAGTCTTCGAGCAGAGGGAAGTTTGTGCTTGCTGCCCTATGTCAAAATTCCTGCATTTGCAAACTGCAGCCAGGAGACCTGAAAGGCTTCAAAGTCTCCCACCCCATAGCAAACTATGTTGTGTCTTTGTCTCTATTTCTCAAGGCGTTCGAGTAGGCTTAACAAGCCACTGGGGACTGGAACAATAATATCTCTGTATCTAATGCTTACTGTAAGCAAAAGATGGATTACAAAATAGACTGTTTATTTTTAATTATTAATGTGTCGGAGCTAGCAAACCTTCCCAGGGTTACACAGTGTTTGTCGTGGATGGAAAGGAGATGAACTCTTTAGCAATGGTATTAAAAACAATAATTATTCATTCCGGGCATGGCCATTTGTTTTTTTCCCAAGTGCATAATAAAAATTTTTCAAAGCATAAGCTGGGATAAGGCCAGAAGGGATTGTCTTGAAACAAAGGATGGCAGAAATCAGGGGTTTCTTCCTAGTTCGGTATTAAACCACTTTGTGTTGCTGTTCCTCAGTTTCCCAACTAATGGCTTAGTGTGTTACATTTCTATCATGGACCTGAATGAATCAGGGGCAGCTTTCAAAGCACCGATTCTTGTGCTCCCAGGAAAGAGAGAGCAGAGGTATCGCAGTGCTATATTTGACCAAATTGAATGCTGCTGGTGAAAGACTCGATCTCAGAGACGTAGGATCATAGAATGGTTTGGATTGTAAGCGGTCTTAAAGCTCACCCAGTTCCAGCCCCCTGCCACGGGCAGGGGCACCTTCCACTAGACCAAGTTGCTCCAAGACGCGTCCAACCTGGCCTTGAACGCTGCCAGGGATGGGGCAGCCACAGCTTCTCTGAGCAAGAAAAGCTGTGGATTCTCTGTCCCTTTTGGACATCTGCTGAAGATGTCTTGCACACCCCTTTCATGCCTTTCTCAGCCTCCTCGATGTAATATACACCGTGACAACCTTGGCAGGTGGAGATCAGTGCCCTTTATAAGACTACTATTGACACAACTTGGGGAATATTCCTTGCAGTGAACAAAGAGGCTGTACCCTGACCCATTTGCAAGCCCCAGTAAAGCTTGAGCATGCTTTTATGCCCCTTGCACACATGCTGCTTTGCAGAGGCTTCCTGCAGCACTGCCCTGCTCCCCTCTCTCCAAGGATGCACCAGGAAAAATGCCTCCTTGGACTATTTACAGCACAATCTTTGCAAGGTGAGAGAGGAATTGTCTGCCTCCTCCAGCCGTCCGCTAATCCCTAAATTGCATCTGTACTGTAAAGCTTGGTTTATTTTAATTTCATCTAGTAGTTTTAAGTATCGCGAGGAATAAAATGGACGTGCAAAGTGCTGCTTTAATTTTCAAGGGCAGTAAAGTGTTTTATTTTTAGGATACTCTTACTGAGGAAAGAATCTCTGGTAGGTCTTATCTGGTGGCTAATAATAGTGACCTGGCATGCCCTGAGCAGTGCCGGCGCTGCCGCCCTGTCCTTCTCACACTGAGTGCTTACTCTGCTTGCTTCTGATCAGCTCATTAGAGCCTCCAAAATTACAGTCTAATAATGTAATAACAAGGTTTGCTAGTAATTATTAACTCCTTGTGCTGTATGTTATTACTGGAAGGGTAACGTTCATAATTAAAGAGCACAAATATTTACTGTAAGCAGGTTTTCTGTGCAGTCTTCAGAAAACCATCCGTATGTTACTGTTTTTAATATAACATAAAGTATTGAGATGGGGTAGCTCATGGCCAGAGAGCCCTTTTGGATATCAACATCCAGTTGACATTTTCCAAGCAGTTTCTGCTGTTATCTTCAATATAAATCGTGCTTCCTAGGAGCTTTCTCTTTTGTTTGTATAGTCTATTTATTGATAACAAATGAATCAAACGCTGAATCCATTTCACATTATTGTTAAGTTAGTGCCATTCCCCCAGTGACAGTGGTGCAACTCCCCGTTTGTGGTTGCCATTTGTCACTGTACACAGGAGATAAGCATCAGCATCTCAATGCACCAAGTGCCTATTGTAAAAACCCATACTGAAGTTTGCATCTTTTCTAACACCGCATTTTGCTCTTGCAGTGCAGCAGTGTTCCTGCAGCCTGCCATCAAACCAAGAAGCACGCTTGAGAAAGTATAAATAGAAATTCATTTTAGTAATGCAAATCCTGCAGGCCTATTTTGGGCAGGGAAAATCCCTGTATCATTTTTTTTTACAGAAGTGTGATGGTCTAGTTTTAAGACTGGGTTTGTCAGGGGTTTAATCCACCAGTGTGTTATGGTGGAGATTTCTCCTTTTCCATTTAACTATATCTGTTTCTGATTAATCTAGCTTTTACATGCTATAAATCCTTGCAAATTAGCTTTGGTTATGACCTCTTCCAGTAACTCAGTCTGTTTTATTTAGTGGAGTGGTTTTTGCGGATAAGCCTCCTCTCTTCTGTCTTACAGGACTCCAGTGGGAAACCAGTCAAGTGAAGAGACAAAAACTAAGATAAAATATTTCACCCCCTTGTATTTTATTGTTTTTCCCTTCAAGAGTTGTTTTTTGCTTATAAATCAGTGTCCTAAATAACCTGTATGAATCTTGCTGTTCCGTTTAGTGACTTTGCAATGCTTTCTTTCTAATAGTTGGCGAACACCAGCTGACGGGGCACAAAGTAGCAGTAAAAATACTCAATAGGCAGAAAATCCGTAGCCTGGATGTGGTTGGGAAGATCAAACGGGAAATTCAAAACCTGAAACTCTTTCGGCACCCTCATATTATCAAACTGTGAGTACCCTTTCTGCTGTGTGCTCAGTTTACTCCATCTGCAAAGACTTCAAGTGCATAGTTGACTAGGTTTCAGGAGAGTAGTAGATGATGTTAGTTATGTGGTCAAGTTTTTGCACGTTGGAGCTAACCATTGCTTTTTGAGAGTCTCCCACTAATTTATGGAGGGGACACAGTTGACACTTTGAACAATGATGGAAGATGTTTCTTCCATTGGGAGTAACAGCCAACAGACCAATGTGCCTGCATCAGGATTTGCTCAAAGCTGTCCTGTCTTGAACACAGAGACCATTGTAAAGGTGCGTAGAGAAGGTCTGGGCTTTCCTGCACCGGGATGCTATTAAGAGTTTTTTGTGATGATCCTATTTAAGCTTCAGATCTCCAGTATTGGAGCTACTGAGAATTGTGCCTGAGGAACTGCAGCATGGCCAGGCTCGTAGAGTGAAGCCTTGGCCCAAAGTCAATAGGATTTGTGTTTTAATAGCCTGATTATCCAGAGCTTAAAGGAACACTTTTTTATTATTATTTATTATTCAGACATAGGTTTTCAAAGTTGCCACTCTGATGAACCTGAATTTAAGTTGTAAATCAGCACCTGCGCTCCAGCCTCTGGGAATCCTTCTCAATCCCCATTTTGTGCAGGCAGGCCACATTAACGAGGCACTCGATAATATCTTTGGCATTTCTGTAAAAGAAAGCTGTTGAATGGTAACTGCAAGGAGAAGTTGACATTTAGGTCAGCCTTAAAGCTGGCATGAGATACAGCAAATACCTGGGACTTAGAGGCAAGGGAAAACAAATTTTCTCTACAGTTAAATAGCTAACCATGCAGCAACTGTTGACTTTAGAGTAACTTCACAGTTCCATGGATTTATTGGAGAACAGATTGGTATTATTTCATGAAAAATCCAGCAAGAGTCCTCAGCTGTGTACCCAGCATCCTGCAAGTTAAGTCCTGTTCGCACATTTGTCGAAGTATTAAAGCCTGAAAATTAAACCCAACTTAACAATGTAAGTGTCCTATGGTACATACTGCAATCATGAAATACAGTGATAAAAGAGGTGTGGAAGAGAGACCTTGGTGCGTAAACCTCCTCTTTCAATAGCTTTCTATGTGTATATAGAAGAAATAGTGGGGCAGTTAACAGTAGCTGGAATGTCTGGGTCCAAGGCACTTCAGAAAAATTAGGTTGATACTGTTGATCTTTATGGGACTATCACCTGTTCACTGCTGATCTCTGAAAATGGTTTGAAATGTGTTTGTTACAAATTCCAACCCATGGAAATTCAGCTGTGAAAAGAAAAAAGCAAACCACAATGTATCTGAAATAAAAAAGAGGGATGTCTCATCTGGTGCTGCTATGAATGCCTGTGGCAGTATTGACCTCAGCTGATGATATTTGTATCAGCTGGAACACTGAAATGGCGTTGCAGTGCTCAGGGATCATATTGAATGAAAATGGAGAATAAATAATTTGCAAGTCAAGGGTGATGCTCTTTTTGGGTTTTTTTCCCCATTCTAGAATATAGAGGGATTTAATATTTGAAAAATAACTTTTTAGAGTGCTCATCTTTGTTTCTAAAGCTTTCAAAAGAAGCTCCCTCTAGTGCCTAGAGTTCTTTATCTTCATTATATAATCATTGAATCATAGAATAGTTAGGGTTGGAAAGGACCTTAAGATCATCTAGTTATACTTGATGTAAAGAGAAACTAAATATCCCCCCTTCCCTGCCCCCTGTGAAAGAAGCATTCATGTCTAAAGCTGTTGTTGCAAATCTTAGCCAAAATGGGAATTTGTAAGTCAGGACAGTCCTAAATGTCATAGGATTGTCTGGCAGAGATTTCAGAGGATCATTTAAAAGCTTGAAGGAAAACTGTAGATCCGTAAAAGAGATCCTTTCATAGACAAGTGAAAGATTATACTCGAAATAAGAGATGGCTCTTCAGAAGTGGAAAACAATTATAAATGCAAGATCCAAACAAATGCTTATTTTAAGTGTTGATGTGAAACTAATCATCTGTTTTTAAAAGCCTTTCCCTGTTCTTCTTAATTATTTTCTTAAGTAATCCACTCGTGTTTTTGAAGGTACCAGGTCATCAGCACGCCAACGGACTTCTTCATGGTCATGGAATACGTATCTGGCGGTGAACTGTTTGATTACATCTGTAAGCATGGACGTGTAAGTGCCAGTGCCATGCCCAAACACAGCCCAAACACTTGTGTGGGAAGAGGATGGTGTTTAGAAGCAAAACGACTGCTAAAGGGAGTGCAGTTAAGGTTAAGGCCCAAAATAGAAGTTGCTTCACAGCAAACCCATCTGGACTGTCTCGTACCCGGCTCACACAAACGTTGTGTGTGACTTTTTGCAACCTTCTCTGATGTATTTCCATACGCAAACCAAAACATCCAAGGTAATGTGTTGCTTAGTGCAAATATTTGGAGAGCTAGAGTAGTTTTATCATTTTTAGCTACGGGTTGCCTGTCAAAACCCCCACTGTTCAGCAGCAGATTTACGGCATGGAAAGGAAGACCTCTCGGTGTGGTCTCCATCCCAGTCGTTCACCTCCCCCAGACTCCCCCTTGGTTCCATGTCATTGTTTTTGAAGACTTTTAAAGGATGTGGCTTATCTGAACAACATTCTCAAAAGCCAGTAATCCTGCTGGGTACAAATCACCTGGGGTGTAGATTAAACCCATGGAATGTGGTGTTATGGTTACAAAGAAAATCACTAGTGTCTGCCCCATGGACATCCTCATAGTCAGGGAGCAATTGCAGGGCAAGGAGATAAAAATGGGCTTAAGTGGACATTCAGAATATGGTTTCAGATGAAGGATCAGCCCATAATACATTTCCTGTCTGTACTACAAAAATCAACGCATTTATAACAAAATGGTATAGATTAGTGCACTGGTCGATGGAGTGGACTGCACTTACTTTTCTGTGTGTGGTTCTGATTTCCAGCACATTTCACCCATCTGGATCTTTTCAGTGACTAATTTGGATCTTTCCTGAATTTTTGCATACAGAAACTAAATTTTTCATGAAGTGTCTTTAGGAAGTAATCAGTCAAAATAATCATTCTCCTCATCATTTAAAATGTCATTTCTCTAATATAGGTCATGCAACTTTACAGCTAATTTAAATCATCAGAGTATTCCACCTTTAGCTTTTTTTTTTCCCAAAGCCATCTGTTCATGAGGAATTGCTCCCTGCAGCATCCTCTACAGTGTTTTGTCCAGCCTTGATCTGCATGTGCTGTATAGGAGAATTGGTCCTGTTGGGATAGCAGGCCATTGCTTCATAGGTGCCACCAGTACATTCTTGATAGCTCAGCTAGATTCAGGTTTCTAATTTCATCCCTGGGCTGTATCATTTGCAAAGACTAGCACATTATAAAATGCAAGGGGGGAAATCTGCTTTATTTGCTGCTTCTGATCACAAGCACACTGTGATTTTCTCTCTGTACCCTGGACATTTTGGCTCCTCGCTAAGTCAAACCTTCCCTTGCCAGCTCTGCACGCAGACCAACCTTCAGGACTGTTTCCCCTTGCATCTGTAGGTTGAAGAGGCAGAAGCTCGACGCCTTTTCCAGCAGATTCTCTCGGCAGTGGATTATTGCCACAGACACATGGTTGTCCACCGAGACCTGAAACCAGAGAACGTGCTGCTGGACGCACACATGAATGCAAAGATAGCTGATTTTGGTATGTGACCTCAGCAGCATTCCAGACATGCAGCCAGCTCCGAAGCGCTTGCTGGAGCGTGTCCGTGTAGCACGCCTTACAAAACCCGGAGCCTGTTTTCCTAACCACTAAGCAGTTGCTTTACCTGAAAAGCCCACAGTTATAAACGCCAACCCTTTAGAAAAGCAGGGATTACCTACTGCAGGCTGCTTCTGTACTGCCATTAAGAATAGAGCAGCAAAGTAATGCAAATCTTCACTATGTTTTAGTATAATCACCTAATATAAAGATTTAGCTAATTTGTATATAAGACAGACTCAGTGCAGTTAGTTCCAGGTTGAGCTGGCTGCATATGTTTATTTTCATGCATGTTCTCCGTAGGTTTTGCCATGTGCTCTTGGCCTCACTTTGTTTTACAAATGAGCAGTAACAGGAGGCTGTAAGTTGCATTCCTGATTGAAATCCATTGGAATAGCTGGGCTACCAGCCATGTCCTGGCGGCTCCTTCCTAGCAGTGATAAATCCTTTTGGAGATTCACTAATTTCACACCCCCACACAATTCCTATATAAAGTAAGATCTCTGGGATGAATTATGTCTCTTTTCCTGTGTGCTCTCTGCTCTGGGATTTGCAATTTAGAGAAGCAAAATTAGCCTGGAGTGAATATTCCTTGGTTGGATGTGAAAATGACAATAATGATAATAATCATGAAGGAAGTTGTGAATGCCCCATCCCTGGCAGTGTTCAAGGCCAGGTTGGACGGGCTTGGAGCAAACTGCTCTAGTGTAAGGTGTCCCTGCCCATGGCAGGGGGTTGGAACTGGAGGAGCTGTAAAGTCCCTTCCAACACAAACCAGTCTGTGCTTCTATAACAATCATCGTAATTTTCAAATCAGCTCAAAGGAGTCTTATCTAAATTAGATCAACAGTTCCCCCTCCAGATTTCCACCTCCACTTACAATACCTATCCTTCTCTGTGAGACACTGAGTTCTCTGTGTCTGGACCTTCACATCAAACATCCGTATATACTAAACATCTTCTTTTTAGGATTGTCCAATATGATGTCAGATGGGGAATTTCTACGCACCAGCTGTGGCTCCCCAAATTACGCAGCCCCTGAAGTCATCTCTGGAAGGTAGGACATTCCACTTCTAATCAGAGCCTGTGTGAGCACATAGGCTTTAAATTTGCTCTTGGGATTGGAAACAGCTTTGCACATCTAGTAAAAGCAGCTGGGTCCTTCCAGCCTGTATTTTATGTTTAGGTGAATCTACTGGCAGAAATCTGAAAGTATGCTTGGTTATTGCAATAGCAAACCATGTTTTGCATACGGTGTTCACCTTGGATGAATTATGATAGATGTTGACTATATTGCTAATTAAAGGTGAGGTAGATTACTCTTAGCATGCAAATACTGAGGTTTCAGATGGAAAGGCTTTTCCAATCATGACCTTCTCTCCTGCCCACCTGTAATATAAAATACAGTGTAATGAGGAAAACTGTTCACTAACAGAAGAATCAGGGAGATCTTTAATCACTTCCCTACATTGTTGAGCTCTTATATTGAAGATACTTCTCTTCTGGTTCCTTAGGCTAAGCGCTTTGTTCGTGACAGTAGTTTCAACCATTTTAACTTTGTTTCAAATTGATGACTTGAATTGACTAACCTCCAGTGTGGTTGCATGTTGCAGCATGCAACATCTGCACAACACATGGCATGTTGAACGCATTCTGCAAGGGTGAATTGGAATTTACTATGTTGATACAGAAGTGTTGCCTCCTATATTTTACTGTTGGGAACCAAAGTTACACAGACTGTACTTATTTCCCTATCTCTCTCTATAATAGCATAGCAAGGATTGCAAATACAGATTTCAGTCCTCTGTATGGTCTTTCAAAATGCCCATCTCGCTATGTGTCCCGTATTTTTGAATTGCCCTTAGCGTGAGCATTAGTTTTCCTGTATTTCCAGCATATAATTTTGCCTATAACTGTAGCTTTTAAATACAACATTTTGTTCAAAGTGTGTTCGCTGTGATTATGGTTATTTTATCCCTGTTTATATCAATACAAGTGTTGGCAGAGTATCCTCGGAATTAGACTAGCATCCAAAACCCTGTTGTGACTACAGCTCATTGTGCGAAACCAAGTAAATCCTCACTGTCAAGAGGGCGACCAATCCAGAAGCTCTGCCATGATTCCAAATAAATATTATTAGTATTATTTCAACGTCCTTTTCAGTAAAGGCCAGACACACATTTAGGAGACAAGGCACATGGCAGATTAACAAGGAGGATTTAGTCCCTGTGTGCAGATCATGATTGTTCCAAGGATACAGGCAATACCGCTTATTAGCAACAAAAGTTGAAATAAGACCAAAATCAAGCCTACACATTGCACTTTTTCACTGCCGATAGCTGCAGCCCTCCTGCAATACCACTTGCAGTACCAGTGATGCTTAATACCCCTGATTAATATGCCAATCTGCCTTGTCAAAGTTACAGCAGCATATGATAGCTTCATTTATGAGGGAAAGGCATGATCCACTGTTCCTGCAGTAGGATGAGTGTGGGTGTGGGGGTCAGGGAAGCTGTTTCCCAGCTCCTTCTGCCTTTGCTGGGTAGAGCACAAAAGCAGTGGAGTGTGACAGCTCAGGTTTCAGTCATAAAAGTGTATCTCATTCAGGCTTAAAAGTCCAATCAGCTATTCAGGCAATGCAGTTATCAGCAAAAGAATCAGGCTTCCTGTCTTTGGAATTGGGCATGGAGGCAGGATCAAGAAGGCATCTAGCTAATCGTCTGCATTTCCAAAATGACTTTGCTGCTGTCCCTGGCCTCAGCAGGGAAAGTCTCACCTTTGGGTATGCAGAGCTGGTGTTTTAGTGGTGTTCAGAGAATGGCTGTGTGCATGACTGGTGGTTTTTGTACACTGGTGTGTCTGTGGGGATGCTTTTCAGGAGGAAGGAGTGCAGGATGCTGAGGTTTCTGGAAGAGACTTCTGTATTTCCATTTGAACCTTTGTGTTTTGGTAAGGTTTTACAGCCCAAGGGTAAGCACTGCCTCCCAAAATCTCTGAGAATGCATCAGTTGTAGCAAAACAGATAAACAAATTGAGAAAGCAGGCAGCAGCAAACCTTGTATATGTGGGGTGTCCCGGCTTGGTGATGCCGGGGCCTCCCGTATGAAGATGATAGGATGAGAAAGTTGGGGCTGTTCAGCCTGGAGAAGAGAAGGCTGTGTGGAGACCTCATAGCAGCCTTCCAATATCTGAAGGGGGCCTACAGGGATGCTGGGGAGGGACTCTTCATTAGGGACTGTAGTGAGAGGACAAGGGGTAACGGATTCAGACTTAAACAGGGGAAGTTTAGATTGGATATGAGGAAGAAATTCTTTACTGTGAGGGTGGTGAGGCACTGGAATGGGTTGCCCAAGGAAGCTGTGAATGCTCCATCACTGGCGGTGTTCAAGGCCAGGTTGGACAGAGCCTTGGGTGGCATGGTTTAGTGTGAGGTGTCCCTGCCCATGGCAGGGGGGTTGGAACTGGATGATCTTAAGGTCCTTTCCAACCCTAACTATTCTGTGATTCTGTGATTCTGTGACATTAGCAGCTTGTCAGAAGCAGCAGTGCTCATGTACCAACACACAAACTTCAACAGAGAGTAAACAGAGATATAGTATCTGCTGCCATTTCATCTGCCTTGCTGAATGAATGGTGTCCCTGCCCATGGCAGGGGGGTTGGAACTGTAAGGTCTCTTCCAACCCAAGCCATTCGAGGATTCTATGAGCAAAAATTGCTGGCTGAACCCTTGGGACGAAGCAATAAGGAGCCTGGCAAGGCTCTCGGAAATATGAGCTTGCTTTTTGGAGGGTCTGGCGGAGGCGGGGATGTACCTGGCCATCCAGAGAAGTGTGAGCAGCCAGCACCAGCTCTGCCATGTCATTTCCCCTCACTCCTCAGTGATTTTGGTTTAGGCAGGCTTAGTTGGGAGCATCCATGTGAGCAGCCCTGGGGTGGGATGCAGCTCTGGCCTGGTGGAGCTGGCAGCAGGTCCCCAGCTCACCCGGTACAACCTGCACCCTAACTACGGAGAGGAGGACAGGGGGTGACATCTTTCTCCTGCCTTGCCTTCGCACAGGCTGTATGCTGGCCCAGAGGTGGACATCTGGAGCTGTGGTGTTATCCTCTACGCCCTTCTCTGTGGCACTCTGCCTTTTGATGACGAGCACGTCCCCACCCTCTTCAAGAAGATCCGGGGAGGTGTGTTTTACATCCCTGAATACCTCAACCGCTCCGTTGCCACTCTCCTCATGCACATGCTGCAGGTTGACCCCCTCAAGCGAGCAACCATCAAGGACATCAGGTCAGCCAGGGTGGGCTGGGGTGCGCTGGCTGTGCTTGGGGGGCTCTGACAGACTGGTAACAGAGGGCGGTGGTGGTCCTCGGGATTATTTGTTGATGTGTGGGCAGTGTCATTTGCAGTAGTCAGCTAATCCAGCGGATTTTTGTCCCAAGTGATTCAAGGAGCATTTGTGCACCCTTCTGTGCTGATGGAGTGATAGGTGAGGATGAACAGGGTGATGATTTTGTATGTATTCTCTGTGTGTGTGTGTGTGTGTGTGTGTATATATACATATATATATATATATATATATATATATATATAATCCTAGAATGGTTTGGGTTGGAAGGGACCTGAAAGATCATCTAGTTCCAACCCCCTGCCATGGGCTGGGACACCTTCCCCTGGACCAGGTTGCCCAAGGCTCCATCCAACCTGGTCTTACATATATAAATGCTATTTTATTGCATTATAAAGTAGCCTAAAAATCTCTTAAAAGTGCTTAGCAAAACCAGCTATATTGTGCAATAATTCTAAGAACTTAATATCCACCATCCATTTTTCATTACTTTATTTCAAGACCACCTCCCCCTGGATACCTGTTCAGAATAAGAGGGTAATCACTGTACTTAGTGTCTTTCCAATCAAAAAGGAGGAGAAACATCAGAATTGCTAACTTGATCCATAAATATTGGATATAGTTTAATATGTGAGCAAATGGTTTATCTTTAAATGCAGTGAAGTCTTCTTGTGTAGTCAATGAGTACAGTGCCCATGAACCTTTTATCTGTGTGCCTCAATGTGGAAATTCAAGGTAAAGGGTACAGTTGGGTTCTTATGTGTGTATTTGTGGCGATGGAGATCATTGTAAGTTTATGACTGGTAGCAGGACTTCAAGATTCTCACTATCTGAGTCATTTTAGAAACATTTTGTAAAACTGGAGACTGTTAAGCATTTTATGAGGTTTATAGTAATCATTACATCCCACTGGTGTGCTAGGCATATACGTAAATGTTACTAGGACATTCAGGAGTTCTCAGGTTTTTAATGTATTTGCAATGGATGGCCTTAATTTTACCCTTCAAGGAAAACCAAGTAAAATGCCTGCTTTATTTCTGAATTCTTTAATACTAGAGGAGTTAATTACATTATAGAGCAGCAGCACTTATGGTGAAATTACTGTTGATATGTAGAACCTATAGACAAGCTTATAATTTAATTATCACTTAATTATCATTGACTTCATTGTAAATCAGTGGGAATCAGGTACCTGGATAGCTTTGATGCTCTGTATCTCTATCAAACCCATAGTAATCAAAAAGTGTGAGCATCTCGTATGTGCTGAGGTATTACTTCAAAGCCATGTGAGCCAGCAGCCATGCTTGTAAAGTGTCATTGCCATTACAATACTGGGGTGCCCATGTAGGACCGGGTTGAGCTCCCCAACCTGCAGCTGAGGACCAAGTGAGGGCCTGCTGGCAATAGGTGCCCCAGCGCTCCTTTCAGAGAGCTCACAGTGGCTCCTCTCTGCTCTCCCCAGGGAACACGAGTGGTTTAAGGAGGAGCTTCCCAGTTACCTATTCCCAGAGGACCCTTCTTATGATGCCACCGTCATTGATGATGATGCAGTTCGGGAAGTTTGTGAGAAGTTTGAATGCATGGAGTCGGAGGTGATGAACAGCCTGTACAGTGGTGACCCTCAGGACCAGCTAGCGGTGGCTTACCACCTCATCATCGACAACCGGAGGATTATGAACCAAGCCAGCGAGTTCTACCTCGCCTCCAGCCCTCCCACTGGCTCCTTCATGGATGACAGCACCTTGCATATCCCTCCTGGGGTGAAGCCGCATCCCGAGCGGATGCCGCCGTTGATAGCGGACAGCCCCAAAGCAAGATGTCCTTTGGATGCCCTCAACACCACAAAGCCAAAACCCCTGACTGTCAAAAAGGCCAAGTGGCACCTGGGAATCCGCAGCCAGAGCAAACCTTATGACATTATGGCCGAGGTGTACCGTGCAATGAAACAGCTGGACTTCGAGTGGAAGGTAGGGAGAGCTGCTGCTTCTTGGTTGTCTTCAAGGGTCATTTTCTCATGAGCTGAATTGCTCAGGGATGTGAGTAAGTCTGCTTACAGCCTCAACAAGTTAATGCCCCCCACCTTGCAATCATCCTAGCTCTTTCTTGTTCATACAAATGCACTGAATTAAGATGCTAGCTGTGGTTCAGTATCTGTTGTATTTATTTATGGCATGAAATAAAAGTTTACTTTCCAAATGCTCTAAGCCGCTAGATGTAAAGATGATTCTGCCTCGTTTAGCTGCAGGGATAAGAGGAGCCAGTCGCATTTCTAATTTTAGTGGCTAATTCCTTGCGAGGTCATCTTGAGTGCTCCTGAGCCAATAACCCTCATTATTTGTGCTTGGATCCTGTCGGTGATGTGTGCTGAAATGGCACGATACGCATCTGCATAAAAGATGCACAGATGAGGGGAGCAGGAGCATTGATGTGGTGGCATTTTCCTTGACAGAGATGGAACAGTGCTGGTGGACCAGATGTGCTTTCAGACACTTACTGATTCCTTGGTTTAGGCTCAGCTTCTTAAAGCTTGATTTAAACCCAGATGACATTTTAGTTGGCGGTCGTCGCTTCAGATATTTCTTCAGAGCTACGCAGCATTTAGTCACAGTCACTTTCAAAGTCGGATTAATAAATCCCTAACTTAGCTCTGAATATTTGCTGCTGAGCCTGATTCCCTGAATCTCAGTGCAGTTGCTGAGGTGAGCTCTCCTAACTCATGGCCTTTTGCAGCAGCCTTATGAGAGCATCAGAAGCAAGGTAAGGAGAATTTCAGCCCAGATCTTCATCACCAGAGGAGATACCCTCCTCGCTCCAGCTCTCAAAGGTTGTACAGTGTGAATGTCACTGTGCTGCTTCTTCAAAGCCTTCTATCTCCTGCTTATTTTTAATAACGTTACATATCTAAAAGCCAAGAAGCACCCAGAAACCTGATTTCACTGCACCAGCCAGGAGATGGACTGTCTTCAGATGCATATACCCTAACTGTTCTATGATTCTATATGTGTGTGCCAGCCAGACATTTGTTATTTGCATGGTTTTACTGAGAGTGAACAAACCTGATGTATTTCTGGTACAGCTTCGCAAACCAAGTCAGCCCAATGTCTTTATGTGGAGCTTATTTTGTACAAGAAGGTTTCACAATAATCTTTCCCACCCTAAGAATAACTTCAGATGTGACTCTTCATCAAAATAGCTTTTCCATCCGTGCAATTGCTTTGTAATTATAGCACAGAGAAAAGATCTCGTTGCAAATGAGGTGCAGCAGATTGTGGGGTGGGAAGCGGCAAGAGAAAATCCACAGCTCAAGGCTGATTCACAAACGCTGAATTTAGCTGCGCTAATGGGAGAAGTTGCTCCCCCCAGCTGCCCAGCTGGTTTCACTGCCAAGGTCCTCGTATGTGGGTCCATGAGTGGACTTTTTGGCTTGTATAGCCAGTGCTGCTGGTGAAGGAAACATCAGTTTGGTGGCTGGCAGATGGGTCAAAGCAGCTTCATCTGCCAGCAGCTGGTGAATCATAGCCCTGTGAAGCATCTTCGAATAGGAGCAAACAGGATATGAAACCATTTGGTTAATTTTGTAGGCATTGTTCTTTCTAGAAACTGTGTTTTTTCGTCAGAAAATGTCTTGCTAGGGCTTAGAAAAACGTAAGGGAAGAAATGTTCTGCTTTCTACCTTGAGTCTTACTCCTGAAAGCATGTTTCTCACTGCAGGTAGTGAACTCCTACCATCTCAGAGTGCGCCGCAAGAACCCGGTGACAGGCAATTACGTGAAGATGAGCCTGCAGCTCTACCAGGTTGACAACCGCAGCTATCTCTTGGATTTCAAAAGCATCGATGGTAAGTGGGGAATGATGCAACACGAGATGTGAAACACATAAAATGGCCAGTTTTGAAGCTAATAATAATACAATAATAATAATTCTTTATATTTTGAAATAATTATGCAGCTGCTTCAGGTCAGTGAATGCCCTTTTGGTCCATTTGATTCCACTGCTGTTACTAGTTCCATACCAAATGTGCACTGCAGATGCCAAACTAATGCCTCTCTTTCTTTGCTCTTTCTATTTCGAATATTGAAGATGATGTGATGGAGCAGAGGTCTGGCTCATCCACGCCGCAGCGCTCCTGTTCGGCTGCTGGCTTGCACCGGCCGAGGCTGAGCATTGATGCTGCTGCGGCCGCTGAGTGCCAGTCACTGATGGGCTCCCTGAGTGGCTCCTTTGTGGGCAGCATCCCCTCGGTGACACCGCGCCTTGGCAGCCACACCATGGACTTCTTCGAGATGTGCGCCAGCCTCATCATGGCCCTGGCTCGCTGATGAGTGGCACCGAGGCACCGGTCCCTCCGCACACGGTATTGCACTGTGAGGATCTGGTCTGACTTGTCTGTTCCTTGTTTCTTCTGCTTCGTTCCTCCTCCTCCACCCCTCACCACTCCACAGACTGTGACACAGACCCAATTCCAGACCCAGAGCATACTCCCCTCTAACTAGGCACTGAGGAAACCAAGAACAGCTTCATTTCATTCACGAGACCGTGGTGAAATGTATCCAATATCCTTTTTTTCGTGGTGAACCAAATGGGAAATATTGGCATGACTGTAAAGTAGCAAATGTATCACTGAGGTTTTGGAAAACACCTCCCCTCTGTTTCATCCTCTGAGTTAACTGAGCCATGGCCAAGCCTTCTGAGATATAGGTAGCACGTGATGAGATTGATGTTGTGTCCCCTTTGCTGTGCAGAGCAGGATGGGCTGAGCCAGGTCAGAGGGGTCAACTGGGAGCTGTGAGAAATGGAGTGGAGGGGTAGTGAAGCAGCTCTGCAGCATTCACACCTGGGTGCCAGCAGAGTGCCAGCCTCTGGTAACACTTTCCTCCTAAAACTAGCAGCTGCTTAGATGCTTCTGCACTAGTGCAATATGCCATGGCCTGGTTTTTTCCCATGCTAAAGATGGGAAGGTGGGATTTGCAAAGGTCCTGTTGGAAACCTGCCATGCAAAATCCTCCACATGTCAATTCTTTACAGAGGAATGTCCCTGAAGATGCTTTATTTCTTCTCATGAGAGCCCCGGCCGTCACTGACCTGCTCACCACATTCAGATGCGAAGGCTGCTTGCCTTTTAGCCAGCCCTTAATCATCATGCCCAGCCAACATGCTCACTCTCCCTGCCATACCACCAGTTCCAGGGCCTGAATCTCAAGCAGGAGTCCAATGAGCCACCAATGGACAGCAAAATGCCAATGACCCACCTGAAAACCCAGCACTTTGCCCACACCTCACCCAAGGGTGGGGATCCAGGCGAGATCAAGCAGCATCATGCAGCTTCGGAACACTTACGCCTCACCTTTCCCACAGGAAGCCTTCGCCTGTTGTCACCATCCTAGAACCGCTGCAAATCTGCCTTCCTTACCTCCCTGCTCACTGCTTCACACTGCTGGAGGCTTGCTTTTCATGCTGAAAGGCTCTCCCGTCCCACTGCTGTTCACTGGACTGGGACCTTCACCACGCCACTGATAAGGCAGGGATATCTGAATCCAGAGTTTTATTCTTTCTTTACTACTGGTTATCTGAAGGATAGGGTTTTCTTTTTTAAGACTAACTACAGGGATTTTTAAGGTTAAATTCTTGTTATTCAAGGGTAAGCTCTAAGGCATGTACGACTTGTTTAAAAGAATTCTTATTTTTTGATTACCTAGGTTTAATTTAATGGGCATCTGCTTGGCTTTGCTATGGTATTTGATTCCATTTACTTGATTTCAAAGAAAGATAATAGTCTCATCAGTCAAGGAGAAAACGCTTTATGAAAACTTTGCCAAAAATATCTGGGGACAAGCACACACGTTTATTTTCTTCTCTTTTTGGGGTTTTGCTTTAAGAAACAAAGCAAAGGGGAACTTTTGCTGGTCCCAGGTATGTGGTCATTCAACAGAAAAATCTTTAATCCATCTTTTTGATAGTTTCTTATGACCCATTGAGGGGTTTTGCTGGGATTTTTTTTGTACAGTTGCACTTTAATTTATACTTTCTGCAAGTTTCTATGAGAAGCAAGGAAGGGAATGACACATTAAGCCTTTTGTACCCATCATTTTAGGTAATGAAGACTAATACGGGATATTTTTGCCATCTACTGGCAGTTAAATGGACATTTTCAGCTTGAAGTCCCTTTTTCTTTCCTTAAGAAACACAAAATTGCCTTACTTTTGTTACAGATTACACTTGGATTCTCACTAAATGTGACTTTACAGCTCCGATTCTTCCAGAAGCCACGCAAAGTAGAAAGCTTCTAAACAGTTTTGCTGGTTTTGTCTGTTAAATCCAACACAGCAGTGGTTGGATTATGAACCTAGCAGCAGAACACTTTTGTTTTTAAAAGAAATACTGGAACTGTTTGTAGTACTCCTAGGTTTTGTAATGATCTTTTTATTATATGGTCATTATTGAATAACTACTCTGGGGTGGAGGATGGCTTTGGCTACTGTGCCTGGTGACTATCAGGTGATGCATGTCTGCAGTGCTGTGGTGTGAGCAGGTCAGACCTGGTGAGGATGGAGAATATAGACTCTTGCATGCAAAAAAAACACCCACCCCAGAACCAAAGCCGAGCAGCACACCCAGGTCTTTAGCAGCTTTCAGATCAGTGCTGAGACATGAGCAAACACTGAGTAAACAGCCCTAAATGGCTTTGGGTGCTGGAGATAAGCCTCTTTGGAAAAGAGCAGGAGAAGGCAGCTGAGCAGCCATAGGGGCGGACATTGATTTCCATCCAGGAAACAGCTATGAGTGTCCATACCCCAGCTATGGAATGTATTTGAAATGTAAAAGTGGTTTTAAATCATCACTTGCAACTGAGCATCTTGCCAAGTTGCTTGTCCTGGAAACATCTGTAGCCCGGTTGATAAGGGGCTGGTGCAGATTATATTAGATATAATCTGTGGTTCAGAAGCATGTAGATGTACAGATGTCTTGCCTTAAAATGACACTTATCCTCTGGGATTTCCTACCCAGCAGAACTAATAGTATTAAACAGCAGCAAATGTTCCTGGGAGGATATATTTGCTTCCTGGAGGTGGGTGGGATTTCTAGGTGGTAAACTTGTCATCTTCTCAGACCCATGCAAACATAAACTCATTTATGGATCTGCAAAACCAGTCCTGCCTAGAAGGCAAGGCGAATGGCTCAGTTTTCTGTTTGGAGAGACACAAAGAGAGATGAAGCAACTTTCCCGCTTGATGTCAGCAGAGGCAGTGGAGTGAGTAGGACTGATGGAAGTACCTCTTTGATGAACCCATTGGTTGAACTGTCCATTACAGCCTTACCCAAATCCACGTTGCACACTGAAATATTCTGAGAAGTTTCACTCTTTTTTTCCCTTTAATACTGTATTCATTTTACCTTTTGGATAAGCTGTTTTCTGGTTCCTAGCTGCAAAGAAGCTGCTGACCTCCAGTTATATTTTTCCAGAGGAAAAGATTAACTTTTACACTGTTACACTGTGGTCAGGTTTGGTTTGTGAGTTAATGCTGGTACATGCATGTGCATCGGGAAAAGCAGGGAAGACATATCTGAATTACAGAAACTTGAATTACTCCAAGTGCAATTCTTCAAAAACCTCTGGACAGCTGTGCTTTGCAAGCCACAAACTCACCCAAACTTCGCTTCAGCCCAAAGGGGAGAGAGACAAAATACAAAAGCTATCGAGTTCAGAATAGGTTCCAGCATTAACCTCCAGCTCTTGGGTGAGTTAATTCAGAAATAGCTTGTATTGTATTAGTTGGAAAACATATATATATGTATGCGTATATAATACGTACATATATATATATATGTGTGTGTGTAGCATCCCTCTCAGTGGACTCTCAGTTTTATTTGCCCAGCAGCGTAGGTGTGTGTCCTGGATGCCTGCCATCACACACGTTAATTCGAGCATGTGAGAGGACCTGGAGAAAAAGGATGGTATTTTTACACCCTCTTCTAGGCAAAGCCTTAGAAGGGGTAGCTTAGCTGACCCATCGGACCCAACGCAGCCTTGTCCGAGAAAGGGAGGAGAAGAGCCACCAGCATCCTGCCCTTCCGCACTCCCTGGCCAAAGCCGTGGTGCCAATGGGGTTTGGGGCACTTTTATTTTCAGGAGTCAAAGCTGAGCAGGCAAAGGCAGAGGGATGTTTATTTCCTCTTAACAGGTCAGAAATGCATCTTCAGTGTGTGTCCAATTGAGCATTTCATAGGGTGTGTACAAGCACAGGGGTATATATACAGGCAGTGTTGTAAAAGACTAAGCAAGTGGTTGGTATCTGTTGTATATACATTTTTTTTGTGTGATTATGATGCCATTCATATTGGAATAGATGAAGTTTGAACAAAATAACTATTCTGTCTACTCCTGTTCATTTTACTGCTCTTTACCATCAGTCATCTTGTGTGCACCCAATAGAGAAGGAAGAGAGACCTATATGCAGGATGTGAAATCGTGCCTTCGACATACATTAGGACTGCTGGAAGTTGCGGCTTTATTTCACGAGGTGCACAGATTCCCCCATCTTATGCAGAATCCCACCGGTGAGACATGCAGGCCATGTTTCTAAGTACTTGAAACACCATTTGTTATGCAATTATTTGGCTTCACCCTTTTATTAACTGGGGGAAGAAGAATCGCACATCCGTCCCTTTGGATGAGCCAAACAAATCCTTGTTCCAGCTCCTGCAGTATTTTACAGGAAAGTTTTGGGATCTGTTTTTATTTCAGGTGTATACCTACTAGAGTCACTTTTCTTAAGATCTTACTTTGGTATGGGCTTTCCATTTAGTGCTTTCCTTTGGCTTCCTTTTATATTCCTCTTCATCATTCGCTTAGAAGAAAAACAACAGCTTCCTGTAATTGTGAATTTCCAGCCTTCCTCTTGGACACAGAGGTACCTAACTCCCATGCCTGAGAGGTGAACTGGCTTTCAGAATCCCGACATTATACCTATTGATGAAGCACTGACTTTTGCAGATAGCAAACCTGGTATTACGTGTATTCGATGCACATATCTTTGCTCGTTTTGATGATCAGAATTAGGAGAACTGGACAGTAAATCAGAGCTCTAGTTGCAAAGTATGAGCACACTTCTGATGTTAGAAAAAGCCTGTTTTCAACAAAAGCCTTGAAATTCCTGCTGAAGCTGCCTTATTTAAAAATCAGTTTATTTGTAAGACTCATCTATTTCAAGTTTTGAAATAGTGTATTTATCCTCATCTCACAAAGCTGTGAAGTAGATACTATAGACATGGTACTATTTATTCTTGTTGCTGAAAGCATGTTCATGTGTTCTGTATCATGTTATATTCACTTGTTTTGTACCTCAATGCATTTGTGGGGTTTCTTTTCTCTTTCAGAGCACAAAGCAAAACTGAATCCCAGGATAACTGTAGTGTCCATGGCCCAGCTTCTTTGGGCAGACAAACCTCAGCTCTAAGAGAGAGGTGAACCAGACTAGTAGTCTATTGCAATGTTTGGTTTGGACTATAAGGAGTATTTATGATTTATATTATGTATTTATGGTTATTTTTTGGTTAAAATACTGAACTTTAAAAAGCTCTGAGTATAAGAATCCCTTCAAACACATCTTTAATGTGAAGTGCACAAAAAAACCCAAGCTCTACGAATACCCCATCCTCCTTGGTATTTTGTATTTTGTCAGCTGATGTACTGGAGAAGGTTTTGGTTTCAAATGAATTGTTTTAGTACTTTCTGGGGTGAGCTTTTGTGGAAGGGCACAGAGCCTAGGTTCAGTTTTGTCCTTTGTGCAAGTAACTGTGCATTAGATAATCACAATGAAGCCTTTTATCTCCCATTTATGGTGTGGAAAGTGTTTCTCGGTGTACTGCACTGCATGTGATTGATAGCTGTCTCCATGGTTGACATTTGCACTTTAATAAACTCGGAGATGAAAAGAGGCAAAAGCAACAAATCCTTAAAACTTACTTACTTATTGTGCAGCCCCTTTTTGGCTTGGCTGGTAGAGTTTCCCTCTGGAGATGATGCTCCTGGCACACCCGAGCTGTGGGACCGTGGATGCCCCCAGGGCTTGGGAGGGGCAAAGGGGCAGGAAAGGGAACTAAAATACGTATATGAATAACATAAACAGCTTTTCCAACCCAAAATACACACCAGGAGCCAGGCCCAAAGGCTTTCTACTGTATTAACGAGCATCCAGCAGAGCTGATGGTCCTGTGCTGACTCCAATCTCGACTCCTTATGCAGAAGCATGGAGAGAAGCATTTTAAAGGTACTGTGCAAAAATAACCTTTCATTGCAGGAAAGGAGCTTGGGGGAGAATTTTGGGACTTAGTTTCTATACGCTTGTGATGCAGTGGGATGTAAATACAGTTAAAGCACTGGATTTCTAGTGAGTGTTCCTGTTCCATCCCTACCCACACTCTCCTTTTACGCAATTTATGTGAGACAGAATTGGCTTCCAAGAAATTTCAGTTCTCCCTCAGAGTCAGCAAGTCCCAACTGTTATCATGATGATTTCCATTTTGAGAAGAAACAGAGAGGAACAGGGTTTTAAATTCATATGAGAATTATTTTAAATTCTGATGTGTTTAGGATGTACCAGCAAGGCTATAAAAAAAGAAAAAAGGAAGAGTTTAATTTCCTGACCGATATCTTATAATCTTAATATAGCCAGCCTGTGGTTTAATTGAGGAAATCTAAGTTGCTATATGTAAAGCAGTTTCGTATCATCTTGAGTCATCCCATACCAAGCGCTTTCCTTCTGTGCATGCATTGGACTCTGTCCATGAAGGAAAACAGTTTGACATGCATTGCAAAGCATCCTCACATCGAGTCAGCTGCCAACGCTAGTGCAGAGGTTTGTGTTTTGCATCTAGTTGGGTTGCAACGCCACAAGGACTGCGTGTAATGGCAGCGGGAGCGGGGCCCGATCACGTATATCCCAGGATATATGGGGAGGTTTCTCTTTTTTTTAATTATTTTATTTTAGAACATAAAATCTTAAGTAATTTCCTTAGGAGACAAAAAAGAACTTGCACATGTGGCCAGTACAAGATTTGCCTGTAGTGCTTACAGAGCGTGTGATTAATACACTTCGGGAGCTGTGAGATGGAGAGGAGGATGAGGATGGAGTCAAGGAAGGGAGGTGCTTTCTTCACAGGATCAATCCTAAACATGCTATGGAAAAAAGCATCCCCTCAGGTAAACAGTCTCCCCAACTTCCATCATCCGTACAACTACAGCAAAGGTGAAGGACACAGAGCACGTCCCAGCCTGCTCTGAAGCCAAACACGCACTTCAGCTCCCCGAACTCTCCATCTCCTCTAGAGAAGTCTAAATATTTGGGCTGGCAAAGCTGCAAAGCTGCGCATGCTTACAGGGGCTTGCTTTATTTATTTTCTTATTGCAAGGATGGATGCAAGCCAATGCACTTAATAGTAACCACATGGTAAAATAAATAAGAATGCCTGTATAGACTTAAAAGTAAATGTTCAATATTTGCTCTGGGATTTTTTTCTGATGTCTTCTATGCCAGCTTTGAAATGGCCGTATGGCAAACAGCGCTTTTATTTTGCTGTGTTTTCTTAAGCCTGGAACATTTAATAATTTCTAATTAAACCAGCTACATTTTTAGGATATTTATGAGCAAACTGATATGGGCTCTTAAAATGTGAGGGGAGGGGCACAAGCTGTACACTAAAGTTGCATTTAAGAGGCTTGTTTCTTCCAGAGTCATCTAAAAACCCCTATCCATGTTCTTCTGCTTTAGAGAAGGTACCCACTGGATACACTGAGGAGAAGCCATTAGCAATTTATATTCCTCTTCCTACATGTAGGAGCATTTTACTTTAAATAAGCAGTCATCCTCCAGCCCAACAGCAGAGAAGAGCCCGAACACAGGGGCAAGTGTTGGGTAACTGCCTGCTGCTGTGAGTCGGTGGGAGCCAGAAGTCAGCCTTTACATATCTGGGATGCCAAAGTTAGCTTACAAAAATAAAGTAAATTTGGACTGAATGCTTTATTTACTCTTTTTTCATGTTTTTTGGAAAGAAATGAGTCAAGTTTTCCTCCATTCTGTATATTTAACACAGCAAGAGTGGTGTGGTACATACTTCCTGTCCCAATACTTTTGTCAAGACTGAAGCCAGTTCAAATTTATATGGTTTGCTCGTTAAAGAGCAAATCTTTGGGGGAGTCTTGCAATTCTAGCACCTAAACCAGAGAGTTATGAGATGGAGCAACTAAACTGCAAATGTAGGAATGTTAACGGCTATTTCAGAGCTGACCAACAAGGTACTCCAAAGAGTGGGAACTACTGAAAATAACTAATGTTGAGATAATCAGTGAAGACAGTGCTAGAAATACCAGACAGAAAAGGAAAATCTCTTGCACATTAAGCAGTGTAAAATAAAAGTGCAGAAAATAAAGCTTTATTTACATGTGCATCATCATTCCACAGCTGATCAATGTGGGATCTCATAGACACAGGAAGCACAGAGAGACCTTCAGGGATGCTCTCGGGAGAGCAGCTCTCAGTTAGCAGTATCTGTCTCAAGAAAAAAGAAAGTTTCACAGCAGTGGGCACCTGGGCAATACAGGAGGTTCATTTGTATCAATTATGCACGAGCATGCAAGGAAATGATACTGCAAGCAGCGAATTTAAGGGTGTGTTTTGGCAAGGCAGTGCGCACCGAGTGGCCCATGTTTGCAGCAGATGTGGATTAATATGGCATATCTGAAGGCAAGTCGAGAATCTCCAATTTGAAAAAGTCATGACTGGATGGGGTATTTTTTAGCCGCAGTTGGACTGGAAACCTGTATAACAGCAAAACAGCAGCCTAAAACTGGAAACACTTCTTTAATATTTAATTCTGGCTGTTTACATTAACCTTCCACTGCCTTCAGAAGTTTTAAGTACATTTCTCCAGCTCTCAGATATCTATACACAGGAAGGAGAAGAAAATATGCATCATAATAAATAAAATCTGAGTTTACCTGAAGTTCAAGTGCTCCACCAGAACATACCCATCTGAAAGAGGGGGGAAAGAGAAGTAAATTAGTAAACTCCTGAGCAAATAAAGTCACAGTGGCTGAGCACAAAGACTGTACTGTTGCTTGTGAAGCTGATTTGTCCCTCAAAACAGGATTACAGTGACCACCCGTGCCAGAGGCTCACATCTTAAGAACTTACATCTGCCCTCAGAATTGCGGCAAATCACTGCATTGCCCTCCGTGACATCAATAACATCCAGCTGTTCTCCAGCTGTGACTGGGAGATCAACTCTTCTCTGACTGGGGACTGAGCACTCAGCAGTGGCTGTGCTGATGACATTGATCTCCTTATCATACTGCAGAAAAGAAATACAATCACAAGTTATTATACACTCAGAGCAATGTCTTTAAGGGCAGTGGGGAGGGATGGAGAGAAGAGTTTCCAGGACGGGTTGTGAGGCTTTGGGGCTGAAGAGGGGGAGAAAACCCCAGCAGCATGAAGATCCCAGATTAGAGGAGAAGGTGGCCTGTCAGTGGGACATCTCTCCCAGCATAGCTAAGGACCAACTTTCCACCATGCATCTTTTAAACGTGAGGTGTAACTGCTTTCCTCCTCTGACACAATTAGTTCTCTAAAAAGACACATACCATAAATGTTTCTCTAAAAATCTTCTCTTCTTTTCCCATCTTCTTGCTTTTTTCTGCACTGCTTTTCTTGACTTTGAAGATATTTCTGCATCAAGAGAAACACACACACACTACTCAGCTCCATCTAAATAACCACTGGCACACTGGGAAATGAAATCCAGAGCCCAACAGCTACAGCCTTGTCTGCAATGAACTCTTGGAAGAGCAGAGCGCACCATTCACATTGCTGTTTTCCAGGAGAGAATGAACATACCACTTGAATCTGATGGTGAGCAGAACTTGAGCCATTTTGTATCTCCATTTGGAATAACTGTTTGCTCTGTAAGCAGCGTGGGAACAAATAAACTATCAAGTGTTTCAAATCAAACGTATTTTTATAGAAGTCAACGATTCACTTTTCCCCCAGCAGTTTGTCTCCTGGTTTTATTTATACCCAAATATAAAGGGTCCCCAGATAACGCCCATCCTAGGTCATTTATGGAAGCAGGGTTTGATACAGCTCTCCAGATTTTTGTGGGTTTTTTAGCACACGGAGGAGAAAGTCACCCAAGCAGATATTTATATGGCATTGTAAAGTGAAAAACAAGCTCTCATAACCAGCTTAAAGGGAGCAATTGCCATTCATGCTAGGCATTCCCTGGGCGTGGAGATGCTGCTCTTTCTGGCTTGTACATGAATTTCCAGCTATGGCATTCATTTTAAAACTAAGAGAAAAAAAAGAACCCCAATCAACCAAACAAAAACCACCAACTTACAACGAATTGGTCACCTTTGGCTAGCCTTCATGCGCTTAAAATCAAGAGCAGGGGAAACAAGAGCTGAAATTAGGAACTTTTAGGGTGTGAAGAGATTTCTCCTTGGCAGGCTCAGCCTGCAGGACCTGCCATCTTTAAGGAATGGATGAAAATGCATTGACTTCCTGATAGTCTGCAAAATTATACACTTGACTTTGCACAACAAAAGTGGTGTTTGTATCCCATGCAGGAGCTCTGTGGTAAGAACCTGGAAAATAAGGCTCTGATTTGCATTTGTTTGAAGTCCCAGGTATTGGGTCATGAAAAAGCTCATTGCCAATATGAAAAAGCTCATTGCAAATACACATTTTTCTGATTTAAAAGGGAAATGAAAACTTCTACTTCCATGCACATTTTTTTTCAGCACTGGTAAGAAAAGTTTGTATTTTTGCTTTTATGCACAAATGCTTCAGCAAGAGCCCATGAACAGCCATCAACCAAACTGGAAAAAGAAGACCCAAGAAATCACTGTGTTAAAATCAGGGCAAGAGGAACACACAGGCAATTACTACGCTGTGTACAGGGCTTCTAAACACAGTGCGAGTGCCAAAATAGGAAGAGCTGATCATGGAGATCAAATATTTAATCAAGGCACAATTAAAGAAGCAATAAGACAGAGCATGGCAGAAAAGCAGACAAATATATAGCAAGTAGCACCTTTTTGTTTCAGCTAAGTGGGAGACATGATAGAACTTCAGGATGAGACCCTCAGGGTATCCCCCACTTGCAGACAGCTCAGGTCATAGAGCTTGTTTTGCCCTTAAGATTTTGTCCATAAAGTCTCTTGAAAGCTGGGTTCAAGGGGAAAGGACCCTGGAGCAGCAGCCAACACAAAATGTCTGTGCAATCAGAGGCATCCCACTCCTGCAGACAACTCGAGAGACAGAGGTACAGAGTGAGACAATGTGGGAAAACACAGAATAGAAATCAAGACCTTTCCACATCGCCACTGCTTTTCCTTTGGTCCTTATCCTCTTTTGCCATCAGAAATTTTGGCATCCAGGGTTTGTACTTGTCATCCTTCTCTCTAGGAAAAGGGGAAAGAGCCACAGAGAAATGTAAGTTTTTCCCCAGCAGACCATGTTCTTCCTTCCCAAAGCCATGTACCTACAAAGTCATGATTTCTCTGTCTCCCCCCCACGACCACCGTTGAAATGCAAACACTTGCTGTGATTTCAACCAGCATGCCCTGCTGCCACAATCATCTGGCAGCAAGACATCAAGACATGCTGTTCCTATTAAAAGTAATTTTTCTGACAAGAAACTTGCCAGGACAGGGCTGATTATGAGGTTTGGGAGCTGGAGTTTTCCTTCCTTAGGAAAACTACCTGAATTTTCACGTTTCAGGGAGCAGCTCTCTCTTTTTCACATCTCTGGCACTGAGTAGGTAACACTGAAGCAACATTCTGTGGGATGCTACTTGCCAAATCAAACACACATGGAGAGGGCACCTGGAATTTCTCCAGAGGACCGAGTCCCAGCCAGCTCATGATGACCCTCAGTGGCTTGCAGTACCACAGGCTCCCCAGGGCACAGCTTTGTGCCAAAAGGAACATCTTATTGCCCAAGACCAGCCTCAGGAGTGGGCAATCTCCTCACCTTGGCTCTCTCTGCGCCACCTCAACATCATCATACACCATGTCCTCCTGGGAAACAGCCCCTGTCAACCAAAATGCAGCAAAGAAAGTTAATATTAGATGTCAGCCTGAGCCAAGTACTCAAAGCCATGTATTGCAGAGGAAAACTGGGCTGCTGCTAGTTGCTCAAACCCAAAGGGACTAAAGCAAAGCAAAAGGAAGATCCTCAGTGCTGCAAAACCTCAGGGCTCCAAAACTTATACCGGATCAAAACTCCACCATAAGGCAGGATGCTTGGGTTTGTTAGTTGTCTCTATGGACAATTTTTTAGATGGGTTTGGCCATCCAGCTCCAACAGGAGCAGCAGCTTCACCCAGTAGTCAGCCCAGGCAGGGTTTCCATTCTGAGCAGCTTCTCAAGCTTGTTTAGTGGGACAGGTTTTATGTCCACCCCCATTTACACAGGCATGAAGTTGTCCCTCCACCAGGCAGCCATAAGTAGTTTTACAGGGAGCTGCTGTAGTGCCACTGGCTGTTAAATGCCACTGCCAGCCTAGAAGCAGTGGCTCAGCATGGACCACTTCCCACATTGCCTTCCTAAGTATATTTGTATCTGCAGGAGGAATGCTCCTCTTCAACAAGAGAACATCCCAAAATGAGCAAAAAAAACCACTCTAAAGCAAAACACAAATCTCTATCAAGTCTTCAGCATTAACACTGCCACATTACATGATTTTCAGAGGCACGATGGATTAAGATTGATTTTCTATTGTGCAATACATTTGCCTCTTCAAATACAAGCACAAATCCCCAGGAGTCAGATACAGATGTTGCTTACCTAAATTCGGTACTGAAATGGAAAACAACCTGTGGATAGAAAGAGGCTTTTAGAAATGAGTCTGCACATCACCATCACCTGAAAGTCATGAGCACCAGCTCTCTGCTGAAGTTTCTGCTAGAAATACATCCTTTGCTAAGTAAGCAGCAACTCCGTGCTTTGTGATCATCAAGCAGGTTATGAAAGGTCTATATTGCATCCAAAGAACAATCCAAATCAGCAAAAGTAACCTTCTCCTTACCACACCTGCACCCCTTTCCAACAGCTGGAAGGTTGATGGACAGCTGGTAACTGTAGTCAGTAGTAATTCCCACCTTGTAGTCTGCCAATATCATGGGTTGCCCATGAATTTAAATGTGACAGTAACTGTAGATAACTAAGATGCTTACTGGAGCTTTAAGAGTTCTTTGTGACATGAAACCTGGTGGCTCTTTCCCTAGAAATAAATGCAGCAGGAATGCAGGGAAGAGCCACCGACACAGCAGAGCATCTAGTGTGAAAAGGACTTTAACCAAAACAAACCTTCCTCATATAAAAGAGGAAAGGATTAATCCAGAATTCCTAAAGAAATAAGAAAGAGTAGCATTTTCCTGGACTTCAGGCACTGCGCACAAGATGAAGTACATTCTGGCAGCAGTGAAGGATGGGTTCTGCAGGCAGCCACTCTGCACTGGAGGAAAAGGCAGTTTCCATGGAACCTTAACCAGGGTTTTGAATATTAGTGTACCCAAAAGGGTGCTATAGAAAGTACAATATTCTCCATCCTTACTTTTTAGACTAAAGACTAAATAATAAACCTTTTCAGCAGATGCTCTTGCCAGCTTGGCTATAAATGGTGCTTGGAATAAAAAACCTCAGCCCTTAAAAGCCACATCAGCAAGACTTTGCCTAACCCTGGCCCACAAATCCAGGCAGCAGGTACCACATTTCAATGTTCCCTTGCGTATCTGCATCATGTTGAGGTATCAGAAAGGTACCAAAGGCAGCAGAAAGCCTGTGAAAGCTTGGACACTACTGCAGGGCCAGCTCCTGTAGATTCCTGATGCCAGAGATTTTGGAGAAGCTGCTCAGATGGACCATTGGCCAACAGAGAATCGTGGAATCACAGACTGGTTACTGTTGGAAGGGACCTTAAAGATCATCTAGTTCCGTCTGCCATTGCAGCTCCTATTGAGTAGATAGAAGCACTTTAAGCATAACTTTCCCAATAAAGCTGTACTCCTTACTCCTAAACCTCCTCCTCTCATATTATTGCAAATACAAATGCTCAGGTTTGGAGGGGGAAGGGGTTGGACAACCAGCATTTTCTTACTTCAAGTTTTCCTTGAACCTGGTATTCTTCAGCTTCAACTTTTCTATCTTAAACAAGTTTCCAAATCTCTTTTGTTTTTTTGTTCTGTCCAAAAGAGAAACAGATTTCAAATTAAAGAGGCACCAAGTGCTGAAGTATGTGAGAGTTGCAATATTTGCTGCTCCAGAGATCTTGAAGCAGATAAAGGCAGGTCAGCAGACCTTAGACTTTAGCTCAGCATTAGGTTTTAAACCTTAATAGCATCATATGGATGAATGATGGAGTCAGTGGGATGGGCACCAACACAGCAAAAGGTGCTTAATTATAAAATCCAAGCTCAAATCTTTGCTTAGATTTAAACTTTGTAATCGAAGTCATCATTCTCTGACCGAACAACTACAGAACGGTCCGGGTTTATTTGGAGTAAAAATTCATGGCAAAAGGGAGAAAAACTCCCCAGAAGCAGACAGTGACCATTAAAGGAGCACATCAGGACCCTTTACATGTCTCTGCCACCCTTCATCACACATTTCTGTTGTGTATGCTCTTGAGAAGGACTTTCCACTACACACACTTCTCTCTGAAGCTTACAGGGGTTGCAAAGCTACAACACAGCAATTTCCTAATGAAGTACCTGCGACCAACCAAGATCCTCATGTGGGGGACATTACCCATGTGCAAGTACTATCAAAAGTATTTGATGTATATCAGCACACCTAATCTTGCATGTGGGATCAATAGAAAGATTACAGAAAGACTAGTTTGGGGATTGAGACATTGACCTCTGAACCCTGTGAATTTGGTCCCAACCCTATCTTTGTAATGAAATTCCCTTGCAAACTCAGCAAGATGCACTGCTCCTCTGTGAATTAGCAATGGAGTTTAATTTCTGCTACTGTTCAGCACCCATGTGCATAGAGGTGTAGGAGAGGTGTGGGTACGCTTCCCAATATGTGGAAGACATACATGGTTGGTTCGGGAGCCAGATGTGGATGCCAGAACACTGCTCCAGAGAAGCTCGTGTACCTTCAACACACAAAGCCATGGACAATTTGCAGAGAAATTACACTTTTGCCTTTTAATAACTGCCCAATCACCTCCAGGGTTTTAGGTTTCTCAACCCTTTTTCCCCTCTCTGACACACACAGGCTCTACATCCACACATAAATTAGACTTGAATCCAGATGCAAGCCAGAACGAGCCTCACATCCGTAAGGGAAAAGCAGATGTACAGCAACACCTTATTATTCCTCCCACACTGCTCCTTAGAAGAGAGCCACCAGCTGCATTTGAGGCAATTGTGCGCAGCATCCCCAGACCATATGCTGTTCCCAAAGGCAGTCACTATTTCCTACAAAGGGATGCAGGAAATCTTTTACTGCAGGAGGGTAAGGAACCACACAAAGCTAATAAGTAAAAACACAATGAACTTCACATTTCACCTCTTAATCCATTTGGGAAGCTCAGGCAACCTATAAATCTGAAGCTGCAAAACTCATTGCTTTTATAACACACCCTGTGGAAGCAAGTATCTTGAGAAGCTGAATAAAAAAGAGCAGGTTGCAAGTTAGTCACAGCATGTCAGCCTGGGCTCCTTTCAGCTTTCCAGCCTTCACTGATCTGAAATGTGAGCATTTTGTCCCTTTTTATGGGGACAACGTCCCCATTTGTCCCTTGACACACAAAAGAGATGCCATTTCTTGGCTACAGCTGAGCAAAACTTTCGATCAAGAGAGATACAGCTAGCAATAGTGTCCTGTGTGGTTTATGCAAGGAGAGTTCTGCAAGGGAAGTACTTCCAGTGGATGGGGAGCGCTACAAGTTCTAAGAAAAAGGCCTCACTGCTTAGGGATTTCGCTTTGGTAACTGTTTTTCACTCCCTGTAAGTGTCAGCCAAAGGGGAAAGAGGGAGGAATAGGAAGAAGAAACCCATCCATACAACAACTCTTCTGCAGTTGCATTAGGGAAAAAAAAGGCTTCCAGCCAGTACCTGACATGTGAGATCAAGGAAATATGGTCAGTATTTCAAAACACAGACTAAGAAATTGCAACTTACTCCACTTTTGCTGGATCATCAACCCCAATCTCAACATCTTCATATGTTTCTTCATAACTGTTTCCTGAAACTTAAACCCAAGGCATGCTATTATCAGAAACCATGTTCAGCAGCGATGAGGTGAGGCTGACTGGACAAATTGCACCCAGGCTGTAATATTTTACTTTTACAGATGCTTCAAGGTTACTCAAATTAATTCCATGCAAGACACGTTTATTGCTCCCCACTGGTTTTAATGGGAATTTGGAGCAACCAGGCCAAAAGGAGACACTGTAGATGTTGAAAGTTAAATGAAACTATTCACATCATCTCCCAGGGACCAGCCAAATTAAAAGCAGCTCCTGTTTGAGCTTCCCCACGTGCTGCACTTACCGCTGGCTGAAGTGAATGGACGTGAGGCATCTGATCCATGGCTGCCGGAAGACAGAAATATCACATAGGGATTTGCTACAGCATAGCTTTTAAAAGCCATCTCACAGACACAGCCATTGCAAAGAGTCCAGGTCCATACTCACAGTCTATCTTGCATTTCTTCAACATCATCATATATATCCTCTGGTGCCTGCAGAGACTGACAAGTGTTTTGGTCCAACGCTGTTCTTTCTACCCCTGGCTCCGGAGCACCAACATACACGTAATGCACTGGAAATGAGGAAGGAGCTTTGCTTTAGAAGCTTTTCTGAGGAACCTGTCACAGGGCAAGGACAATTGTTGAGGGTAACAGTTGATATCACAAGAAATAAGAGCCTGCAGACATACTTTCCATTTCAGGAATCCAGGAAAGTCTCTGCTCTGAGCCACTTTGAGACACAAAAGTGAAGAATCTTTAAAGAGTTGAAGTTTCAAACATTTAGCTTTAAATATTTTAAGGTTCAAAAATACTTTATGTTTAGTAAAAATTAAAATGCTCATCAATATTCTCAATTGTGGCAGCTCTGACCCAAGTCCTCCTCACCAGAAAACATCCCAAGAGACTGCTCATCAATGTTCAGAGAAGTGATTTAAGGCAGGGCTTAACATGGTTGGTGGAGATGCTAAGATCCAAATAACAGGCCAGTCCATTGGGAATACACCTATAAATCAACATCTCAGAAATGAAATAAGGAGGGAGAGTCTCCCAGAGATGTATTCCACCAAGAGCTGGATGCAGGCATGAGAGCTGCGCTTCATGAGCTTAGAAAAAAGATTATTACTAGAGGACTTTGTTAAGTGGGAATATTAAATCCTTAAAACTGATTTAAGGGAGTTGAATGTAGATGTAATACAGAAATACAGCCACACAAATAGAAGCAAATAGTGCTTGTGATGAACATGGGTGTATGCAGTAGATCTCACCAGAAACATGCACCACCACAATATGGTATAGTCAATGACCAAAGTTTCTGCAGAGCATTCAAACCCTAAGAAGAAGAAAAGGATGGGGTGGGGAACCAAACAATTCTCTAGTGAAGCAATAGCAGGAGGCTCAGCATGAGTACTTCTAAAACAAATTCCCAACAGAAATTACCTCCAGCTGTTCAAAGGTCAAGCAGATTTCATACAAAACCAGACACCAACCATAACAGAAAATTGTCATGAAGTGATTTAAAATAATAATAATAGCAATAATAAAACAACACCTGAGGACCACACCACCACCAACAGCCACAGTCAATTTACACATTCTCCTTCATACTCCTGGTCTGTCCACAGGGCCCAACAGAGCTCCTTTTCCCTCTTTCATCTTTGAAATGCTGCCATATCATACTAATGGCTTGCAGAGCAGGAGTAAGCCCATGCACACTTAAACCTGAAGTTGCAAAATAGCCTTGACAGGAGAAACATGGCTGGGTTTAATTGTGCAACTACGGTGCATATCAGCAGCTCCAGACGCTATCTTAGAGCATTGTGAAAGAAGGAGCCCAAAGAAAAGGCTCACAGGAACTACTAAGAAGATGGAGCAAGGAGCCATCATCCATCTCATAACGGACAGGGAGAGGCTTCAGGCTCTCATCCTCCTCACGTGTGTTTCTATCACAAGCCTTAGCCAAACCCTTTTCTAAGACTCAATAAATTATGAGCAGCAGAGGAGATGGATTTCAGCTTTCGTGGATAAGGGCAATCTGCTAGAAAAACAAACACCTCGGTTTGAGTTACGCAGATGGTTAACCAACTTAGGAAGCTATTTGCAAAGCCAAAATAAATGATTCAGACCAGAATACAAATGCACATGCAACCTTTTGCCCTGGTTTAACTAAATTGGTTCAAGAGTTGCATCCAAATTTAACATTATTTCCCATATGGAAGAGACATTTGGGCAACAGATGGAACCGAGGACTGAGGAAACACTCAAGAGCGCAATGAGATACTCACAGAGCTCTGCTCTGTCTTTTGCCAGCCCTTGTGGGGTAGGATGCTTTGCAGTCTGGGTACGGGTCACATCCTGCTTCTCTTGCAGAGCCTTCATCCCACCTCCGCCATCTTCCTTGGTTCGGTTAGTAGGGGATACATATTCATTTCCACCTGTCTGAGATCAGACATTTGGTTTGGTCAATACTGTCTTTAGAAACAGCTTTCCAGTAGAAATGAATATAACTTACATATGCATATCTGGAAGAATATAAATTATCTTTGGATTTATAACAGTTCCACACCCTTTTCCATCAGGAATTTCTGGTAGACACAGGTGTTGTTTGGCAGCACTACCTGTCTTTTAGACAGTAGCAGTTGAGCAATGAGCAGGCAAAAGAGAAGGCAGAAAAACCCAGGTGATTAAGGGCTCAAATTCCAACTGTTTCCCAAAGAGAGGTAGGATAAAAGGAGAAGAGATATCCCACAGTAATTATTAAAAGTAATCTCAAGGATACAATACCTTGAAAATTTTCTTTGCTTTCTGTTCCTCTCTTTCAAAACTTGCTTTTCCCTCTTTTTCATCTTCTATTGTAGCTCTTCCAGGACTGAAAGTTTGGGAAATGAGAGATATCTCAGAACAGAGAGAATTTAGCAAAGTCACAGACAAACTGATTGCTTTATTCCTGCGCTCAAATAAGCAGCTCATTTTCCCTTTGAATGAGGTAGATTACAATAAGACTGTCTGTACCAAAAGTAAGGACAAATCCAAGTCTAAAGCTTGCTGGTTACCTGGAGTAATAGCAGTCACTTTTGGAAAATAGACAAACTAAGATGATTGTTTTCTAATAGCAGGAATGGACAAGCTAGACCTATTTGCCAGTGGTGGTACCTGGCTCATGAGCTGTGCCTCTCACCATACTATATTGTGGCTTAGGGAAGAAGATACAGCAACAGGAGGCAGAACTTGATACCTTTTTTCCAGCATCACAACATTTCCCACTGAAGGGACCCTGCTTTATCACATGATTCTTCAATCCCCATTGAAAAAACAGCTTTCGGCCAGTGACATTAATTATATAGTGCAAGGAATCTGAAACGTGACATTTATAGGGTGAAATTCAGTGTAGACCTTGACTTACTACACAGCTTTGGACCTGGAACCAGGTGTCCCAGTTTGAGAGCCTCATACCTCTCCCTTCTTATACTGAAAGAGTTCAGATTTCAGTAGGAAAAGACAATGTATTTCCTTGTGTGCCAGAGAAGAGAAGAAAATCTCCCTTCCAGATATGATTTAGAATGAAAACAATCTTAGAAACTATGAGTGCTGACACAGAAGAGCATCATTGTCTACATTGTCCTGGTCAAACCCCATGAAATTTCTTTGCATTTACTGACAGTTGCAATATTCTAATCCTAACCTGAGTTAGCTGTGGGTTTAGAAGAGGCTTGAGAGAAAGGAAAGGAAATTACCTGGATTTGGCAAAGAGAAAAGCCTTCTGTTTCTAGAATAAAGAAGAGGAAAGCCTTCAGTCACTGTGCTTTTCTCAACAGTCAAGCTTCTATACAAGGCCTCAGCTGTCTTCTAGCATTTAAAGAAATATTTCTTTAGAAAGCCCAGAAGCATTTTACGTTTGGAATAGTCATCAAACAAGGATATTTCCTCTACTTCGCAGGACAGGAGATACACATATTGGCAAACTATATAAGGACAATATAACAGTGCAAGCTACCGGTCAGAATGAAAGCAATTACAGGTTGGAGACCTTACAGAAGAGGAGGGTTTTTCCAAGCTACCATAAAATAAGACTACAGCCAAGCCAGAGAAATTCTCTGCAAATCATGCACAGAGAAGTGCATTTGGAAACCTGTGCTATTTCCCGGACAATGATGGCTTTGCAAGCCAGGGCTTCAAAGTGGAATTTGACATTTCCCAAAGAGTAGTTTCCCCTCTTACCAGAGCCAGAACTGATACCCAATACATGACCATCTCCTGACATGAGGTGACTTGTTCTCTCAGCCCAGCTACTCACTGTGAGCTCAGCCATGCAGCCAACCAAGTCTTCTCTAGGACAGCTTTGGCAATTCCTGCCCTGTGCAATGCACTATCATGACTTCATGGCAGGATATCTGCACTGCCATGGTGAACTGCCACCCCTTTTGCAGCCAGGGTAAAACGAAGAGAGTCAAGTTGTAGTTTGCAGCAGAGATACCCCTGAAACAGGGGATGGAAACCTGAACATTTGTGCCCACAACAGTTGCCCTCACTTCTGAGCCAAAACATGGAGTGTGCTGCCATGACAAGGAACTTGGCTCAATTTTGCGTTTATGCCTTCATAGAAGGTTTGCCAGCACCAGCTCATCTTTGGCAGGAACTTCCAGAACAAATCAGTGGATTTTTCCTCCAGGAATTCATGATCTTGATATCAGTGCTTGACACTTACTCGGTCTACCACCAAAGTCCAGATCGTGTTACCACTTCCTTACAGCAGAAGTCAAGGGAACTTACTTTTTCCCCTAGTGTATTTGGAAACCTCATTAGTCTTCATGTCCACTCTGCAACTTCTTGTTTATTTTATGAGAGTCTTCACAGACAACACACACAAAGAAATACTCAGCAGGTAAAAAATGCCGATATGAAAAGTTTTTAAGACAGGAAATCATGGTATGTATGGTACAGTCAAGACTGAAAGATCAAAACTGGCTGTGATGAGAATTCTTACCTTGTGTTCTTGAGGTTCTGCCTTGGGTACTAGAAAAGAAATTTGTGACTGTGTATTACTTTTTAGACCATGTTAAAGTCACTGCACTTTCAGTTGCAAAACGCAACTTCAGCTTGCATACTCAGCATCAGGCACACATTCACTACGGCACGTTCACCGTGTCCTACTGGCCAGCATCCTCCAATTTGCTGTTTAGCACTGGTTTACATTCACAGGACCGCAGCATTGAGCTTGACTTGCCACAGGTTTCATAGTCCTAGGGGCAAACCCAAGAAGGCTGTGGCAAGTACCCCCAAGGAAGTTGCTTGGCTCCTGATCCAGTGGGAGAGAAAACCAAAGCACATGGCAGAAACAAACCTCCCCCAAAAGAGGCAACTTTGAAAAAGGTACAAGTAGAGCAGGGGCAACTCTGATAGAGAAATTTACACTGGGAAGAAGTACTGCTGGAGATGGAAAAGCTCTGACTCTGTATCCGCTCCCAAGAAGATGCTGAGGTTTGCCTCACTATCTTCTTTTATTTCTCTTCTACATCAGTAACATCTCCTGACTTTTCCCCACTGCAGTTGCTGCAGCATTTCACCACCAAAATGCTAACGTCTGTGCCCCAAGGTCCTCACACACTGCCAGTGCACAGAGAGTACAGACAGTCGTATTTGGTCACCTGGACCAGTGTGCATCTGCTTTTCTCAACTATATTATTTCCTTTTTCAAAGGCTGTATCCCAGGTAGCACACAATTCACCTAGGAGTGAATCATGCTTTGCAAAGTACCTTCAATGACACACAAGGTTGTAGTGTCCCCAGACTGATTCAGGTATGTTGGCGTTTCTTCATAGTTATGCTGCTCTTCAAGTTGAGCACTGAGAAGATGAAAGAGAAAAGAGACTTTTTTTCTGGCCCTTTTAGAAGTCTGGGGAAAAAAAGCAGTCTTAACAACAAGGAATTCAAGCGTTTTGATACTGAGCCTGCAAGAAAGCAAAGTGAAATCAGGAATTCCTCAGAAGGAGAGGAGACCTGTGCCAGACTCAGGGCTCAGCTGAGCCTCCCATTGACTCCATGCTCCCACTGCTTTTCCTTTGGGAGGACAGGTTGTGCTTACAGGGCTCAAAGCACATCAGGGGACTTCATACTGGGATTATGGTCTTCTGCCTACAGCAATCCCTCAAAAGTAGAAACAGGACAATAAATATCCAAGGAAATCAAAGTGTAGCATTTTTCAAGCCTACTACAGCTACTTCAAAATGAAAAACAACCCAGTTGCACTGTTTGGCATGCTATTTCTCAATTAAAGAAATAGGAAGGGGAAAGCAGAGATATCAGAAGGTAGGTTTAAACATCCTGCTCCCGAGTTCATCAAGCCACATGCTCCATGCTGACATGGCAAGTGGGATATACCAGCCACAACTCAGCCCTGGCACTGCAAAGCCTCAAGTATTGGACTTCCCAGCCCAATCTCCACCTCCTCATTCTCCTTTTTCCTTTCTTCCTCTGGAAATTTAGATTAGCATCATTTGGGAATAGGTGCAGGGAGAAATCCAAGCCTTCCCACATTACCCAGGCAAATCCCAGAGGCTTCGTCCCCTGTGCAGCAGAGGTTTAGGCACCTCAGGAGTGTACTAAGAAGTGGCAAATGCACACAATGCAGCTTGTTACACATGCAGAGGACAGGGTATGGTGGTGAAGGAGTATCAGGAAAAGCTATAGTGAGAACTTCCATCTTTTATCAGTAAGCCTATTATAAACCTCAGGGAGGGTTTGGTTTTCCTTGAATCACCCTAAACAACCATAATTCATCTTCAGCAGAGTAAGGACTAAGTAGTTGTTGCAAACCAGAACATGAGGAACAAGAAACTCACAGTGCATGTTAAAGTAGAGCAATCAGAATAAGAAATGGCACCTAAAGTCAATCAGAAGCTTGTGCTAACACCAAAGGCTGCCCTATCCCCTGCTCTAAGCTCCCAAGCATTGGGGAGAGTGCCTCCAGCTTGCTGGTCCCACAGCGTGTTCTGGACACGTCCCCCACTGAAGGGGACACACATATACATACAGGTATTTTGTCCTTGGTGCCATCACTTGAGGAAATGGAGACCAGGAAAACCCCTGACCTTTCACTTCCCCAGCCCAACCCCTGGACAAAATAGCACCCTGAGAGCTTGGCTGGATATCAGACAGCCCTTTATATATGCCACAGTGCTACACCAGACCTGAAATACAGCTGGGTTGATGGATCCCTGACTAGCATCAGTGAAAGCAAAGTGTTTATCCCCAAACAAGGAATCAGAGCTCCAGACTGTTAGGCCCAAGCAACTGTGTCAGGGTCTCTAAGAGATCAGACTTTATTACAGGTGAGTCTTAGAGGAGGAGAATTTCTGCCTTTCCAACCCCATGATTTTGCTGTTACGTTGGAATTCATTTAATTCATTTCCCCAGTTATCACATGATTAATATATAACAAGTGACCCATTGTCAAAACCATATCAGAAACATTAGAGTAAGACAGCTAATCTTGCTGCAATCTATTGCTAAGACAGCTTCCTTGTGGTGCATGACAGCTTTGGAGCTGGTTATTTTTTGACCACTTTTCTTCTGACAAGCATAGGTTAAAAGTCAAATGAAACACCAGCCAACACTGGCAGGAACACCTCATGATGTGAAAAGCACAACTCGCTATGTCAATAGCTACAAGAGTTCATTGTTTGGGAACAGAAAGTATTTTAAGTATTCGGCTCTTTTTGCCTTGGTTCAGCCATTCTGTTTCTCTTTTTCACAGCTGTATATTCATGCAGCTAAGACAAAACACATATATGAATATTTTCCAATGCTTCAGCTGTTCTTGTGGCAAAGAACCAGCACCACTAACAACCATTCATGACAACTCAGAGACGTACCAGAAAAAATCCCCTTTTATACAAAAGCAATTGTGTCTGTAAGATTTTTGAGCCATTTTGGACACTTATGGTATCAGAAGCTGCACTGTCCAGCTCATGACCTCTGTTGTCTTTGGACCACCACTCACTAAAAGCCTCATTTCAGCATCTGGAGACAGATGAAGCCCTGGGGATGGGGAGGGAGGGCAAAGGCTCCTGTACCCCGGTGTGCTGGCTGCACAAACATAGAATCACAGAATAGTTAGGGTTGGAAAGGACCTCAAGGTATCCATGCAGGAGGGCAAGCTCTTCTGCTGCTGGCAACAACAAACCCCTAACACCAGCTGGTTACTCCAGGGCTTTGTTTCACAACAGTTCTCAAGAGCACCTCTTTTCTAAAACCACCTCTTGAGTACATGGAAAACAGGAAGCAAAAACCACGGGCGCTGAGTGATCTCTGCAGCCAAAGCACTGGCAGTGTTTTCCCTCTGGCCAGCTGAACCAGACCTAATGACACACAGGTAGGATTCTCCACACTGCTCAAAGAGCCCAGAGGAGAAAATAGGGATGAAGCTTTCTACTTTAGGAAAAGGTCATCCCAGCAAGTTGCTGCCTTTGGGAGTGGGATGTTCCCTCCAGACTACATAGGGATCACTCAGCATCATGGGATGGGGATGCCCTCATCACTTACGAGCCACACGTTGCCTCAGTACACACTCACCTTTCAGGGGTCAAGTAATCGTCTTCATCAGCAGCTGCACAGAAACACACAGAGGATTAGTATTTGAAGGCAAGACCATTCTCTGCACACAAAGAAAGGTGTGAAATAAGATTGCCAGCAGAAACTGGGGATGTGGCTGTGTTAATACAACATTATTTCATGTTTCCAGGCAACAACCTCAGGCTTTCTAGAGATCTATAATTGAGCAATATTGAGAGGGCATGGAGAAGTTAACATCTAAATGTAAATAGTCCCTTCCCCCAAATTAATATGTTTAGAAGCATTAATATATTTAGAAGCAATGAGGTTAGAAAAGAGCTTCAGTGAAAACCTCTCTTTCTCCTTATTCTTACCAAGGCCAGGGCAGAACAATAAGCACTGGCACAGTAAAGCCAAAGACAGTTTAGCAGAGCCCTTCTTAGAAAAGCAGCTCCCTTTGAATTCACAAAAAATTGTGCCTAAAGATCTGGCTATAATTAAGTCTGTATCTATAAAGAAACACCATTTAGCTGTTTAATAAGTGGTCCAGAATATTCTATTATGCAACATCAATAGGGTTTTATTATGGGAAACCGAACTTTTGCAATTCTTGATGTTGGAACATTTAACAACATTGTGTTCTGTTGTATTTAAAACAGAAGGGGGGATTAGCAGACCAGTTTCTACCGATTTGATTGTGCCTTCCCACAGTTGTGGGCTCCAGAGTCAAGGCATTTCCCATTGAAGAGTGATAAAGATCAGCTTGCCTCAGAGGCAGCTGCTGTTGCTTTACAGCCAGCTGTAAACCACTCACAACACACTGCAGTGGGGAGGAAAGCGGGTTTCTGCATGGGGGATAATGGCCAACCTGGAAAACCAGATCCCTTTTCCAGATTAAGAGCAAAAATCAGCCTCACTGAAACTGCTGAGCACTTCTTAACGTTTGAGAAAGATGTTAGAAACAAGTAACATCTTATTTCCATGCACTTGGAATCGTGGCTTTATGGATGTCAATAAACTGCAGATTATTAGTCATTTTCTACACAACAGGTTTGGGGAGAAAAACTAGAAATCTCTTACTTGTTTCATTTCCTCTGTGGACCAAAAGCAGGGCACTTTGGAAAGCACTGAGGTCAAACTCTGGGGGTCTTGCAGGCTTCCCAGGGGCAGGACCCAGGGATTCAGCTGAAGGGAGAGGTTTAATTCTTGGCCACTTGCTCCCAGGGCTGTGAGACCATTTTCCTGCTCTGGGCTGGCAGAACGGGGGCTTGGATTCTGCTCCAGAGACACACAAGGACAGGCAGGAATTAGCCCTCATTTAAGAAAAATCCATGTAGGATCATTAGTTATTATACAGACATTTCTAACCAGCTCTATTTCCTCCCAGTTTCAGTTCCCCATTACACAGCAAGGCTCCTTCCATGTTACCAGAATGGAAAAGTAAATGGCAATGTCCATTTTTGCAGTTAACCATGTTGGGGCCTCAGCTCTCGACAGCTCCCTTCCTCTGGATTATAAAATACTAGCCTCATTTTCTGTACCGATAACAGTTTAATCTGCCAGGATTTAGTGGCATAGCTGTTTTCAATACACAGCCCAAGCGAGGTAGCTTGCCAGGGTAAACAAAGGCTTAACCTTTTCAGTGCCTCGTCACTTGGTGTGACATTAGCAAGGGGAACTTCACGGCATTTGACTTTCCTAGCACTGGTTTCTGTATAAAACATAGCAAGGAGAACATGCCCTCAAATACGATATGAGCTCAAATATGAGCACAAATACGACCTTTTGCAAAGCTGGGAGGGTTGCAGAGGGCGGAGTTCAGGTTTAAGTCATTTTAATTCAAACTGAAGTGTCCTTGCAGAAAAGCCAAGCCTTTATATGTCTGTACAAACAGAATAGCAGGGTGTAGCCACATTTACCTTGTAATTGTGAAAGGCCAAAGCAGACCAAAACTAAAGATACTCCCCTGTCCTCACTCTTCATCCTACTCTCAAAATGTGGACAATTTCTTTAACTGTATATATCATAGAAGTAAAGAATGGTTCAGGTTGGAAGAGACCTTAGAGGTCATCTAGTTTCAAACCCCTGCCATGGGCAGGGACACTGATTATAGCTTACTATACCTTTCTGGGGCTGAGGCTGCTCTCCTGATGCACGATAACCCTGATGGCAGAATGCAGTTGCCACTGCAGTCTCAGCATCTGCTTCATCAGAGGTCCTGTGTCTCCTTGGAGCCTGGGGAAGAGCCTGCTCACTGCTGAGCAGAGCATCCTTCTTCTTCTGGGCCAGCAAGTCTAGCACAGGCTTGCTTCCAGATGGTCGTATCCTACTACTGCTTGACTCAGCAGGAGCATGTGTTGCCCTCTGCTCCGAGTGAGGGTGCACATACAAGTTTGATGCCCGTTGGGTTGGGAGCATTGCATTTGCTTTCTCACTGTGGGATAAGGTGTTTTCCCAAATCTGTAGAGCATGGTGGAAAGAATTTGGGAACGAAGGGCTCTCTGGAGCTGTTTGGGCTGCTCCTTGCTGGTCAGTACAACAGGATGGCAGAGGCTTCCCTGCACCATTCTTGGCAGAACTCAGCCCTTTCTCTGAGATATTGCCTTTATGCTCTTCATTGTGCCCTGTTGGCTTCACGTAACCCAGCCTGGCTCGAGAACATACCAAGGGGCTGCTTTGGGTGAACACAGAGGGTAGGGAGGCAGCTTCATCCTTAGGTTTTAGCATTACCTCTTCCCTCTTACTCCGGGGCAGAGGGCTGGGCACAGTGTTCCCTGCATAGCCCGGCTTGGGTGCAACCTCAGGGGGAGGCTTCTTGCGTGGCTGCACCAGCTTGTTGGCCATGTCGGGGTCGTTCTGAAACTTTGCTCGGAGGGCTCTGAAATCTCTCACATCTTCCTGGGTGGGGGGAGAGAGGAGAACACAAAACATCAGCTTTCAGAGGTGGCAACAGGCAATGATCATGATCATGATCATTTCAGAGGGAAAGAGGTCGCGGACTCCACCCTGGTCACCAAGGATATGCCAAGCATATAGTGAAAATCTAAAAGCAAGAGAGGAGAATTTGCCCATTCAAAGGATGCTCTAAACACTCCCAAATCACTTCTATAAAGGCAATAGAGCTGAGACAGGGGGAAACACAGGAATAGAGCATGGAGACACAACCAAGCAGAGCTAATGGGACCAGGTGGAGAAGGTTTCTGCCCCCCAGCATCACCCACTGTTGGAGAATCTCCCTCAGGAGGACCTGGCAAACACAAAAGTGAACATTAGGGCTTCCTGGTAGAGGTTCTGTGCTACCACTTATGCACCTGCTGGGTAGGAAAGCTGTGCTTTATTTTCAGTACACAAGCACCAGCCAGGGGAGAGGCCGGTGGAGATCCCCAGTCCATCCTCTCCTTCCCTTAGAAAGCTCCGCCATAGGAAAAGAAGCACCAAACATCCTCCTTGGCAGGTTTTAAATGATCCCTGGGGCAAAATCTTCCCCTGCTGTGCTAGTGTAGCTCAGATTCCTAGAACTCTTTGGATGCTTCTCCTCTCACTGTTACGCCCTCTCACTCCCAGGAAGCAAAGGACATACAATCCAAACATGTGCCACACAAGGACAGCAAGAGCATCTCTCAGTTCAGGTGATGAATACTCAATACAGGCTGAGATACTCAATTCCTCTCTAACACAGTTATCAGACCCCATATGATTTTGAACAAACAGAGCTAATAGATGACAGCACAGTTTAAAAGGGCGCTTAACATTTTGTTTCAGGCCTTTGTCCCCAGGTATCTCCCTGCCCCATGCTGGAGAAAGGAGACCACAGTTTTTGCCTGCAATATTGTGGCTTCAATTCAGCCCTGGCCTGAACTAGGGAGAAAATATGAAGAGAAATTTATGAGCTACTTAAGTCCTTGAACTGCTCTATAACATTTTATATGCCGTGATTACATTCGGTGCGCTACTCTGGCAGCTTAGTTCAGTGCGGGGAGCTGTAAGGCTTCACGAGAACCTGTCTAATGAGGAAATCGGAAAAAATTATCTAGGACAGAACTTCGTTATTCTGAAAAAAGCCCCAGCCCTAAGTGTTAAGGCCGAGCAGATGAATAAGCGTACTGAGGGTTTATTGCATTTAATTGCACGATTTATTAAACACTGACAATTTCTCTTGAATAACCCCTTTCACTGACTTTATTACTTTCACAGGGTAGTGCATGATGTAAAGAACAAACCCCTGGGGGAGAGGGTTGAATTGCTCCAATTATATTTCATATTAGTGGTCAGCAGCGTGCTGCTGGGTAAGCTGCCCAGACAGCCTAATCTAGCGGCGAGCCGGTGGGAATGGGAGTTTTCAGAAGCATGGGGAGGATGAATCAGATTTGGGAGGAAAAAAATAATCCCCCATGTACCCGATCCCTCCAGCAATGCCAGACAGGAAATAAAGCAGCGAGGTGCCCTAATGCAATTGCACCGAGGTTTCGCACGTGCTGCAGCTACAGTTGAAGAGTTCAACGCTGTTTACCTCTCCATAGTGATTTTCTTTACTGTAATGCACAGGTCCCCATCAGTGTCCTCAGAGAGAAGGAAAATAGACCTGCACGTCTCACTGTGCCACAGGTGAGGCGGACTCATGCAAAACAGGGGTTTCAGACTGGCACTGCTGTGACAGAAACGGCTGTGGCAGTCGCTAGCTTGGCATTACCGTTAATTAAAGAGGGACGGATACAAGCCTCCTGTTCCCCCCTTCCCTCAAGTTGTTATTCCTCTTGCCTTGAAATGGCAGCTTCAGATTATTTGCCTAATTAACTGGAAGATTATCTGTGCTTAACTGCACTCTCCATGCCCTTCATTAGAATATAGTTTCCCCCGTTTGCAGCATGCTGGTGTATTCACACCGATAGCATGTGCAGACCCAGCACAGGAGGGACACATACAGTCCCTGGCCAAGCACAATGAACTGCCTGGGAGGATGGGGTTTAATTGTACCCCAAAGCCACCTCCTGCACACCCACACCCAGCCTGATGCTCTTTCACTCTCCACAAAGCTCCTGCTACTGCTTCCATGCACAGGGCTAGCTTAGCAGGACCCTTTGAGGTGCAATGAGTTCTCCTGGTCTCTGCAGGGATGATTTTACATCAGAGCCAGGACCATTTCAAACCACAGACCCACCGAAGCAACTCTTCAGCTTGACTCACACACCTGAAGCTAACTCAGGGAGATGTTCAGCCTAAACATGGTGCCAAGCAGGTCGCATGTAGATAGGACACATGTGAAGTCAAGGGAGGGTTCAGCACAGTGGGGAGAGGTGCGCCCCTGACAATTAGACCAGTTGACAAGTGAGGAGAATACACTAATAAAGTAAAGGACTGCCAAAAGCTCACAATGTGCATTACAGCTGCATCTGGCCAAATAATTCACTGTGAATAATAATACATTTGGCAAAAGCCCACGCAAGATGAGAGAGGGAGAGAATAAAAAGGAAACAAACTTCCACTGGCCGGAAAGCTGTAAGCATTACAGAGTCAGGGGACAGCTAAACTTTCCATATTTTCTCCCTATATAGAAAATGCTCTTCTAACATTACTATCATTCCAGGAAGCAGAATAAAGCTCTTGTTAAGCCTATGACAAGGATACCTTTTAGAAAGAACAGCAGCTGCAGGTTTGTGCGGTTACTAAGGGCTAACTAAAAGGAATCTGTATTCTCATTAGCTCTCTGCAATTGCTTTTCTACAATGAAATCAACACCGGAATTAAAACCCAGTTCAAGACGTGGCATGCAGGACAGCCAAGAGGAAGCACTGCATGTTCCCCTCCTGACTTTTTTCTGGTTTAATCCATTCTTTATCTTGATTTCCAAGGGAGGTCCTGTGGGTAAATGTTTAATCAGCGCTGCCCATAGCAGGGCGGCTGGAGCTGGGCCCAGGACCCGGAGCACACTGACGAGAGCACAGCACAGATACCATCTTCTCATAAACCAGAGGAAAACTTCAAATCCACCTCTACTTTCTGTTAAATTAAAAGGCAGAAACCGCAGTTCATCTCAGAGCAAGGGGGGGAAGAAGGCAGGCAGTGGGAACCCCTGCTTTGGGGCAGGAAAGCTGCTGGTTTGTGATCCCCATGCAGCGCAGAAGCAGCGGTGAGAGCACACACCTAAAGTCCCGGGTTAAACTGCACTTAGCGGAGAATCCCGGGTTAAACTGCACTTAGCAGAGAGAACAGCCCCAAGCTACAAAGCACCAGCACCCGGTCCAGGGGAGAGGATGCAGCAGCCCATTGCGGTGTGAGGGTGGAGGGCAGCGGCGCGCCTGCAGTTACCGCTTCCATCCCTGCGCTGCTCCGCGCCGGCTCCGGGAGCCTGGCAGCGGGTATCGGTGCCCGTGTCCCGGCTCCCTTCGCCGCTTCCCTCGCCGCGTCCGTCCCCACCGCTGCCTCCGCCGCACCGGGCGAGGCGGGGCGAGCCCGAGAACACACCTGGGCCAGGCCCGGGTCTGCCCCGGGGGCGGGGAGAGCCTCCGGGCAGGGCCGAGCTGCGGAGCGCTGCCTGCCCGCGCCGATCTCCGGATCCCTGAGCCGCGGGTGCCAACACGGGGCAGGCTTTGGATGGGCTCAGAAAGGGAAGAATCGGGCTTGGCTTGGTTCTGGGGGGAAAGAACTGCGCTTGCCCTCATCAAGTAGGGCAGCCAACAGCATCCGGCTTGTATCAGCTGTAGCGTGGCCAGCCGGACTGGGGAAGTAATAATCCACCTGTAGTGGGCACTTGTGAGGCTGCGTCTTGAAGAGTGCGCTAGGTTTTGTGTCCCTCATTACAAGAGAGATATTGGGGCCAGAGAATGGCAGTGAAGCTGGTGAAGGGCCTGGAGCACAAGTGTGATGAGGAGTTTGAGGGAACCCGGGGGGGGGGGGGGGGCGGAGAGGAGGGTTAGTCTGGAGAGAAGGCTCAGGGGGGATCTTATTGCTCTCTACAACTGCCCAAAAGGAGGATGCAGCCAGGAGTTGCATGGTCTCCTCTTCCAAGCAAGAAGCAATAAGACAAGAGGAAACGGCCTCATGCTGCACTAGTGAAGGTTTAGACTGGAGATTAGGACAATTTCTTCCCCCAAAGGGTGCTCAGGCATTGGAACAGGCTGCCCAGGGCAGCGCTGGAGTCACCGTCCCTGGAAGTGTTCAAAAACCATGCAGATGAGGCCCTCAATGATGTGGTATAGTGGTGGCCTTGGCAGTCCTAGGGTAGGAGTTGGACTTGATAATTTTAAAGGTGTTTTCCAGCCTAGTTGATTCTATGATCCTATGATCATGAGTGCCCATGTATGTGGCAGTTCTCAGGTCCCCTCTCACACCTGGGGCAAGCACAGCTGAGGAGAGCAGAGGAGTCCCACCATGCCCAACAATAATCCTTACCTGACATCTGCACAGGTCTCCCCATGAGTGATACCCACCCCACTGCATCAGCCCAGCCCACACCGGGATCTTCCCAAGCTGAAGCCAGAGACCTCAGTGATTAAAACAGGTGTTTCCCTGGAGAAGTCAAATGTTTTCTTCATCTCAGCACAGCAGAGTCCAGCAAAACCACTCATCCTCACTGAAACCTACACCTATTCCCTGGTGAACCAGCTCCTTTTCAGGCTGAGCTGTTTTTCAGAGTCCTAAGGACAGACCAGTTAAATTAGGGCAAACAAGACTTTTCCCATCACTGGATATTTCTGCCCTGGAGAACACTGTCCAAACACTGAGCCCACGTTTTTACAGAGCATGTCTCCCAGCTAAACCAAGCCAGGTTAGCTTGGTGAGAAGAGAACTGAGAGCCCCAAGACTTGAGTTTTGCCTCCACAACTGATCAAATATTATTTCATCTTTCTCTGTGGGGGAGCTGGATGTTTTTCTTCAAGCAGAGACAACTGCTGCATGGAGCCCTGGTGCTGGGTGGTATTCATAGAATCATAGAATAGTTAGGGTTGGAAAGGACCTTAAGATCATCTAGTTCCAACCCCCCTGCAGAGGTGGATGTCGATAGAGCTTGGGTGGGCAGGGAGCCATCGGCAGCCTGAGCAGTAGTTACCCATCACCAGCAGACCCTAATCCCACATAATAGGCTATGGCATCTCTCATATTTCTATATCGATATTTATATCTATATCTATATAGATATATAGCAGCCTTCCAGTATCTGAAGGGAGTTTACAAGGATGCTGGGGAGGGACTCTTCATGAGGGACTGTAGTGAGAGGACAAGGGGCAACAGGTTCAAACTTAAACAGGGGAAGTTTAGACTGGATATGAGGAAGAAATTCTTTGCTGTAAGGGTGGTGAAGCACTGGAATGGGTTGCCCAAGGAAGTTATGAATGCTTCATCCCTGGTGGTGTTCAAGTCCAGGTTGGACAGGGCCTTGGGTGACATGGTTTAGTGTGAGGTGTTTCTGTCCATGGCAGGGGGATTGGAACTGGATGATCTTAAGGTCCTGTCCAACCCTAACTACTCTATGACTCTATGATTCTATATTTATATCTATACCTACATCTATTTCCCAAAGAGCTGCCTGGAAAAGAAACTCTGCAGCAATAGCAGGCCTTAAGGTTAGGGGAAAAAGGGACTTGTAAAGCATGTCTGTGATGTGTAGGATCTGATGTACTTATGGTCGTGTGTAGGATCCGATGTGCTTATGTAGGACCTGTGTGCATATGATTGTCTGAAGGTGATTTCTCTCCACTCATTTGAAGGTAATGGCTGTGATACATGAGTTATGGATGGACATTCCCTCTCTGCACATGGGCATGGAGGAAAGCCTTGCCTCAAGCATCCCTAATGCCTTTGAGAGTGGGACCAATGCCTTTGCAGCCTAACCTGACCCTGCTTCCCAGAGCCAAGCTTGAGAAGAGCTGAAAAAAAGGGAAAAGAAATTTGGGGGGGGGGAGGAAGGGGGAGGAATCAAGCGAATTTGTCGGAGACATGACTCGAAGTACCAGTCTCATTCCTCACCACATGAAAAGCCCTGCTGCTGTGTGGTGGTCTTGGAGGAGAAAGCGGGGTCCTGCCGAGCTGAATGTTGGCAGGGAAGTCCCCATAGTCAGGGCTGGAGTTGCGGCGTGATGAAAATGAATGCCAGCTTTGTGTACAGGTAGCTGGGGAGGATTTATGACCCGCCCAGTGGTATGAACACAGGCCGTGAATTAAAGCACTGTTGGAGAATCAGGAGGTTGTGACTTCAGAGCTGTGTCCTGGGGAAAAGGACGGGGCAGATTTCTCTATATGGGATCTAAAAATAAACAGAAAAATGCCAAAGGTTTCTTTAAGGCATGCATTTTGTGAGTGCTAGCCCTGGTGGGACCCCGCTTGCCTCACCTCCCTTTGCCTGCAGCCCCAGGGCTGCCATAAATCGCACCAGGCTCTAATAACTGCAGGGGGAGCACAGCATAGCTGTGGTGTTGTATAGATCAAACACCACAGAAGTGGAAGCCTGCTTTTTATTCTGGCTCTGGACCTTCCTGGGGAATGCCTGACGATAAAAGAGCTGGCGCTGCTCTATGCAAGTCACCTTTTAATAGGCCATATGGCACAATTTCCTTAAGAGAACCTAGACGGATACGTCAGGAGATGACAAAACAGGACCTAATGCCCTTTCCAACATCCCAGAGGGAGTGCAGGTAATGCCTTGGACAGCCCTTCCCCTCCTGCCCCACCTCTGCCCGCAGTGCTGGTGCCTCCCATCGGTCCCCACCAAGACGCAAATTGCCATGAAAGATGATGTCCCAGTAAAACACAATGACCACCTTGTCCACCGCCTGTTACAGGCAGCAGTGAGGAGCAGGAGCTCAGCATTTGGGCTGGGTTTGTGTATCAAAGGCACTGACCCAGAACAGGTGTCCCAGGCACAACCCTAACTGAATAAAACCAAACACCACTGCTGACAGCAACAGCACAAAACAATTCCTAAGCATGCAAAACCTCCCAGAACAAACAATTTCAGCCTGTTTAAAAATGTAAAATGTCATGATTTGGATTGGGGTTTTTGCAGTGGTGCAATTAGTATCCTCTATAGATACAGCAGTCTGAGGGCTGCAAGAACGGCATTCAGCAGACTTATTGTCCCTGCATTATTCATTTCAGCTACTTAGTGACTGGTGGGATTTGTTATGTGTTATATTCATAGAATCATAGAATAGTTAGGGTTGGAAAGGACCTTAAGCTCATCCAGTTCCAACCCCCTGCCATGGGCAGGGACACCTCCCAATAAACCATGCCACCCAAGGCTGTCAGATTTGGGATATTTTTATTTGATTTTAAATTTCAACTTGCTGCTATTAGAGACCAGAAGCAACAGCAGATCTTAGGAGTAGAACCATAGAACCAAAGAACGGTTTGGGTTCGAAGGGACCTTAAAGATCATCTAGTTCCAACCCCCCTGCCATATGACTTCCTTATGAATATGATTTATTTAGGGATATGATTTATCCCCAATATTTCAGGCTTTTAGGAAGGCAGGGCAGTGTGACTGGTGAAGACCAGGGAAATTTTGGGGCAATCCAAAGTCTTCTTTGGATGACAACTAAATTCAGGTATTGCCCATCACATAATCGGTGATGATGCTAGCCCACTGTCATAATATTATGGATTGGGGATGGTCTGAGGAGTGATTTTTCCTTGTCACAGCCACTGGCCCTGCATGTGGGACAGCACTGTGGGAAGGGGATGGGACATGGGGTGAGGGAAATGGCTCCTCCTGAACCCCATACAGTGGGGTCTATGTATCTGAGAAAATCCCCAGAACCCATAAAAATGGACAAAAGCAGAGAGCAGTGAACAACCTTGTGCTAGGGGGGATTACAGCTCAGGTTTTATGCTTTATGCTGTATTCTGGCCCCAGGAAGGTCAGAGCAGTCGCTCCAGACGGGTTCCCCACATCTCATCCTTTTTCTGCCAGGAGGTCATATCGTGGTTTTCCAGCAGAGGGAGAGATAGGATCACTTGTTCACCATCGAGCCGCTCGCTCCGTCTTGCATCACTTGCCGTAATAAGAAATATAAGAAAATGCAGTATTATTGATCCCTTTTTACTGGCTGGGACAAAGTGCTGTTTAGGAGGAGCCAATGTAGGTACCCATGTGCCTCCTTCAGAAGCTTTAAGATCAGCCCCATGGAAGCACTGTAGCAGTTAAGAAAATGAATTCAAAAGCCTTGCAATGTGTCAGGTTTTTTGTCTGTCCAAACTACAAGGCTGTCTCTGCAGTATGGCCTTGATCCCACACTTAAGAGCATACTTCTTTTTTAGCAATATAGCCCATACAGTTGCTTGTGTGTTCAAGGCTGCTTATACTGCAGAAGGCATGTTACCTGACCAGCTCAGAGTTCAGTGACACCAAATGAGGACTGGCACATCCAGCACTAAAGCTGTGTTTGTCTTCTGGTCTTTAGGTGGATCTTTTTCACACCTCTCCACACTCACTGGGTTCAGTTACAGACACATGCCCAACACACATAAATGACACATAGTTTTGTTGGTCCTTACAATGCACGATCTCACTGTGAGCACTCAATGGCCAGAGAATTCAATCTGGGGATGAAAACCAGATAAATCTCAGGAAGCTGTGACTGCCCCATCCCTGGCAGTGTTCAAGGTCAGGTTGGGTGGGGCTTGGAGCAACCTGCTCTAGTGGAAGGTGCCCCTGCCCATGGCAGGGTATTAGAACTAGAGAAGCTTTAAGGTCCCTTCCAATGCAAGTAATTTCATGATTCTATGAATAAAGAAGATGCACAACTAATGCATAGAGGAAAAGCATGTTGGTGGTTGCAGAGGTGGTCAGCCCTGTTATCAGGACACAACTATGGAGTGAGCCCATTGCTGTGAGAGTGACCACTCCTGCCAGCATCTGTAGGCAGTGTTTGCTTTCACCCCACTGACACAGAGATGATGACCAGGGTCAGGCACAGCCTTTCTCTGCCCTGCAATAATGCAGCGCACACGGGCGTGAAGCCTTCAGGACTGCAGAAATATCATCTAGCAGAGCATCTGCTCAGCAGCATAAACTATAGCAAACACATTACATCTGTCTTACATTTCTTAATGCTTCTACTCATGTCTCCTATTTTCTATACATATATAGCCATCTTCCGAATCTAAACCCTCCTCTTGAAGGTATTGTATCCTCTGCTGGGATTTTGAAGTTCGGCAATGAAGACTTTGATAACCAGCTTTGCTTCTTTGGCAAAACAGATGTTATTTTACCAAGCTACTTTGCAGAGCAAGCTCTCCAGCGCTTGCAGAGAGGACGAGCTGAGAAAGCCCATGTGTGCTGTGAAAGCACGTGTGAAATGGCAAACTTTCCAAGGGCAGCGCTCCAATTGCTAGGCATCATTTCTTGATCTTGCCATGTCTAACATCTCTATAACCCCTGAGCACTGCAGCAATTTCTATGTTTTAAAAAACATCACCCTATCTCTGAATGAAAGGCTGTCTGCTCTGCACTTTTCCCTGGGGAACCACAAGGGAACAAACAGCACATGGCAGGTGTCAGTCACATTGCTTAATGCATGACAGCAAGAAGCTCAGATACAACTTTGTGGGTATGATGTGTTGAACAGAATAAAAAGGAACAGGGCTCTGCCTTTAGATGTTAATGGTCTCCAAGTCCAGAATGAAATTCAGATTTACAGTAGTGCATGAATAATGTGCTACAAAAAATTATAAATAGAATATTGGCATTAAAAAAGATTATTCTTTTAAATAACTGTATCCCCTGCAGCCAAAGCTATATGAATATACCAAAAATAAAAACCTATGTATAAAGAAAGTACAAATGCAAATTGCTGGACAACAACAACATTATGTTAGCTCTTCTAATATAACTTCACCCTAGAGCTAGGTTCTTGTAGACAGACACATTACCAAATGTGCTGTTCAGGTGCTATTTAAAAGATCAATGCATTCTGCACACAGAAATTAATTCCTCTTGTTGGGCCAAGTATATCGGAAGCAGAGACCTTCTGTAGTGGAACAAAACCCTGAATTGCTATGAGTGAGGAAAAGAGGGTGCCCAGGTTTGTTTACACTGAGTTCATCTGCCCCTGATTTTAGACACAGAAGAGTTGTAAAAGAGGAGTTACGTATCTTCTAATTAGAGGCTGGCAGTGAAGAGCTCTTCAGTGTCAGGGAAAAGAGCTTTGTGAGGGGAATAGTCACAAGGTGACGCTGCTCAGCCCAGCCTGCTCTCATCCCCTATGTGCATGCTCCTGAAAACCCCCAGTTCCTCAGTTCATGGCTCATGCTCCTGAAGGTGACTGTTGCTATCTGGCTTGCATGACAGAGATTCAGAGAGTTAATTCAGAGGTTTAAAGGTAAGCATACAACACACATTTCAGACAATTTCAATTCATAACGTTATAAATGGAACCGTAACTTTAATGTATCTCACTTTTGGAACATAACACCTTTAAGAAAGGTTCTTTAATTTCACCTCTAAAGTGGTGTGCCTTGCTTGTTGATTAAATCTCTCTCTCTTTCCTCCCCCCAAGCAACCTCACCTATCAGTGAGAAATTGTTGTTGTGCCTGATTGCACAAACCAGCCCAGCGTTTTACCTGGGAGATGTGGCACAAATAACTTTCATTATATATATGTGGTGTTTCTGATGCTGCTATCAGAGATGAAAAGATATAATGCTTTGACAGTCCTGTTCAGATGCTGAGGAGGCACTTGACTGTGCAAAGCAGACATTTATATCACAGGATGGCCCAAGTCTGAACCAAAGATAGATTTGGGAGATGGCCAGGGAGGTTCTAACCATGGGGACGGTGGGGTCCATCCCTACCAGACCTCTATAAGTATTCTAAAACCTTTTAATGTCATTCTGCCTTAACAGTGATAAGCAGAGAGGCTGGAATGCGTAACGGAGGTAATGGTGGGGACCACCTTAGGCCAGTTCCAATCACCTGCTTTTCTCTCATGAAAAAGCAATTTAGGTTTAATAGTATGTTAACAAAAAATATTTAAACCCTTACTTGAGTTCCGATTGTGTAAAAGAAAGAAGAACTTTCTGAACTCATCTGAAGTGCAGTAGTAGGTAAGGGATTACCTTAACATACTGGAGAAGAGAAGGCTGCATGGAGACCTCTTAGCAGCCTTCCAGTATCTGAAGGGGGCTTACAAGGATGCTGGGGAGGGACTATTCATTAGGGACTGTAGTGATAGGACAGGGGGTGATGGGTTCAAACTTAAACAGGATAAGCTTAGATTGGATATGAGGAAGAAATTCTTAATACTGTAAGGGTGGTGGGGCACTGGAATGGGTTGCCCAAAGAAGTGGTGAATGCTCCATCGTTGGCGGTGTTCAAGGCCAGGTTGGACAGAGCCTTGGGTGACACGGTTTAGTGTGAGGTGTCCCTGCCCCTGGCAGGGGGGTTGGAACTGGATGATCTTAAGGTCCTTTCCAACCTTAACTATTTTATGATTCTATGGTTCTATGATTCTACTCTTGAAGGTCACAAACAGGCAGTTCTCATTTAATTTCACTACAGTTTACCCATGTGCTATATTTCTTCATGTTTAGCAAAGACAAGCCCAAGGGTCATTCTGAACTCTAATTACATTAAAATAACATGGTAAGAGGTCCTTTTATTTGATAATATACAATACCAGCTATTGAAATGAGCTTTGCAATTAATTTGGGAAATACACAAAGTGACACTCCTCTCCTAGTCTTTTGTGGACAGAGGACAATTCACTGTCTGTTTAATAGGCGTAATAGCCCAAGATCAGTTTTCCCTATAATAATTATGCTTTCTCTTGAATTTATTGAAGTTCCAGCTTCCAGTTGTCTACTGGGAACACTTCATTTATGTGTGAAGCATCTCAGCCCACTTCTTGCAGAAGAAAAAGCAGGGAAATACAGACCCTTGTTTGAACACAAGTCGCCATAGATCTCTTACTCTTTTTTTAAAACTAATATCTGATGAAGTTACTGATTTCTTTTGCATTCTTGTGCCTGCCCAGGAGCCTTCAGGGGAATTTTGCAGGCTATGTGCATGCTTGAGGAAACAGGTATGCAGCAACTTGGCTATAGAATGACCAAGCGCCTTTCCAATGGCCATTTTTCCAGCACATGAAAACTAAATACTCTCATCTTGTGACAATTATCTTAATCGTAAACAACCCACGGTGTTCTTGGTTTTCTGGTATTGCTTTCTTATACTTGTGTGCACACCCACTACTTCCATGTTTAGATCCCAACCACCTAAAAGTGTTACAGCCACCACTAACCAATGGGTTTGCACGGCATATGGGTTAGGCACAGTTTCAGATTTAGGGGGCATCTTCCTTACTGTAAATCACTTTAGAAAACAAATACAGAGATTCCTGACTATGTATGGCCATCCAAAAGCCAAGTGATAACCCACATTAGCTTTGGAGATGGGACACTATCTATGGGAGATGGCAAGTGGGAAGAAGGGACACCATCTTTGGGGGACGGCAGTGAGAAGAAGCTGAATTGACATTACCTTGATGTATCTGGAAGGTGCGTGTTCCTCAGAACACAATTTTATCATAAACTTCAATTTGCTGTCCTGGGAAGCTTTTCCCTGGTCAGCAACCAGACACACCAAGATTACAGTTAAGTCACTGTGGGAAAGAAAATGAGTTTCCTCCTCCTTCAAATTAAAAAGAGGGTGCAGGCTGGACAAGAAACACATTGCTGCAATAGGACTTGATTGACTTTAATGTGGAAACAGTTGCACAGTTTAATAAATTCCCCTGCCAGAAAACTGGGAATTTCTTTCCAAAAGGGCAAAGGCCTCCAGGATGTGTCCTGATTCTTTGTGATTTGTTCTGTGCTATTGTCAATGATTTACCACAGCGTTTCGGAGTCCAATGGCCTCCACGCTGCTTCTAGCGGTGCTTGCCCCACAGCATCCTGAAGTCTAAAGCTTTTGTCTGCAGCTAATCTATAGCAAACATTTACATATGGAGAGACCATGTGGTGGGGCCTGTGTCAGCTTTCTCCTTTGATTCTGTCTATATGCTCACTGGCTTTAACAGCACGCCAAGCCACAGCTACAACACACACGGAGCTTGAGGCATTGCCTTCCCAGAGGTAAGTCCATTTCCACCCCCCAACTTTACATATAGAAATTACAGACAAGTCAGTCAGGCCATCAATTTTGCCCTGACATGAGGCATGTGCACACTGCGCTCTCTGTAAACAGCTACCAGGGAAAAAACATATTGGCAGTTGTCCAAAGCCCAAGCTAGGCATCATAATTCCTTCTTATAGGAATTGTTTGCACAATGGTTTTTCTTTCACAGATGACTATTAAGCCTTCTTAAACTCCCTTACCAAAATTACCATCCTGGGTTTGGGCATTTGAAATTAATTCCCTACACAGGATGATTTATGTATTCCTTTTCATTATAATTATGTTGCGTTTGCCAATGGGAAGTTAACAAGTGCATGTGAATAACCCAGTCTGCAATCCAAGCCCGATCCTCATGCCTCAGTTTTTTTCCCCAAACAATATTATTAAGCCATAGGAGTGTTACTTCAGCTTTGAAGGGAGGGAGTGAGTAAACAAGTTACTTCTTTTCTAAAGCAATAGTGTTATGATAGGAAAACAGGTTTTTTGCCTACAGTTATTAATTTCAGCCTTGTTCTAAAGGCAAATATGATTTAGAAGGATCAAAAAGGGTATCAGCGATAATTGGAACATGGAGACAAGGAGAAGGCAGAAAGGGAAAAAAAAAAAGGGTAGTGATACACTTAATTATGACGGCTTATTCTGATAATCCCTTTTGAAAATGAACAAAGACGAGATTTTTGATGTTTGATGAACTTATCAAACAAGGCAGAATAATGAAGAGCTAAATGTAAAATCCGATCGAAGGTGAGCCAATTAAGCACTTTG